>CM074294.1:731375-1356375 GCA_037194245.1 Opsariichthys bidens
ACAACACGAACCATGGCAGCAGGACGAAAATTCGGTCCAATGTCAGTCTGCTAATTGGACAGTAAAGGCCAATGCAGAAAAAGACAGCAGACAGACTGAATGAAATGATAATTCACTCTTTCTGGACAGTAGGTGGAACACGCAAATGTTCAAAACATTTAAAGCTTTCAAAAATCTGTTTAAATTTTTAGTTACAAATACCAAGAGAGAGAGGCGGGTCACGGATTCTTTCTCAGCTATTCACTACCACTTAGTTAAAAGTCGCTTAGTCTGTTCGAAAGCTTTATGTAACAGATCTGTGCCTTTGTGCACATGAACCAAAAGTGCAAAAAATTTTATTGGGCCAAAGTGTTTCCTGGACAATGCAAATGTTTGTGATGGTGTGAACAAACCCATTAACAACTCTTCATTTAAATGAAAATGCTTACATCACCCAAAATATTTGTCTGTGTGAACAAGCCTTTAGTGTCCCGATTTCCCCCTGGGAAACTGATTTCATTGTCATTTTATTTTGTCATCAATAATTTTGTTTTAAAGAGATAAAAATGGGCCGTTATTAAACCTTGGGTGACATGGCAATGGAAATTTCTATCACATTTATTCGGAAGTTAATGTTTTGGGCATTTTTTGTTTTTCCTTGGAATGTGGGGCGGGTTTCGATAGAGCTTTTGGGCTGTAGATCGTTCCACCCCAATATTGGAAAACATTGCTTTTTGATTATATGTTATAAATCAATGTGTTTAAACCCACACCTGGGTGCACTCAAGAGTTGTGTTTGCAAAGTAAACTGGGAGAAAAGTATTTTAAACCCAGTTACAGTAGGACCCCTGGATCACGTACCAACCGTACATCTTAGTTATGATCACATTACTTGCTATCTAACATGCACTTCAAGGTCCATGACTTCTGAAACTGTTGAATGAAAAGGTTAAACAGGTGGCCCCAGAAAAATACCAAGCTGCAGTTCACTCCACATCCTTGCCAGCAAAGAATATGGCAGTTTCCCGGGTCTCGTTCTTTGGGTCTCTACTCGTCCCCCTCCCTTTCTCTTCTCCCCTTCCCTGCATGCATTTCCAGCCAGGGACTCCAAGGAACCAGAGAAAAGCCACAGGATCACACATATGAACCTTCCTACAAACTGTCATAAGGTCTGCTGCATACAGTATCTCTATACATGCACACACAGCCACAGCACTTTAACAGTAGCAGCTTACACTTTTGTAGATAAACTTTGGTCACAATGATTAAAGCCAATTATTTAAGCTTCTTGAGCCAAAACAGAATGATTTGGTAGGAGATTTATGAACACCACCCTCATTATGGAGCGCTTCCCGTTTACCATATTGTTCAATTTTACATTTAACATGTAGTTATTATTACTCCCCCATTACAAAAGCCCTACTAACTTAATCTGCATTAATTTAATTTTAATTTCTTTTAAGGTGCGTTTTGTGGCATTTCACGGGAAAAGATCCAACTGTACAAGACAGGTAATATAAAGTGCACTGACATCAGAACTAGAGTTGTTCCGAGTTGCGACCACTAGTATCGGAAACTATGAACCGATGTCACAAAAAATTATGGCATCGGTAATCGGCGAGTACTTGAACTCCATTGTACCGATCCGATGACCATTTTTCTTAAACAACCAGTTATTATGGACCGCTAGCTTTGCCTACAACCGTTGCACAGTTCTTCTTCACTGACTCCAGAATGCACTGCAAAAACACAGGAGATGTTGTACTGTGTTGACCACAAGCAACCACTTGTTTAGAAGCAGCGAAAAAGAAATGAAAAAAAACTCATGTTAGCAGCATGTCTGCTGTTTAGCAGTATGTTCAGACTGGGACCAATCAGTCAGTAAAACGGGCAACGGTCACAAGTACAGGTAGTTCCGTACCAACAGGTCCCGAGTATATTCGGTTACCCCGCAGATGCGTTCAGTCTGGTTCTCCGTGTTAATCTAAGCGCAGGGTTCCAGATTGTAGCCCTGAATATATACTAGTGTCTGTGAATACTAAACTGCATTATACTATTTAAATATTATTTTCCCTGCAAATACTTCGCGTGGATGGGACAGGCGCGCAACGCTCGCTCACTGTCTTTGTAGCCTCTGCCGTGTGTCAATATATGAGGACACGAACGCGTTTCATTTGAGAAAACTGTCATAATCATTAACACAGACACTCAAAGGTCTTCACGTCTCAAAACAAAAGTTTGATTTAATACGGGAATAACTATTGACAATATATTAGGCCACTGTTGTAGCCTACAGTAGATTGAGCTCTCAGTCCTCTATGAAATAATAATAGGTCTCTACTAATCTAATGAATTATGCCAAGATATTCAATCTGCTTATGGAGTTTATCATTTAGAATTTTTGTTCCCCTTACAAAATTGTTTAATGCAGTACTCTATATGTATATAGGATAAGGAGCCGATTTAGTGTTTGGGCGGGGCGTTTTAAATATTTAAAAAAAATTAAGTTATCAGAGTTGTTTGTAGTGGCGGTAAATTAAAACCAATCTGTGGTGACATCACAAATCATGTTGCATTGACCCTATATATGGAGCTGCCTGAAGTGTGTACATATGAAGTATGAAGTCCGAGTAGTAGAGGGCTGCATTGGGTTTGGGATCCGTGGGAATCCAATGCAAATCTCGTGGGAGTGGGTTGGTTTTACCTTATGCTGCGGGTGGGAGTGGGCGGTCAGGAAATTTTTAGCGGGGAGACCCATGGGGAATGGTGGGATTTTGCGTGTAGTAGAAGAAATGGAGTCAACGCAAGAAGTTGAGAAAGAAAATGAAGGGCCCCAGCTGTTTACTTGACACAAAGCGAAACAAGGCAGGTCAAACATATGGAAACAAATTCTCAATTGACCCTTCGCAAACAGCTTGATTTGACAGGCGATCTAACCAATAACTACGCCAAATCCGCCATTCTTATCCGTCAAAGCCGGTCAGGGAGTAGCCCATAGTAGATTATACTATTGGGGGCTCAGAAACTTAAAATATTTTGTGTACTCAACGTCTTTCGCGGTTGAAACAAAACTTTCCTTATCTGATGTCTATTCATTGTTTATTGATGCTATAAATGAACTAGTATGAAGAGATGATCGGTTCACAAGCCGTTTGAAGATCTGTCATGACACACTTAAGGAGCCACCTATACAGTATTTAGTGTTATAAACTGCTTTAAATAAATTAACCAATATATTAAATATGAAACTGTTTAATAAGTTGTCGGTGTCACTCTTTGCTCCGCAATGTATTTTTCACTGCGAGGAGGCGAGAACATGAGGTGTGGTGAGAGAGAGCATGGGTTGTCAGGCATTGCAATCAATTGTCACTGACAAAAATGGGGAGGAGTTAAACTTTGTAAGTTGCGGAACTATATGTGCAAAAAAGTGTTCGTTTACAACCAGACAAAACTTCTGGCACCTGTGCCCTGAGTCGACATACCTGCAGTTTTTCTGTTTTCATGTTGCTCGTTGGTGAGTGTGTATGCAGTAGCCTAAAACTGAGGTGCCGCTAGTTGTGGATTTGTTTTAACCAGGTTAGGCCTAATGTTTTTACAACCTAATAAAAAAATAAGCCTACCCACATATGTTTATCATGTGTAGTGCTTTGGTTTAGCATTGGTTAATTCATCTTATTTAAACACAATCGTGTTTAAAGTCTGTTATTCTGGATGTCAACTTGAACAAAAAATTTAGTCTGAGTATCTGAGTATATGTGCAGCTATCATTACGTCAGATAAAGTCCGCGGGAGCGGCCCGGGACCGGGAGTGGTGAAACACACAGGTTGCGGGGGTGTGTGAGGGAGCGTGCGGTCCACGTCATACATTCAGTGGGAGGGTGGGCGGGGGAGGGTGCGGGTTTAAGAACAAACAGTCCCGTGCAGGGCTCTAGTCAAGGGTGTTTGTCCGTATAATCTTCACGAAGTGGAATGAACTTTAAAATGGCAGCAGGAGGAGGGACAGCAGGAATTCCCCCGAGGGGAGGCACTTAGGGAAATTTGCGAGTGTGTGTCTAAAGTGAAGTGGACTGCAGCCAACGGAATCAGCATTTTTGAATGAATGATTCAATGACAAATACATTGTTAGCCGTCACTTGCCGCCACCAACTGGTGTAACGATGTAATGATGATGTTACGCATGTTACTTTCAAAAGGTGTGATTTGCTCCATTTTGATCACTACTGCAGACATCAGTGTTTATATCTGAACTTTAAACTATTATCCCAGTAAATGTGTGATATTTGAATTATTGTGAGAAAATAGTGTGATTGTCAAAAGTTTAAAAGACACAGGAGAATCGCCCGTCCTTTAGCAATATATTTATGTGGGTGTTTGAATCAAGATCATGATATTTTAACGATTAATCGTGCAGCTCTACCGTCAGTCTGAAGGTCTGGCTACGTGAGGCTACCTGTGAGAAGACCAAGTGCTTTTTACCTGCAGAGCCACTGACATACAAAATACTGACCTTGTTCCCCGATGAATCTTTGCCCTTGCCCTCCTCGGCCAGATGGAAACGCAGGTTCTCCAACAGAATGACAGAACCTGCAGGAGGGTCTGCACAGGCTTTTCAACATCTGGACCCATACAGTCCTTCAGGAACTGAACATCTCTTCAAAGTCAAATTAAATAGCAAGGTTGGTGGTCGAAGAACTAAGGTGAATAAGTATGCATTGCTATTAATATGTCAGCTTGAGAATGCTTGTCTACCATACATTTGCAATGTTTACGCAGTTAAAACTATTCATCACTACGGTTTTTTTTAAACAGATTTAGCTGGAAGGTTTTTACCATTATCTCCCCCTTTAATTGATTGTGTAATATGTGTAGGTTAAGATGTCTATATTGAGCTCTCCTACTTTCCCAGCAGGCTCTTGAGTTCTGCACCCACAGGCTCCAGAAGAGTACTTGTCTGGCATGGGGACTCCATCAGGACGGCCCAAGTGGCTCATCAGGACTACAGCTTTGGCCCCATTATCTAAGCAGTGCTGAATTGATGGGACTGCAGCCTTGATTCTAATGAGAACATATATAATATTAGTTACAAACACTGAAGCACAAGGCCAACGTTTTGTTTTTTTTCCCCCATGGTCAGGTGTATATACAATATATCATAAATAAATAATCACAAATTGGTATTTTTAAATGCTAAACACGCATTTAAAATACCGTTGACATTTTATGAGTGGTAAAATCGTAATAGTCATATTTTGCAAGACATGAATGATTATATGTTTATATGATGATTAAAACAGTATTGGTTTATTAACAATATCCATCTCACCTCTGGTTGTTTGTTATCGTCTTGTCTTTCATAGGGACATTGAAGTCAACCCTAGAGAGAGAGAGAGAGAAAGAGAGAGAGAATATAAATGGATCTACTACTAAATTGGAAAGGTTTAAGGTTTAAAATTCATTATTTGTAAAATAAATAGGTTCCATAAATGTATTCAAAATATAAGTGATATGAAAATTATCCCCATATCTGTGCTAATCAAATGCCCTTTAGGGGCAGGGGTTTTAGAAGTTAATAATACAGCAGATTACTCCATTTACAAAATTTGACGATACAATTTCATTCTGTTTTCTTAAAGACTGTAATCATGAGCTAATCATCTCTAGTCATTTATATATTAAATGTTTATAAAATTCAAACATTTGTAATAGGAATTTTTATGAATATATTTATAAAAGACTATTTTATTAAATAAGGATTGTACAATGATAATCATGAACAACTAAACCTAGCATGTACACTATACGAGTACACACAATGCTGTCGATGCTGCTGTGCTGTAATATTTTTAATATATTATTATACAATATTAAAACAGTTTGGATCTTGACAGATGACGTTGAAGAACACTGCTTAAATTTATGCGTCACGATGAGTCAGTATTCAAAATGGCTATCAATTACTTTTTCAGAAAGAGCTAATTGAAAGAGCTATTTTTTCAGTAATCATAATATATATTCTATATGTGAAAAATGTTAATAAAGCGGAAGACAGTGTTTCTCTGCCAGTGTGGGACCAGAGGCTGTGGCAGGCCTTTTGCTGTGTGTTCAGGATTCCAAAGTTAATTTATGTAATGGCAACTGAAAATATTTAGACGTCGTTCAGCGGAATAAAGTATAAACAATCTCCACTTACGTACCAAAAAAAAAAAAAAAAAAAAAAAAATACCTGGCATGTGAGAGTGACAGAAGTATAACAAACGAGTAAGAACGCGCCACTAATTTAATGTGCATACTGGTATAAACCCGCCAGCACACGTTCAAAAGACCTTAAAAAAAAAAATAAAACAGTTTTTTTTTTTTACGTTAATGTAAATACGTTCCGGTTATCAGTATTATACAAAAATAAAGTTTAGAGGCTCCCTGATCATTTGATATTTGTAGCTGGGTGGTGTCATTTCACCAAGGCATTTAACAGTCTATGTAAATAACGATGGCAGATTTTTTAAAGATCTGCCTTTAATTTAAAATAAGAGACTCATGACTTATATAAAAGGAGGCGCACGCGCTTTTGGTATGTCTGCCATTCTGCACGTATCGGGAATCTCTAAAACGTGACGCGTTTACACTTCCGATTATCAATGACTGAATTTGCATGGCGTTCATTCGCATAACCTTAAGCGATTCCAAAAGTTAAAGCTTAAAATTTAAATGAAAAAGAAAGCCAATAAATAAATATCACGAGCATGTTAATACACCGTTAGCGAGCAATATAACGAAACGTTTTTTTTGGGGTGGGGCCGGTGAACACAGTGATTCACGCTTACCTCATGATCACGAGACCAACGCCGTTTTCCTTTCACATCCACCTTGTCCAAAGTGAGTTTGTTTGACAGAGGGACATTTTGGCTGTAAATTTGCAGAAAAAACTCTCCTAAACTGGTGTGGTGCAATGCTTATGGGTAAGTTCCCGAATGAGAGTGACCTTAGCTTGATGCTGATGTACATAGTTTGGGCGGGTCTAATCAAGGCATGCGTTCTAAATCCTGCGCTATTGGATAAACTTGCTGTCTATCAATATGCCTAACTAAGGACATAAAATTTTAGGCCAAATTGACACAACGTGCTGCCCCCTATCCAGAGACCCTAGGCCTCCTCTTGAATTATAGAAAGACATCACAGTGAATAGGACATTTTTAATTAATAGTAGATATCACCATACTTCAGTACAATTCAGTTTTGTATCACATGTTATTATGAATTTTTAGGTTTATGTAAATTAGGTATTATCCAATTAAAGTGCATGAATTTGGTTAATTCAGGGTTTTTACAGAGTTGATTTTGGATCTCCTTTTAACTCCTTAAATCAGAAATACTGTTAACAGCCAGTAAAATAGGATTTATTTTGTATATTCCTCTGCAAAACCCTTCAGAATATACAGGTGCATCTCCAAAAATTGGAATGTCGTACAAAAGTTAATCTATTTCAGAAATTTAACTCAAATTGTGAAACTTGTGTATTAAATTCAATGCACACAGACTGAAAATAATTCAAGTCTTTGGTTCTTTTAATTGTGATGATTTTGGCTCACATTTAACAAAAGCCCAATTCACTATCAACAAATTAGAATACATCAAGACCAATAATAATAATAATAAAAACATTTTTTAGTGAATTGTTGGCCTTCTGGGGAGTATTTTCTTTTATTGTATATGTACTCAACACTGGTAAGGGCTCCTTTTGCTTTAATTACTGCCTCAATTCGGCGTGGCATGGAGGTGATCGGTTTGTGCCAATGCGGAGGTGGTGGCAATGGAAGCCCAGGTTTCTTTGACAGTGGCCTTCAGCTTTATCTGCATTGTTTACACTCATTTTCTCATTTTCCCCTTGACAATACCACATAGGTTCTCAGTGGGGTTCAGGTCTGGTGAGTTTGCTGGCCAGTCAAGCACATCATGGTCATTTAACAAACTTTTGGTGTTTCTGGCAGTGTGGGCAGGTGCCAAATCCTGCTGGAAATTAAATCAGTGTCTTCAAAAAAAAACCTGGTAAGCAGAAGGAAGCATGAAGCTCGCCAAAATTTCTTGGTAAACCGGTGCAGTGACTTTGGTTTTCAAAAAAAAAAACCCCACAATGGACCACCAGCAGATGACATTGCACCCCAAATCATCACAGACTGTGGAAAACTTAACACTGGACTTCAAGCAACTTGGGCTATGAGCTTCTTCACCCCTCTTCCAGACTCTAGGACCTTGGTTTCCAAATGAATTACAAAATTTGCTCTCATCTGAAAAGAGGACTTTGGACCACTGGGCAATAGTCCAACTCTTCTCCTTAGCCCAGGTAAGACGCCTCTGACAGTGTCTGTGGTTCAGGAGTGGCTTAACAAGAGGAATCAGACAACTGTAGCCAAATTCCTTGACACATCTGTGTGAGGACTCTTGATGCCTTGACCCCAGCTTGTAAAAATATATTGTAATTGAAATCTTAGACGCAAATAGCTAAATATAATAAACACTTAAATTTGTTTTAGATGTTTTCTTTCCACTAATCTGAAAGACAAGTTATGGAAGCAAAATTGACCAGTGCATTTTGTAAAATGCATTACACATTAAAAATTATATCTGAAATATCAGACCTGTAGTTGTCACTCCATGGACAGTATAGTTTTATCCTAAAAACCTCATTCATTTGATGGCGTTATATTCATTTGATGTAATGTCATTTTACATTACATCAAGGTTAATGTTAAATCTGGAAAACCCTTTAATAACACATGTAGATAAAGTAAACAAGATGACAAATATTGAGATTTATACTTTATTTTATTACATTTTTTACAGGACATGCAAAGATTGGATGTGAATATTGTCTCCACTTCTCCAAAACAGAAAAGTTCAGAATGTCATTTAGAATCCCAGAGTATTCGGTCCACTATGGGAAATGCATTCATCACTCCTTCCATTCCTTGGGCTGTACCTTGCCTACAGGTGACAAGTTCCATGAGATGCCTGTTGATGTGATCACCTGCGAAGACACAAAATCACATAAAATATTGAAAAACGATAGGTCTTCTAATTAGAAGATTTGTGTTTGCAGTTTAACTTACATATGCCCAAACAGCTGTACAAAATGTGACTCCAGCAATCAGCAGAGGGGCTCCATACTTTGCATGAAATTCAGGGGACAGACCAGACATTTGTCGCACAGCCACCTGACGGGCACTTTGACCTGATGTAAAATTAAGACAAAAAAGTGGATTAACGTTTACACATCATTTAACACACTATTCATTGCCTTGAAGAAAATTCAAAATCCTTTTAGTCACTGAATTTATTAAAGACATTTATCATACAAAACCATTGCACTTGAATTGTTCGAAACATTATATAAGAAACATTCAATAGAACTGTTTTGAAATGAAAACAAATTGTTAGTAACATTTACAACAATATTTTATAATAGATTATCAATGAGACATTTTCTTTAAACTCACATGCGAAAAATAGACATACCTTTATATAGGAAGGTGACATATTTAAATTATTTGCAGAAACGTATACACTAACTGGTGAACTACGGATGTAATTCCATCAAAACTAGCTTTAGCATACTAAGAAGCAGCATTTATTGACCAACATTGCAACAGACACTGTTTACTAAAACGTGAAATAAAACGTTCAGTCCTCGAATGAGATGTTAATCTTACCGCTGAGGTTAAGGGCAGCCTTGGCGAAGCGATACATGATATTTTCTCGGGACAACCAAATAGCGCGTGCTAATACCCTTGAATTGAAAGGCAGAAACAAAATGGTAGAACGGAAATGGACGCACAGGACTTGTGCGCATGCACGAGAGGTGATAGTGGAAGACAGTATGCGGTAGAATTCAACAAACGTAAAATGTAACTGTTAAACTAAAGTAAACTCTGATTGCTTAAAGTTCTGTCGTTTGTTGTCAAAAATATACGAAGTTATTCGAAGAATATAAATGTTGAAAATGTTTACATATTTTCTGTTGAATAAAATATTTGAATAAATATTTTGAAAGAATTTTCAGCTGTGTCAGGATGGCCGAGTGGTCTAAGGCGCCAGACTCAAGGGTTGGGCCCTTCCGTTTGAGCGGGTTATTCCTGGTCTCCGAATGGAGGCGTGGGTTCGAATCCCACTTCTGACACATATTTTTTTCCTCCGTCTAGAAACAATAGTATTGTCATCCTATATGTTAAAATTAAGAACAAACCTAATCTGTAACTATTGTCTGGCGATCAACATGAGCGTTGGGAAACGAGGTGGGGTGTTTTACAATATTGTATGACAAGTTTACATATTCCAAAAAATTTGAGGCATATGCCTCTCCCTTGCTCACGTAACCACAACACAACCTCAAGTTGTATCCGAAATCAACAAAAACACTACAACTCATTATGAAACAAAAAAAGTTTTGTATCATAATTCATACATCAGGCAGTTATGGCCCATATAATATAGTGAGAAAATCATATGCAGCTCAAGAAAATGGACAGTTAAGTGTGGAAAATACTGCCACTGAATAGCTCAAACTGAGAAACACAAAAATGTAAATTGATTAGATTTTTATAAACAAATGTAAATCAATGAGATCTTTTTAAAGAAACATTACAGACTTCATACATAAAATGCTCATAAATATCAGTCACTTTGTCAAAATATATCAAACCTCCCCTAAAATTACCCACTCTATACCTCCCAATAATGTCTTAGTAAGTATGTATATTTGTTAAATGCTCAGTATAATGAGCAAAGGTCTATAGATTTTATGCGTTGGGCAAAACAATGCAGTGCAACAGAATGATGATTGAGAGAAATACAAATAAACATTCCTCAAAATCCTGCTGTTCAAATTTGCTTTTCAAAAAATTTTTTTTTTTTTTAACATGATTTTTCTAAAACAAAAAAAATGTGTATGGAAAAAAGTAAATTAAAGCATTGAAAAACATTACTAAAAAAATAAAATTATTAACATTACTAAATTATTTCTTAGTTTTTTTAATCAAAGTTTTCACAGCAAAAACAAAAACAAACAAAATGAAGGAGGATGTTTTTAGAATTATAAAGGCCAAAAAAAAGTATAAACCATCAAGGTGACAGAAAAGGTTTGATCATGTTGATAATTAGGCCTTAGAAATTCATGTATCAAATATGATAGAGAAGGTTTTATGGAGTTAACTTGCTACAGGGGTAGTTCAGCTGAAGCTGTTTAAATGCTTTGTTCAAAGACACATATCAGGCATACATCAGTAATAATCAGAAACATTCCCATATACTTTGAACCGCCTAAAAAATAATACAATAATACACAATGGTAATAAATCACATTATTTAATAATTAATATTATGAACAGAAAAGGTTTTTTGAAAATACTCGTCTTCATAAATCATAATATCTTGGAATGTTGTATGTATCTAATATACAAATTTATTGAGCAGATGAGACTAATAAAGCGTCCGTTTACTTGAAAACCCTATTTAGTATGGGTCTAGTCTTAATCTGTATCAAGGAAACTGGTCTGACACATACCCTTCAATGAGATTTCCACTCTGAGTTGCTATACAGATATAACATGTGCTACTGCTACATTAGTTTTAGGAATACAGAGATATGAAATCATTTATAAACATATGATGGGCCAATTAAAGTCACATTACATGACAGAGGTCCAGACAAAAAGGCAGAGCAAGTTTGACATGCAGCAAATCTAGGTAATTTAAGCACAGATGGAAGAGCTAGGTTTGGATCCACGTACTAATCCTTCTTCTTGTCCTTGACTTCCTCATCATCTGTGTACTCGGCTGGTTCTTCTCCAGGTTTAAGAAGCTTCCCAATGTAATCATACTTCTCTGCAGAGGAACATAAGAGCGTTTACTCAACATTTAGCAATCCAAGCTTATTGCAACATCTCCAAAGAGCACAACTGTGAAATCAGGGGGAGGAACAAAAAGGTGTCCTTCAACTCACGTGTGAACTGGGTCTCCCACTCGCTCAGGCTTTCCTGCTGCATAGCATGAGATCTGAAAGGTCATCACACCAGATGAGTTTCTTTCAAGGCTTCCTTCTCCAAACAGAACGTGGCCAGTCTCTGGATGCATCCTTGCCCGCGAAGACCCCATAAGGACCCTCTACAAGGTGAACAAATTCACAAATATATCAGAATGCCAAACAAGTAGGATCTATTTTCTTCAATGAAGCACCATTCTGTGCTGAGTGGGAATCTGTAGTATTAGTCAACCTTTATCCGAGTCTAGGTAATTTAATTTCAGATTCACTGATGACCAATAGTTTTTTGGCAGTAAAAAGGTGTGCAAAAAAGTACAAAAACGGAGAAAATACTGCTGGCGTCTCATTATCAGAACAACAATGTAAACATAGCTACACTTTTAACAGAGTTATCCTGAATTTTCAGTAGGTTAGGGGTTATGAGTTTGCATTTGTACTCGTTTAAGAACATAAGTGCGACAAAGGGGGGAGTCGTGTCTGAAATTAAATTAATGCGAATTTTTTTTTTTTATTAATAGGTCGTTTTTAAAACTCGCATATTCAAACATAATTCAAGAAACCAGGTAATTTTTATAGAGAAAAATTACCTAAGGTAAGTTTGCGGTAAGACCTGCGACTGAATTTGTGACATTCGAGTGTTACCTGGTCCGTAGAACTTCTTCCCTCTTGTAACATCAAACACTTTCCCGTTGACAGCCGTAAGAATTCTTGGGTTTTTCAGTCCATCGTACTCTTGCAATTCTGCTAAAGTGAAATCCCTTTTCTTTAGTTTAGGCAATGGCTCCTCAACCGGGCCAAAGTCTACAGGCTTGTCTCCACGGACGATTTTGTACAACAGGAACAAACAAAGACATAGCAAGCTAATGTTCAGAGGGGAAGTGAAAATTTCCTGAAGAATTCCAGAAGTTTTGCTCAACATTTTCTTCAGCCATTTCGTTTCTGATATTGTGCGTGAGATACCATCGAGAGACTCACCGACGACTACAGGAGTGCACCAATCACAGAAGCCAAAAAACACACAATAGTGTGACGCCAGCCAATCAGATTCGATGTGAATTTCTGGGGCGTGTAGTTTTTGATACGAGTTTTGAAGTTATCTGTAATCTGTGAACCGGCTTGACTTTTAAAAAAAAAATGTTTTAGAATACCGAGAATTTTTTTTTTTTTTTATATCTGAGAATTGTAATAATAAATACAAATTTAAACTATTTTTTTTTTTATTTTTCATAACAAATTTTCCCATGATGGAATTATATGTTCATGTTCTTCATTCAATAAAAATGTTTAAAACTGAGCAGCTACGACATTAAGTGTTATAATCTTTATTTTAAAGTTGTATGTAGGAAAGTAACTACCAATTTACACAGTAAAAGAAAAACCTGTTAATTGTTTAAAAATATGTTACCATAACACAGTGGAAAATTATATTAATAATGAAGCCAATTTTGATTAAACGTGGCTATAATTGCAGCGATTATAATTTTCAACAGATTTTTTACATTTATGTGACACAGTTAGACACCGTACAATATACAGTCATTAATTAAATGTAACAAAAATATTTTCCTTTAGAATTTGCATGCGCTGTTGGTCTGTTGCGAAGAACGTCCTCCAAACAGCAGGTGGCGGAATAATATGTTGAGTCGATTTTTACATTCCTCAATGGAAGAGAGAGTGTGACGGGATAAACAAAAACACAGCAGAGGTCTAAGTCCAGTGACGTGGCCGGAGGTTATAGAAGAGAAACAGGGAGCAATAGGTTGGATATGTTATTTTTATCCTTATTTAATTTAATATTAACTTCTTCCCTATAATGATTTCATAGCGTCCAGCTTATGACTATTATTGCTGATAAAAGTTAGCTTAGTCTACTTTAAGTACAGGACAGGACTGTACAGTTTGCCTGTGACATACAGATAATGTGGTTTGTTTTGCTAGTATGTACTCCAGCATCAATTATACTGGCATACATGATCAACTCATCACTAGATGTCCACTACTGTCTATAATCTGTGTCTTGAATATTATTCTTATTATTCTTAGTATCATCTTAATCCTCAGCCTCAACAATTTGTGATGTATAACACGTTGTGCTGTTTTGAAAATGTATTGGTTTTCAATTCCATAAACTACATGTACACAAATTATATAACATATAGCTATTCTTTGCATTAAAAGTCAGTTAAGTGCAATTTACTTGTCCATTTCAGGAGTCTGGTATGGTGTTAAGATGTCCGACAGTGAAAGCTCCACAAGTAAACCAAACAGAGAAATCAATGGATCAAGAGGCAGAAGAGCTGTCATCAGACCCCCGAAGATGAGCCCTCCACTGATACTCAGAGTGACAGCTTTACTGATGTAGCACCAACCCAGAAGATGAGGAAAAGACCAGAACATAAACCTCCAACAGAAGAACAGAAGACCCTAGAGACACCACAACCAGCAGAAAAGTGCTTCAAATGTACGCTTTTATCACACTTTTGCCTTTATTATTAGTAATAATTATTCACACACCTACACACACACACACACATATATATATATATATATATATACACACACGTACACAGTATCTCACAAAAGTGAAGACACCCTCATATTTCTATTCTCAAGGGACAATACTATAGAAGTGAAACTTGAATATTTTTTAGAGTAGTCAATGTGCAGCTTGTATAGCAGTGTAAGAGAACTTGGATCAATATAAACTCAAAGGTGTTTGAATTACAGTGAATAAGAACTGAATTAATATGTAAATGATTCAGTATTAATATTTAACACCTTCTCAACTATTCGTCCACCGATAAATTGAGGTTAAGGTATTTTACCAATTTTGGACAGAATATTATCCTATGGCAACGGTAATAATATAAAGTTATGATCACTTATTTATGAGCAAGGTAACACAATCGACAGTTTTAAGGCTTGTAATTTGTACGCATACAGCACGCGACACTTATACCTATAATTGAGGTAGACTGTCATAAGAATTTACCTGTAATAAATGTTTAAAAACAGAAAAACTCCACAGGTTATATAAAATACATATAATTCATACAATATGTCTACTTCTGGTGATAAATTCCTATAATGGATGTAGAAAACATGCAGATCGGCTGTTATAAATGTTCCACACATAGGAAGAACTACACAGATTACAGGTGCTGGTCATATAATTAGAATATCATCAAAAAGTTGATTTATTTCACTAATTCCTATTCAAAAAAGTGAAACTTGTATATTATATTGATTCATTACACACAGACTGATATATTTCAAATGTCTATTCCTTTTAATTTTGATGATTATTAACTGACAACTAAGGATAATCCCAAATTCAGTATCTCAGAAAATTAGAATATTACTTAAGACCAATACAAAGGATTTTTTGAAATCTTGGACAACTGAAAAGTATGAACATGAAAAGTATAAACATGTACAGCACTCAAATACTTAGTTGGGGTTCCTTTTGCCTGAATTACTTCAGCAATGTGGCGTGGCATGGAGTCGATCAGTCTGTGGCACTGCTCAGGTGTTATGAGAGCCCAGGTTGCTCTGATAGTGGCCTTCAGCTCTTCTGCATTGTTGGGTCTGGCATATCACACCTTCCTCTTCACGATACCCCATAGATTTTTTATATGATTAAGGTCAGGCGAGTTTGCTAGCCAATTAAGAATAGGGATACCATGGTACTTTTTGCGTTGACCTTGGACCTCAGAAAACACAGTGGAACCAACACCAGCAGATGACATGGCACCCAAACCATCACTGACTGTGGAAACTTTACACTGGACCTCAAGCAACGTGGATTGTGTGCCTCTCCTCTCTTCCTCCAGACTCTGGGACCCTGATTTCCAAAGGAAAAGCAAAATGTAATTTCATCAGAGAACATAACTTTGGACCACTCAGCAGCAGTCCAGTCCTGTTTGTCTTTAGCCCAGGCGAGACGATTCTGACGCTGTCTGTTGTTCAAGAGTGGCTTGACACAAGGAATGCGACCAGCTTGTCTTGCATACGTCTGTGTGTAGTGGTTCTTGAGGCACTGACTCCAGCTGCAATCCATTCTTTGTGAACACATTTTTGAATGGGTTTTGTTTCACAATCCTCTCCAGGGTCCGGTTATCCCTATTGCTTGTATTGCTTTTCTACCACAACTTTTCCTTCCCCTCGCCTCTCTATTAATGTGCTTGGACACAGAGCTCTGTGAACAGCGAGCCTCTTTTGCAATGACCTTTTGTGTCTTGCCCTGCTTGTGCAAGGTGTCAATGGTCGTCTTTTGGAGAACTGTCAAGTCAGCAGTCTTCCCCATGATTGTGGAGCCTACAGAACTAGACTGAAAGACCATTTAAAGGACTTTGCAGGTGTTTTGAGTTAATTAGCTGATTAGAGTGCGGCACCAGGTGTCTTCAATATTGAACCTTTTCACGATATTCTAATTTTCTGAGATACTGAATTTGGGATTTTCCTTAGTTGTCAGTTATAATAATCAAAATTAAAAGAAATAAGCATTTGAAATATACCAATCTGTGTGTAATGACTGAATATAATATACAAGTTTCACTATTTGAATGGAATTACTGAAGTAAATCAATAATTGATGATATTCTAATTATATGACCAGCACCTGTGTATAAAACACACATGATATCTTAGAATATATACATAAGGCACCTACTGGTGTTTAATTCATATCATTGGCTGCATAGGTGGGCACACAGGGTGTCCTGGTGAGTGTCCCTGTGAGGGCCTGCTGTGAGTTTGGAACGTCTCCGCAAGTCTCAGTCTCCTGATAAGGTTTTAAGTTTTATGTCTTATGTTCAAGGTGTTACAGTGGGGAGAACAAGTATTTGATACACTGCCAATTTTGCAAGTTTGCCCACTTACAAAGCATGTAGAAATCTGTAATTTTTTATCACAGGTACTCTTCAACTGTGAGTGACGGAATCTAAAACAAAAGAAAATCACATTGTACGATTTTTTAAATAATTAATTGGCATTTTATTGCAAGACATCAGTATTTGATCACCTACCATCCAGTAAGAATTCCAGCTCTCACAGACCTGTTAGTTTTTCTTTAAGAAGCCCTCCTGTTCTCCACTCATTACTTGTATAACTGCACCTGTTTGAAATCGTTACCTGTATATAAGACACCTGTCCACACACTCAATCAAACAGACTCCAACCACTCCACAATGGCCAAGACCAGAGAGCTGTCTTGGAATGGGAGAAGGTCATATGGTCTGATGAGACAAAAATAGAGCTTTTTGGTCTAAACTCCGCTCGCCGTGTTTGGAGGAAAAAGAATGATGAGTACAACCTCAAGGACACCATCCCAACCATGAAGCATGAAGGTGGAAACATCATTCTTTAGGGATGCTGTTCTGCAAAGGGGACAGGACGACACAGCCAGGGCAACTAAGGAGTGGCTCCATAAGAAGCATCTGAAGGTCCTGAAGTGGCCTAGTCAGTCTCCAGACCTGAACCCAATAGAAAATCTTTGGAGGGAGCTGAAAGTCCGTATTGCCCAGTGACAGCCCCGAAGCCTGAAGGATCTGGAGAAGGTCTGTGTGGAGGAGTGGCCAAAATCCCTGCAGCAGTGTGTGCAAACCGGATCAAGAACTACAGGAAACATATGATCTCTGTAATTGTAAACAAATGTTTCTGTACCAAATATTAAGTTCTGCTTTTCTGATGTATCAAATACTTATGTCATGCAATAAAATGCAAATTAATAACTTAAAAATTATACAATGTAATTTTCTGCATTTTTGTTTTAGGGTCTGTCACTCACAGTTGAAGAGTACCTATGATAAAAATTACAGACTTCTACATGCTTTGTAAGTGGGCAAACCTGCAAAATTGGCAGTGTGTCAAATACTTGTTCTCCCCACTGTACATGGTCATCTGGTCTAAACAGTTTGTGGAACAAAGGGAGGGTCTCTGTTGATTTGCTCTGTTCCTACAGTCACTGGTTTTAAATTAAGCAGGCCTAGGGCAGCCATCTCCTTTCGGCCATCTAGTTCCATGGGTTATGTTTTACAGCTCAATAATGGTCATTGGGGATCTCTTTGATCTTTGGAATGTGATGTTATGTTCATTTGGTGGGGTTCGTTCATTGACTATCTTACAGCAGTATAGATTTACTGTCCTCTGAAAATAACTCAACATACAGCATTTATTCTCTTCATGACTGGCAACAAAAGTGAATACACCCCAAGTGAACATGTCAAAACTGTCCAAAGTCTCAATATTTTGTTTGAGTACCATTGTAATATAGCACTGCCTTAATCTTCCTGGGCATGGAATTGCACAGGTTGTTGCTGCTTCATAATGACATCACAGAGCTGCTGGATGTTAGACACATGGCGCTTCTCCACTTTCCGCTTGAGGATGCCTCATAGGTGCTCAATAGGGTTCAGGTTTGGAGACATACTTGGCCACTCCATCACCTTCAGCTTCCTCAACAAGGCAGTTGTTTTCTTGGCAGTTTATTTGGGGTCTTTTTCATGTTGGAAAACTGCCATTCGGCCCAGTTTCTGAAGAAAGGGCATCATGTTCTGTACATGTTCGAATCCATGTTTCCCTTAATGAAGCGCAGCTCCCCTGTACAAGCAGCACTCATGCAGCCCCAGACCGTACTTGACTGTAGACAAGACACAATTTTCTTGGTAATCCTCACCAGGGCTTTGCCACACATGCTGGACACCATCTGAGCCAAACAAGTTTATCGTAGTCTTATCAGACCATAGGACATAGTTCTAGTAATTCATGCTCTTGGAGTGATGAGTCGGTTGAAATCAAATGAGGCTAGTAGAGAGAGGAAGTCAGAAGCATAAGGTTTATAATCTATACTGCTTTACAAGCAGCACATTGACTACTATAAAATATATCCCAAGTTTCATTTCTATAGTATTGTCCCTATTGCTGTGCGATATGATGATATATATCATTACCATGAAATAAAATGTTTATGGTTTGAGACTTTGGTATGTCGTATATATTGCAGTATCTAAATATACTGTACTATTTACACTTCAGAGTAGAGATGTTCCGATACGCTTTTTCCCTTCCCGATACTGATTCTGATACCTGGGCTCAGGGTATCGGCCGATACCGAGCACTGATCCGATACCTGGGTGTGTATCTGTATATACGGCTGTATATACTACTAGCCCTGTATGAATTGCTAGAATTATTTTATGGTGTGCTTCAGACTTATCCCTTAATAAAACATGAACAGTACAGTGAACTACTATATTTATTACAGTATTTTTATTATCTGACATGTATTTGACAGTAATATTATTAATCTTTCTTAAGCGAAAAAGAACTTTAAATGCAGCCACAAATCTAACACAGCAAACTGAGAAAAGGTATTTTAGTTTTACAATATAACTGTATAAAAAACCAGTGCAACAAATAAATCTAGGAATATAAAAAAATGATAGATTAATCTGAAAATAATCTATTTACAACATAAAAGTACCCATGAAAAATAAGCAAATAACTATGCATAATTATTAGTATAGATGCATTATTATTACATAGAGTTGTAGCTCAGTCTACTGTAGGCTACAACAGTAGCCTAATATATTGTCAATTTATTCACGTTAAATCAAACTTTTGTTTTGATGTGAAGACCTGTGTTCATGATATGACAGTTTTCTCAAATGAAACAGTAAATTCTCATGAAGTGACGGACGGTTTATGTGTTCGTGTCCTCATTTATTGACACAAGGCAGAGGCTACAAAGACAGCGAGCGAGTGTCGCGCGCCTGTCATCCACGCAAAATTTGCAGGAATAATATTTAAATAGTATTTGGCAGTTTAATATTCACAAAAAAATTGTATATATATTCAGCTACAGTCTGGAGCCCTGCGCTTAGATTGGCACAGAACCGACTGAACGCATCTGCGGGTACCGAATATACTCTGGAGTCGGTATTACAGAAATGCTGGTATCATCACATTTTAAAAATTTCAGTACCGACTTGGTATGGAACTACTCGTACTTGTGACAGTTGCTGTTTTACTGACTGATTGGTCCAGTCTGAAATTCTGCTCAGCGGATGTACTGCTAACGTGTTTTCATTTCTTTTTCGCTGCTCTAGACAGTGGTTGCTTGTGGCAACACAGCACAACTTCCTGTGTTTGCAGTGCATTCTGATCAGTGAAGAAGAACTGTGCAGCGGTTAGGCAAAGCTAGCGGTCATAATAACTGGTCTTGTTTAAGAAAATGGTATCGGATCGGTACATGGGTTCAAGTAGTCGCCGATACCGATGCCAGAATTTGTTGTGGTATCGGTGATATATCCGATACTAATATCGGAATCGGAACAACTCTACTTCAGAGTGATGAAATGCATGTATGAGGATTTAATGAGCGGGATGTGCTTTATGTTAAAAAAGAGTTATAAGCACAATATATAACCTGAAAAGGAACTTGGTGCAGCGTTCGTGCTGACTGGCACACTACCAAAGTGCGCGCACAGAAACATGCCTCTCAGAAGGCTATCACGAATAGGGACAAGCTTAACGTTAAAGAGTTATTAACCACAATAA
This sequence comes from Opsariichthys bidens, assembly GCA_037194245.1. Lineage (NCBI taxonomy): Eukaryota > Metazoa > Chordata > Actinopteri > Cypriniformes > Xenocyprididae > Opsariichthys > Opsariichthys bidens. The sequence continues at coordinate 751,945 of CM074294.1, forward strand.
GTAGGGGTGGGGATAATCTGGTAGACATGATTAGCCGGTAGAAATATGTCAACAGGTAGAGCTTTTGTACTGTTGTCTCTGTCACGGCTATGCTCACGTGAGGTTTCTATGCTGTGCGGTTACGAAAGCTTATCATTTGCATGAGTTTTTAAGCAATGCGGTTTAAAAACAAGTGGGTTTAAACTGTTAAAGCGAAATTAGCAGTGAAAGACAACCCATTTCACCATATGCGTGCGCTCTCTGAGAGACTGTTTCTCAGCGTTGTCTGAGAGGGGTGCGACATAAAGCCGCTGTTCATAGAGCGCGTGAAAACTGATCTGAGTGCTTTTTGCTGCCTACTCGCTGCAGAGCCATAACCTCCTGCTCCCCCTCTCTGGAGCTCCAGCTCCCCCTCTCTTGACCTACTGTGGATATGATGGGTGGAGCTGCATCCCCCAACCACACCCTAACCTACCCATAACCCTATCTCTCCACTTATTAAACAGGTTAAACTCCACCCTTGAGCTCCAGAGAGGTGGAGCTGGAGGATATTATGCTCTGCAGCGAGCACTACTTGCCTAATTGACCCTTCGCAAACAGTTCGATTAACAGGCGATCTAATCAGTGATAACTCCGAATCCGCCATCTTATCCGACAAAGCTATCAGGGAGTAGCCTATAGTAGATTAACGTTGTTTAACTTGAAAAATTGTGCATACTCACGTCTTTCCGTGGTTGAAACAACATTCCTTTCAATTCATGTTTATTTTGTGCTATAAATGAACTAATATGAAGAAATGATCGGTTCATGAGCCGTTTGAAGGATCTGTCACGACACATTAAGGAGCCACTGTACAGTAGAGGGCACTGTACATTGGGTTTGGGATCCGTGGGACCCAATGCAAATCTCGCGGGAGCAGGCGGTTTTACCTTTGCTACAGGCGGGAGTGGGCGTTCAGAAAATTTAGCGGGGAGACCTGCGGGGAATGGTGGGATTTGGCGTGTAGTAGAAATGGAGTCAACACAAGAAGTTGAGAAGAAAATTAAAGTGGCTGTTTACTTGACAAAAGCAAAACAAGGCAAGTCAGATATATGGAAACAATTCTCAATTGACCTTTCGCAAACAGTTTGATTGACAGGTGATCTAACCAATAACAACGCTGAATCTTAAAAACTTTAGATATTGTGTGTACTCACATCTTTCCACGGTTGAAACAACTTTCCTTCTGATGTTCTACTATAAATCAGTGTTTCTCAAACTTTTTCAGCCCAGGACCACTTTATCTTCCAATTTTTTTCTGAGGACCACCCAACAGAATCCCACTCTAACACGCCCCACGAAAACAACAAAATAGGAAGGATAAACTAAATTCAAGTTTAATATGCAACTGTTTCAAGTCAAAAACTAATTATTCAAACACAAATGCAATGATATGATCAGAAATTATTATATGAATTTTATTTCATTTGATGTGAAATGAGCTGCAGCTTAATATGAACAGCAAACTGCACATGTGAAAAAAAAAACTGGATGTATCTCGCAAAACACAGACGATTTGCCTTGTTACCAATGTCTGTGGACTCGCCCAGCTGAAGAGAAAAGAAGGGACTCTGGTGTAATCGTGTGATCAGCTGCTCTTGGACATTTTCGGACGTTGAAAAGTTATGCGTCGGTGGTAGGGGTGGCACAGTTCACAAAACCCACAGTTCGCTTCGTATCACGGTTTTAGGGTCACGGTTTTCGGTTCTGTATGGTTCTTGTTGTTATTTTTTCTCTTTAATATTTAACACTCCAGAAATTTCCTTCAGTATATGATATATAGCTTATTAGCTTAATTATCCACAATTTAGGATACAGTATTAACATTTTTGTAATATAATCATGCACTAACTGAATTTGACTTGACTTTAAGCACATTACCATCTCTGAGTAAAAGATAGGTGAGATTTTGATACAGCAAGAGAGAAGACATTGATGATGACATGCTTTTCGTTTGTTTGGCAAAAAAGGAGCATGTGTATTGTTATCTCTACAGGAACTTGTGCCTTTTTAGCACACAAAGATTGAAATTAACTTGCATTTATCAAACTGCCAACTTCAGTGTAGCTCTTACAAAAAAATATATATATATTTTAAAAGACAAAGAGGAACTCTTAAAGCTCTGTCTTTTAAACAAGTCAAAATACTTTAAACATAAATATATAATATAATGTAATAACATAAACATCCCCAATGCTTTATTTATCACTGAGAGGTCGCAGTTCTATCTACTGTTTTATTTCCGTTGTTATCGTAAGTAACATGAAATCCAAAATGTTCCCACACACTGGATTTGAACAACACGGGCGCATCCGCCAACTCCGGGCAGCCTTCATTAGGGGCCGATCACATATCACGCCTAAAAAAGCGTGGAAAGCGTTGAAAGCTCGGCCGCGTTGCTTCCATTTTGAGCGCGCTTGCCGCGCGCCTACATAGGAAATCATGGATATGTGTGCGCAAAAGACGCCATATGTGAACTTTTCCACTTTTACTGTCTATATGTATGTTCGCGCGAAACTGTCTGAACACAGAGCTGCATTGCGTATGCGTCGTTTTTTCATGTACCGTGCCACCCCTAGTCGCTGGACATTGTCATTGGACAGGGGTACTTTTTGTATGTCATTACTAGCTTTTCACGGACCACTAGTGGTCCGCCATCGCCACACTTTAAGAATTACTGCTATAAATGAACTAGTATGAAGAGATGATCGGTTTGCGAGCCGTTTGAAGGATCTGTCACGACACATTAAGGAGCCACTATATGGTATTTAGCGTTTAAACTGCTTTAAAAAAATTACAATATTTAAATATGAAACTGTTTCATACATTGTCAGCGTCCTCTTTGCTCCACAATGTATTTTTCACTGCGGGAGAACATGATGTGTGGCGTAAGAGAGCATGGGTTTTCAGGTATAGCAACATGGGCCGGGTTTTGCGAAGGGCCATTTGGGCTTGAACAGTTAAATACACACACCTGTATCATTGTATTGGCAAGTAAATAGAGCCATATATGTCTTAAGTGAAGGTAAGGTTGAGAAAGACGAGGCTTGAGTGTAATGAATCGGTGCAGTCAGTCTTAAAGGGACAGCATCCAAATTTACCTGCTGTCATTAATTCTAATCAAATAACAAAAAAGAGAGAAAATCTCTGCTTGCTTTTGTAACTTTAATAAGAATAAATGTATATTTAATTTACACAGTAAAGACTATGCATTGTTTTCTATACATTTGATAACTTTATACGTTTTGAAGTTTTTCAGGTAGGTATATTTCAACTGTTTTTGTTCTATTGTAGTTTTTCTTTGCTCTTTCTTTATCACCGTTTATTTGGGAGTTTTTTAAGGCTAATATTTTTTTTTAAATGATATTGAAAATGGTGATAAGAATTGTGAAATTTCATGAGACATTTCTTTCTGGCTCTCATAGATATGTAACTTCTTCTTTAAGAGGCTCCTCTGTCCTCCAATCGTTACCTGTATTATTGGTACCTGTTTGAACTTGTTATCAGTATAAAACACACCTGTCCACAACCTCAAACTCCACTATGGCCAAGACCAAAGAGCTGTCAAAAGACACCAGAAACAAAATTGTAGAATCTGCAATAGGTAAGCAGATTGGTGTGAAGGAATCAACTGTGGGAGCAATTATTAAAAAATGGAAGACATACAAGACCACTGATAATCTCCCTCGATCTGGGGCTTCACACAAGATCTCACCCCGTGGGGTCAAAATGATCACAAGAATGGTGAGCAAAAATCCCAGAACCACAAGAGGGGGTCCTAGTGAATGACCTGCAGAGAGCTGCGACCGAAGGAACAAAGGCTACCATCAGTAACACACTATGCCGCCAGGGACTCAAGTCCTGCTTAAGCCAGTACATGTCCAGGCCTGTCTAAAGTTTGCTAGAAGGCATTTGGATGATCCACAAGAGGATTGGGAGAATATCATATGGTCAGATGAAACCAAAATAGAACTTTTTGGTAAAAACTTGTCGTGTTTGGAGGAGAAAGAATGCTGAGTTGCATCCAAAGAACACCATACCTACTGTGAAGCATGGGGGTGGAAACATCATGCTTTGGGGCTGTTTTTTGCAAAGGGACCAGGACGACTGATCCGTGTAAAGGAAAGAATGGGGCCATGTATTGTGAGATTTTGAGTAAAAACCTCCTTCGATCAGCAAGGGCACTGAAGATGAAATGTGGCTGGGTCTTTCAGCATGACAATGATCCCAAACACACTGCCCGGGCAATGAAGGAGTGGCTTCATAAGAAGCATCTCAAGGTCCTGGAGTGACCTAGCCAGTCTCCAGATCTCAACCCCATAGAAAATCTTTGAAGGGAGTTGAAAATCTGTGTTGCCCAGTGTCAGCCCCAAAACATCACTGCTCTAGAGGAGATCTGCATGGAGGAATGGGCCAAACTACCAGCTTACATGCCAGCTTACAGGCCTCGCTTATCTTTTTAAGGGGGAGAACTTGCACAATTGTATGTATGTATATGGGGGGCCAGACAGGAAATAATTCAATTTAAATTGTTACTATAAAAACTACAAAAACCCATATATATACATATATGCTGGGTTGGGGAATAACAAAATACATGTATCTTAGTTACATGTGTAAAATACACTGTATTTCACAATGGTTACATTTTAAATGGGTGGTAATCAAAATACAGTTACTTCTGAAAAGTATTTTAGATTTACTGTTTAGATTAGTATTTTTGATTACTTTGAATTTTAATTTAATTTATTTAATTGAAATATTAATGTGATAACTGTGATGGGCAATAAACGTAAACAGAAATTGGTTATTGTCCGCATGTAACAGTCTGCAAAAGCATCCTAATTCACATTTCTGCTCATAAGTTTCATACTCCTTGCAGAATATGCAGCATTTTAATCATTTTAACAAAATAAGAGGGACTATAAAATTACATTCTTATTTAATACTGAATAAGCTATTTTACATAACAGATGAATATAAAAATTGCCCCATTCAAAAATGTATTCACCCTTGAATCTCAACTGTCTGTCATTACCTAGATATTTTGTGATATAGTTTGTGAGTCCCTTGTAATTGTAAAAAAAAAAAAAAAAGGGAATTCTGACTTTTTCTCTCACAAATTCAGACTTTTTTCCTTGCAGTTGCAAGATTCAAACTCACAATTACGAGTTTATGTCTCACAATTCTGACTTCTCGCAATTCTGACTTTTCTCTCAAAATTGAGAGTTCATAACTCAGAATTTGCAACTTTATATCACAGAATTCTGAGAAAAATGTCAGAATTCTAGAATAAAAACTCGCATTTACCTGTTTTGTGTGTTACATACTTATTAGTATGTAAAGTATTCCAAAGTATTTAGATTAAATTACAAAACTTGGGTAATTCAATGAAATACAAATTACCTTTTAAAACATGTATTTTGTAATCTGTAATGAACTACATTTTAAAAGTAACCTACCAAAACCTACAAATATATGTGTGTATATATGTATATGTATGTGTATATATGTATGTGTATATATACATTGTCAATACAAGATCTTGATCAAAAATTGATGCTCCTCTTGATGGAATCACAAGGATGTGAATTTTAATGATTTTTTTTATTTTATTTATTTTTTTAGTGCCGGTATGCTCATTTACAGGTTCATAATTTTATCTCTGGGGCTAGAATACATTTACATGGCTTAAAGTTTAAAAAACTTTGTACATTGTGGCTGCACCTTTTTTCACCCTTGCCTGAAATGTTCTGTTTTGTTTCCTGTCTTTTTAAAGCCGCCTTTCTGAAAAACCAAGTCTGCTCTGATTAGTCAGTTGGCCCAGTCTGTTGTGATGAATCAGCCAACATTTGCCTTTTCTAATCATGTCCAACTATTCTAAACTGATTTATTACTAAACTGTCACTTTTTTTTTACCATCAGGCCTTCCCAGAGACAACTGTTTCCCGGGGAGGTTGGGGTTACTGGGGCAGCTGGGGTAAATCTATCCTCTCCACTGCTACTGCCACTGTAGCTACTGTTGGTAAGTGACACATGATTTTCACTTTTTGTATTAAACAGCTTCTTTATATATTATCAGCACTAATTAGTATTAATAATGTTTTTCATTGTCTAAGGCCAAGGGTTGACACAGGTAATTGAGAAAGCAGAGACGTCTCTTGGAATTCCAAGCCCCGAAGAGCTTTTAGCTCACGTGGAGGAGGAAAAAACTGATGGTAATGATGTGCTCTTCATTTTACGTGATTTGGTATACATGGTCTTGCAAATCCTCAGTATCTTTCTACCTTCTGCCTGCAGGTTCAGACAGTAGTGAGATAAATAAAGATGAAGTGGAGAGGATGTATGGGATGGGTGGCGCCATGGGAATGATCTCCTCCAGTAGTATGGGAATGCTGTCATCTTTAACGACTGTAGTTCAGAGTACGGTAAGGGCAAGCTAAATGTATGCTAGATAACTGAATTCATTTTGAATTTGAATTTTTTTTGTTGTTCAATGATACTAGAGCTGCACAATTCTGGATAAATTGAGAATCAAGTTTTTTTTTTGTTTCAAACAGAGATCATTATCACAACTAAAATAACACACAGTATCTGTAGTTCCGAAGTACAGTGAATATCCACAATGGTGTTGTGACTCACAGCCTACTACACATATACCACAAAACCACAGACTGTAAAAAAAAAAAAAATGTGACGTCACCCATAGGTTTCTGAAGAGCATTTTTGAGGCCTAAAGTGGGCCATCACCATCTTGGCAGCGCGTCACCCAAATAGGCAAAGAGGCAGGACGTGGTTGGAAATGAGGTGCCTGGTTGCTGAAGTTAGCTCAGGCTAAGGAGCTATCTATCTTAGATACTATCTAAAATATTAATAAAGATAACAAGTTATATCCTTTGTAAATTCTAAAGGTTTACTGTCAATCTACGGTGTCTGTTTTACGATATAGATGCTTCAGCAACAGTAATATTGTAATTTGTGTCAGGTGACACAAATGACAACATGCAAAATCAAAACAGGACTTCATAGGACTTCACAGGACCTTTGTGATGAAATAGCGATGGCGATCTGAATCCAATCCGTTGCACTTGGGTAAAATATCCAAGAGTGTCCATTGAAAAACATCCAACAATACTTTTTGTCCACAAAAGGGTTACATCCATGAAATATTGTTATATTGTCCATTGTTTGCATCACATTTCTTCTGAATGATCTGCTCTCCATCATCATTCTTCAAGACATTATGCAGTGTGGGCAGCGTTTCTCGTAAAACTGTATATTATCGTATACATTGGTGTAAGGACCACCCGTCAGCCTAAGGACGGATTCTGACGGTCTGGGCGAAGGTATACTGCGTGTATGTCTTTTCAGCGCCCATGTGAAGTTCACTTAATTATTAGAATTTAGTTTAAATTTTACTTTAGATGCTTGCTTAATCTGACTCCAATTTCAAATCATTATCACTTTTCACATGTTTCTAATTAGGAATTAATCATTGGTCTTGTATTAATTTTGGTGTTTAATTATTCTATTTAACTCTTTACTCTTACTGTACTTGTTCATTCGGGTCTCAGAGTCGCACTGGGTCCTCGCACCGGCCGTTTATTATGCGGGCCCACGATCAAAAATTCGTCAGTTCTGAGTCTTAGTCAGAGGATGCAGAGTTTACTAATACATAAGAGTCGAATCGCCACATGCTTATTCATACAAAATTGATTTGCGGTACTGAAGACAATAATTTCAGAGTAAGTCAGAATAAAATAAAATGAAACAATTTATTTGCGTTGTAAAAATGTATCAATGCCAATTGCATAATTACACAATTAGAAGCCAATTCAGACATAATAAATACATAACATCAATTATTAAAGAGTAAGAAATGCATGCACACAGTGGTGGGACGAATGTCTATAAGACATGTCCCCCCTTTGCTGGGCTGCATTTCCCCTTAAATACCCAGACCAGAACAAAAGGATGTAAATATTTCATCGACACCTGGTTTCGGGGAGAGGAGAAGGTTTTCTTGAAGAGACACCACCCATAAAAGATAACAGAATTCTCCAGAGTTTTCATTATTCACTTTGTCTTTTTCATAATACTTTCAGTCTAATTCATAATACTGGAGACTATTGTGAAATTGAGACCATTTTACCAATCGCACTGAGACATTTAAAATGATACTAAACATGAAATTGGAAAAACAATAGATTTACAAGATGGATCATACGTAGTACATACGCATTCTTAGGGAACTTTCAGTGACTTGAATCAGGGGGAAGGAAGAGAGGGGAGGGGGAGGGGGGTTGCATAGATGAATGAGGAGAGATCGAGCGAGGCTTTGTCTTATTTCTTTGAAATCTTATCTACAGATGAGTTTTATTGCTTTATTGCAGGATGCTTGATCTCAGCTTTTGTTTTAGCAGGAAAATCAAGCCTTACATTGGACTCTCACAAACAAGTGAGCCCGTGTCCAAAGCGTAATTTTTCAAAATGTGCAGCAGCAAGTTTATGTTATGATGTACAGCAGTTTTACAGCAGGGAGTTTTGTTCGTTCATTCTGGCGAGCGTCTACATTCCACCGCAAGCGCACGTGAGTTCAGCTTTACAGTTACTCGCTGATATGATCACGGAGAACGAGCAGCAACACCCGGACTCTGTTCTGATCATTCTCGGGGACTTTAATAAAGCGATTCTCTCACGTGAACTTCCAAAATACAGACAGCATGTTACTTGTCCCACCAGGGACAGTAATACACTGGATCACTGTTACACAGTAATAAAGGATGCATATCACTCTGTCCCACGGGCAGCTTTGGGGCTCTCTGATCACTGTCTAGTTCATCTCATACCGACTTACAGGCAGAAACTGAAATCAGCTAAACCTGTAGCAAAGACTGTAAGGAGATGGACCACCGAAACAGAGCGGGCCTTACAAGCCTGTTTCGAATGGACCGATTGGAGTGTTTTTGAAGCTGGTGCCACCGATCTGGACGAGCTCACAGAGACTGTTACATCATATATCAGTTTCTGTGAGGATTTGTGCATTCCTACAAGGACTCACTTAACCTACAACAACGACAAACCCTGGTTCACTGCAAAACTCAGCCAGCTCCGTCAGGCCAAAGAAGATGCTCGCAGAAATGGGGACAGAGTCCTGTACAAACAGGCCAAATACACACTGGAAAAGGAGATCAGAGTGGCTAGGAGGAATTATTCCGAAAAGCTTCGGAATCAGTTCTCTTCTAATGACACAGCTTCAGTGTGGAAAGGTCTGAGGGCCATCACCAACTACAGGACACCATCCCCCAGCTCTGTGGTGAATCAACATCTGGCAGACGATCTGAACGAGTTCTACTGCAGGTTTGAAAGACCACCATTAGCACCTCCAACTACCCCCCTCTCCCCCACCCCTCCACTTCAGTTCAGTGAAGATGACGTGCGCCAGGTCTTCAGAAAGAACAAAAGGAGAAAGGCACCAGGCCCAGACAGTGTCTCACCAGCCTGTCTGAAAACCTGCGCTGACCAGCTGGCCCCCATCTTCACACAGATCTTCAACAGATCACTGGAGCTGTGCGAAGTCCCCTCATGCTTCAAACGCTCCACCATCATCCCCGTCCCAAAGAAATCCAAAATCACTGGACTCAATGACTACAGACCTGTGGCTCTAACGTCTGTGGCCATGAAGTCATTTGAAAGACTGATTCTGGCTTATCTGAAGGACATCACTGGACCCTTACTGGACCCCCTGCAGTTTGCTTACCGAGCAAACAGGTCTGTGGATGATGCAGTCAACATGGGACTGCATTATGTTCTCCAGCATCTGGACAGACCAGGGACCTATGTGAGGATCCTGTTTGTGGACTTCAGCTCTGCCTTTAACACCATCATCCCATCACTTCTCCACCCCAAATTAACTCAGCTCTCTGTGCCCACCTCTGTCTGTCAGTGGATCACCAGCTTCCTGACAGACAGACAGCAGTTAGTGAGACTGGGAAAGTTCTCATCCTGCACCCGCTCCATCAGCACCGGCGCCCCTCAGGGCTGTGTTCTCTCCCCACTGCTCTTCTCTCTCTACACCAACGACTGCACCTCTAAAGACCCCTCTGTCAAGCTCCTGAAGTTCGCAGACGACACCACACTGATCGGACTCATCCAGGATGGTGACGAGTCTGCTTACAGACTGGAGGTTGAACAGCTGACTGTCTGGTGCAGTCTTAACAACCTGGAGCTCAACACGCTCAAGACGGTAGAGATGATCGTGGACTTCAGGAGAAACCCCCCTGCTCTCCCCCCACTCACCATCATGAACAGCACTGTGGCTGCAGTGGAGTCATTCAGGTTTCTGGGCACCACAATCTCCCAGGACCTGAAGTGGGACAACCACATTGAGTCCATTGTGAAAAAGGCCCAGCAGAGGTTGTACTTCCTTCGCCAGCTGAGGAAGTTCAACCTACCACAGGAGCTGTTGAAACAGTTTTACTCTGCCATCATCCAATCCATCCTCTGCACTTCAATTACCGTCTGGTTCAGCTCAGCTACCAAATATGACCTCAGAAAACTACAGAGGGTGGTCCGGTCTGCTGAGCGAATCATTGGTACAACCCTCCCCACTCTCCAAGAACTGTACACATCCAGAGTGAGAAAAAGGGCAAAGAAGATCACTCTGGACCCCTCACACCCAGCACACTCCACCTTTGAACTGTTGCCATCTGGTCGACGCTACAGAGCCCTGAGCACCAGAACGACCAGACACAAGAACAGTTTCTTCCCCCAAGCAATTCATCTCATGAACAGTTGATAAACACGGAACACACAAAACTATTACACACCATTCACTTAAAACACTTATTTATATTTCATTTGCACTCATCACAACTGTACATAGAATCTGTTTATATCTTAACTGTACATTGTCTATTTTGTATATTTTGTATATTTGTATTTTTATTCTTTTTTATCATCTGTGTCTTGTCACTGTCACTCTGTTGCACTGTAAAGCTTTTGTCACTAAAACAAATTCCTAGTATGTGTAAACATACCTGGCAATAAAGCTCTTTCTGATTCTGATTCTGATTAGTTATAATATCCAAGCAGTGCTGTTGGATTTTGTGGTGTCTTGAGAGGCATATTCTCCAGCCATTGTCATTGTAGTAAATCTGATGAACAAAACTTTTAGCCAATGCCATGACACTATGGAGGACCAGGAGTGCCACATAAAAATAAAATGAAGAATCAATTAATTAATTTAATAATTCATACATAAAATATATAATGTATATAAATAAATCACTTTTATATGGCCAAATTAATAGACATATTTAAATTTGTTAATTTAATTCCTGTTTTTAAATGTAGTTTAATAGAACAATAAAATGATAAATTTAAAAAATATTTTTTGAATCTTTAAATAAATAGACGAATTTGAAACTGGTTATTTAATTCATTTTTTAAAACGTAGATTAATAAAACAATAAATAATACATTATTAAATAATTTTAAATGCGCATTTAAATCGCTTTTTAAAAAAGGATTTGCCAAATGTTTTTCTTTATCCATTTGTCAATCGCTTTTCTTTATCCATTTGAAAATCAAGTGCTAAAATGCCATTCAACAGTTCACACGTGGGAGCAACCAATCAACTTTCACCTCAATTTAAGAGCCAACCCTCTCAAGACAGTTCGAGCAACACGATCACGCAAAATGTCAGGCGAATCTGAACGTGTTTGGAGAGGTATTGTAGAGGATTTGTTAGCTTTAGCTGATTTTTGCAAACTATTATGTTTGATAATAGTCCTGGCCTGAAGACATCTCAATGGCAATAGTCACTTATAGTCAAAGGGCCACCTGCTGGCAGCCGGAAGTGTGGCACATCAAAATGACTTTGCCATATTTGTCCTATATTTGCCGCCCACTGTTCATTGTCTTCCTATAATAATAATTTGAAATTTTAGTCAGATTAAGTGAGCATCTAAAGTAAAATTTAAACTAAATTCTAATAATTAAGTGAACTTCACATGGGCACTGAAAAGACAAACGCAGTATACCTTCGCCCAGCGCCCTGGTTGCGAGGACCCTTTCAATGCAGCTTGCAGCTTTAATTAAGAATTGTGATTCTACAAGTATTGCGATGCGATATTGCATATTGCAATGTATTGCGAATTTTTTTTTTTTTTTTTTTTTTTTTAAACAATAGACCATGGGGAAAGGTTCAATCATACGCTTATTCAGACTGTGTAAGGTGAGTTTTACAAAAACAATTTATCACACCTTTCTGAGTTTAATTGTAGAAGCATCATACTGTCACAATTATCCACTGGAGTGCCCGTTGACAGACACCAGAGGGCACTCCACTTCGAACTATTGCCTCTACTATTGCCTCATCATCGGACTCAGTTTCCCACAATGCATCACACACTCACCCACACATATGCACGCTACATTTCCCGGAAGCCCCGTACCTAGTCACTGATCACCTCAACCAGCTGCAGCTCATTATCCGGACTATTTAAGAGACATTCAGCCTTGGACACATTGCTAAGTCTTGATTTACTGTTGTGTTCATTTCCAAGCGTTTTTCCCGTGGTTGGTTTCCTGTTTTGATTTCCTGGATTTCCGTGTTTTACCCTTGCCTGTTTCTTGGACTTTGTTTGCTGGCTGACCTGATCTTTCGCCTATTTAATGACTACGAGTTTGCTAATCCTTTGCCATTCCTGTCTGCCATGTATTGACCATTGCCTGTTTGACTGCATCGCTGACTCATTGTAACAGAAGACCTAGCCATACCTAGATCCAGCGGCTTTCATCAGCGTTCCCAGTCACACTATGGATCCAGCAGTGAAATTGGTCCGTATGTGTTAAGGTAACCGCACTATTTAGGAGCACATACAGGTTTTTCTTGGACATTGCCAATATTTCTGATTTTCCGGACTGTGCTCTCATTGATTTTTTTTTGTTATGGGCTCAACTCACCTCTTAAGGAGACACTAATACATCATGCTCCTCGAAGATCGTTCTGTGAATTTTTGGACTATACTTTAAATTTGTGTGGTTCAACATTTACTGTGGGAGGCGCCACACATCAAGCTCCAGTGGCCACGGAGGTTGACTCAGCACTGTATCCAGTCAGTCCCTGAACACGCCAGTGCAGATCCGGAGAGCACTAGCGAGTCAGTCCTTGAGCACGGTGGTCACCTATGAGATTCCTGTTTGTCCTGATACAACCACAGAGGTCGTCTATGAACTCTCTGTGTAACCTGATATAACCACGTAGGTCGTCTATGAACTCTGTTTACCCTGATACGACCATGCTGGTCATCTATGAACTTCCTGTCTGTCCTGATACAACCACAGTTGTCACCTATGAATTTCCTGTCTGTTCTGACACGACCACGGAGGTCGATCCTGAGCTTCCTGCCTGTTCAGATATGACTATGGAGGTCATCTATGAACTTCCTGTCTGTTCTGATACGACCACGATGGTCGCCTATGAACTTCCTATCTTTTCTGATACAACCATGGAAGTCGCCCCTGAGCTTCATGTCTGCCCTGATATGACCACGAAGATCATCCCTGAGTTCTCTGTCTGCCAAGACATAACCACGAAGGTCATTCCTGAGTTCCCTCTCTGCCTAGACCAGACCATGAAGGTCACTCCCGAGTTTACTGTCTGCCCGAATACAACCACTGAGATTGTTCCCGAACTGTCTGCTTGCCTCAATACGACCAGAGAGAAGGTTCTAGCCAGAGCCTTGGAGCGTGTTCCTGAACTCCTTCCCAGTCCTGTTATGGTCCTAGTGGCCAATGTTAACCTCTCTATGCTTTATGTTTCAGTTTCACCAGATCTAGCATGGTGGTTACCAGAATTGCCAGAGCTGCTGTGGTGTCTGCATTGCTGTGGTGGTCGTCTGTGCCACCATGCCAACAAGTCAGCCTTGGCCGTCTACTCAGCCTGTTCCGCCCTGGCCGCCTGCTCAGCCTGTTCCGCCCTGGCCGCCTGCACAGCCTGTTCCGCCCTGGCCGCCTGCACAGCCTGTTCCGCCCTGGTCGTCTGGTCAGCCTGTTTAATCAGGGCCACCTGCTCAGTCACAATCACCATGCCCTCTTCCGCTCCATGGACCTGGCCCTTTGTCCCACCCCCTAGTCCACCTACGCTTCACCTCCCTCCTGGACTTTGCTTAAGAGTGTCTGGAAGCCACTCCTTAGGAGGGCGGCTATTTCACGATTATCCGCTGGAGTGCCCATTAACAGACACCAGAGGGCACTCCACTTCGAACTATTGCCTCACCATCAGTTTCCCACAATGCATCACACACTCACTCACACACATGCACACTACATTTTCCAGAAGCCCCGTACCTAGTCATTGATCACCTCAACCAGCTGCAGCTCATTATCCGGACTTTGTGAATAGCTGGCGATGTACTCTCCCAGATTCTGGAAGCTGTCCTCTGTAAAATCCCTTGTACACAAGGAAACTTTTGGGTTTTAATGCTGTAGAACTGCATTACAAATAAGTCTTAACCCCTGATTCCTTATGCCATCCATTTTCGGATGGCCAAACACAGTGTCTCACAACACAACAATTCATTGTAGCCTCGTCTTCTCTCTTTACCTTATGCCTATGCGCAGGTGTTATGCTCATATTTTGTATTGTGATGTAGACAGTGTTCTCTGTTTGAATAAATTGCTTTTGTGGGAGATCATGAGCTTTGTAACTTTGCAGGTCTTAAGGCCCCAATGTACTTCAAGCAAAGTTCTTTTCGTTCTTCGTAGGAGTAAAATTCGTAGGAGTAAAATTAAGTTCAAAATACGTGAGCAGCAATATATTATAATCGAACATCGCCCAGCGACAGGTAGATGAATATGCAAAAATGTTCCACACTTTCTTCTTAGTAACAAAATAAACACAACAAAATTGAGAAACTAGCAAGGATTATTTCATCATGGCAAAGTGGATATGTTTGTTTGCACAAGCTCTGTAATTCGGCATTCCAGTAAAGTCACGTCGCGTTTATATTATAACACTATAAAATAGTCGCTTAAAATCAGCTTTACTGTATTAAACACAAACAGTGTTAGTCTCTCATTTAATCAGAAGTACAACTTTGTTTTCTTTTATAAAGCAGCTCTCCAGTGTTCATGTTTTCAGTCACAGACGTCTGACTTATACGGACTCGAGAAGAGAAATGAGTAAAATGAGTTTCACTCTCTGAGTGAAAGCAGGGGGAACCTCAGCGCACATCTGCCTTAAGTAATGGCCATGGACCAATGGTAGTACGAAGAACTGTTCAGAAAGTTTGTTTTGGAAAGAAAACAAATGAAAAAGGAAAGCCATGTTGTTTCATGTTGAAGTTTGCTAAAGTTTTGTAACGATTCCAGATTGAGGCTATAAGTTAAAATGATATATTCCCTGCGCGGTGAGAAATGTTTATGTCATTTTGGTGAATTGATAGTTTTTGATCTATATCACTATGTAGATCGCTATTAGCACATGAACGGCTAATGTTATACACTTGTATTTGATGTTTGTGTAGACATTTATTGATTTTGTATCGTTTGTAAAAATATTTATGCAATATATGTTATTTAGTTGGTAATGTTTAGTATGCGTTTATGACAGACTGTTCTAGAAATATGTGATAATGCTTAATGCAGACGTGATAATATTTCTTGCAAATATGTGAGCCAGTGTCAAGCCTTTAGAATTCATGAACGATTGATATCGCTTGTTCAGTCGACAGAAATACGGGACACACATAATGTCTGCTGAAATATTCGCTCGGAAAACATTTCTCAGGCCAGGCGGAGGAGCATGGTACAAACAATGCATATATCGCTGTACAGCTGCAGGCGCCACTGCGGCCATGCATCTTACCAAATTTAGCCGTGCGGCCAGGAAAAGAGAAGGAGGGAGATGATTGGTGGGCCGTCAGTTGAAGAGCCCTGTCTTAGACCAACATCCACTAGTTGCTTGTTAGCGACCCAGCTCCATCACTTTTCTGATGCTTACATCTTACAGTGCTGTTTCATATGTCAGGATTGGTAACACTTGCAGGCTGGTGATGTCAAAGGCCAGATTTGACCAATCAAGCCAGTTCATAAACCTCGACTGGAGCTACTATCAGCGATAGTTGCCACAGAGCTGGATCAGCATATGAAGAGGGACTTGGAGATTCCAATTGAAAGGACTTTCTTTTGGACAGATAGTACTATCGTACTTCAGTATGATAACTCTAAAACTCCAAAAATGGCTACAACCAAAGCGGAATCTTCGAGCAAATGTGTACATTGTGAGTTCTGCAGGAGAGGAATAAAAGACAAAATCAAGATTCAAGTTAATGTTATGATTTCTTATTACAGTTTTCTCCTCAAAAACGATTTGTTTCCTTTTGAAGAACCAGGATTCCTGTGTTCCTGGATATATGAGGAAGCCTAAAAGTATACTTCGACCTTCCGAGTTTGTGCACCATCCGCATGATGTAATTTTTGTCATCCAAAGGGTTCACGGACATCCACACGCCCTGTCCGTGTGCAGCCTGATGGTGCGTTCAAAACGGGATATATCACCCTCCGAAGGGCACTTTGGAGTGAAAATAATTATGGCTGCCATATTGAAGGGTAGTTCCAAACAAAGGTGCTCAAAGGGCCCTTCGGAATGACGTATTTCAAAGGTTACAACTGATGGACACTTAAGACCCCCATGATTCTTTGCACAGGGAAGTTGTTTGGCATCACAGAATGGGTACAGGAGGCTCGGAGTTCGAGTGATTCAAAAACAACACTCTTGAAAAAAGGAGGAAAACACAACAATGGATGGCGAACTTAACGAGCAAAGAGATCAGAAAGTACCCACATTTGTACAATTCATGTTTGAAAGAGTACAAAGACTTGTTTAGGGTGGCAAATTCATGAAGGGAGATAAGTAAGAATGTATCCTCTGAACAATGTTGCAATGATGGATTCACTATTTTTCTTCTTCAACCCTGCCTAGCAAACACGACTCAGTGCTGCCCTCCGAAGTCTGGTAGAGCATAGAAAAATAAGATACTGTGCATGTGTCGAACTCCGTCATCTGCGGTTGAGTATACAGTTGATGCACGGACACGATTGCTCGCTAGATGCATGTGGAGGTGTACCCGGGGCGTAAAAGTGCGATTTCTTGATTTGGAAGAGAGATGTGATCAAAAAATGCAAATGAGGATTATTAAAATGAATATACATTTTACTAGTTATGCTAAGCTCTAAATATTTTATCAGTAGAAATTGAGTCATGAATGTTCCCTGAACAACATTCAGCACCTAATACACAATAATTAAAATAGTATTACTACTACTACTACTGCTATGTACTACTATGAAAAATAAGAATAGGAGCCTTTAAATATTGTATAGAAAATATTTATAGGCTATTTGTTTTTAATTCTATTGTTAATATATATGCTAAATCTGTTTCTGGTGATCCTATGTTTGAATTATATGATCCTATGTTCCTACTTATGAATTTCATTATAAAAAAGAAAAAAGAGATTAAAGATAGATTGGAAGGTGAAGTAAAAGCAGTTTCCAGGATTTATGATTTTTTATTATTTGTGAATTATTGTATGAATAAATATTAATAAATAAAAAATATTTTAAGAATTATTTTTTTTTAAATAATTATGTTTATATTTTTCATTTGATTGTATATTATTCTGTCTTATGCTTGTTGGCTAGGGTAAAACAGTAATAAGTGGTGGTCTGGATGCATTGGAGTTTATTGGGAAGAAGACTATGGATGTGATAGCAGAGGGAGACCCCGGCTTTAAGAAAACCAAGGGGCTGATGAACAGAAACTCCACACTGTCACAGGTGCAGAAGCTATGATGACTGTCTGTCCTAATGAGATGGAATATATTAATAGCAACTTCAACTCCCCATCTTTCCCCACATTCCTTCATTAATATATGACCTTATACTTAACTCGATTCACGGTTTGATTTTGCTTGTGAATGATACTGACCCAATTGTATTTTTCATCTTTCAAAGGTCTTAAGGGAAGCAAAAGAACACGAGGAGCAGCAGAAAGCTGAAAACGTCACTTCAGAAACAGACAAAAAGGCTCATTACGGGATGTTGTTTGATGAGTTTCAAGGCCTGTCCCATCTGGAGGCTTTGGAGATCCTCTCTAGAGAGAGTGAAGCTAAGGTCAATAGATTTTTTTTTTTTTTTTACAAATTCAAACAATGATAGAATTTAAAATAATGAAGGATTTGAATGCTGGTGTTGTGTTTGTGCGCAGGTGAAATCTGTGCTGACCGCTCTGTCCGGTGAGGAGTTAGCTAAACTTAGAGAAGAACTACAGGACATTAAAGAGCCTTTTTCCCTCATGGAGTTTGATGATGAGGTGGAGGATGAAATGAAAGGTAAAAAGTACAACGAATACAAAACCATATTGTCGCAAACTTGTCGTTCAGCCACATTGCTGAATGATGTCACGCAGGTGGTGGACTAATAACTTCTTCAAATTAATCTGTTTGATATCGAATTAATCCTAGCTTTTTTGCAATAGATTATGGACATGGCATCTCAGGACTAATTCTCATTTTTCTCAGTTATTTTGCTTCATTTCCAGATTCGCTCATTCTTACGTACTAGAGCGAGTATGCACATGTGCACTCTTCAAAAACGATGCTTAAAATCTCTTGACAAACTAAAGTATTTAAATCACATTTGTGTCAGGGTTCACTGAAATGAAGGACCCAAATGCTGTTAGAAATGCAAAAGTTTTATTCAGTGATAAAGGTATTGAATAATGAACTGCCAAGTTACAGATATCCCAGACCAAGAGTTCAATGGAAAAGATCAAGAGTCCAAGCAGATGAGATACCAGGCGAGCAGTAGTCAGAAACAAGCAATGGTCATTAAAGATGACAGCCCAGGTAAACCCAGAGAACCTCAAACAGATAATCCAGAGCAAATTCCAAAAGTCCAGAAGAACAGTCCACTGGTCAAGGCGCATAGGCAATCCAGACATCAGAGGGAATAACTGAGCAAAAAAGGAAAAAAACAAAACACAAAATCAATAATTGATGAAACAAAACCTATGATAGACAGACGCAGATCACGGGACTGGATGGGCAGATGGGCAGAAAGCAGGAAAGTAGACTGAGGTGAGTCTGTAGTGTCATGTATAGACGAGACCAGACCCTGAACTGGCTGTGTGGTGTGTATTTATGGTGAGTGCTGATGATGAGGAACAGGTGCAATAAAAAATACTGAGTTGGGGTGCACGATATCGGAAAAAAACTGACATTGCGATATTTTGTTTTTCTGCTATATACAGGGTTGGGGAGTAACGAAATACAAGTAACTTAGTTACGTATTTAAAATACAAAATTTGAGTAACTGTATTTCATTACAGTTACATTTTAAATGGGTAGTAATCAGATTACAGTTACATCTTAAAAGTATTTTAGATTACCAAAGTGATTACTTTGAATTTTAATGTCTTTTAAACAGCAATTGGTGATTCTCTGACTCTGACAGTCTGAAAAAGCGGGGTTAAGTTTCATGTTTTTGACTGTTTTCATGTTTTCTGATAGTTGTTTATGAGTCATTTTAGAATAGTAAAAAAGATCACTGCAACTTTTTCTCACAACTAGTTTTTTCCCTCACAATTGTGAGTTTGCATTTCACAATTCTGAATTCTTTTTATCACAATTGTGAGATTTAAACTCACAATTGCAAGTTATAAAGTCAGAATTGGGAGAAATAACTTGCAATACTATTTTTTTTCTTGCATTTGTGAATTTAGTATGTGAGTTTACATGTCATAATTCAGACTTTTCTCAATATTGTGAGTTTATCATAATTTTGACTTTTCTCAATATTTTGAGTTTATATCTCATAATTCTGACTTTATAACTCACAATTGCAACTTTATATCACGCAATTCAAATTACCTTTTTTGTGTTTGTTCCACAATTGTTAGTATTCCAAAGTATTCTAAAGTATTTAGATCAAGTTTAGTTACTAAACTTGAGTAATGTAATGAAATACGTTACAAATGACTTTTTATAGCATGTATTTTGTAATCTGTAGTGAAATACATTTTAAAAGTACCCTACCCAGCCCTGGCTATATATATTGTGATATGAATAAATAGCTCTATTTGGAAATAAGTATTCATTCTAAGATGATTGAGGCGATTTTGTAGGTGAGTGAATATGCATAGAAAATAATGAACAAATTACAAGCATAAACTAGCAGCGATGACGGGCCCAAGCCGGTGGCACCGCCACCCCGGTGGCATCAAGGCAACTGTGCACAGCGGGAAAAATGAATTTAAAAGGTGTCTCCAGTTGGAGACTGACCAGTTAGTCGAGTCAGATTATTCAATATAATACTAACTAAAAGCGATCATATCATAGCCAAGTTATCATTAGCAGTTCAAAGTGTTATATATTCAGCTGAATTTATCTTATTATATTGTTAAACTAATTATATAAAACTAAATAGTCAGTGAAATACAAATGAACTGGTTCTTTGCCTTTATTTCTTTATACAAATTTATAGAAGAGAAGGGCTAAGAGATTTCTTATGCTACAATGCAGACAAAAGGAGACAGCAATGAAAGGGTTAAACCTGCAAGACCCTGAGAGAGAGAGAGAGGGGGGGGATATATATTCAGAAGAAAACAAGTATGTTGATCTGAAATATAGTACATTCATTTTAAATTCATCCAGGTTCCATTGAATTTATCTTAAGGTATTTTACGTTATTTTTGACCATATTATTAAACTAATTATATAGAACCATATAGTCAGTGCACGACAACTGAACTGGTTCTATGCCTTCATTTTTTATAAGATTTCCTATCCTATAATTCAGAAAAAAAGGAGACAGCAATGAAAGGGTTAAACCTGGAAGACCCTTAGAGAGAGAGAGAGAGAGAGAGAGATTCAGAAGAATTAAAGAAAACAAATATATTGATCTGAAATAAAGTACATTCATTTTAAATTCATCTTAGTTTAAACCTTCGCCACGGCAACACCATGTGAGATGTACTATAATCGTTCGCAATTTAGCATCTTCAGTATGTTGTCATCATGTGCAGAAGTTTATTATTAGTTATTTGCAGAAGTTTATATTTTAATTTTATGTTTTAAAATTCCCGCATGTGTAAAGATGTATTTGTATAACTGGGCGCGGTCATTATTAGGAGACGCTGCGCGTCTCTTTGTGTGACAGAAAATCTTCCAAATTGTAAAAGAAGCTTTTTAATATGTTTTTGTGATCGAATCTTGTCTAATCGCTTAAATGATTTAAAGAATAAGGTTTAAAAACACTTAAAATCGAGTGGCTTTCACGCGGTCACGATCACTGCTTATAGAGAAATGACGCTTTGTTTAGTCCATTAGGAAACGAAGTTTGCACAGATGCCACACAGCGTCAACACATTAACACAGTCATACACATAAAAATTCAAACTTCAATTTCAAAGAATTGAAAGGAACATTAAAAAGGCATGACAAGATTCTGAAAGACGCGAGAATGAACGAGCTTCGGCAGGCGTTCCTTCTCAGGCGCGGCGGGTCTATAATTGTCACAGAACACCTCCTAAACTAAAATTAGGCTTTTTATTACATTCTTGTGATTAAATCTTGTGTAATCGCTGGAATATTTTAACTTATAAATTTAAAAAACACAAATGAGTTCGTGATCATTCACAGACATCATCAATTGAAACAAGGGGCGTTGCTTCTATGATTGAACAGAAAGTACACAAAGCTGTCCACTAGAGGGAGCCACGAGACCGTGTTTGTTAAAAGCCTCAAAAACACCCAAGAATATTATTAAGGTTTGACGTCTTGCCATGGCAACAATATTTAAGAAATCACAAAGACATTCACAAGTCTTCATCTGAAATGTTTTGACATTATAATGAAGAAGTTTGAAGCAAATCGGGTAAAAATAAGAGGGTGATCTCAAACCATTTTGAAAGTGACACACTTCCTGCTGCCAGTTGGTGGCGCTATATCTTTGACTCACAATAGTCACATCCATGTGCTCGGCCTCCTACAACGAACACACAGGTGAAGTTTCATAAAAATCAATTAATGTATGCAGACATTAAAACACACTTCCTGTTTCTGTTTTCTCGCCATAAATTCGTTGCCTCGCCACGGGCAAACCGTTTGAGATATCAAAAATCCGCTGGCAATTTTGTGTCATCAATGTCTTGAGTTCATGCTGACCGAGTTTGGTGGTGATCGGATTAAATTAGGTGTGTATAGTTCAATTATTCATGAATGATTGACAACATCTAAATTCCCTTTTTGTTCTTAATTTAAACCTTCGCCACGGCAACACCATTTGAGATACACTATAATCGTTCGCAATTTAGTATCTTCAGTATGTTGTCATCATGCGCAGAAGTTTATTATTAGTTATTTGCAGAAGTTTATATTTTAATTTTATTTTTTAAAATCCCCGCATGGATGTCGTTCTTTGTATAACTGGGCGCGATCATTATTAGGAGACTGCGCGTCTCTTTGTGTGACAGAAAATCTTCCAAACTGTACAAGAAGCTTTTTAATATGTTCTTGTGATCGAATCTTGTCTAATCGCTTGAATGATTTAAAGAATAAGGTTTAAAAACACTTAAAATCAAGTGGCTTTCACGCGGTCACGATCACTGCTTATAGAGAAATGACGCGCGGCTCTTTGCTTAATCCATTAGGAAACGAAGTTTGCACAGATGCCACACAGCGTCAACACATTAACACAGACATACACATAAAAATTCAAACTTCAATTTCAAAGAATTGAAAGGAACATTAAAAAGGAATGATGACAAGATTCTGAAAGACGCGAGAAAGAACGAGCTTCGGCAGGCGTTCCTTCTCAGACGCGGCGCGTCTATCATTGTCACAGAACACCTTCTAAACTAAAATTAAGCTTTTTAATACATTCTTGTGATTAAATCTTGTGTCATCGCTGGAATATTTTAATTTATAAGTTTAAAAAACACAAATGAGTTCGTGATCATTCAGACATCATCAAACTGTGAAACATCAAGGGGCGTTGCTTCTCTGAGTGAACAGAAAGTACACAAAGCTGTCCACTAGAGGGAGCCACGAGACCGTGTTTGTTAAGAGCCTCAAAAACACCCAAGAATATTATTAAAGTTTGACGTCTTGCCATGGCAACAATATTTAAGATATCACAAAGATATTCATATGTCTACATCTGAAATGTTTGGACATTATAATTAGGAAGTTTGAAGCAAATCGGGTAAAAATAAGAGGGTGAACTCAAAGCATTTTGAAAGTGACACATTTCCTGCTGCCAATTGGTGGCGCTATATCTTTGACTTATGATAGTCACATCCATGTACTCGGCCTCCTACAACGAACACACAGGTGAAGTTTCATAAAAATCAATAAATGTATGCAGACGTTATAACACACTTCCTGTTTCTCTTTTCTCGCCAGAAATTCGATGCCTCGCCACGGGCAAACCGTTTGAGATATCAAAAATTCACTGGATATTTGGCATCATCAATATCTTGTCTTCATGCTGACCGAGTTTGGTGGTGATCGGATTAAGCGCCTAGGAGCAGTATATCAAATTCCAGAGCATGCGTTTTTCAAACAACCCATAATAGCTCACTTCCTGTTGAGGCGGCGTACAACTTAGAGCACGAAAGTGGTCAGGCCCGATCAGATCTATATGTGTTTTGAGTTTCATACCAATATGTGCAAGCATGTTTGATATATGGACCAAGATTTCGGACCCCATTCAAGGGGGCGCTGTCGAGCCCCCCTGCCACGCCCGGGTCCCAGCCTCACTGATTTCCTAATGGCCGCCGGTTCCAATGTGTGTGCAAAGTTTCAAGAGTTTTCGAGCATGTTAAGGGCCCCAAAAGTGCCCGAATTTCATCCAATTTGAAAGATGCCAAGAGTCTCAAAACAAATATTTTGATCTGACACTTTGATCTGTTGCTATGACAACAGTGTTTCGAATATATAAGATCTTTTAACAGGTCTACATTCGCCATGTCTTGACATTATTCTGGTGAAGTTTGAAGCAAATCGGGTAAAAAGCACGCACTCTCCTCAGCCGCTCCAGTAACGGACGCGACCCAGAAAATGAAATCATGCGCGGTTGTGCATTTGTTTGTACATGCTTGCTCGCAGTCTGGGAATGGGGGATGGTTAATACAGTGAGACAGAGATTCAGAAGATTTAACAACATTTTAAACAAAAAATAAAATTTGTTTAAATCTGTTCGGAATTGTATCTAAACTTGTTAAAAATAACCATATGGTGCCATCTTTTGGTTATTAAATTTCTTTTTTATTTCTTGTCCTTAAACAGATCATTATTGTGATTATTTTTAAGTTAAACATACTATATTGATTAAAAAAACATTTGAATTTCTTATTCAATGTTAGTGTTGTTGTATATAGAAATAAACAGTGTATAATTCAGAGGAGAATATTGTCTAGTATGATAAATTATCAGAGTGTCATCTCAAAATACAACATATTAAAGAAAACAAATATATTGATTCAAAAATTGTATTTTCATTTTAAATTCATCCAGGTTCATTACTAAACATAAATTTTTTTAAAGTATTCTTACAACAATGTCTATTAACAATGTCTCTAAAACAATGTTTTGTCTTCTCAACCCAGGTTAAAAATAGGTATTTGCTGCCCTCTAGTGCTCATTCTGTGATCATTCAAATATGACCATATTTTTTTTTCTTAATTTAAACCTTCGCCATGGCAACACAATTCCAGATATACTATAATCGTTTGCAATTTATCATTTTCAGTATATTTTCATCATATTCAGAAAGTTTGGTGTCTATAGCATGAATACCCTAAGAGTAATAGCTAAAACTGCAGAGCTTGATTATTCAAAATATCCACATTTAAACCAAAATATCTGACTTCCTGTTGGTCAGAGATAATGACTATGAATTAGAAAGTTGTCCGGCTTAATGAGCACAATATGTGTACTGAGTTTGGTGACTGTAGGTTAAACTAACCCCCCAACTTTTGTCAAAAGATGGCGCTATAGAGCCCCTCCTCCACGCCCATTTTTATGGCTTTACTCATGTCCACTGGTCCACAATATTGATGTATGTGTCGAGTTTCATGCAATTTGAAACATGTTAAGAGCCTCAAAAACACCCAAGAATATTATTAAAGTTTGACGTCTTGCCATGGCAACAATATTTAAGAAATCACAAAGACATTCACAAGTCTTCATCTGAAATGTTTTGACATTATAATGAAGAAGTTTGAAGCAAATCGGGTAAAAATAAGAGGGTGATCTCAAACCATTTTGAAAGTGACACACTTCCTGCTGCCAGTTGGTGGCGCTATATCTTTGACTCACAATAGTCACATCCATGTGCTCGGCCTCCTACAACGAACACACAGGTGAAGTTTCATAAAAATCAATTAATGTATGCAGACATTAAAACACACTTCCTGTTTCTGTTTTCTCGCCATAAATTCGTTGCCTCGCCACGGGCAAACCGTTTGAGATATCAAAAATCCGCTGACAATTTTGTGTCATCAATGTCTTGAGTTCATGCTGACCGAGTTTGGTGGTGATCGGATTAAGCGCCTAGGAGGAGTATATCAAATTCCAGAGCATGCACTTTTCAAACAACCCATAATAGCTCACTTCCTGTTGAGGCGGCGAACAACTTAGAGCACGAAAGTTGTCAGGCCCGATAAGATCTTCATGTGTACCGAGTTTCATACCATGAAATGTGCAAGCGTGTTTGATATATGGACCAAGTTTTCGGACCCCATTCAAGGGGGCGCTGTCGAGCCCCCCTGCCACGCCCGGGTCCCAGCCTCTGTGACGCCCTAATGGCCGCAGGTTCCAATGCGTGTGCAAAGTTTCAAGAGTTTTTGAGCATGTTAAGGGCCCCAAAAAGCCCCGAACGGTTGAAAAAAAATAAAAAATATAGCTGCTAGCAGCGATGTGCGGGCCCAAGCCGGTGGCACCGCCACCTCGGTGGTTTAAGGACAACTGGGCACGGCTGGCAAAATGAATTTAAATAGTGTCTCCAGTTGGAGACTGACCAGTCAGTTGAGTCAGATTATTCAATATAATACTAACTAAAAGCGATCATATCATAGCAAAGTTATCATTAGCAGTTCAAAGTGTTATATATTCAGCTGAATTTATCTTATTATATTGTTAAACTAATTATATAAAACTAAATAGTCAGTGAAATACAAATGAACTGGTTCTTTGCCTTTATTTCTTCATACAAATTTATAGAAGAGAAGGGCTAAGAGATTTCCTATCCTTTAATGCAGACAAAAGGAGACAGCAATGAAAGGGTTAAACCTGCAAGACCCTCAGAGAGAGGGGGGGGGGGGATATTCAAAAGATATATTTTGAAGAAAACAAGTATATTGATCTGAAATATAGTACATTCATTTTAAATTCATCCAGGTTCCATTGAATTTATCTTAAGGTATTTTACGTTATTTTTAACCATATTATTAAACTGAAGCCATAGAACCAATTTAGTTGCCGTGCACTGACTATATGGTTCTATATAATTATTTTTTATGAGATTTCCGATTCTATAATTCAGAAAAAAAGAGACAACAATGAAAGGGTTAAACCTGGAAGACCCTTAGAGAGAGAGAGAGAGAGACAGAGAGAGAGAGAGATATTCAGAAGAATTATTTTAAAGAAAAAAATATATTGATCTGAAATGTAGTATTTTCATTTTAAATTCATCCAGGTTCCATTGAATTTATCTTCCATCTTTTGGTTATTATTAAATTTCTTTTTTATTTCTTGTGCTTAAACAGAACGTTATTGTGCTTATTTTTAAGTTAAACTACATAGAATTAAAACGTTTGAATTTCTTATTCAATGTTAGTGTTATTGTATATAGAAATAAACCGTGTATAATTCAAAGGAGAATATTGTTTAGTGTTATGAATTATCATTGAGTGTCATCTCAAAAATAGGTATATGCTGCCCTCTAGTGCTCATTATAATTATATGATTTAAGAGGACTGTTTCCCCTCATTTTAATTTCCACATACATCTTGAAATGAAAAAAATAAATTAAAATGTTTATTTATGATATTTGTACTAATAAATATAGAAATTAGGTGTGTATATTTCAATTATTTGTGAATAATCGACAACTTCTAAATTCCCTTTTTGTTCTTAATTTAAACCTTCCCCACGGCAACACCATATGAGATGTACTATAATCGTTCGCAATTTAGCATCTTCAGTATAATCATAATTATATGATTTAAGAGGACTGTTTCCCCTCATTTTAATTTCCACATACATCTTGAAATGAAAAAAATAAATTAAAATGTTTATTTATGATATTTGTACTAATAAATATAGAAATTAGGTGTGTATATTTCAATTATTTGTGAATAATCGACAACTTCTAAATTCCCTTTTTGTTCTTAATTTAAACCTTCCCCACGGCAACACCATATGAGATGTACTATAATCGTTCGCAATTTAGCATCTTCAGTATGTTGTCATCATGTGTAGAAGTTTATTATTAGTTATTTGCAGAAGTTTATATTTTAATTTTATTTTTTAAAATCCCTGCATAAAGTTATTTGTATAACTGGGCGCGATCATTATTAGGAGACGCTGCGCGTCTCTTTGTGTGACAGAAAATCTTCCAAACTGTAATTGAAGATTTTTAATATGTTCTTGTGATCGAATCTTGTCTAATCGCTTGAATATTTTAATGAATAAGGTTTAAAAATATGAGCTTTCATGATTTCGTGATCACTCCCTTTCAGAGAAATGATGCGCGGCTCTTTGTTTAATCCATTTGGAAACGAAGTTTGCACAGGCCTGAATTGTAAAACGAAAGCAAACTTTCTCTCCGTCTATGACATTAGAGTGGCTGTTTGTCAATACTCGCGATCGGTAAATTAATTTTTTTCATGTGCTCCTTTGCTTGTATATTATACAATCGCTTGAAAGTTTTAATGAATGAAATGACATGTAAACAAAGAATGTCGTGAGTTGTAAAACGAAAGCGACTGTTCAAAACTCGGGGCTCCTGTGCTTCCATTAGTGAAAAAAAATAATGTGATGCACGTGCAGTACTATCCACTAGAGGGAGCCAAGAGACCGTTTTTTAAAAATTCAGAGCTTGATTTTTCAAAATAGCCACATTCAAACCAAAATATCTGACTTCCTTTTGGTCGGAGCTAATGACTGTAAATTAGAAAGTTGTCTGGCTAAATTAGAAGAATATGTGTGCCGAGTTTGGTGACTGTAGGTTAAAGTAACCTACCAACTATTGTGAAAAGATGGCGCTACAGAGCCCCTCAACCACGCCCATTTTTAAGGCTTTGCCCATATCTCCAAGATGACAATATTCACGTGTGTGTCGAGTTTCATGCAATTTGAAGCATGTTAAGAACCTCAAAAAACCCAAGAATATTATTAAAAGTTTGATGTCTTGCCATGGCAACAATATTTAAGATATCACAAAGATATTCATATGTCTACATCTGAAATGTTTTGACATTATAATTATGAAGTTTGAAGCAAATCGGGTAAAAATAAGAGGGTGAACTTAAAGCATTTTGAAAGTGACACATTTCCTGCTGCCAATTGGTGGCGCTATATCTTTGACTCACAATATTCACATACATGTGCTCGGCTTCCTACAACGAACACACAGGTGAAGTTTCATAAAAATCAATAAATGTATGCAGACGTTATAACACACTTCCTGTTTCTCTTTTCTCGCCATAAATTCGTTGCGTCGCCACGGGCAAACCGTGTGAGATATCAAAAATCCCCTGGCAATTTTGCGTCAACAATGTCTTGACTTCATGCTGACCGAGTTTGGTGGTGATCGGATTAAGTGCCTAGGAGGAGTATATCAAATTCCAGAGCATGCGCTTTTCAAACAACCCATAATAGCTCACTTCCTGTTGAGGCGGCGAACAACTTAGAGCACGAAAGTTGTCAGGCCCGATGAGATCTTCATGTGTACCGAGTTTCATACCAATATGTGCAACCGTGTTTGATATATGGACCAAGTTTTCGGACCCCATTCAAGGGGGCGCTGTCGAGCTCCCCTGCCACGCCCGGGTACCAGCCTCTGTCACGTCCTAATGGCCGCAGGTTCCAATGTGTGTGCAAAGTTTCAAGAGTTTTTGAGCATGTTAAGGGCCCCAAAAAGCCCCGAACGGTTGAAAAAAAATAAAAATAATAATAATAATAATAAATATAGCTGCTAGCAGCAATGTGCGGGCCCAAGCCGGTGGCACCGCCACCTCGGTGGTTTAAGGACAACTGGGCACGGCGGGCAAAATGAATTTAAACGAAAAATATTTTGAAGAAAACAAGTATTGATCTGAAATATAGTACATTCATTTTAAATTCATCCAGGTTCCATTAAATTTATCTTAAGGTATTTTACGTTATTTTTAATCATATTATTAAACTAATTATATAGAACCATATAGTCAGTGCACGACAACTGAATTGGTTCTATGTCTTCATTTTTCATGAGATTTCCGATCCTATAATTCAGAAAAAAAGAGACAGCAATGAAAGGGTTAAACCTGGAAGACTCTGAGAGAGAGAGAGAGAGAGAGAGAGAGAGAGAGAGAGAGAGAGAGAGAAAGAGAAAGAGAGAGAGATTCAGAAATATTATTTTAAAGAAAACAAATATATTGATCTGAAATGTAGTATTTTCATTTTAAATTCATCCAGGTTCCATTAAAATTATCTTAAGGTATTTTACGTTATTTTTAACCATATTATTAAACTAATTATATAGAACCATATAGTCAGTGCACGACAACTGAATTGGTTCTATGTCTTCATTTTTCATGAGATTTCCGATCCTATAATTCAGAAAAAAAGAGACAGCAATGAAAGGGTTAAACCTGGAAGACTCTGAGAGAGAGAGAGAGAGAGAGAGAGAGAAAGAGAGAGAAAGAGAGAGAGATTCAGAAATATTATTTTAAAGAAAACAAATATATTGATCTGAAATGTAGTATTTTCATTTTAAATTCAT
The DNA here is from genome assembly GCA_037194245.1 of Opsariichthys bidens. NCBI lineage: Eukaryota > Metazoa > Chordata > Actinopteri > Cypriniformes > Xenocyprididae > Opsariichthys > Opsariichthys bidens. Next base: position 782,023 of record CM074294.1, read on the forward strand.
CCAGGTTCCATTGAAATTATCTTAAGGTATTTTACGTTATTTTTAACCATATTATTAAACTAATTATGTAGAACCATATTGTATTTATGACATTTCCGATCCTATAATTCAGAAAAAAGGAGACAGTAATGAAAGGGTTAAACATGGAAGATTCTTAGAGAGAGAGAGAGAGAGAGATTCAGAAGAATTATTTTAAAGAAAACAAATATATTGATCTGAAATGTAGTATTTTCATTTTAAATCCATCCAGGTTACATTGAATTTATCTTAAGGTATTTTATGTTATTTTTAATCATATTATTAAACTAATTATATAGAACCATATATCAGTGCACGACAACTGAACTGGTTCTATGCCTTTATTTTTATGAGATTTCAAGGGGACACAGCAATGAAAGGGTTAAACCTGCCAGACTAAAACACAGAGACGTTCGGGTTCTTGAACTGTTTGAATGTGTGTGTGTGCGTGTAATGTATGAGGAGAACACGAATGTAATATAAATGATAACGATCCAAATACGATTTATTTGCATATGTCAATATTTTAGTTTTATTTTTTAGAATCCCTGCATGGATGTCGTTCTTTGTATAACTAGGCGCGATCATTATTAGGAGACGCTGCGCGTCTCTTTGTGTGACAGAAAATCTTCCAAACTATAATTGAAGCACTTTAAAACATTGTTGTGATTAAATGTTGTGTGATAGCTGGAATGAACCAGGTTAAAAAACACGTATATGATTTCGTGATCACTCTCACAAAAATCATCAAACTGTCAAAAAAAAAAACGGCTCGCGATCTCTACAGGAACGTCTTTCGTGTGTTTATTTGCTTGTATATTGTAGAATCGCTGGAATGGAATGGCTATTAAATATAGAAATTAGGTGTGTATATTTCAATTATTAATGAATATGAAATGACGCGAGGCTCTTTGTTTAATCCGTTAGGAAACGAAGATTGCACAGTTGCAACACAGCGTCAACACATTAACACAGTCATACACATAAATATTCAAACAAAGGAATGAAAAGAACATGAAAAAAATCACCTGTAAATGAGTTCGTGATCATTCACAGACATGAAACTATCAAACACGGCTCGCGATCTCTACATGAATGTATTTCATGTGTTTATATTGTAGAATCGCTGGAATGTCTTCAGCATCTTCAGTATGTTGTCATCATGTGCAGAAGTTTATTATTAGTTATTTGCAGAAGTTTATATTTTAATTTTATGTTTTAAAATCCCTGCATGTGTAAGATGTATTTGTATAACTGGGCGCGATCATTATTAGGAGACTGCGCGTCTCTTTGTGTGACAGAAAATCTTCCAAATTGTAAAAGAAGCTTTTTGATATGTTTTTGTGATCGAATCTTGTCTAATCGCTTGAATGATTTAAAGAATAAGGTTTAAAAACACTTAAAATCAAGTGGCTTTCACGCGGTCACGATCACTGCTTATAGAGAAATGACGCGCGGCTCTTTGTTTAATCCATTAGGAAACGAAGTTTGCACAGATGCCACACAGCGTCAACACATTAACACAGTCATACACATACAAATTCAAACTTCAATTTCAAAGAATTGAAAGGAACATTAAAAAGGAATGACAAGATTCTGAAAGACGCGAGAATGAACGAGCTTCGGCAGGCGTTCCTTCTCAGACGCAGCGCGTCTATAATTGTCACAGAACACCTTCTAAACTAAAATTAAGCTTTTTAATACATTCTTGTGATTAAATCTTGTGTAATCGCTGGAATATTTTAATTCAAAGGAGCATTAAAAAGGAATGACAAGATTCTGAAAGACGCGAGAATGAACGAGCTGCGGCAGGCGTTCCTTCTCAGACGCGGCGCGTCTATAATTGTCACAGAACACCTTCCAAATTAAAATTAAGCTTTTTATTACATTCTTGTGATTAAATCTTGTGTAATCGCTGGAATATTTTAATTTATAAGTTTAAAAAACACAAATGAGTTCGTGATCATTCACAGACATCACCAAACTGTGAAACATCAAGGGGCGTTGCTTCTATGATTGAACAGAAAGTACACAAAGCTGTCCACTAGAGGGAGCCACGAGACCGTGTTTGTTAAGAGCCTCAAAAACACCCAAGAATATTATTAAAGTTTGACGTCTTGTCATGGCAACAATATTTAAAAAATCACAAAGACATTGACATGTCTACATCTGAAATGTTTGGACATTATAATGAAGAAGTTTGAAGCAAATCGGGTAAAAATAAGAGGGTGAACTCAAAGCATTTTTAAAGTGACACATTTCCTGCTGCCAATTGGTGGCGCTATATCTTTGACTCATGATAGTCACATCCATGTACTCGGCCTCCTACAGCGAACACACAGGTGAAGTTTCATAAGAATCAATGAATGTATGAAGACGTTATAACACACTTCCTGTTTCTGTTTTCTCGCCATAAATTCGTTGCCTCGCCACGGGCAAACCGTTTGAGATATCAAAAATCCCCTGGCAATTTTGCGTCATCAATGTCTTGACTTCATGCTGACCGAGTTTGGTGGTGATCGGATTAAGCGCCTAGGAGGAGTATATCAAATTCCAGAGCATGCGCTTTTCAAACAACCCATAATAGCTCACTTCCTGTTGAGGCGGCGAACAACTTAGAGCACGAAAGTTGTCAGCCCCGATAAGGTCTATATGTGTACCGAGTTTCATACCAATATGTGCAAGCGTGTTTGATATATGGACCAAGTTTTCAGACCCCATTCAAGGGGGCGCTGTCGAGCCCCCCTGCCACGCCCGGGTCCCAGCCTCTGTCACGTCCTAATGGCCGCAGGTTCCAATGCGTGTGCAAAGTTTCAAGAGTTTTTGAGCATGTTAAGGGCCCCAAAAAGCCCCGAACGGTTGAAAAAAAATAAAAATAATAATCCTTAGAAGAACAATAGGGCCCTTCGCCCTTCTAGGCTTGGGCCCTAATAATAATAATAATCCTTAGAAAAACAATAGGGCCCTTCACCCATTCTGGGCTTGGGCCCTAACAATAGGGCCTTCGCCCTTTGGGCTTGGGCCCTAAATAATAATCCTTAGAAAAACAATAGGGCCCTTCACTCATTCTGGGCTTGGGCCCTAATAATAATAATAATAATAATAATAATCCTTAGAAAAACAATAGGGCCCTTCGCCCTTCTGGGCTTGGGCCCTAATAATAATCCTAAGGAAAACAATAGGGCCTTCGCCCTTTGGGCTTGGGCCCTAATAATGATAATAATAATAATAATCCTTAGAAAAACAATAGGGCCCTTCACCCATTCTGGGCTTGGGCCCTAATAATCCTAAGGAAAACAATAGGGCCTTCGCCCTTTGGGCTTGGGCCCTAATAATAATAATAATTCTAAGGAAAACAATAGGGCCTTCGCCCTTTGGGCTTGGGCCCTAATAATCCTTAGAAAAACAATAGGGCCCTTCGCCCTTTGGGCTTGGGCCCTAATAATAATAATAATCCTTAGAAAAACAATAGGGCCCTTCGCCCTTCTGGGCTTGGGCCCTAATAAATAATAATAATAATCCTTAGAAAAACAATAGGGCCCTTCACCCATTCTGGGCTTGGGCCCTAATAATAATAATAATAATAATAATAACAATAATCCTTAGAAAAACAATAGGGCCCTTCGCCCTTCTAGGCTTGGGCCCTAATAATAATAATCCTTAGAAAAACAATAGGGCCCTTCACCCATTCTGGGCTTGGGCCCTAAATAATAATCCTAAGGAAAACAATAGGGCCTTCGCCCTTTGGGCTTGGGCCCTAATAATAATCCTTAGAAAAACAATAGGGCCCTTCACCCATTCTGGGCTTGGGCCCTAAATAATAATCCTTAGGAAAACAATAGGGCCTTCGCCCTTTGGGCTTGGGCCCTAATAATAATAATAATCCTTAGAAGAACAATAGGGCCCTTCGCCCTTCTGGGCTTGGGCCCTAATAATAATAATCCTTAGAAAAACAATAGGGCCCTTCACCCATTCTGGGCTTGGGCCCTAATAATCCTAAGGAAAAAAAACAATAGGGCCTTCGCCCTTTGGGCTTGGGCCCTAATAAATAGAATAGAACAATGATACAAATGAAATAGGCCTAAATAGTGCTTTATATTTTTCAGGTAAGTCTTCAGTGTTTAGGTACAGAAATTGAATCATCAAATGTAAAATAACACTGCATCAATTAAACATAATTAATCTGTGTTAAAACTACAAAAGGGATTTTTGAGTTAATTTTCAGTTATTCCATTTAGTTTGATGAATGAAAAATTTTCAGAATAACAAAAACAAATTGATAACATATATTTTTCTTTTGGGAAAGTCATATTCATGTGAATAAAGTAAAACGGATGACAAATTTAAGACTAGGTTGCAGTTCATTTTAAAAAATTGAGAAATTGAGTCTCATACCAAAAGAAAGATGAACAGGCACATTCAGAAAATAAATGCACTCTCTTTCACAATTACAAAAAGAGCAATTGCAATCAATATCCAGATAAAAACACTCTAATGTGACTGTCATGTTGCGTGTTGTCGAGAGGTCAGGGAGGAGTTAGGAAGGTTTAGGAACTGCATGTCTCACCTTAGAGAAACATAATCAAACTCTTGCACCATTCCCAGAATGCAACCCCCCTAAACTTACTCAGATAATGGATTAAATAGACCAGTTTCCTGCCAAACACTAGTGGTATAAACTATTGTCACGGGGTGAAACCTTTCCCTGTAACACATCTCACAGAATTTTATAGCATAACATTGTCACCTAAATTCTATAAAAACATGTTCCAATACTCATTCCTTACATTCAATCATCAATATACCAACAAGGACAACATAAACACAAAAGAATATTTAGCATATCATAGCATTCACATCTCTCCCCATTTTAGAAAATGGTATGACCGATCACAAGTCAAGTTCTGGCTATGGGCGCTACCAGAGCGAAGGTTTGTTGAGGTTTGTTTTTCCAAACAAAATCAAATATTAACTTGTCAAACTCTTTGGTAAATGTTTTGGGTACAAATAGAGCTTAGGAGATATTTGCAGATATTGACAAACCTTCAGATTTAGACAATAAAACACAACCATAAATGGACAAATCTCTCTGTAACCAAGAGTTACATTTTCTTTTTGTACTGTTGAGAATCGTATTAAAGTTAAAAGGATCACGATAAGATTCATCTTTACAAAGTTTTACACCAAGATATATGCATATGCTATATATATCATATTATAAATACTATAATTTCCTGAACAGTTATGGGGGGCTAAACAGGAAATAATTAAACTTAAACCTGAATATATAAATGTAAATCCTGAATATATTGTTATAACTCTGAATATATCAATTTAAATCCGAATATATTTACAAGTCTGAATATATAAATGAAAATTCTGAATATGTATTTATGTCAGAATATAAATTCTAAATATATAGTTATAACTCTCAATATATAAATGAAAATCTGAATATATTATTATAACTCTGAATATATAAATATAAATCCTGAGTATATAGTTATAACTCTGAATATATAAATGTAATTCTGAATATATAGTTATAACTCTGAATATATATATGTATATATATATATAATATATATTTAGACTTAAAACTACATATTCAGATTTACATTTATATATTCAGATTTAATTATATATTCATATTTACATTTATATATTCAGATTCATAGCTATATATTCATAGTTTATTTATATATTCAGAGTTTACATTTATTCAGATTCATAACTACATATTCAAATTTACATTTCTATATTCAGATTCATAGCTATATATTCAGAGTTTATATATTCAGACTTAAAGCTATACATATTTATATTTATATTTTCAGAGTTTACATTTATCTATAATTATTTCCTGTTTGGCCCCCGTAGTATATATATATACTATACGCATGCATAATAGGACCCCTTTTGAAATTGAAAAATTTGTTGTTTTGAACCTAAATCTTCATTTTTATCGTCAGGTGATGATGGAGAGGGTTTTGTGAAGGAACTGACAGATTTTCTTGAAAAATTACAGATTTCCACATCAGCAGACAAACTAAGCAAGGTATCACTTCAGAATCTCTACATAATTGTAATCAAGTATTTTGTGTGTCCGATTATTTACCATTACTCATATCCACTCAGGCCAGAATAAACGCATTCAACCGTATCACAAACATGAAGCTACAAAATGAAAGCCCACAGCAAGAAGAGGAGGAGAAAGAACAGGAAACAGCGGTGACAAAATGCAGCGTGGAGGTCTGCAACTCTTGCTGTTAAGCCTAAAATGAACTAAATGTCTTTTAAAGGGATAGTTCACCCAAAAATAAAAATTCTGTCATCATTTACTCACCTGAACTATCCCTTTAAGACATGCATGCATATGTCTTACATGGAATATTATATATTTGTATTGTGTTTTTATTGTAGGTGGCTCATTTGTCTGCCATTACAAGTCTGGCCGAGTTAACAGCCAGATCCATAGAGCATTTCCACAAAACAGCTGAAATGCTGCTTCACTGTAACACTGAGGGGGTGACGGCCACGGAACAAGCCAAAGTTTTATCACTGTGAGTTATCTTGTTGCAGAAATAGTGCAGAATTGGTATTAGGAGAAATTAAAATCATAATGTGTTTCACTTTCAGAGTTGCTATTGTTATTTGTAAGGAGGTATCACTACTGTCTAAAAAGTTCACGTCGTGTCTGACTATCATTGGGGTAAGATGCTTCACTTCTTATAGTTCTGTGTAGAGATCTCGAATACTGTTTATGGTCATTATAATAATATTGCTAGCATTTTAGAGAACAAAGCATTTGGAAAAAAATGGTCAAAAATATATTTATTATATCCTTTATTACATTTTTATTGTATTTATTCAAATTCCTTGGAGTCAAAATGTTTGTTTTTCAGGCAAATGAAAAGGGAGAAGTTCTCAATCCACTCATTACCAGTATTTTTCTGGAGGTTTGTCTCTATGTCTGTCTTGTTTTTCTTTGTCTTTTCTTCGTGTTAAAAATGGTCAGGTACATTCAAATAAACCTAAATTTATATATATGTATATATATATATATATACATATATATATACAGTTGTGTTCAAAATTATTCAACCCCCCAATGCTGTAAATGGTTTTAGAGAATTTAGAGTACATTTGTAATTGAATTCAGAATGAAATCCTACAAGGACTTCTTAAAGAAGCATATGCAACTAAAATGACATCAATTGGTTTTGTAATACAGTAGTAAATGTTTCTTTTGTGAATTCTTCATTGACACAATTATTCAACCCCTTAAAGACTACCACTCTGAAGAACAGAGGTCCATTGAAGTGTTTTCAATCAGGTATTGAAAGCACCTGTGGATGTCAGGGAGCAGCAATAAAGCCTAATAAGCACCAATTAGGCAGCTTTAAAATGACTGTGATACTCAGCTCCTTCTAGACATTTACTGGTGTGGTTACAAACATGGTGAAGTCAAGAGAATGGTCCAGGAAGACAAGAGAAGAGGTGATTACTCTTCACAGGAAGGGCAATGGCTATAAGAAGATTGCAAAGATGTTAAACATACCAAGAGACACCATAGGAAGCATCATTCGCAAATTCAAGGCAAAGGGCACTGTTGAAACGCTACCTGGTCGTGGCAGAAAGAAGATGCTGACTTCGACTGCTGTGCGCTACCTGAAGCGTAGAGTGGAGAAAAGTCCCCGTGTGACTGCTGAGGAACTGAGAAAAGATTTGTCAGATGTAGGTACTGAAGTTTCTGCTCAGACAATACGGCGCACGCTGCGTAATGAAGGCCTCCATGCCAGAACTCCCAGGCGCACCCCCTTGCTGTCTCCAAAGAATAAGAAGAGTCGACTGCAGTATGCCAAAAGTCATGTGGACAAACCACAGAAGTTTTGGGATAGTGTTCTGTGGACTGATGAAACAAAATTAGAACTGTTTGGGCCCATGGATCAACGCTATGTTTGGAGGAGGAAGAACAAGGCCTATGAAGAAAAGAACACCTTGCCTACTGTGAAGCATGGCGGGGGGTCAATCATGCTTTGGGGCTGTTTTGCTTCTGCAGGTACTGGGAACCTTCAGCGTGTGCAAGGTACCATGAATTCTCTTCAGTACCAGGAGATATTGGAGGACAATGTGATGCAGTCCGTCACAAACCTGAGGCTTGGGAGACGTTGGACCTTTCAACAGGACAATGATCCCAAGCATACCTCCAAGTCCACTAGAGCATGGTTGCAGATTAAAGGCTGGAACATTTTGAAATGGCCATCGCAGTCACCAGACTTAAATCCGATTGAGAACCTCTGGTGGGACTTAAAGAAAGCAGTTGCAGTGCGCAAGCCTAAGAATGTGACTGAACTGGAGGCTTTTGCCCATGATGAATGTGCGAAGATACCCGTAGCTCGCTGCAAGACACTTGTGTCAAGCTATGCTTCACGTTTAAAAGCTGTTATAACTGTAAAAGGATGTTGTACTAAGTATTAAGATTGAATGTCACTTGGGGGTTGAATAAAACTGATAATGATGTGAGCAGAGAAAAGACATTTGTGGTTATTTCATTATAAATGTTATGTTATATTTGTCTGACCTACACGTGCCTCTTTGATTTAATTGTAAGCAGGATGACTAAATGATCAAAATCAATGTCAAACCGGCCAAAACAATCAATTTCAGTGGGGGTTGAATAATTTTGAGCACAACTGTATATATATATATATATATATATATATATATATATATATATATATATATATAAACATTTACAGATGTGAGACATGCATGTTGATATTTTCAAGTTTGCAGGAGTATTAAAATCTTCTTTCACTTTATTTTCAATTTTAAGGCATCAAACAGTGCATCATACATCCAGGATGCATTCCAGCTCCTCATGCCAGTGCTTCAAGTGTCTCACATTCAGAGGACAATGGAGTCGGCACAGTGAGAACCAATCAGAAACTTTACCTTGCCAAAAAACCAAACAAGCAAAACTATCGTATGAGGGAAGTAAAATAATGTGTGGTTTACATTCAAGTAGAGATGAAAAGCACAAGACATACTGTATGCATGAAGTGCACAGCTTTAGGGTTGATTGTTGGCTTTTTCCTGTCTTGGTTTATTTTTGAATAGACTGTGTCATAAATCTCCCTGTAACTGACAATATGTAAATATCTTTCCATGTCATAATGTATGGTGAATAGAATAGAGATAATCATTTTTAAAATCAAAACATATTGTTTTCAAGTGAGTATGCAAGTCATATAAGTTTTAATGTTCCGTTATTGTTTAAATAAACAATTGTCATCTGGATTATAGAAAACTTAACTTTAATAGAAAATGCAATTCATACACTATATAGGAGTATGTTAGGTTACATGTTTTTTTATGTAAATGTGGTATGAAACAAATGTTTTGAAAAAAGTATTTCTTATATATTTTTGGACCTTACAACATGGTCATCATCACCAATGACAAGAAACTAGTGTGGAATGGATTACTGTTCTTTACTTCCACTAGAGGGGAATGAAACATTGAACTTTCCAAAAAAATGTGAAAACTAGTGAAAAGTTTATTAACCATTGTTACGTTGCAATTGAGATACATTTTGTTTTTTACTAATATTCATAATCATCATTTTATAACAGTATAGAACAGACTTGTATCTTTAAATTGTCGCTATGTGTACAAATGACAGCAAACAGAAGGATTTCTAAGTAAGGTTAATGACCACGCAAATACTTGGCAGTGAGTGTAACAATATTTTACGTAAAAATCAAGACAAGACATTGCATACATCAAACAGAAAGAACGCTAGGAGGGTGAAGGAGGTGCTGAGGCAGCAATGTTCAGTTGCCCCAGTTTTTCTGTTAAAGATACTTCTGTGTCTTCAGTGCTTTCCGTGAGAGGCTCCAAATACTGCTTCCCAGCAACCCTCTTCCCAGTGAGCGGGTCCACCACATGCCCAACTTTATACACAATATTTGCGAGTTCATGTTTGACATGTTTGGATCTTTTCTCTGGCAAGGCCTTCAACAGAACAACATCCCCAACAGTACACTGCTCCAAAGCATCATGGGCAAAGTAGGTCTTCCTTTTGTTGTAATACTTGTAAAGGAACAAGTGAATACATCAGGACCATTTTGGTTACAAACCAAATGTGACTTTTATTTGTAAATAATGCATCATTATTTTACTTAGACAAACATGATTTTGATACGGTTTTGTCATTTTTTATAAATGTATATATATATATATATATATATATATATATATATATACATACACATACACACACATACATTTATTTATACATATATATATATATACACACACACACATTATATATATATATATATATATATACATAAATATATGTGTGTGTGTGTATATATATATATATATATATATATGTGTGTGTGTGTGTGTGTATGTATGTATGTATGTATGTATGTATGTATACACATACATACATAGATAGACACGTATATTTCATAGCAAAATATCAACATGTTTTACCTTGAGCAAGTATGGATCAAGCACAAGTCTGGTAACTCGAACCTTTGCCGTCTTCTTCATCTTGGTTCCGACCACTTGACCAATGATCCATTTCGCATGGACCGATGCTTGACGCGCGGACATGGCGTATAAGGTTTGCAGTCCCCTGAAATAATAAATGTTCACCTTAAACGTACTTGCTGTCAAAGCTCAGTTAAAGAATCAGCTGCTAGCTCTAAGCTAACCGGTTTGCACAAGTCTCTTTTTACCAAGGCCGAGTTTAACTTACCGGAATCACTTTAAGGGTAAATGTTAAGGTAAAGGTCAAAAACTCATGAAAACATTCCGCAAGCGTCTGAATGTCAAGACTCGTGGCTCATGTTGATGACGTAATACGGAGGGACACAGGCAAGATTTATGCTGCGTTCATGTGCTATCGGAAATTTGATCATTCCCACTTCTGAAGTCGTGATTACGACTAAGTTTCGAAATGGGAGGGCTTTGATGTTATGTGCAATTTTTACCTAGGAAACTCGAGCATGTGAAGACAGGATTAAAGTGGAATATTTTTTATTTTCATAATAAGTAAGCGATTAAAATATGACCTATAATATGTGAGTCCTTTAATATATTTACATAATTATTAGCCTAAGCCCTGGCACAATGTTTTAAATTTATACATGCATTATAGTAATTCTGACTGTACATTGACTTTTTTGATTTATATATTCAGATTATATATAATGTGTAGGCCATGTGTGTGTGTGTGTGTATATATATATATATACACACACACACACACACACACACACACATACATACATACCTACTTTTTGTCTGTAGCAAAAGACACTGCGCCAAAGACACTCTTTGAAGATGTAATCTAGGTTACATTAAAGGGTTCGTTCACCCAAAAATGAAAATTGTCACCTAATATATATTATTATTTGTCTATTATTCAATAAATTTACCAAGTGTTCTAAGCATATAAAAAATACATGTACATGTGTCACAATTTTTTTTATACACATTTTTCAAAGAGATTTTCAGATGTCCACTTGAGTGGACAGTATGCATTTATGGTTTTTACCGAAGATGAATTAAACATAATACAGTGATAATATAGCAATATTGTATGTATTTAACAAATCAATGAATAAAATGATATAAAATTATGTGAAAACTATAAAATATAAATGCAAAAATGCAAATGCAGTTGAACTTCATACAAGTTGAACTTCACGTGTCTTTGACATCAGAACATGAGGACGTGATTCCATCAGAGATCTCTACAGCCTGTCAAGGTATAACTGTGGAAACCCAACTCAGATTGTGTAGAAAACACTCTAGTGTACTTCCAGTCTACTCTCTTATTAGCTGATAACTCTGATTCCCTCTGAGAAAACCTAGCGATCAGGTCCTTTCAATCTCATCTGAAATGAGCAGTGTAGGGGTAATGCATTACAAGTAACATGCATAATGTAATCAATTACTTTTTGATGTAAGGAGTAAAGTAACGTATTACAAGTAAGCATAACGTAATCGGAGTACTTTTTCGATGTTACGAGTAAAGTAATGGATTACAAGTAAAATGCATCACGTAATCAGATTACGTTTTGATATGAGTAAAGCATTACATGAAACATGCATTACATAATCAGATTCATTTTTTGGTTACGAGTAATGCATCACAAGTAACATGCATTCAGTAATCAGATTTTATGATGTAACGAGTAAAGTAATGCATTACAAGTAATGTGCTTTTTGTAATTATATTACTTTTTTGATGTAACAAGTAATGCATAACAAGTAAAATATATTACTTGTAATGTACATCACATATATAATCACGTTACTTTTTCGATAATGCAATAACATTCTAATAACACACATTTATTTAGGCACAGTATTCACAATATAGTATGAATTATAGGTAACACTTTACAATAAGGTTCATTAGTTAACATTAGTTAACAACATTAGTTAATATGAACTAATAATTAACTGCACTTGTACAGCATTTATTAATTTTTGTTAATGCTAATTTCAACATTTACTAAAACATTATTAAAATCTTGTTAGCATTAGTTAACGAAGATTAGTAAATACAATAACAAATGTATTGCTCATGGTTACTTCATGTTATTTATAACATTAATTAATGTTTAACTAAAGAACTTTTTAGTGTTACCAAATTATATCTGAAATATAGCTATTGATGCAAGATGTGCACTTCAGTGAACAAATGATTTATCAGAATTTCCTCTCAAAAAACGTTTCCTCTAAAAATGTTACCTGGAAAAATTAGCTATGATATGACTCACTACATATTGCTTGATGCTACAACATTTTTTACCTGAAAGAGTCTCATAGGATTGAAGGAAAGGATCGATATTCCAGAGCATTTCTGACTGGCCGTTGGCCTTCTTGGTTTGGAGGGGGATAAAATGGGCATTCAACGGCGTGCCACTAGGTGGCAATGTATATGATGATGCACGAGGGTCCACTGTAGAGGTTAATGTGGAACTATGCCATCAAAACCCATGCATTTGCAAGAAAATACCTTTTGAATAGCTGTCCACAGTAGTGACCTCTATGTGTGAAAGGGTTCATTTCAAATAATTAGAAAATGATATAATAGCCTATAGAATTCAAGAGCAATGTTGCATAATAAACAAATGCAAAACATACATTTTCTTGTTTTTGATCATTTTAAAATTAAATAATGTATAGTTATATATAGAATATATTTAAGAAGGTACAAAAATACAATTACTTTAATATATTATTATACCTAATAATAATATACTATATAACACAACTTTCTTCACTGTATTATTATCAAATACAAAATACAATACATAGCAATCCCATTTTTTTATGCTCACACCTTCCATCATGCTGATTTATGTATAATTGAATAATATAATTGATAATAAAAACTAAAGACTGCATTTGTAAACTACACCATAAAGTTTGCCTTGCACTCAGTTAAGTGCTCAGCGTATGGTCCAACTCCCATTTGAACTGTTTGGCCTGTTGTTCCAACTGGCATTGTGTCAAGACTCGGAGAAAAGGCAGTTATAAAAGATGTAAGATGTGTCTAAAATAGGGGAACAGATCATGGCATACTCTAATGTGTGTTCGACAGTGTAAGAAAAAAGAAATAGGCTTGTCCCTGGGTGGGAACTGGATGGGGGCCAGTGTAGTCGAATCTGGTATTTATCAGAACCACACAGAAAACATGGCTTGTTTCTGTGCTATTCCCATTTAAGGCAGTGCAATGGGTGTTTTAATGGACAGCTTGCACACCATCCATCTGCAATGCACTTGCACATTCAGGAACATGTTATATGTACTATCAATGCTAACTGACCAGTCTGTTCCGTTTCAGACATTATAGATTTAAACAAATGTACTCTGCCGACCTGACACATTCATTTAATGTCGAGCAGACGAAAGCTTATACATCTGTGAGTGGTAGCAGTGCCAGCCAACAATGATTTCCAAAAAGCCATGAAGCATTCCGTAAAAACAGTGTCACTTTGCCATTAGCGATCTTTAACATCTCTCCATCATCTCTGCTTCTGCTTAATGTTTCTTTCTATCTGAGTCTTCTGTGTAGCCTTTACTCTAGTTCAGTGTTCTTCTGACAGCAATAGTGAGGCTGATTGGAGAGCAGCAGCAGATAAGAAGGCAGCGATGGACAGGAGGAAGGGAGAGGTCAGAATCACAGGAAAAAACCCACAATGTTTACATACATGCTAGTGTGAAAGAGGCAATGACTCACGCGGTCCAGTTTATTTTCTCTGGAGATTGAAATGTCACTTAAGAATATTTTTTCCCTGAAGAAATGAAAAGCAAATTTAAACACACTTGAGTGATGAACGAGTCAATTCAGCAACCTGTCAGTCACAGGATTGCAGCAATAAGCAAACAACAACTTTCACTGGAATATTCAGTACAGTAGGGAAGAAAAGACGATCATGATTTCCATTTCATACCAAGTGTGCTGCACGTCCTGAAAAAAAAAAAATGGTTTCTGTCATCTTAGGTAGTTCTATGACAAGAAAGTCAAGAAAGACAAGGAAGTTCAACACTCTTCAACAATAAAAACAAAAAAATGTAACACAAATGTGATGTTTATCTAAAGTCATTTTTGCTTAGTATGATTGAATTGGATCATTGAAGGTCAGCAGAAATCGGTTAATAAAGTGAGTATTTGTGTTATCTAACATATTTGATTATTGCAGGTTTGTATAATATTCTGAGTTTGCATTTCACTTTTTTAAATCATTTTGAGGAATACTGAATCTGCAAGTGAGATAAGTAAATGCTCACATTTAGTCTAGAACTACAATAACCCTCATCTTTACACAACACCTCTGCATTTAGTCGCGATCTCTCTCAAAATGGGGACAGGAGATTTCAATAAATCTCAGTCAAAAAATGGGAAAAATCAAAGTAACTTGTTACTTATTTGAAAAAGTAACTTGGATATTTTGGTGTAATTTGAATTTAAAAGTAATTCATTACTTTACTAGTTACTTGGGAAAAGTAATATGATTACATAACTCGTATAATCTGTAATGCGTTACCCACAACGCTGGTTCCCATTCAGTAGGTCACGTTCGACGTAAGTTGGACAGGCTGACGAATAGGAATCTCGCTAGAGAGGCCAATCTACTTCGGGTGTTTTTAAAAACAGCCAATGCACATTAGCATGCAATCATCTGCACCAGCTCCTCACCTCGCAGCGCGGGTATATAATGAGCAGCAGTTGCATTGCATCTTCAGCTTATCTTCATCTTCAGCTGGTGATGGTGCAATATTATAGAGCGCTTAAGAGCTGTTCTCACAGCTTACGGGCGGCTTCAAAGAGAGAGCGCACAAAACAGGCTGCACTCTTTCCCTGTCCGTGTGTGGCGACCGTTCCCCTGTGTGCTTGGGCACGTAAAAAGTCCCTAAAAGAGGTTGCACGAGTAGTTTCGTGTCCTTTTTAAGATGTCGTACTACTTATGTGTTTCTGGATGCGGTTGTTACCTGGCGCCTTGGGATGGTCACCAGCGCTGTATCACGTGTTTGGGCTTAAAGCACGCTGAGGCAGCATTTGTGGATTTGTGGAGTCATGCACCCAAATCAAACCCCTGGGAACCCTCACTTCTCCCGCACTCTGCAGCCAGTAGAGCTGCCGGAGGAACGTGATGGATCACCCCACAAGTGTGTGCCATCCGTTTCCTTCAGGGCTCCCCAAGATGACCGGATATCGATCGCTGCATCGGAGGGTGAGCCTGACACTTTCGCTGATGATGATTCCTCCTTCAGGGGTGACAGCTGTGCCCGAATCGGACCCGGAAATGATGGCTATGCTTTCCTGGGCCGCCAACAGGGTCGGGCTCCACCCCGGTTCTCTTCTTCCTGGAGGTGCATGAAGAGCTCACTGGCACGTGGGCGGCACCTTTTTACTGTCCTCCTCCTTCACCATCCTTAATGGCAGGGCGGCTAAGGGTTATACGCTATGTCCATGCTGGTGGTCCACGAACGGCATCTCTAGCTGTGTCTTTTGGACATGAGGGATACCGACAAAGTCAGGTTTCCTTAATGCCCCCATGTCCCAGACCGGCCTCTCCGGCGACATGGTCGAGAACTTCGCCCAACAGTTCTTGGCTGTCCAGAAGCAGTCTGAGGCCATCAGGCACATCCTGCCGAGGCGGTCAGCTGCTGCACCTCCACCGCCCGCAACACCTCATTCTGCTCATCACCATGGGCGCACCCATAAAAAGGATCTCTTTTCTCAGTATGGAGCTAGACTTGGTCGAACAGACAGCAAGCCTTACAGAGGAACGTGCTCAGTCAGTGTTGATCTACCTGAATACGTTCAGTGGCAGGACGGCGGTCGCACTGGAATTCTTTCAGATGCTCCTGGGGCATATGGTGGCCGCAGTTGCAGTAACCTTGCTCGGTCTGCTTCATATGAGACTGCTTCAACACTGACTCCATGGCCGAGTCCCGAGATGGGAGTGGCAATCACTCCAGCATGCCGCCGTTCCTTCAGCCCATGGCTGGACCCCTTGTTTCTTCAGGCTGGAGTGCCCCTAGAACAGGTGTCCCAGCATGCTGTGGTCTTCACGGATGCCTCTGCCACTGGTTATGGACGGGCACCCAAATGCATTGGCACATCAACTGCCTCGAGTTGTTAGCTGTAAGCCTTGCCCTGAGCCGCCTCAAAGGGCCACTACGGGGCAAGCATGTACTGCTTCGTACGGACAACACTGCGACCGTTGCGTACATCAACCGTCAAGGTGGTTTACGCTCCCGTTGTATGTCGCAACTTGCCCACCATCTCCTCCTCTGGAGTCAGAAGCAACTGAGGTCGCTTCGTGCCATTCACATCCTCTGTGCTCAACCGTGTGGCCGACGACCTCTCACAAGCTGCACTGCCGGGAGAGTGGTGACTCCACCCCCGGGTGGTCCAGATGATTTGAAGAGAGTTCGGACTAAAGGCTAAAGTATACCTGTTTGCCTCACCAGAAACCTCCCACTGCTAGTTGTTTTACTCCCTGTCCAAGGGAACACTCAGGACAGTCGCAATGACTCACGGCTGGCCCCAGAGCCTTCGCAAATATGCGTTTCCCTCTGTGAACCTACTTGCACAGACTTTGTGCAAAGTCAGGGAGGATAAGAAGCAGGTCATGTTAGCTGTGCCTGATTGGCCCAACCAGACCTGGTTCCCAGAACTCTCACTCCTCGCAACAGCCCCTCCCAGGCCCATTCCTCTGAGGAAGGGCCTTCTTTCTCAGAGACGGGGCACCCTTTGGCAACCACGTCCAGACCTCTGAAAACTCCATGTCTGGTCCCAGGACAAAACATGGAGGTTCTAGATGACTTACCCCCTCCGAGGTACTTAACACCATCACTTCAGCACATGCACTGTCTACAAGACGTGCTTACGCCTTGAAGTGGAACCTGTTTGTCAAGTGGTGCTCTTCTCGCTGAGAAGACCCCCAAAGATGCTCGATCGGTGTCGTGCTTTCCTTCTTGCAGCAAGGGTTGGAGTGTAGGCTGTCCCCTTCCACCCTCAAAGTCCATGCTGCTGCTATTAAAATCTGCTATAAATCTGTTGGTAAGCACGACCTGGTCGTCAGGTTCCTTAGGGGGGCGAGACGGTTAAATCCTCCTCGTCACCCCTCTTGGGACTTGGCTCTGGTGCTAAGAGCACTCCAGAATGTTCCCTCTGAGCCTTTGCAGTCAATAGACTTAAAGATTCTATTGATGAAGACTTTGCTGCTGGCTGCATTGGCCTTCATCAAGGGGGTAGGGGACCTGTAGTCTTTTTCGGTCGACGAATCGTGTCTAGAGTTTGGGCCGGATGACAGCCATGTGGTACTGAGACACAGGCCTGGCTATGTGCCCAAGGTTCCTACCACTCCCTTCAGGGACGAGGTAGTGAACCTGCAAGCGCTGCCCTCGGAGGAGGCAGACCCAGCCCTGGCTTTGCTCTGTGCAGTTCGCGCTTTGCGACTGTACACAGACAGAACTCAAAGCTTCAGGACTTCAGACCAGCTCTTTGTCTGTTACGGAGGTCAGTAGAAGGGAAAGGCTGTCTCCAAGCAGAGGATGGCCCACTGGATAGTGGATGCCATCGCCTTGGCTTACCAAGCTCAGGGCATGCCCTGCCCGCTCAGGGGACTGGGCGCTGACTCGTGGCGCCTCATTAATAGACATTTGTAGAGCTGCGGGCTGGGCGACAACGAACACGTGTTCTCACCTCAAGTCAGAGGCATGGAGAGGCCCCGGCTTAGAGTCGGTTTGCTGCGCTTTTATGTGCTTATTCTCCAGAAAGTCCCTACAAGGCAGACCCTGTTAAGTCCTCCGATCTCCCTTCGGCAGCTGACGTGGCGGAGCATCTGGCACCAGGCCTATGCTCCGTTGCATCCTTGAGAACCAGATTTAGGCTGAGTTCCATATGAGTGACCCTAAGGAGATCCCATATGGCTGGTTCCATGGTTGCTCCTAAACGAAGGGGTCTTTCCCTCTAGGAGAGCCCACCTCTCATCGAGTTGGAGTCACACCAGTTCTTCCATATGTAGCACAGCTCTACAGGGTTAGTCCATATGTTCTTCCACATAACTCCTTTGGTGAAGGGTACGCTTTCCCAGTGTTATCCAATAGTCTCACTGAATGGGTTTTTGGGGATTGGCAGGGATCGACACTCTCTGTGTTAGCCCTGTCCCACCGTCCTCAGGCAAGGGGGTTCAGGTGGCTTGCAACAGAGCGCTGGAAGAGGGCAGCTCCTGTGGCGCTTTGGTAGGGATTCCTATTAGTCGGTCTGTCCGTCGTCCCATCCGTCCCGTCACCACAGTCGCTGTACCTTGCTGATGCTGCCGCCTATCTGGTTCCACAGCGAAAACCTGAAGATGCAACGCACCTTCTGCTCATTATGTACCCATGCTGCGAGGTGAGCAGCTGGTGCAGATGATTGCATGCCAATGTGCATTGGCTCGTTTTAGTTACATTTGAAGTACACTCACCTAAAGGATTATTAGGAACACCATACTAATATTGTGTTTGACCCCCCTTTCGCCTTCAGAACCGCCTTAATTCTACGTGGTATTGATTCAACAATGTGCTGAAAGCATTCTTTAGAAATGTTGGCCCATATTGATAGGACAGCATCTTGCAGTTGATGGAGATTTGTGGGATGCACATCCAGGGCACGAAGCTCCCGTTCCACCAAATCCCAAAGATGCTCTATTGGGTTGAGATTTGGTGACTGTGGGGGCCATTTTAGTACAGTGAACTCATTGTCATGTTCAAGAAACCAATTTGAAATGATTCGAGCTTTGTGACATGGTGCATTATCCTGCTGGAAGTAGCCATCAGAGGATGGGTACATGGTGGTCATAAAGGGATGGACATGGTCAGAAACAATGCTCAGGTAGGCCGTGGCATTTAAATGATGCTCAATTGGCACTAAGGAGCCTAAAGTGTGCACAGTGGTAACAAGGCATGATGGATCCATGTTCTCATTCTGTTTATGCCAAATTCTGACTCTACCATCTGAATGTCTCAACAGAAATGGAGACTCATCAGACCAGGCAACATTTTTCCAGTCTTCAACTGTCCAATTTTGTTGAGCTTGTGCAAATTGTAGCCTTTTTTTGTATTTCTAGTGGAGATGAGTGGTACCCGGTGGGGTCTTACATTTACATTTAGTCATTTAGCAGACGCTTTTATCCAAAGCGACTTACAAGTAATGAAAACAAACAAGCGATTCTTCACGAATTGGCAAATAACACAGGAAGTGCTCACAATATAAGTTTCATACATTGCTCAGTACCATAAGCTAGAGTAGGAAGGGAAAAGTGAAGGAAAGGTTGTTGTTTTTTTTTATGAGGTGATCAAGTGTTCACGGAAGAGATGAGTTTTCAGCTGTCTCTTGAATATTGCCAGGGGTCTGGCGGTTGCTTTTGTTGCCCATCCGCCTCAAGGTTGTGCGTGTTGTGGCTTCACAAATGCTTTGCTGTATACTTTGTTGTAATGAGTGGTTATTTCAGTCAAAGTTGTTCTTCTATCAGCTTGAATCAGTCGGCCCATTCTCCTCTGACCTCTAGCATCAACAAGGCATTTTCACCCACAGGACTGCCGCATACTGGATCTTTTTCCCTTTTCACACCATTCTTTGTAAACCCTAGAAATGGCTGAGCGTGAAAATCCCAGTAACTGAGCAGATTGTGAAATACTCAGACCGGCCCGACTGGCATCAACAACCATGCCACACTCAAAATTGCTTAAATCACCAATCTTTCCCATTCTGACATTCAGTTTGGAGTTCAGAGATTGTCTTGACCAGGACCACACCCCTAAATGTATTGAAGCAACTGCCATGTGATTGGTTGATTTGATAATTGCATTAATGAGAAATTGAACAGATGTTCCTAATAATCCTTTAGGTGAGTGTAGATTGGCTTCTCTAGCGAGATTCCTAATCGTAGGTCTGTCCGACATACGTCTCCGTTCCCTCCTTCAGGGAACGAGGGCTACCTTTGTAACCTAGATGTTATTTGATGCTATAAAACTGGGTGTAGCTTCATGATTGACAGCTTATGCTTGCAATTGAGTCTGCGGTAGCTGGGGTGTGGATAGGACCTTGATACTGCAGCTCCTCATCAGGATCACTACTGCGCAGACTATGGCTCCGAATGACATAATTGGCAACGACCTTTTCATATTTTGGCTTTTTTTTTTCTACAGTTCCTGACACATGCTGTCTATCAAAATGATTTTGATGTGACCATAATTCAGAAATATTTAGACTTTAATGACAATGTCAGGGTCTATAAATCTCTCAAAAACAATAATTTTACCTTCCTTTACGAAAATGAACCAAAGTTAAACCATCCTAACCACAAATTAACCATGGTTTTGCTACACTAACCATGTTTTAACTATGATATTTGTAGTAAAACTGTGGCTATCAATGGTAATCAGTCTGCCAAAAAAAAGATGGTTACTTCACTTTTACTTTAATAAAACCATAGTTAATTTTCATAAGGTCTGTTTATTGGCAAGGTTACTTCAGTCTGTAAAATATCATGTGGTGAAGTTATCATGACGGTTCACTTATATTAGTATGAAGGCAGAAAGTTATGGAGGACAAGGAGTGCCACATAAAAATAAAACGGAGAATCAATTAATTAATTTAATAATTCAAACATAAAGATGTATATAAATAAATCACTTTTTATATGGGCAAATTAATAGACAAGTTGTTTATTTAATTCCTGTTTTAAATGTAGTTTAATAGAACAATAAAATTTAAAAAATCTTTTTTGAATGTATAAATAAATAGACGAATTTGAAATTGGTTATTTAATTCATTTTTTAAAACATAGATTTATAAAACAATAAAAGTACATTTGTAAATCATTTTAAATGGGCATTTAAATCGCTTTTTTAAAAAGAATTTGGCAAATGCTTTTCTCTCTCCATTTATCAATTGCTTTTTTTTTTTTCGTTTTGCCAAATACTTTTCTTTATCCATTTGTCAATCGAGTGCTAAAATGCCATTGGACAGTACACACGTGGGAACAACCAATCAACTTTCACCTCAATTTGAAGAGCCAACCCTCTCAAGACAGATCCGAGCAATGCAATCATGCAAAATGTCAGGGGAATCGGAACGTGTTTGGAGAGGTATTGTATTGCATGCTCACTGAAAGAGTATTCAAATGACTTGTCTTTAATTATTTAGTTTCTGCGTTTACAACCATGTTTCTATAAATATGTTCACACAGGACAAATATATTTCTAATAGCCTTTCCTCATTGCTTCAATGATTCAGCTTTTCATTATGCTGATAAATGGCTTGTGTATTTTTATGGCAGATGCTTCAGTGTAATGTCTGTTGCAAGCTGATGTCAGTGTCCCTTGAAAACAAACATGAGATCACTATGGAAATACCATCAGACTAGCAGAGGAAAGTCATTTGTTAATTACTGCAATAATATTTTTGCCCACTTGAATCACTGTGCAGGTCACGGCCCGTAAAAGTTTGACTCTTGTGCCACACCTGTGACAACAATGCCTGCTATTTTCATGCAGTATGCTGAAGATGCAGAACACCCTAAATACATTTGAAGAATGCACGGCACAAAACATATAAATAATCCACAGTTGGCCGTTGCACGTGGCAAAAATCTGCCAAGAATGAAGCTCATGGTCTTGGTATCCTTGGGGGAAAGGAAACAGCAATAGAGCAAAATAATACACACACTCACACACACAAGACAAACAGACTCAACTAGCTGGGCAGCAGTAAAGCATATTGTGAGGACATATCCCAGAAAGCCTGTCTCGTCATCTGTGTGGCAGCAGACATACAGCCCGGTCCAACTCTTGTCATACTGTTTACGTAAACACAACGTTTCAATTCTGCCGTTCACAGCACCTTTTGCAAACATCATATCCAACGTCATATTCTTTTAGTTTATCATATATAAATTGAAAACTTATTAGAATTTTGTTTATCTGAAACTCTTTTGGCAATAATTTTCTTCTCCCACACTGAATTGCAGGGTTTGACCTTGTCTTATTCTTTCTCTAAACATTAAGTTATGGCCTGCTTAGCTTGTGTAGCTTGGCATTGTCATTATCATGCAAACTGATGTCATTGCTAATATAGATGACATTGACAAATTGTTTAAGAATCCAGTCTAGCCCGACAAAGAAATTAACTCAACCAATGGTGTGAGTTCAGGGTGGGACTCTCTGTTTGTCGACCAATGAGGCATGGGGAGATATGATCAGGAAAAATGTCAGCTTTAAGGCATACATTATAATTACTGTTTCTATCCACTTAGAGCTGTAGATATGAATACTTCACATTGTGCAGCTTGTTAAGGAGAGAGGGGTGTTCTGTTGTTCTGTTACTTTTTTAAAGTGATGAGACTTTTCCTGAAAGTCTTTTTCACCTGACAGATGATGAAAAATCCTATTGACCTACATTGAAGGAAGGATTTGAGTCATGAGACTGGAATATATTGGGTGTACCCTGTGTTCTCCCTCAGTGCCTCAGTCTTGTTTATGTTGGAATGTTTGTATTTGGTTTCAATGTGATTTTACGGGAATCTGATTAAAGTCTGTGTTTCCGTATGGTGCATCATCTGAAGTGTTCTAGACGAATGTTCCATAACATTGGGGGTGGGTTCTAGTACGTAATCACCAGTCTCATTTTATATTAAATGTCTTTAATTACTATGTATTAATATTTAAATGAATCATTTCATACAATGCACTTATTGTGTACATATGTTTTTACATTGTACTTATATTGAAAAGAAATACAGTCTGCATGTAATTACAGTTGTAATTAATTTATGAAATGCTATCTATATTTACACTGTTGACCCTTCCCTTCATGCTAACCCTCACTTAAATGTAACAAGACCCAAAATCTGTCTCTAACCTTATGCATAATTGTAATAAATATGCAACTAACCCTAAACCAAACCCTTACCTATAGTATGTGGTTAATTAATAGTGTGTATGATATTTAACTGCTTGCTCATTTCTAGGGATGGCTGATACGAAACTAACATTTCGACACTGTCTCGAGATCCCGAAGTGTAGCTGTTTCGAAACACTGCTCCGAACTGTGATTCAAAACACTCATGTCATGTGACTATGGCTAAACGAAGCTTCTGTGCGTTTCGACAGGTGGCATGCTTGCTGAGTGTGCGTTTGATTGACAGGGGCGGGAACAAATCACATAATCGCACATCTGTCTCGACTCCCACAAAGTTTAAAAGAGGAGTTAATGCACATTCATCTTGTGGGTTTTTGTGAGAGGAGAAAGCAATTAATATTTTTGAATAAAAATCTGTAAAAAAAAAAAAAAAAAGACCATTGTGGATTGATTTGTTTTATTAATTTTCATTTTTCATGACCAAAATAACCTAGTTATTATTATATATTATAGTTATATAGTGAGGATGTTAAAAACTCTCCACATTAACAAAAGCACAACATTTTTTTTTTTTTTAAACAGCTTGTTGTCAAAGTTGTTTCAGAGAACGTGCAATTGACCACTGGGTGTCACAGTGGAGACGGGTGTCGGTATAGTTTTGAAGCCTCAACACAATACGGCACATTTGCTTCAACTGTTTCAGTGTTTCATGAAGCCTCACTATGCCCACCACTACTCATTTCCTCTGTTTTTACATTTAGATTTGCTTTGACATCTAACAGTAATCTTTTTTTTTTTAAATCTTTAAAAATACATTTCTTCACTACTTTTATACTTTAACATATAATATAATATAATATATAATAACACTGTTAAATGTAACTGTAACACTGGGGTTTGAGACGAGACGAAGGCAGAGGTATATTACAAACAGATTTATTGTAGAACTCAAAGGAACAGGTAAGCAGGCGTAACAGTGTGCACAAGCATAGACAACAATCGACAATGAACACGCAACAGGCAGGAACTTAAATACACAGATGACGATGACTAAACGAGGACAGATGACAAGACTTAACTAATTAGACACATGGTGATTAATAGAACTCAAACAGACTAGACAGAACTGAACTAAACAGGACATACATGTGACAATAACCTTTAGTAAATTCCAAAATGAATATACATTTTTTCATTCTGTTCGTTTATAATGATGTGGTGCCTAAATTAACTTGTTGCAATTAAGTACTTCAAGTGTTTAATCTTTATTTATTATTACCTAATATAACAAAACAGTAATGCGTTTTTGCTATTTATTATAAGCTAAGTAAGGAATAATTGACGATGCGCCGTTGAATTTTTAGAGAATAATGCACACCCGAGATAGTATCAACTTTTTACGTATATCTAAGAATGTAACATTTAGTATAAGAATTTCAAATGAATTAAACCTGTAGTTTGTTTTCTGAGTAACGTTAAGAATATCACTATGGATTGTTGCTACACCACCGCCATGGCCAGTCAGACGGCATTTATTTTTATAACAGTAGCCAGGTGGACACGACTCATTTAGACCGAAATAATCATTTGGTTTAAGCCATGTTTCAGTAAGGCAAATTACATCAAGACTATTATCAGTGATTATTTCATTTATGATAACTGCTGTATAAACACAACTGAACACAGGCCCCCAAGAACCATCATTGAGCTGTAACACTTAACTCAGGGAATGAGACCCCCCCCCCCCCCATGTCTGCTTAATTGTAAAACAGTTATTGTAAGAACAGAGTGAATCAACAAAGAGATCCTCTCTTTGTTCCACAATCTCAAACCCAGACATCCAAGTAACACCTGGAACTGAGGTGTAAACCTTAAAACCTTATAAGGAAGATAGAGGCTTGGGGAGGCGTTACAAGGCCCCAAACGCACAGCAAGCCCCCCAGACACACTGGCATGGGACACCTGTGCATTTCAAAGACATTGCAGTGTTCCTTTGATAGCAACAGGAACCTTCAGAAAATGAATTCACCCTCTCCAACAAAAACAGTCAAAAATTGTCAGTGATATGATTTAGTTACTAGTAAGCAGCCTTAGACATCATGTTTGTACTATATGTGTTTTATATAGCCTGTGAAGTTCTTTTTGTTTTTTTAAACATTTAGTACAGGTAGATTTTAGGAAAGTCTACCCCAATTATAGGAAGTATATGCTATTTGGTATGTGTGATGGATGATTGATTTCCTCTAATTTGATGCAAGTACATTGTTTGTAAGATGCACCATATGTGCAAGTTAATTTCTTTTAGTTTGACCAAGCTCTAAGAAGTTTGGGCACACCCAATAGAATGGACATTATGCTAATCACATGTAGGAACCGCCCAAAAAAGTTTATAGCAATATATGCATTTCATGAGACCTGATCTGAACGACCCATCAATCACTAATTTAACCCTTTTATCGCTGCTTAGGCAGGGTTATTGGATTTTATATAAATGCACCAGTTCAGCTATATAATCTGGAGGTACTTGCACAACACGTCTTTAAATGGGGATTCCTTGTCGGGGTCCTTTGGCTTGGAGAAAGGGGTTCCCCGGGTTCGTTGATTTGTTGAAGGTCTTTTCGGTCTTGATTGCTGCAGATGAATGGAGGTTCCCTCGTGGCTGAAGTTTGAAGTTGAGGTGGCAAAGACTGTAGAGTCGTTTAGCTTTGCGACAAAACTTAGCTTAGAACACGAGACTCTCGACGGAAAGAAAGAAAATTAAAGTAAAAGAAAGGAAAACGAGTGAGATGAAAGTCAGTTGGATGGCTTGAATGAAACTGCGTGGCTGCCCTTCATCGTCTGGTCTTCATCATCTGTTTCTTGGTCTTTGTCTCGACTTAAACTAATTAATTCTGATCTTAGTCTATGAGACAACTTCTGCTAAGCTGTAAATGAAAGCTCTAGCGCAAGTTCTGTCAGGAAGACTCAAATGTTACGTCACTACTAATTTAGATCTAACCAATCATTATCCAACACATGTAGTATATAAGATCGGTACTCATCACACTTGTCTGAGTTCGCAGATGCTGACGCGAAACCTAATTGTTAGCATTCAGTTGCAAACTCAACCTCGTCCCTGAATAATCTCGCTGCTTGCGATTATTCAGATTCTGACGAAAATATTGTCCTGCATCTCCTCTTCCGTGTGTTCGCAGTACACGCATTCAGTGCCGCTGCTGCATGGATATCTGAACCGGAGGATGTAAATTCACAGCTCGTCAAAGTTGTTCAATGCCTTTCAGAGCCAGCTAACCCTTTCGCACGTAAATTTAAAATATTCCGGCTGAACGCTCAGCGCGAGCTTTTTCAAAGCGACCGTCTTTCAGAACGTGTTACTTTATTGCTTTACGGTGCTCGTTATGTGACAAACGGCAGCACAACAGCGCTGTATGACTACTGATATGATTATTCATTTTCCGTTAAATATTAACAAATTGAGGTCTATAGCTGGACATATCTGTCATTCTGATCGTCAAATACGCGCAAGTGGACGTGTTTTGCTGTGTAATCACTCATAATGATCGCGTTAGATAAACTCCACGCGCCGCCATGCTAGTTCGCGCACAGCTCAGAGAATCGCACCGTTGGATTTATAGTATTCATTCTTCCAAATTGCATTAAACAAAAAGATTTTCCCTACTCTTCTCGGATCAAGCAATCAACAGCGTACGGCTTCGACCTCATCTACCCTTCTAAATTCTCATCACACAATCCAGACGCCATTCCTAGACGTCCTGCTACAACTGCAACGTCAAATCTTAGTCACTCCACTGCCGCATCAGTTCAAGAGTTCGGTAGGTGTTTCGTCCCACCTGCTGCAGTTATGATGTCACCCCAACTCAGATCTTTTATCCTAGGTAAGGTCATTAACCCCTTAAACCCTAAGGGTATTTTCAGAGTTCTTTTTCTGAGTGACACACAAAAGTAAAGACTCATAACTCTCAAACAATACCCACCTTTCGACTCTCCTTGCTATAGTTTTGAAGGAAACTTTATTTATAAAAAAAAAAAAAAAAAAAAAAAAAAAAAAAGCTTCTCATTTCATACCTGCATCTGGATATCTAATTTGTGGTGATCCCATGAAGTATCAAAAGTTGGAGCATTTGGAATCAAGGTGGCCTTTTTGTTTAGCCCTCGTCACCCCCTAGTGGGTATTTTTAAAATTGCACTTTCACGTGGAGTAGCACGTGATCCACACGTGGGAATACCATTGATCTTGGCGTCATTTCAATCGGGAGCATCAACCATAAGTATTGATGTGCTATTTTCCTCAATCTATGCCTGTTTCATGAAGTTTTATGCTGAAATGCCTTGATAGCTACATTTAGTTTTAGCTATAGCAACTGTGCGCCGTAGGGGTTTACGTGTCGTAATTGCGCGATCGATATCGTGAGCTCCATTGGATTATGACGATGCTGGACTAATTTTAATCATGAGAATCAGCCATAAATAATGATGCCCATTCTACAACAATCGGTGCTTGTTTCATGACGTTAAGAGCCAAAACGCGACATTTACATTTACATTTACATTTGGGTCTTGTGGTCTTGTGGGAAGAAAAAAAAAAAAAAAAAAAACTTTTCAGTAAATAACTTTGCAGTACTCGGATTTATTCAAAGTGCTTACATTCATTGTTCATTCAATTCAGACTCTAGCTTTCAATGACACCTATTTCGTGATGAAGAAGGCCGGCGTTTTGAAAATTTGATTATTAATATTTTATAGGTATGATTTGCCCGTGGGCGGTACACTCCGTCTTAGAGGTTAACTCAGCACTCATTAAGAGTTGAAAGCATTGACTGGTCGCTTTAAAAAGTTGAGTTCTAAGCTTTAAAATGATACCTCTTTCGTGTCATTCCGCCTAGTGCAGGGCTCCAGACTAACTTTTCCACTGGTTGCACTGGTGCTACCAATTTTCTCAGTTGGTCGCACCAGCACATGATTTGGTCGCACCTTTTTTTTTTTTGCTACAACAATTTTAATCAATGCATGCTTGATGAATAGTAATTTTAAATATTAATATTTAATATTAAGATTAATATTAATCTTAAATATATTAAATCACAGTGGCTGATGGCCGATATAAATCTGGTATATATATCTCTAATTTATATTTATTTTAATTCAAATGTAATATTATATGTATATTTGATCGCGTTTCCCGTGAAGCTGAACTGAAGTCTTAATTCATTTCACACGGATCGACTGTCACGCACAGAATACACGCTTTCACGCGGGTTACACTCACTTTTGTATTCGAATAAATCTGCAAGGTCTATGAAATTAAATGTTAATTAGATATTCAGAGATTTGTTTTAATGATATAGATGTGAATTTGCTGAATGTTTAATTTAAATGAGAAAATATTAGCCTTTAGTTTGCCTTTCTGTAACTAATAATATAAAAGCAAACACTGTACTTTATCACATACAGTTTACTTACTTTCTTTGTTGCGGTTGGTCAGACAAAATAAACCAAACATTTTAGTCCATTCACATTTGAGTCTATTTTGTCTAGTCAGTTTGAGTCGCTGACAGACGAACTGCGCGTGACCACCGGCGCGGAGCGCGAGCATGTTCAACGCACCAGCGGTTACGCAAAGAAAGCAATGATGCTGCGTTTGAATTTTCGCGACAGAGACGTGCTTATATACATTATCTTGACAACACGATTTGACATTAGCTCAGGCCAAACATTCTCTCGCGGCCTATTGAGGAACTCTGGTCTGAGCCATTGCTGTTGAAGTAACTTAATGCATTTCTATCTGTGCGCTCATCATCATGTGTCTGTATGCATGGCTCGTCCTTTCCACCAGCATCCTTCAACTCCAAACTTAGTTTTTTTTTATGATTATTATTCAGCGATTAACCTTTTAATTTTTATATGGCTTAATTCCGAAATTTGGCGCGTTTCATCATCATTGTGCAATGCACGTGTATGTTCGCTCTCTAGGGTCAATAAATAGAACTGCACTCGTCTTGCGGAAGAACATTGTAGCTGGAACTACTTCTCTCTGTTTGTCTATGACGAGTCACGCAGGTCCTGTGATACTCCGCAGCGCAGCCAGAGCCCAGTCTGAAATAGTCCGAATATAAACACTTATTATAGGCGCACCGTAGTGATTCGGGATAAGACAAAAACACGGTTTGGAAAATGGATTCATGATGTACTCATTCATTATATAAATTTTGAAAACAAAATGGTTACGGACTGCAGCAGCTGCTGATACCTCGTTCTGTTACACACGCGCGAATAACATGATCATGTACTCGCACAAGTGCGACTATATAAAATTTTTACTCGCACATCGTTAAAAAAAGGTCGCATATGCGACCATTTTGGTCGCAGTCTGGAACCCTGTAGTGATTGCCTAGTAATATGATTATGAATTTTTTTGCGCGGGGGGGGGTCGCCCGCTGGCGGAACAGTTCGGGTTAAAGGGGCTAACCTGGCTACTTTACTGCTTCCATCGCTTACAGTGACAGACTCATGGTTGACCGCGATGATGAGGCAGTCTTCCTCAACTTCCGATCCCAGTTAGCTACGAACCTCTCATTCGCCGAATTTGTCATCCTTTAGCATTACAGAGACATTCTGTGTCAAGCTTTAGATTGGAGGGATGAGTTAGGTCGTACCTATCAAAGATGGCAGACTTTAACCAACGATACAGGGTTTTTACTGAGTTCGCGGTATCCTTAAAATAACAAGTCACTCAGCCCCTCCTTCCCCTTCTTAACACGAGTATAGTCTGGTCCGTCACTGATGCTGAACTGCCGTCTGTCATTTGGTAGCCAAAAGATTTTAGCCCGTGCAATTCGCAAGACCCGCCACTGTTGCAATGCCCGACGGCCCGCTCTCTCGCGCCACACATCATGTTCTCACGGGGCGAGAATGCATCGTGGAGCCAAGAGGACACTGAAAAACTTTTTCATATTTAATATACTGTAATTCTAGCTGTTAAACACTAAATACTCATAGGGGCTCTTTAATCGTCGTGACAGATCCTTCAGCGGCTCGTGAACCGATTATCTCTTCATGCCGGTTCATTGTGGCATCAAGTGAACATCGGAGGGAATGTCGTTCAAACACGGAAAGACATGAGTACACAATTTATAAAAAAAAAAAAAAAAAAAACTTTCACCCTGATCAGATCTCGTGTTGATTTACATAAAATGCCTAGCCGATTTAAGCAAAAGGCTTGCTCCCTCCACGCTCAACGCTTACACCACAGATTATTCCGGTATTATCACTCCGGTATTCCCACCTCCATCACGACCACTGTTCCTTGTCGTCTAATCATGATAACCGTAATCTTTATATTTCACCCATCCATAGATTGCTATATTTTATGCATTGTATTTTAATCCTAATTGCCAAAGTCTTTCATTTCATCTATTCGGCGGCCAACCAAAGGCATAGCCAAATCCTCCTGTAAACCTTCTGTTAACGCCTGCCAATCATTCATCTTCTGCAAAGTATCACTACAATGCTAGAGGCCATGCTTACGGCTTCACGTGTCCCTGGGAATTTACCACAGATTTTAAACATCAGTCTTGCTCGTGGGAGTTCACCTAATTTCTAAACTCTTTTCCTTAAACACTCAGTGTGACTCCAAAGGTCTGGTGTCACTTTAACTTTTCTAAGTTAATAACAAATTCCGTCCCTCCTTCCATGATTAAATATCTAAGTTCACTCAGAACTACTGTCAACTTCTCTCTAATGGAGAACAGTTTGGTAAAGCTTTGTTCAGGACTCAATTAGCTTCTGTTCCAGGATGCCTCAATCTTTTCCCCTTCTACTGGGGAATGGCCTTCATTCAGAATCGTGGTAGCAACCACCGCAGCCGAGGATTTTCAACATCAGCCATCAAGCCCCTGGGAAGACTGTCTTCCTCTGCTATCGAATCATACATAAGACCAGATTCCAAAAAGCTCAGCAAGCCCCCTCAAGTTACAATCAAGGTAATTCATGCAAATACTGGTGGTGGTGTTACTTTCTTACTCACTTATAATCAAATTGTCACTTGTCGCCGTTCAAGGCGTTGTGTCTATGTGGCCTAACGTGGCCTGTGTCGCCGTTCAAGGGTGTTGTGTCTATGTGGCCTAACGTGGCCTGTGTCGCCTTTCAAGGGTGTTGCGTCTATGTGGCCTAACGTGGCCTGTGTCGCTGTGCGAGGAGTCGTCTATGTGGCCTAACGTGGCCTGTGTCGCCGTGCAAGGAGTCGTCTATGTGGCCTAACGTGGCCTGTGTCGCCGTTCAAGGCGTTGCGTCTATGTGGCCTGTGTTGCCGTTCAAGGCGTTGTGTCTATGTGGCCTAACGTGGCCGGTGTCGCCGTTCAAGGAGTCGTCTATGTGGCCTAACGTGGCCTGTGTCGCCGTTCAAGGCGTTGTGTCTATGTGGCCTAACGTGGCCTGTGTCGCCGTTCAAGGGTGTTGTGTCTATGCGGCCTAACGTGGCCTGTGTCGCCATTCAAGGCGTTATCTATGTGGCCTAACGTGGCCTGTGTCGCCGTTCAAGGCGTTGTGTCTATGTGGCCTAACGTGGCCTGTGTCGCCGTTCAAGGCGTTATCTATGTGGCCTGTGTCGCCGTTCAAGGGTGTTGTGTCTATGCGGCCTAACGTGGCCTGTGTCGCCGTTCAAGGCGTTATCTATGTGGCCTAACGTGGCCTGTGTCAACCTGTGTTACTACTTTTTTTCTCCTTCCTTCTCTTCGCTTTCTCTCTCACCACTCAGTGGTATTCATCCTTCCCTGCCTCTTGCGCCACGTTTAGCGGCTTCTCCACTGGTAAGTACAAGTCTCTAAGTCAATTTATGTTTTTCTGCCCAGGAACTACAAGAATCAGTACTGGCATATTTCCGTTCCTTTCACAGTTCTTTGGGGGGTAGGCTCCGTCACAGGATAAATTATCCTTCACCATTTTTGGGGGTCGGCTACGCCCCTGCCTTCATCTTCAGGCAGGAAATGCAGAATCCGCAACCCTCAGGATCTAAGCTACGGACGGGGCCTACGCCAAAGAACTTTATCTTACAATGTTTGCTTGCTGATTGTTAATAAATTTCATTGCAAGTTAATTTACCTCCCGAGTCTTTCTGGTAGAACTTAAAATAATAATAATAATAAAAGAACTTAACCTTAAAACTCACTTAAACTAAAAAAAAAACTTACTTAAGCGAAAAACCTTAAACGAAAAAAACAAACAAACAAAAAAAAAAAACTTAAGCTAAGAAACTCTAGCATACTGAGCTTTTAAACTGAGGTTTGTCCAACCTCTTTGAGGAGTTCTAACCAATTAGATGCGGTCTTTGTTTCAGAGGTGCCTGTCCCCTCCCCTGGTCATTTATGGCCTGTTATCTGAACTTTCAAAGGGGTACAGAGAGTACAGTTTAGTCTAGATTACTCTAAAAAGAATACAATGCATTTTACACAGATTTCATTCAAGCCATATTTTGAGTTATGAGAGGGGATTCAGTTTCATTACAAACAACCCATACTTTCAATCAACCATTCAAAAGTTATAACAATTACATGAATTGTGAGTAATCATCGCATAACAGGTCACATGTATAATGTGTATGCATGACATGGAATTATGCGGTCAAACGCTTTTTGATTACAAGTCCGTTTAGACTGAAACGTTTAATGCAGTTCATATATAAAGGAGTCTCTGTGAGGTTTTCTGTGGATTTTGATTCTGTGACACTCAGGGGTCACGCAAGGTGGCCTGTTTTATCTCTGTCTTTGAGGATCAAACACTCTGGTGTTATCTTTTTGTGGCTCCAGTTGCTGTCAGACACAGGAGATAAGGTTTAGTTTGGGTGTTTATTATAAACAAGCAGATAAACAGCAGGTAACAGGTTTGGTATGGTGAGTTCGTAATCCAGGAAGTAAACGGGTAACTCAGCTTTCTTTATGTTTGTAGAGGAGATGAAGAAGTGCCAGCAGTTCATGCTCGCACTGAGGAAGATCCGGAAGAGGAAGAAGGTTCCGTAGGAATCCGACGAAGAAGGTAGATGGGAATGCGGGTAAGTCTGTGTAGTCCATTCAAGACAAGATCAAACGGTGAACTGAGGGGTGAGTCTCTTATAGTGCACGGAGGTGATTGCAGACAGGTGAAGATGATTAGAACTCCGGTGATAATGAACATGTGGATGGTGCTGAGTGTGATGGTGACGTTGACTCTGTGACAGTTGCATTGTCTTTTAAACATTTGGTCTTTCACCTCAGCTGGGCATTAGGTACTTAGCTGGGGGGTTTTCAGATGGACTGGAGCCACAAATATGTTCATTGATCTTGGGTCCTGTAATAATGCGCAGTCAACGAATAAAAGCCAAATGCAGCTTTAATCAAGAACGTAGTCATACAGGCAGAGGTCAAAATGACAGCAAACAACAATTTAAGAGGGCAGACAGGATCAAGGTGATTTCCAGGCGGAAGGTCAGAGGCAGGCAGAGAATCGTCAGAAAAACAGGGAACAGGCAGGATCAGCAACAGGAAAACCAGACAGCAAAATAACGCTCGGAAATTGTGATAATGAATCGACAATACTTCGGAGTGCAAGTGGGTGAGTGATCTATTTATAGTGCAAGGAAGAAGCTAAAGAGTGTGATGACGAGGATCAGCTGGGGGATAATTAGTGACCGTGTGAGGGATTTTGGGAAGTGTAGTGTGGTGAGGGAGAAGCATGGTGCGAGCGGGTGACCTCTAGTGGTGAGTGGGTGTAAAGTGAAGGACCGAATTCATAACAGGTCCTGAGATGATTTGGGCTGAGATGAGTTTATATGGAATTATTTTTGAATGAATCATTTGGAAGATTCAATTGTCTGGTTTGTCCTCAATTCCTACAAGAGATGCAAAGAAACTCGGCAACCAACTCACAAGGCTCTCCCTCCAGCAAAGCCAACCATTCATTCACCGCTGTCCCTAACGCCACAACGATTCACCTCCAGCCAATCAGCACCGCAGAGATTCACGTGCAAATCCTTCACAAAGGGAATACGCTCTCACGGGTGCGGCAAAAGTACCACACTCTCCTCAAGTTTGCTGAGCTGGTGCAATTTTTATTAAGCAAATGAACTAAGGTTGAATTGCTAGTATTAATTCTCTCAGGTTGCAGTCAAAGAAATAGAGTTGAACGCTAGACATTTGGGACTCCAGTCACCCTCCGTAACAATAACTCCATTTCCATGTCACTGTATGAATTGAGTTTGTGTGTGTGTGTTTTTCGTTAGATTAGTTTGTGTGTAGAAAAGTTCAATAAAGTCTTGTTTTGATTTTTCATCTATACAAGTGTTTCGTGTTGTGTGCTTACAAGTTACTGCCTTAAACTGTCAATTACATTACCTTGCTCATAGTTAGTAATCCTAACTGTATATTATTACCGTTGGCCATGGGATAATATTCTGTCCAGAATTGATAAGTACCCTAACCTCAATTTATCAGTGGACGAATTATTGAGAAAGTGTTAAATATTAATTTGGAATAATTTATAATAATAGGATCCAAGTTCCCTTACATATATTGGTGGAGAATGCAGGCGGGCAGTTTAATCTAAATTGTAAAGCACAAAACAAGTCACTTGTGATTGTATCTTTTCTATTTGTCCAGAAGATAGATTAGAAACAGAAACAAGTCTTTTTGCTTGTTGTGTAATGTCACGAGAGCACGGTGTGAATGAATGAAATCTGAACTTAAGTTGTTGTTTGTGCATTTTGTTATTATTGTTGAAACTGCAGTAAGTAAATTTAAGATTGCCTGTTGAGAAAGAAAGTCGCCTTACAGCGCACCAGGACAGAAGTGAGCGAGTCCCTCACTGTCTTCCTTAAAGGCCTTGTTATAGCTAGTTTGATTAATTATTGCATGTTCTAATGTTAAATCAACTAAGCTGGTTCCCTGGTCGACATTAGAATAGCTACCTAATGCGCCTGTTTGTAAGATACCATTGAGGTAAGATACCATTACTCGTTTAACACTGTGTCCGAGTCTGATTTTAATGGGAGTATTTTGAAAATCTTGATCAAGTAAATTGTTGCAGTAAATCCTGCATGTTGTGTTGTATGTTTATAAACTGACAAAAAGAATTCAGATCCGCCGAGATCGCAATAACGTTATTATATTAACTGAAGTGAACCTGCTTTTGAGATAAAACTTGCCTCACTTAGTTGAGAATATTAATCGGCATATCCTAAAAGTTACGAGAGCGCCATTGTTTGTGCAAGACTGAAATGCAACGTCATTTCATGTAAATGCATTGAACTTTCCCTGCACGCAGTAACACACATGAGTCCTTAACTGAGTTTTGCTCTGCGTTGTCATAGTAACGACCGTGGTGTAGCTAAGCTAACGGAAGCCGCGCTTTTCATATGGAAGCTTTGCTAAAGCCATTAGCCTAGAAGGGTAGTGCATAGCATTGTTGTGGCTCGCTGTAGCTGAATGCAGTGTGTTTTGAAGCAGTGTTGAAGTGTTTTCACCCTCTTTCATCTCTAACCCTGAACAATTCCATCTGGTGTTTCTCTCTTTTCCCAACTCTCTCCCATCATTAAAAGGAATACTGACTCAGAAGTATTTAATTTGTGACAAATCCACACTTAACTACGCTAATTAAAACTAGTCACAATCACAACTACTTTTGTAACGGGGTTCAATGGGCAGTACTTCTTACAAAGGAAGAGGCCAGGGTCGGGTAGGACTGCTGCTGAGTATTCTCTTTTATTGATACAAATGAAAAGGTACACATTCACGGCGCTAGTGCGCGTACTTTAAGCATAACACTCTTTCAACTTGACTTTAGCTCCACCAGCTAGGAACCGATCGGCCTGGGAAGCCCGGCGTCAGCAGCAGTCCATCTCTCTCTTGCTCTTCTGCCGTCTCTGCTTCCCTTATATCCAGTCTCTCCATGCCAAGCACTGTAATTAGATGCAGGTGTTCGTTATTTGCGCTTAACCCACTTACTCACCGCACTTCTCCCGATTCGCTCTCCCGCTGCAGACCTCGCTGAACCACGCCCCCCTCGCCACAACTTTACATTGGCATTATATTGGCAATCTTTCCTCTCAATTGTGTAATAATAAACCTTGACCTTTAAAGTCAGGTATTTTATTGACATAAAATTTATGTATATAGATAAAGGCCTGCGAGTTTAATGATAGAGTGGAAACAACTCCCTTTCTAACGTTTGCTTTATTTAGGTGTAAACCAAGGAACAGTAGCCTTTCACTCGCAGTGGAGCATAGTGGATGAACTAGTAATAGCAGAACTATTGGCCAACAAGATCCACATGCTAGCTGAGTCAGTCTCCCTTCCCCGCTGTCATCCAACTTCCGCATGTTCTCTTCTGCTTCCTCTCTGTTACCCATGCCTTTTCTGGAACTGAACCTGTGAAAATTATACAGTGATTGCAGAAATTTCCAAAAGAAACTGGTTATAAATATTTTGAAGTTCAAGACTCAAACAGTCATTTGAATTCCTAAATTCACTCCCCATGCACAGCAGACTACCCTCTCAAAATTAGGCATCCTACCCGGCCTAAGTATTAGCCTAACTATTAAGTATTATTAATTGATAAAAGGAACCAGAAGTCATCAGACTGCCACTTGCCTAACGCATTCTAAAAAAAAAAAAAGAGAGAGAAAAGAGCACATTAACAGGTGTATGGTGTCAATCCTATAAGAGAGAAGAAACACAATTATTTATGTTAGAATTTTCTTCCTATCAGGGAAAAGTATAGCAGCAATCATACACTTCAAGAGATTGTAGTTCGAAAAATTTCCTTAAATTACTCGACTGCCTTTCAATTTGATCTTCATCGAAGTATCTCCATTTAACTTCTTAAATTCCCTTCTTCCCTTTTTCAGTAGCAACTATTTTAGCCAAAAGACAACATAATTTGCTTTATTTTTGTCTCGCACGTTGTCGTTTTGCTCTGATTGCTATCTGCTTTGAGTATTATCTTGCTTTGTCTCATATTTTCTCTCTCTCTCTCTCACTCCTCAGCTTTGTCCTCCAAGTTGTATGCACTCTTCTCCCACGGAGACTACAAGTTAGCAGTACACTTCACTAGAGGCCCCACAGTTCCAGAAAACAACACATAACTCATCACTCATTTAGCTCACACAAGTTTGTTTTTACAATCTGTGTCAGTCTCTTTTCCAGGTCTCTCCACTAAGTGCCAACATGTCTCGCACTGTTGTCCCTGTTGACCCAGTGAACTGGCTGAGTGCAGTTACAGGAAATCTCTTACCCCAGGCTGCCGAAAACCTATGGCAACACACTCAAGAACAACTGGATGCCAACATAACAGACCTCATGGCACAAGACACACTACACAGCTACAACCACAAAGAGCTGGCAAAGATCACAGGCTCCCTGAGCCACACACTGATAGCCACACTCAAATTGAGCGTCAAGCAAGCAACCCACCTCCAGAGGGAGCTGACCCGCACAAAACAACGCATCAGTCAGCTAGAACTGGAAGCGCAGGACCAACGGGAAAGGTCCGATGAAATGCAGCTAAGCACCAAAGAGGAAATGGAAAGGCTCCAAGAGACATTGACAAGCACCACCCTAGAGGTAGAACAAGCGAATGCCGCCCGAGAGGATCTGACCAACAAGCTACAGTATGCAGAGCAGCTACTGTAAAAAGCCAAGGCTGACCTTAGAGATAAGAACAGCTGCATGAAGGCCCTTGAAAACCATCTTGAAAGGTCACGAAATGAGATCTGTAGCCTGACTCAGCAGCTGGACCATGTAAAAGAAGAATCCGACTCAATCAGAGAGGAACTCAAACATGCTAACGAGCTGCACCCTGAGTCAACACAGACAAGGCGCCCTCTGAGTTCACCCCTGCCCAGCAGAGCTGCATCCCCTGTCCAGGGACCGCTATATCACAGAAGAAGTGAATCCGCACCACTAAAACCCTCTCCAGCTCTCACAGAGGAACAGTACCCTGCTGACAAGAGAAGGTGGCCGCTCCAAATGCAGCACAAAGTTGCATATGGCCTGACACTAAAAGACCTTCATAAACTGGCCAGGAACATCAACAAATTCACCCCAATTGCAGGAGGGCAGGATGTACAAGCATACCTGCAAGATGTTGATTTTAACCTGGAGGTGAGATCTAACGTCACAGACAGAGACAGACTTCATTTGCTGCGAGCAACAACCAGTCCTGAGGTGCGAAGTTTCTTGGACAGACAGACTGCACACACCAAGTCAGACTACACTGTGAGCTAAGAGAAGCCCTCATCAAAGAATTTGCGGACCCAGAGTCTGACGAAGGACTGGTGGCCACTCTAGAAACCAAACAGGGCCGGCATGAGACACCCCAAGCCTATTACAACAGACTCAGATGAGCATACTTTGGGGCACGCAGTGAAACTGACATGGAAGAGGACTTAACTTTAAGATCCTCTTCCTAAGAAATCTTCACCCTGGGGTAAGCCACCATCTAGGCGTCCTGGCCTGCCCTCGCACAATGACTACACAGCAGTTGAGAGATTTGATGTACTAAGCTTATGGCAAACAGAAGATGGCCTCAGAAAAGGTAACCAGGCCTCCAGCAGTCTGTGAGTTCAACACTGAAAATCAAGGACTTGCTCTGGAGGGCACCCAACATCACAACAGCCCCAGGCCGCCAACTCAAGAATGATGAGAATCACCCTTCAACAAAGAACGGGACTCCAATGCTAGTGTCAGACCCAAACAGTCAAACAACCGTGGGTACAGGCAACGAGAACAGCCACATGCATCTGGGCGCCACTTGGAGATATCATGGGACGAGTCATATCCGCAAGACCATCGCTGGGACAATTCATGGAACCATCAACAGTCACATGGAAACTCAAGGGGAAAAGGTTCATGGGATGCCAACAGGACGTCCAAAGGAAATCGACAAACGGCGCCAGGCACAATAAGCCTAAGAAAACGACGGCGAAACCAACCCAAACATCAATCAGACCAACTCAACAATGGATCCACACAAGAACAAAAGACTGAAACATGCATGAGCTCACAAGAACTCATGCAAATGTTCATGAAAGAGTTTTTCAGCCACAATGAAGAGGACAGGAAATGGGAAAAGAAAGACGAGTCGGACTCTGCGTGACTAGAGGCAACGCAAGGAAACAGCGACCACCTGGTACACAACAACTCACAACGTATACACAAAAGAGCAATAGCCACCCATCTCAAGCTGCCACAGCAGAATCATCAAGGGAACAAGAGACTGAACCTGAATGCCTAGCAACTGAATCAGAACCTGACCCAACACCTGTCACTTCGTTCCACAGAAACCTCCAACAACCTAAGGAGGATGGAACCCCTCAAGTACCAGAAAGCACCATCTTGGTTGTCTGTCATTCTTGTGAGCAACAGCAAACAAGCCACAATACGCCACCTATCTCAACCCAAACCCCAGTTCCTCAACTTCTGGGCAACCTCGTCGTAAAGGGGGTGGCTATCTCTCCATAACGATAGAACACTATGTCAAGCTAGTGCCCTAGTGGACACGGGAGCTGACATCACACTAATGTCCACTCAACTTTTGGAAGAAATTCAAGAAAGAACCAAAAGTGCCAGTGGAACCCTCAGACTTCACAAATGTGCACTCAGCATCCAAGCTTATGCCCACACATGATTCCGATTGGAGCAGGTGGCCCCTATCCACCTGACTGTCAAACCAATGAGCTTAGTACATCCTGTGTACATCTCACCATTGGACAAATACCCCTCCACAATGGGAAAGACTTACTAAATCGTTTTGAGCCTTAAAAAGACCTTAAACACTTAAGATATGGGCCCAAGTTCGAGAGCCTCTGCCCATTTCACAGAGGCACAGT
The DNA here is from genome assembly GCA_037194245.1 of Opsariichthys bidens. Classification (NCBI taxonomy): domain Eukaryota; kingdom Metazoa; phylum Chordata; class Actinopteri; order Cypriniformes; family Xenocyprididae; genus Opsariichthys; species Opsariichthys bidens. The sequence continues at coordinate 822,369 of CM074294.1, forward strand.
GTCAAGTCACAGACAGTAGATCCATCTCACAAAGCGAAAACAAAAGTCCAAGACCAGTCCCAAACTTGGTGCCACAAGGCCAGAGCCCAACCCCGTATCTATGTGCATTCCAAACCACAGACTCAAACTCACAAGGCTCTCGACTGGTGAAAACTATAGACATTCAAGGTAAGACAGTATCTAATGCCTTGCCAGCCCAATGAGCAGAAAACGCTCAACTCTGCTTCACATGCCACATGCATGGATGGAAACAGAATGAGTTCAAAACATCCAACAACAAACCTGTCATGCATCAAGATCTCTTCCAAGCCTGCGATGACATTGTCAAGAAACTTGACTTATTCGTCTATTGGAAGAAGGTCCGCGGTCACTCACGGCAACCAGGGCCAGACAAAGACTACAATGAGCAAACCGATGCCCTTGCAAAAGCTTGTGCTCTACATGGCGATCCTTGGACTTTTGTACCCCTCCCACCCAGCCCTTCTGTTTCTATCATCACCCGCCACCAGCACACCACAGCCGTGCAAATCCCCGCCTCCTCCCAAATTAACAGCTCACACCAAATTCCAATGATGACATCATGACCCTCCAAACGTCGGATGCAGCCATCCGAACTATGGTTAAGCACCTCGCTGACCCAAATTCAAACCTCCTAACTACCTTTGACCTTGCGGCCTCCTCCGATCTCCGGCATCTCCATGAACTTTGCCACATGCTGCATCTCAAAAACGGCATCCTGGTATATGCCCCTGATGACCTCATTTCGCCCAAGCTTGTGGTCCCTCAGTGCAAAAGGGGGGTCATGCTAACATTTGCCCACGATGCATCATGTGCCGGACACCAGGGCACCAAAGCCACTCACGAAACATTAAGACAAGTGGTATACTGCCCTGGCATGCAACAAGTAAAGTCAAGTCATCTTTATTTATATAGCGCTTTTTACAATGCAAATTGTGGAAAAGCAGCTTTACATTAATAAGAAAATGGTGTCATTGTCCAGCTTATTCTATATATTTTTGATTCATTCCGTTGCAAATATCAGTAGTTATTAGTCTAGTTAATTTAGGTATAGCAGCACTGCAGAAAGCAGTGACGTAATCGTCCGGCTCGGCTCAGTTTGCATACAACGGTGCCAATGCAGGCATATCAAATGGCTGATGAGTCGGTAAGGTCTTCACAAAGGATGAGTTAACACAGTCTCCGCCGACACCCCAGGGCCACATTGCTGCCGCACACAGGCACAGGTTCCCCGTCCGACCCGGACACGGCCCGGATCCTGCCAATCATGTTAATTGGTATACCTAGGGATATGCAGAGAGACAAAAATTAGCGTAGACGCCATTCTTCTTCAGATGTAACGAGTACATCTGGTGTTATAGGAAGTGTTCCCTGTTCCGGCTGACCTGATCCATGCAGCCTAACAATCCTTTAACGGATATGAAGAAAAAAGTTTATAGTGTAAGAATATGTAAAAGGATGCCTGGTGTGTTGCCAATTCAAACCGGCTAAACCGAACCACAGAGCACAACTACAACGAAAGGGAATGTCCTTCCCGTAGTCAGACCTCCAAATCGACTGGGTCAGACCCCCACCAAGGTCAACAAGGGGTGATAAATACTTCCTCACTGTTGTCTGCGAATTCACCAAGTGGGTAGAGTGTCTCCCAGCACCCAATGACACAGCTCAAACCACGGCCTGTCTCTTAATGAATGATATCTCCTCAAGATTTGGACTGCCATTGAGAGTCAACTCAGACGGTGGGACACATTTCATTGCTGAAATCATGCAGAAAGTCTGGAAAATCCTAGGTTGCACATCAGCCACCATCCTATCTCCTCAGGGCAAGTGGAACGTACAAACAGAACCGTTGTCAGCATGCTGAAGAAGTACGTATCTGCAAACCAAATTGGGACAAACCAGGATTGGGATATCAAGCTCCCCTAGTGCTAATGGCAGGATGTCAAATGACACTCTCTCTCCACCTGCTCTATCAGCCAGGTAACATGAGCCTCGTCACAGCATATACAACCCACCAATACCTGGAAGAGTTGCATCACCACCTAAGAGCAGCTTAGCTGCAGAAGGACGCAAAGCCTACTACGACTAAAAGGCGTCTTACAAAGAACTAGTCTTTGGAGACAACCAGAGCTCTCACCTGTCGCATACCGAATCAAGATGTGCCAAAAGCGCAACGAGCCAGTTCTACGTTGGGTCTATGGAAACCAGATCAACAGACAATCAGGCTCCAACAGCCAAGAAAAGGCAGGAGACCAAAAGTGACTGACACAGATCAATGCCTATACACATTACACCACATTTAGGAAAACAACTAGTTACCCAATGCTATTCAATCCCACACTGTTTAGATTGTCCCCGTTAACAAGTAATTCTTATTTCCCTAGGTGTCTTTACTAAAGCGCACTCTCTTCCTTCTTGTTCTTCCTAAACTATATGTAACTAACAGAGAACTAAGTAGGATTGACCCGCTACATCCATTGCGAACTAAACCGTGGATTGCAGAATGCGTAGTACCGCCGAAAACTGAGGTAACCAAGAGATAAACATAGTACCCTGCTAATCGTGAAAGTGAAGACATATTGTCAGGTATGGTGACCCATACTTAAAATTTGTGCTCAGCATTTTTCCCATCCAAGTGCACACACACAGCAGTGAGTAGTGAACAATTGCACACACACACAGTGAACACACATTTGCTACAGCGCCCAGGGAGCAATTCCAATTGCCACCTTCAATTCCTGCCGGCGTGGAAATCGAACCGGCAACCTTCACGTTACAAGCCCAACTCCCTCACCATTAGGCCACGACTACCCAAAAAAAACGGAGCACTTTAAGGATTTGCGTGTCATCCTTGCGCTATCGTGAAACCGATCTTCGGGGATTTGTTGCAATTTGTTTCACCCCGCCCCGCGCTCGGATTGGCCTGGGGAGGAATTGTTTCACCATGTCCCGCCTCCGCTGCCCTCGCCCCATTGGCCGGCCGAGGAATTGTTTCAAACCGTGCGATCCGTTTCGCCGAGGGGCGATTTGTTTCACACTCGGCACCCCTCGTCCCATTGGCTCTCGCGAATTGTTTCAGAGGCGGTCGTTGCTCCCATTGGCCGAGAGCTGTTGTTGCGCCTGTCTTCATTCATTCGTTCAATCATTCGAACAAGAATAGACAACATCTGGCTGTTTCTCCGATTTCGACGCTTTTAAAACGCACAACAAGACCCAAACGTTTTTTTAAAAACGCGCCATCTTCCCTGCGTCCAGGATCCTCCCGGAGTGCAGCTGTACACCCAAACAGGAAGTGTCACAAAGGGAGGGCTCACACTTCCTGTGTACCGCTGTGCTCGGGGGTCCACTTCCCTGGAGTCCTTCCACAACCACCTCAACCGCTTCATACCCGGTACGATTGCACAATTCGACGCGTTTCTGCGATGGTCTATTTCATGTCATTTGTAATTATAAATTAGTGTTAATGTTTTCTTTTTTGAAACAGGAACAAGCGCTAACCTGGAAAATTTCCAGGCTTATCTGCTTGAGGGTTTGGAGAGGTGGAAGGAGGACCGCGCTGCTGCTGCCATCACCCACAATGCTCCCATGTCGCTGCGCTGCTACAGTGGCTCGCTCCAGCACAGCCTCAATGAGCTCAGCCAGCGTCTTCTTGGCTGTAGTCTTGTACAAGACTACTCTAAGCCAGGACAGTACACAGGTATGCGTCGATAATGCCGTACTGTGTTTTTCTGTAATGCTCAGACTTCTGTTTTACAACCTTGTTCTCTATTTAATTTTCTTTTGTCAGGCGAGCTCATCGGGGTGGAGTACCTGTGCTCGCAGCAGTCATGGGACTTCAGGGAGGACTTTGGGCGGGACCCAGATGTCTCAGACGGCATCCCAGCAGACTTAGGAGATCCTGACGATGAGGGATTTGGGGATGAGGCAGAGGAGGAGCAGGACCACACCATCTCCCCTCTCTCGTTAGTTTCAATCAAGGAAGCTGTTTGCCTGTCTCGGGATTCTACGTCACGCTCTCAGTCCTCCCAGGACCTGCCACCTGAGCCCCAAGATGTATGTATGCGAGCATCCTTTGCCATGCCATCACTTGGACGACTAACTGATCCTCTTTCTTCTTGTTAGGTGTGCAGAGGACCAGACGGGACACCAGGGTTCGACAGAGTGGTGGACCTGGCCAGATACCTGGTTGGCCTGAGGGAAAAGTCTTGTGTCTCGGACAGGGAAGCCTCTGAAATTGTTCGGCTGTGGGACAGACTGCCGGACAGTGACAGACAGGGCGTTTCCTATCCGCCGAGACACAAAGAGAGACTTTTACAAGGCAGGTTCAAGGCCACCCACTCCAAAACCTCCACCTGCCATGGAAAAGAGAGTCTGAAGCGGTAAGTAAACATTTGCACACTGAGTTGTAAAAATATAAACTACTATGCTTTTTATGCTTTATAATCCCCTACTTTATTTTGCAGGTGTGTGCTGGGGCAGGGATCAGGTCCTGCGCAGTGGCCCAATATCAGTAGAATTGTAGAGGCAGTATGTCTGGAGCTCTGCTCCATTCATCCAGCGGGGAAGGTGAAGTGGGGTGTTTCACTGAACCGCCGGGCTGCCGTTCTGCATGACTACCAGGCCATACGCAGGCTGGTGGGGAACTGCCCGGCACTGAGGGGACGGACAAGGCTTCAGCTGTTCGAGGTCAATCAGCGGACGCTTTCTGTCTGGTAAGTAGTTTCTTTGGAAGCCAGCTATAAAAGGAATTTTACAATTCTCAGATTCAGTTCATCCTATTAATTGTGTCATTTCAAATAGGTACAACAACTACAGGAAGAAGCTGGAAGTGGATGTGCTGGCTCTGAGTGTGCCTTTACCTCCGATCAGCATGGTATCGCACACCCAGCTTCCTGTAGCCAGGCAGATGCCGTCCGTCCCCCCTGCACCTGGGTCAGCGCTTCAGCCTTTCCCGTTTGCAACAAACCCTGATCTCTCAGGTCAGGTCACGCGACGTGGACGGCAACCTCCTCCAGCTGCACCAGCACCGGCTCTCTCTGCTGCTGCAGCATCAGCACACCGGCTCTCTCTGCTGCTGCAGCATCAGCACCGGCTCTCTCTGCTGCTGCAGCATCAGCACCGGCTCTCTCTGCTGCTGCAGCATCAGCACCGGCTCTCTCTGCTCCTGCAGCATCAGCACCGGCTCTCTCTGCTCCTGCAGCATCAGCACCGGCTCTCTCTGCTCCTGCAGCATCAGCACCGGCTCTCTCTGCTCCTGCAAGCATCACTTTCTGCTGCAGCAGCATCCCTCTCTGCAGCATCCCTCTCTGCTCCAATGAGCAGAACAACTCTGTGGAGGAAGAGGAAGGCAGCAGAGTTTTTAGCCCAAGAACAAGGGCTGCCCCGTCCCCAGCAACCTGTGAGAAAAGGTTATACTTGCAGTCGGTGTGGACAGCCCAGAAAAAAAGAGTTTGGGCACACCTGGGTGGGCAGCCTCTACTTCTGTGCCACGGCAGAGAGAAAGACATTAGAAGAGTGGCTGCAGGAGAAGAGGAATGAGGGAAATCCCATGTAAATAGTTTAATTTGTAAATATTGTAAATATTCTATTTTAATAAAGATTGTGTAAATAGTCCAAAATTGTTGTTCTTTATTTCAAAAGGTTTATCTGCTTACATAAAGGACACATAGAGTGTCCTAAATAATTATTTATTTTAGAACACTTACATGTTCTTCATTTAAGACCATTAATTTCCCTTCATAAAGGTCATGCAAACTGTCCTAAATATTTATTCTTTATTTTAGAAGATTTAATGACTGCTCTTTTAAGAACCTTTATTTGCCCTAATAAATGTCACATTAATAGATAAAAACCTTATTTTTGGTTTATCTGCCTTCATGAAGCTCATGTTAATTGTCTTAAATGATTGTTCTTTAATTTAGAACATTTATTTGCCTTCATGAAGCTCATGTTAATTGTCTTGCCCATTTCTTTTATTTGTGGATTTAGCATGCCTGTTTTTGTTTTTAAATATATTCTATATTTTATATTATATAATTTATTTGTTAAATAGTTCACACTAGAAACAAAATATAAAAAGTATAAAATATATAGTTGTGAACAAATGACTAAAATAAAGATAATAAAATATTTATTAAAGAGTTCACACTAGAAAAAAATAAATGTAAACAAAATGCAAATTTTAAAACAAAAAAATGAACAGCAAAAACAGTACAACAAAATGAAGATAAAAGATTTATTAAAAAATATAAACAATTGTAAAGTGAATGTAAATAAAAATACAAATATTGCAATAAAAGAAAAAATGTAAGAAGCAAGTTATAAAAAAGAAAACAATATATAAACAGTATATAAATAAAATACTAAGTACAAATATTGCAATAAAAGAAAAAATGTAAGAAGCAAGTTATAAAAAAAGAAACAATATATAAACAGTATATAAATAAAATACTAAGTACAAATATTGCAATAAAAGAAAAAATGTAAGAAGCAAGTTTTAAAAAAAGAAACAATATATAAACAATATATAAATAAAATACTAAGTACAAATATTGCAATAAAAGAAAAAATGTAAGAAGCAAGTTATAAAAAAGAAACAATATATAAACATTATATAAATAAAATACTAAGTACAAATATTGCAATAAAAGAAAAAATGTAAGAAGCAAGTTATAAAAAAGAAACAATATATAAACAGTATATAAATAAAATACTAAATACAAATATTAAAATGAAAGAGGAAAAAATGTAACAATCAGTATAACGGCACAAAAAAATTAAAGACAATAAAAGACAGACGAATTAAACCTAAACAACCTTCACTTAAGAGGAGGAAGTTGCTCTGCCAACCAAAGTTCTACAGTTTTGCCTTCATGGCTGCTGCAGAAGGCCTTGCCGCCGTACCGGGAGTGTCCATACTCCTTGGTCTTTGGCTGCTGGCACAGGCTGCATATGAATGTCTTCCTTTCTTTTATCACTTTTCCACCTTGAGCAACAGCCTCTTCCCTCTTCTTCCTCCTCCATGCTGTTGTCCGCGGAAAATCTTTAATGTTATCCGCAGCCGCAATCCTTTTTTGCTCCGACAGCCATTCAGAGACCGTTTTTCCTGAGGCTGTGGCACAGAAATGTTGGCCTCTGAAAAAACTGTGGCCAAACTCAAGCCTCTTGGGCTTTCCACAGAGCCGGCACGGATACTCCTTCGGGTCCCTTCTCCGAGCCATGGCTCTGCGTTGCATCAAGGCCTTTTTGTCCTCCTCTGCCCTCTTCTTCCTTCTCCATGCTGTGGCCCTTGGCACTCTTTTAAGGGCCGCGTCAGTCACAGCCAGCGGAGCAGGGAGCACGGCCAGAGACGCACATGGAGGGACTGTAAAAGACACAAAAAAAAGTTATTTTAGACATTTGGTGACTTTCATTTTCATTTGATCTTTTACATTCATTCATACTGCATACAAATCTTACCCGACACTTTGACGGTTTGCATTTTAGGAGGCCACTGCTTGCTGGTTGAGGGGCCTTCCTCTTCCTCTTCCTCTTCCAGGCTCTCCCTGAATTTTCTCCTCCTCTCAGCTTCCTCTGCCGAAATAACAGGAGGCCAATGAGGTTTGCGAAACTTCATCTTCCTCCTCTCCTTCCTGGCAGCATCCGCCTCTTCCGCCTGTTCACCACATGCGCAGCAAGCTTCTTCCGAAGCTTCTCCCTTCTTTCTCTAGCCCTCAGGGAAAGGACTGGAGGCCATTGCTGGTTTTTGGTTTGCTGATCCATTGTTGAATTCAAAAAACTCAAAGTGGTGAATTTTTCACACTGTGGGGTCCCAATACTTATACTCAGGTGAGTGGGTGGGGCCCATGTGCGCAAATGGGTGCAGGAGGGCCAACAGAGAAGATTGGGCGGGGTCTTAACGACTGACCTCCAGCCAATCAGCGCCGCAGAGATCCGCTCATGGGAGCGGCGAAACGCAAGTCCTCAAGTGAACTAAGGTTGAATTGCTAGTATTAAGTCTCTCAGGTTGCAGTCAAAGAAATAGAGTTGAACACTAGACATTTGGGACTCCAGTCACCCTCTGCAACAATAACTTAATTTCCCTGTCACTGTATGAATGAGTGTGTGTGTGTGTTTTTCATTAGATTAGTTTGTGGTCTTGTTTTGATTTTTCACCTATACAAGTGTCTTGTATTGTGTGCTTACAAGTTACTGCCTTAAACTGTCGATTATTTTACCTTGCTCATTGTTAGTAATCATAACTGTAAATTATTACCGTTGGCCACAGGATAATATTCTGTCCAGAATTGATAAAGTACCCTAACCTCAATTTATCAGTGGACAAATAATTGAGAAAGTGTTAAATATTAATTCGGAATAATTTATATATTGAATTGGTTCTTATTCACTGTAATTCAACCACCTTTGAGTTATATCGATCCAAGTTCCCTTACACTGCTTTTGGTGTCAGTGATCTAATGTTTAGTAGCCCTAGCTTTAGAAATTGTTTTTGTTCAGTAATTTTGCAAAATTCTGGTTTGATCACGATCAGGTTTTTTTCTAGATCTTTTATTTTTATTGTTATTGCTAAACCTCACTATTCGGGGAATAGACACAGTTTCTATAGACTTCTATAGCCTCACGGAAAGGGGAGAAGCGGTTCCACGTCGAGACCTCGAAGACCGGGGGCGGCAGCAGAGGAGAGGTCCTGGTCCGAGGTCTGGCTCGACAGGACAATGGAGACTGTGCAGGCGGCCAAGGCGGAACAGGCTGTGTAAGCGGCCAGGGCGGAACAGGCTGTGCAGGCAGCCAGTGCGGATCTCCAGATCCCCAGGACTGCTCAGGGGAAACTAGGAAAATAGACAGAGCGCGGGCAGAACGACAGAGCGGGGCAGTTCTGAGGTGACAGACAGTTCTAGGGTGACAGACAGTTCTGGGGTGACAGACAATTCAGGGTGGAAAGAAAGTTCAAGGCTGACAGATAGCTTGGGGCTGACAGATAACTCGGCTCAGGGCTGATAGACCGTTCGGGAATGACAGTCAGTTCGGGGCTGATAGACAGTTCGAGACTAAAAGACAGTTCGGGGTGAACAGACAGTTCGGGGCTGACAGACAGTTCGGTGGCCTCCTCCGTGATCTCTTCAGGAAAGACAGAAGGCACAGGTGCAACCTCTGTGATTGCCATATTGTAGACTGAGGGTTCGGGGCCGACCTCCGGGGTCGTCTCCAGGTAGACAGAGAGCTCCTGATTGACTAGACTTGCCATGACAGAGCAGGGCGAGGGTTCATTGTGGAATGCCACCGACACCTCTGGAGGTTCTGCAGCGGTTGTTGCCATCTCTGGAGGTTCTACGGTGGTAATATTGGTATCCACTGGGGCTGTATCAAGACAGACAGGGGGTTCAGTGGTGACCTCTGTTGTCGCATCAGGGTAGTCAAGGATTTCTGGAGCCATGACTGTGTTGGCAGAAAGGATGATAGTTGGGGGAACCGACTCAGACCTGGAGTTACCTCTTCCAAAGCCTCAGGAGATGGCACGAGACCTAATTCGGGACCTGCAAACACGTCCTCCTGGGCTTCAGGGACTGACATGGGACTTGACTCTGTAATGGCCTCTCGATCTGCAGTAGCGGGTTCAAAAGCTGAATTAGAGGCACCCTCTTGAGGCAGGTCACGAGCCGTAGCCAATGTGTGTGCAGCCCACACACACAAAATGGTCATATGAAAAAATGAAAATGGTCATAGCCATCTCGAACAGGGCTGCATCTTCAGGCAGCTCAGGCGTGACGTGAAGCGTCTGAGGCTGGACAGACGTGATGTGAACATTTTGAGGCTGGACAGGCATGAAGTAAGCCGTCTGCGGCTGGACAGGCGTAACGTGAACCGTCTGAGGCTGGACAGGTGTGGCTTGAACCCTTGGCTGCTGGGCAGGCATGGCTTAAACCTTTGGCTGCTGGGCAGGCGTGGCTTGAACCTTTGGCTGCTGGGCAGGCGTGGCTTGAACCGTTGGCTGCTGGGCAGGCATGGCTTGAACCGTTGGCGGCTTGACAAGCGTGGCTTGAACTGTTGATGGCTGGGCAGGCATGTGGTGAGCTGTCTGAGGCTGTACAGGTGTGACCCTAGCTGTCTGAGGCTTTATAAACGTGACATGAGTCAACTGAGGCTGGGCAGGTGTAGTGTGAAATATCCATGGCTGGGCAGTTGAAGCATCAGCCAGTGGCTCAGGTGACGGAGGGCCTGGAGATGTCTGGGATTCAGAAAGCGCGGGAATGGGCTCATGGAGCGCTGGAGTGGGCTCGTGGAGCGTTGAAGCGTTGGCTTGACTCACAGTGATCTGCGACGACTTGGCTTGACTCATGATGATCCAGGATGATTTGACTTTACTCATGATGATCAAGGACGACTTGACTTGGTTCACAAGGATCTGGAATGACTTGACTTTTCCGCTTCCTCTGGACGAACAGCGGCGGCGCCACGCTGTGACTCCGGATGAACAGCGGCGTGCTGTGATTCTGGATGAACAGTTGAACGTACTGACATCAGTGGTGTATCACGCAGACTTGCAATCTGTCTAAAATGCCTGCGGAAGGCCTTACCGTCCTCATATGCTGCACTCGTGACGTTCGGAAATAAAGCGTCCATGACAGATGAAGACTCTGGATTGGCGGCCATTTTGTGCTCAGGCTTAGAGGTGACCGCCATGTTGTGACGGAAGTCAGTGGTGGGAATTACAGGCTAGAATTGTTCATTAGACATTGAGTGAGGCGAATTCGAGGCTGACTAATCTAGTGGTTGTGCTTGTTCAGGCTCAGCCTCTCCCTCAGTAAATGGTGAACCAGACAAAAGCAGCGCATAGTCCATAAAGTCCTTGAGACTGCAATTAAATTCCGCATCGGGGAGACAGGTCTTCAGTGGTTCATTTAAACCCTGATGAAACAAATGCTTAAACAATGATTCATCATACGGGACAAGATCAGGTAACTCATAAAGTCCTGTATGTAGTCCCCAATAGATGATTTCCCTTGGCGAAGTTGTAGGAGTTGATCGAAGTAATCCATATTGACTGGAACGTTGATGAAAGCCGCTGGATCTTGTTTGTGGCTAAGTATTCTGTAATGCAGAGTCAGTGGGTTTAGATCCAAATGCAGCTTTATTCATAAAACGTAGTCGTACAGGCAATGGTCAACACAACAGCAAACAATACTGGTGGGGAACAGGCAGTCTTGTGGTAAATAGTCCAGGCAAAAGCTAGGCAGACAGATAAACAACAAAACAGAGAAAAGGCAAGGTCAGGTAACAGGCAGAACAAAACAAGGAATAAACGCTCTGAATTGTGACACAGGAATCAACAATACTTCGCAACATGGCTGTGTGTGAGGGGTGCTTATATAGGGGTGAGGTGAGAATGTAATTGAATCAAGATAATGTACAACAGCTGGCTAGGGTGATCAATGACTGGGTGAGGGGCTTGTGGGAAATGTAGTCCATAAATAGAGTCCATAATGTGAAAGGGTGACCTCTTTTCCTTTTGGAGGGCCCAATTTCATCTCTGTTGTTCCAATTCTAGCGACTCCTTCGCAGATGCAGTTCATTATGGTATTTGACATTATCTGAACAAACGAGCAATCAGTGTGTGCTGCAGGGTGTGACCCATGGTCTAGTGCTTGTAGTCTGCTGGGAGAATTCAATTGAATTATTATTTTTATTATTATTTTATTTTTTACATAATTTACTGACCAATACATTTGTTGTGCACCACGAAAGATAACTTTCAGGATGCTAAGAGCCTTTACTTTAGGTAAACTAAATGGATTTGTAGGTTTATTTATTCTAGTCTCAAATGCACATACAATCTGTTTCTCTTCCCTTGTCCCACCAGTGATGTCACTGATTATCGTTGGATATGTTCCAGACCTGACAATGCTCCACCAACCATAATGCAAGTGCCTCAGTAAATTTTCCCCAGCACCTCCATGCTTATCTTGTAGGGAAAATATTGTTCTTTTTAAAATCATAGTTTGTAAAAACAAATCAAATCTTATGTCACTCTATCACATTCAGTGGCCCCATAAGGGGAATTCCCTTAGATAACAAAAGTGGCATTTTTAAAGAGAGGTAGAGCAAGCAAGACATTTCTCAACAATGTTTGTTTGGTTTTAAATTAAATTATATATATACTTTTATAATTTACATATATAATTTATATATATATTATATATATATATATATATATATATATATATATATATATATATATATATATATATATAACCAAACATGTCTGAAAGTAAATAAAAGATCAAACAGCTTTTGTATGCTGATGGTTTGATATTTTGAATCTTAAATTAATTTTCAAGTGTGACTTAAAAGTCCAGATTCTTTTCAGACACTGAATAGGTGGAGATAAATATTTTTTGGGATCTAGTGCACTAAAATTAGCAGTCATATAGACATTAATAATCATAATTATTTTTTATTTTCCTTTTCTCAATTCATTTTCTCACTCTTGCATGAAAGCTCCTGTCACCAAGACAAATTGTGCAAACTTACTTGGCAATAAAGCTCTTGCTGATTCTGATTAATGTTTATGTAAGTTTGTATGATCAATGTGATCCCATGAGAATATGTGTGCATTTTCATGCACATACAAATGTACACTATTGACGTATATAAACAATATTGACAGCAATAAAACGTAAATGATTTACGTATCCAAGTGTGAATGTGTATGAATTCCCATGTATTAATAAAATCGTGGCATTAAGGTTTTTATTGTTGTATTCAACTGTCATATGAATTCATGTTTTTAGTACCATTTATTAAATGCAGTAGAGCTTACTTAATATGAAATAACCTTTCTGTTCGTGACTTGTGCTGCAAACTCATTTTGGAGGATTACATAATGTAAATCAAGACTACACTTTAAAACCTTAACATGAACAACATTTCTGTAATGTTTCAACAATTTTGTAATGTTTAGTTTGTTAGCTGTGAGACACAGAAGGCATTTTCTCCTATGCAGCGACTGACAACCATAAGATATACCAAAATACAACATAAAATCATAAATCACATTTTATTTGTTCAATGTACTCCAAATCATTAAAGTCCATATGTTTGCAAGGAACAGGTCCAAATGTAGCCTTGTATCCAGCGATCTTTGTCTTCATTCTCAGCTGCAACAAGGAGTTGCCAGGTTTTCACAACAAAACCTGCCCAATTGCTACTCAAAACTATCCCGAAGCGTTTCAGGGGGTCCCATGGTAAAAATCGCTTTCCAAAAGGGTAAAATCTATGTTTTGGGCGTGGTTCCCCTGATAAAATGTGCATTTCAGGGGCTAAATAAATATTATGTTATTTGGAATCTTTTCAAACCGCGGACATGAAAAACAACCCATGGTAACAGTGTAAAACTAGCCCAATTCCGCAGGAAGACCACACTTGGCAACTCTGGCAGTCACAGTCAAATTCCTTAATAGCTGTGTCCGAAAGCACTCCCTATCCAGTATATCTGGTGTTGAGCATTAGTGATGTCCGAGTGAATAACTTCATTCCGTACATTCGTTCACTACTTTATACCCACAATTCTCTCTGATTTCGAATGTACATTTGATGTACACTCGCTGAAGCACTATTTCCCAAGATCCAATGCGGAGAGGTCTGAGAGCGCGTGTGAAAGAGCGGAATTGCAAGCGAGTGTAATCCAGATATTACTTTACAGCTTTCTCATTTCTTATAACATTTATTTCATGTTAGTTCTAATGTTTTACACTTTTTTTTATTAATAATTACTTGAATAAAACCTACTAAAATATAGAGAGATATATAGATGAATTTTAAAAATGAAATTATAAGGTAATATATATATAGATATTATTAAAATATATTATGTTGGCATTAACTCAATATAATGTTACTAACAGAAAGGTATTTTAAAAATTTGTGGCATTGTTGTTAACTCATTAAACTTTAAGAGATAATAATTTAGTGGATGATTTAAAAATATCCGTTAATCCTCTATAGCCTTTTCATTCTAATGTAATGTAATCATAAGACCACATCATTTGTGAGCATGAGAGTTTCTAACAAACTAAAAAAAACTTTATTAAAGTTATTAAATACATGAAATAATTTAATAGTATTTAATGATTATGAACACATTAAGCATGACAAACCAATTATACAATCAATGAAACTATTAAGTTTCAGAGGTATGAATGATTACAAAATAAATTCATTATGATTGTTATTGTTATTAACATTACTTTATAACGTAAGTAACATGTAGGATAAAAGTAGTTTTATCTCGTGTCGAGCCGTTTCTGTGACAGCTCCAGCTCTCCAGGGCACAATGTATTTGTCAGTGTCCGAATTCCGTTGCTGCGTCCAAAATCGCCGATTCCTCTACTACATAGTAGGGGAAAAGCAGTAGGCGAGCAAATAAGTATGTCCGAAACCTCAGTATTTATAAAAGAGTAGTTGAGAAGTTCCCGGATGGCCTACTGCTTCTGCCCAGATTCTTGAGTGCTCATCGGATGGATACTTTTATTATCCCAGGAGGCCACGGGAGAGGATACGTCATAATCAAACAGGAGAAAGAAAGAGGCGTGGATGTTCCCTTTCAAGGGAACTCGAGCTGCATTAACCGCTGTGGGAACGCCTCTGCGTGAACGCCTCTGCGTGATTGCGTTGTGAAGCACGTATGAAATCGGTCCAATGGTGTGACGGAACATCATAGGTGGGTGACGTCACTGACCAGGAACTACAAAGCACTCCGCGATCACACACAGTCAGCTTCTCTGTCTTCAGCAAGCGCTCCACATTATCTGTGTTCGTCATATTTATTGTTATATGTCTATATGCTATTCAGTGCAATTATATGATACAATGGCAAGTGAGCAGCAGTTTAAGAAGTGTGTACATCCCTGTCCTCGTTTCATTATGGGTGGGGATACACACTCTCTTTGTGTTGTTTGTTTTGGAGAGAGCAGCATGCTCAGTCAAGCTCTTGAAGGGGCTGGCTGTGAGCATTGCGAGCTTCTCCCATTGAGAACACTGCGCTCACACTGGGCACTCTTTGAGGAGGGTGCTTCGGCTCGCGTTCCTCGTGGCTTGGGTCCCGCTTTATGTCGAGGCAGAGCAGAAACTCAGGTCATGGGGTTTGCAAATGGATCTGTCAGAGGGGATTGAGAAGGGCTTCGCCCTTTCTCGTCCCTCACCTGGCAGATCCAGTGCCTCTGCCCATGGTTTGGAAGCACGCTCTACGGCAGGAGAGAGTGAAGATTTGCCACTTCACTCCCCTGTGTGTGAGGAACTTGTGGAGGTTGTCACTCATGCAGTCGCAAAACTAAGCATTGACTGTCCCTTGACTGTTGCCCAAATCAGCATCGTCTCTGAAGGCATCTGGCATTCTCCACCAAGCCTCTTAGGGCCACCTCGGCTTTGGTGGGGAAAGCATACTCGGCAGCAGGTCTGCACACTATGGCTATACTGCAGGCATACCAGGCTGATCTGCTGAGTGACATGAGTGAGGGCGATGAGGTTAGTGCTGACGTGGTTCGAGAACTACGTAAGACAGCAGATTTGTCTCTTCAGGTGACTAAGTAGGTGGCCAAATCAGTCAGACGCTCTATGGCAGCCCTTGTCGCCACAGAGAGACATCTCTGGCTAAACCTGGCAGGAATGTAGGACAAAGAAAAGAGCTTCTTTTTGGATGCCCCACTTTCTCCTGCTGGCCTCTTTGGTGACGTTATAACAGCAGTCACCGAGAGGTTTCAGGAATCTAAAAAGCAGGCAGCGGTGACCAAACATTCCTACCCGTAATGAACTCATGTCTCTGGGGCTGCTGGACTTTAGCAGCCCCAACCGAGTGCTAGCTCGTCGCACAGAGCGCAGCAAAAGCAGAGCATCGCTCTCAGGCGAAGCCCTCCAGGATGCTGCGCTGGTTGTTCAAAAGACACCAGAGGCCAGTCTCGAGAGACTGGTACCCTTAGTACCCTTAGAAGCAGAGTGGAAGCTTCGGCCAATATATTTTGTTGGGTCCTGCAGACAGTTGAAATAGGTTATGCCATCCAATTCAGATCTTGGCCACCTCATTTCAGCGGGGTCATACACACTGTGGTCACCCCGAGCAGGCTCTGGTTATGGAACAAGAGGTGAAAGCTCTTTTGCAGAAGGAGGTAATAGAACGGGTTCCTCCTCCCAGCAGAGAGTCAGGCTTTTACAGCCATTGCTTAATGGCTGTAAAAGAAGGATGGAGGGTTATGTCCGATTCTAGATTTAAGAATATTAAATTGAACAGTAGGCAAGCTCAAGTTCAAGATGCTCACCCTCAAACAAATTGTGTCACAAATGAGGTCTTAGGACTGGTTTGTCACAATAGATCTCAAGGACGCATACTTCCATGTATCCATCCTTCCACAACACAGGAAGTTCCTGAGGTTCGCTTTCGGGGCGAAGCTTATCAATATCGTGTTCTTCCGTTCGGCCTAGCTTTGTATCCTCAAACCAGGGTATCCGCATACTCAATTACATTGACGATTGGTTGATTTTAGCTCATTCGGAGCAACAGGTGGTTCAATATTGATGTTGTTATCACCCACATGAAAAAGTTACGGTTAAGGTTTGTGGGATTACAAATTTATAAAAAGTTATGTACATGGTGGTTTCTTACATTTTGTGTTACAGTCTAAGGGGATTAATTCAGGCAGACATTAACCTTTGGTATGTGGGTACCTTCCTGTTTATTTGGCATGACAAGTTTAAGGAACAGCTGCCTCCTTTGTCTCTATGAAAATGTTAAGGTATGGGCTATACTGTCAGACTGATCTGATTAGCACCCCCTGCATTTGAATGACACTGTTATGCTGATTAAATCAAGGCTGGGGAAATGACGGGAATGGACATTTGTCTCCACCCATTGTCTCCACCTATACTGTTGAATGTATTTAAAACTGCAATGTACACTAGCTTAGTGAGACTTGGATGACTACAGCAACGCATGTTTTCTCAATAAAGAGCAACTTCTGCTTAAAAGATATCCCAAGATCTCCTGGTCACTACTTCGACAAAGAAAACGATTCCAACAGGTTAAACACCAAAAAGAGTGTGCTGTCTCCAAGCCAGAGCACCACTTTCTTAGGTGTAATTTGGGATTTGATCATGATGAAAGTACGCTTGTCACCTGCTCGTATCACCTCGATCCTCTCAGCCGTGAAAGAATTGAGGCTAGGCCAGTGTAGCAACTTGCTCAAATGGATGAAATATATTCACAACCGAATCATAACACGTTATGACTAATCGTGAATATGAATCAACCACGAAGGGAATTAGGTATATATCGATAATCAATTACAATGAATTATAATTAATCATGAACATATATGATCTAAAATTATTTCTAAGTTTAGAATTAATTTAGAAAGACTGGTTTGTTTTGTCCAGCAAAACTATCAGTCCGATTTTCTTATCAATTCTAGAAAGGAAGTTTTCTTCTCTGGCCACGAAAAGGAAACTTATTCTAGTATTTAAAAAGCATAAAGCTAGCGAAATCAAACGTTAAAGTGACTTGGTTCATGTATGAGTTACCCAGAGACAACGAATTGTGTGAATACAAGGTGTTTAATATATGATATATATACACAAATACATACAACTAAATCTAAGCAGAGCATACAATAAAATAACGAAAGGAAAGAAAGAAAGAGTTGATCAAAGAAGGCAAGATTACAAACAGTTCAACCTTTTGAGAGCCAGCAACGAAATCACTTCAGACAATAAAGTTAAAGCGCATCGAAATTAATTCAGATACTTGCATTTGTACTTTGTGCTGTGGTGAATGCCGTTCAAACTTCCGTGCGGAGCTGGAGTTTCTATTGGTCTCTTCCTGAGGTGATTCTTCGGCGGGAATTTCAAAACGGAACTAACTGTTTGTAAAATGCCGGAAAATAAAAGAAAGAAGTGTGTCTCGTCTAAGATGAAAACGACTGAGCGTGGATCCGCTTGTGTTTAGGTGTTATAAAGGTAACTCCAGTCACACCCATTCTGGGCCGTACGGACCAATAGGGAACATGGACTTTTAGCGGGAAAACGTTCCTTTGTCTGTTTTTATGGCCTAATTTGCATTATCTACAGAGGTGCTTAAGCTGGGTTCTTTTCCCTCCAAAGTACCTTAAAAGTAGAATAATGCATATTATCACAATAAGACACCAATATCTAGGTATGAAATTAACAGAGGAACGTTTTGAATCCAAGAAACGCATGTTTCTGACTCTCTTTTAGGAAGTAAATGTTCTTACATTGAAATATAAGCATTTTACAGTGAAACTAACACAACTACAAGATGTAACTAAGTGGGAGTAATATGGACATGCATACAAAAGTAAAGCACAGGAAAAACACTTAGGGAATATTCATATTTTGATGAATGTCTCTATGTGTGTGCGTGGAATTCATTCCACTGGTCTTGTGAGGGACAAGGAATTTGGTGTGAGCTGATTAGTATCTCTTTGAAGATGGGAGATTCTGCCTTGTCTCGCACCTCGCCACTTAAAGTGTCACTTGTCCGTGGGGGGGACCAGGACATTCGGAGCCGACTAAGATTTACTTATGCGACTCAGAGAGTTAAAAGCTTTTCTTAAAACCTAAAATGAATTGGTCGTTCATGATCCGGTCCAGTCCAGACGCTACAGTCCCCCTTTCGGCCGACGACGTTCATGTTTGGAACATCGTGGGACGTTCCTCTGGCAAGTGGATCATGATGGTCGGGCAGCAGGTGGGTTTCAGTTGTCCTGCTTGTCCCCTCAGTTCAATGTCAGATGCTGGACCTGGTGATGTTAGGTCAGACAGCTGTCCTCTGGTTGCCTGGAGGCACAGGAGGGTGAGCCACAGCAGCATCCTGGCACAGAAGAGAGAGAGAGAGAGAGAGAGAGAGAGCGGGGGGGGGATTGGTAGGTCAGCGAGGGATGTCCTTTGTTGGTGAGGACAGTCTTTTAGCTCCGAGGATTGCAACAGAGTTTAGCTTGCATTGTCCCCTCCCTGCCTGTCTCTGTCAGCAGCCACATGTCTTTTGATTTGGTTACGGTGGACCCACTTGAAAATTGGGTCTTTCTGTCCCCGGCTCAGTTGGATTTGGTACGCAACAGGGGAAAGTTTGTCTACAATCTCATAAGGTCCCATCCAGTGAGGCAGAAGTTTCTTTGACAGCCGCTTGGAGGCTGTCTTGGGTGGCTGGATGAAACGGTAGTACCAGACCCTGTCACCCACCGTCAGTTCCTGGTGTGATGCTTTCCGGTCATAATATGCTTTCTGGCCCTCAGCACTCTTTTGAAGCTGTTGTTGGGCAAAAGCAAATGTTGTTCTCAGGTGTCTGTGTAGTTCATCAAGGTACTGGTGAGTGGTATAGGCTGTGACAAGGCTGGAGTCTCCCGGTTGATACAGCAGGTGCAGCGGCAGTGTCATCTGCCGGCCTGTCATTAGTTCAAAGGGAGACACACGTGTTGACTCCTGCGGTGTAGCTCTGATGGCCATAAGCACCAGAGGAAGTTTCACATCCCAGTCTTTCTGGTTAGCCGACACATATTTCCTCAGCATGCTGACCACAGTTCGATTGGTTCGTTCCACTTGGCCTGATGAGATGGGGTGGTGGCTGATGTGCAGTTGAGCTTGTATACCCAGGAGTTTCCACATATGCTGCATGATGTCAGCTGTAAAGTGAGTGCCTCTGTCAGAGTTGACTCTCAGTGGCAGTCCGAACCTGGAGAAGATGTGGTTCATCAGGAGGTATGCCGTGGTCTGGGCAGTGTCGTTAGGTGCAGGAAGACACTCTACCCACTTGGTGAATTGGCACACCACCGTGAGGAAGTATTTGTTACCTCTTGTCGACCTGGGCAGAGGTCCCACCCAGTCTATTTGGAGGTCCGACCATGGGAATGTGACTCCTCTGCGTTGCAGTGGGGCTCTGTGATTTGGGTTTGCTGGCTGGAATTGACAGCAAACCAGACACCCTCTGACATACTCTGCCACGTCTTGCTGCATGCCGGGCCAGTATGCCACTTGTTTCAAAGTCTCATAAGTTGCTTTGGTACCATGGTGTCCGGCAAATGGTGCGTCGTGGGCGTACATTAGCATGACCCCCTTTTGGCACTGTGGCACCACAAGCCTTGGCGCGGTGAGGGCACCAGGGACATACCACAGAATGTTTTCGTCCACACGCAGCATGTCCTTCTTCTCTAACAACCGTTTGAGGCCACGGGCCGCAGTGTGTTCAGACGCTGCGATCGGGTGGTTGGAGGGGTCTGAGAGGTGGTTTATCATAGCCTGTATGGAAGAGTCAGAAGCTTGTAGATCAGCTATGTCATTGCTGGAAATTTGTGGGGCCAGCGACAGTGGCTGTGAGGCAGGCACTGTTGCAGGAACTGTTCGCTGACTGCGAGTTATTGCTGCCACACTATGGGTGGGCAGCTGGGTTGGAGGTGACCATGGTTTGCCATGTGATGCACCAGTCTTGGCAAGGGCATCAGTTTGGTCATTCAAGTCTTTGTCAAGGCCTGGTTGCTTTGAGTGACCTTTCACCTTTTTCCAGTAGATGATCATGTCGTGTGTTCGAGTGATGTCATCACATGCTCGGAACAGGTGTTGGTGTTTGACCGGCTTGTTGTTTGCGGTCTTAAAGCCATTTTGTTTCCAGCCCGGAAGGTGGCATGTGAAACTGAGTCTGGCATAGTTTGAGTCTGTGCAAATGAGTTCTCTGATGTTATGGGCTGAAGCAATTTGAAGGGTTATGAGGATGGCTGCAACCTCAGCATACTGTGATGACTGGGGACCCAACTTGAAGTATCGCGGTAAGCACGGTAAGTTGTTTAACCATAGCACCCCTGCACCTGCCTTTAAGGTGCCCTCATGGTTGTAGGAGCATCCATCGACGTAGGCAGTGGGCATGCCCCGGCACGCATTCTCTTCAAAGTACCTGTGACAAGACAGTGGTTGTTGTTGGGGTCTCTCTACGTCCAGCGTCGCAGCTGGTGTGTCATCAGAGCAGTTTTGGCAGGCGGCCAAGCCGTTGCCCAGCACAGACTTGTGATTTTGAGCGTATCGTGCCTCAACGCTGCGCCCCTGGAGGGCCATCAACCATGTGGCTATGCGTGAATTGGTGACCACACCATCTCGGATGCGTTGGCTGTTGAGGAACGTGACAGGCTGGTGACAAGTCTCTATAATAACCTTCTGTGCTCCAATGTAGTTGGAGAATCTTTGGATAGCCCATACAGTGCAGAGCAAAGCCTTTTCACAGTCTGAATATTTACACTCTGGTGACAGAAGTGTTTTACTGGCATATGCAACCACTCTTTTGTCCTGGTCGTATCGTTGGTAAAGACCAGCACTAAGACAGTCGTTGGAGAATCCAGCATCCAAGTAGAACTCCTTCTGTGGATCAGGATAAGCCAGGCACGGAGCTGTACACAAATGTCGTTTCAGTTCACTCATGGCAGTTGCTTGAGCTTCTGTCCAGACGAACGGGCAGTCCTTTTTCAGCAGGGCAGTTAGAGGTCGTGCAATGTCCGAGTAGTTCTCAATGAACTGCCGTGAGTAGTTGCAGACACCTAGAAAACTGCGCAGCTCTGAGACATTGGTGGGAGGCTTGATGTTCTGAATGGCTTGGACACGGCTGGACTGTGGTTCAATACCCTGGGATCCGATGAGTAGACCCACATAATTGACCTTGGTTCGGCACCACTGTCCTTTATGGAGGGCAATCTTTGCGCCGGCAGCCGTTAACTGGGTTAGAACATGGTCTATCTCTTTCAGGTGGTCAGCCACAGTTGTGCTTTTCATCAAAACATCGTCCACATAAATTAAATTCCCTCTAATTCTGGCATCTGGACATGCTTTGTTCAGGAAGATGTTGAACTCAGCTGGTGAGTTGGCATAGCCGAACGGGCACCTTGTGAAAGTGTACTGTCGGTTGCAGAAGGTGAAAGCCAGCTTGTGTTGATCCCCTGGATGCACGGGTATGGTCCAGAATCCCGAGGCAACATCGAGTGTAGAAAAGATTGTGGCCCCTTTGATTCTAGGTAGCTCCTGCTCCAGCTGTGTCATGGGCCATCGTGACAGCGGCACTTGCTGGTTCAACTTCCTGTAGTCGATTGTAGGTCGCCACTTGCCGTTTGGCTTGAGAACGGGCCATATGGGGGCAGAATAGGTGCTGTTGCATGGACGGATGACACCTTTGTCAAGCATGGAGTCGATGATTTCCTGCACTGGTTCATGTGAGGCGATGGGAATCTTGTATTGCTTGACAAAAGTGGGAGGAGCATTTGGGTGTGTTGGAATACGCACCGTGTGGAGGTTAGTGAGGCCACAGTCTAAAGAGTCTTTGGCAAATGATGCTTTGAACTTGTACAGGACCTGTCTGAGTTTTTGACGGTCTGCATTGTTCTTTAAGGCGTCTGCGTCTTTCAGAATTTGCTGGACCTGAGTCTCAAATCCTGGAAATGGCTCCTCCGTTGTTGTGGCACTGGTCAAGTCAGCAGTCAATGGTGAAGCAATTTCATCACTCTCACAAGCAGGCTGGTTAGAGACTGTGTACACTGTAAGGTGTCGGTCCTCTGTCAGCTCCGTTCTGCATACTTGTTCTGTGGCCACTGGCATGACAGACGTTATGGAAATGATCTTGAAGGGTGCTGTGAACACTGTATTGTCCAAGCTCCCTTCTGGTATCATTACAGATGGGATTGAACCAATGACTGGTAAAGTGAGATCAAAGTCATGGAAATCGTGACTCACTAGCCAACCCAAGCGGTAGCCCTTGGGAATTCCAATGTCTGTTGCCGTGCAGTTGTTGAACAGGATGTAGACTACGCGGGATGACACTTCCGTGAGGGGAGTGGCTTCCAGAGTGAGTCCAAGTTCTACGCATTCAGGTGACTGTTGAAAGAAACCCAGTGTGTGGTTTAGAGTTTGACCACGTCGCATGTTGAGCCGAACAGCAACCCCTTTGGTGTAAGCTGGTACTACAGTTCCTTGTTCACTGACCAGGGTGCAGACCTCTGGAATGGTCTGGCCTGACAGGAGGTTCTCAGTGTCGACGGGCGTAACAGGGGCTGTGAGGTCATTGGGGCCCACACCACCTCGTTAATAAAGTCTACATGAGCCTTGAGGCGAATCAAAACGTCCGCTCCAATGTAGACGTCATGTGGCAGGTCCTGAAGAACCAGGAAGTAATGAGTCAAACACCGGCCGTTCCATTTCAAGTTCAAAACGCAGATGCCCTTGGCAGTTGTCATGGTTGACAGATGAGGGTCCAAAGGGAAGCGGGTGCGCTTTTTGGCAGACGGAAGGTCAGGTGTGTCCTCAATGAGAGCATTGAAGAGTGTGTGACTGATGGCTGAGTTGTCAGCCCACAGTGCGAGAACAATGTCTGTTGTCTTTGCATCATTCAGTTGCAGGTCTGCCATGACCTTAGGGCAGTAGGAGTCAGAGTCTCTGTTAAGTTGCAGAGTGCAGAGTAGCGAACTTGAACTTTGCTCTGGTGCTGAGACGATGTTCTCACGCCTAGCTGTGAGATTTCCCGTGACCTCGGTGACCTGACAGTCTGGCTCAGGTGATCTGGGTGACTGGAGAGACAGAGGTTCTCGTACTTGAGCCCAAATTTTCAGCTTTCTGAAGTCCAATAAGGGCTCAAAGCGGTCTAGCAGATCTTTGCCAATGAGAAGGGGAAATGTGTCCATTTGTGATATGTACACAGGATGTACCAGGCTCATTGGACCGATGGTCAGGTGAATGGGAGCTATCTGTTCAAGTTGGACCTCATCTTGACTGTATGACTGCACATTCAACTCACATTTTTGTGATTTAAGAGTTCGATTCTGTCTCTTAGCTTCAGCTCTGAGTCTTTCAAAGAGGTCTGATGACATCAAAGTGAGATCTGCGCCGGTGTCTACCAGGGCTTCAATTTTAACATCATTTTCCACAGTGATGGTAAGGTAGAGTTTCCGGGCCACCCCCTTTTCGATCAGATTCCCCAGGAGTCTTGGTACTGGGGCTTGTGTGCTGACCGATAGGCAGTTGGGGCCGGTCTCTTGCAGTTCGTTAGGGAGGCAGACAACCAAAACAGCACTTTCTGGTACCTTGGAGTCTTTGTTGACAGCGTGATGAAAGGTGTTGGTCTGCTCCGGGTGTGCAACCATCAGCTGAGGTGATTGAGAGATGCTGTCATTTAGTGATGCGTGAGCTGTTTCTGTGGTCAGTGGCTGGTCAGCAGGGATCTGGGGTTTAGGTTCTGTCTGAGGAATGTCAGAGCTGATCTTGGAGACAGGCCTCACTCCTAGTCATAAGGAGTCTGGCTTCTCTGTCTTGTCTTCCTTGTGGGGTTTCTTTTGGATCAGTTCCTTGAGAATCCTCAAGATCTCCGCAGACTCAGACGCTGCTGCTCTGTTCTGCTCTTGCGAGGGCTCAGACTTGGGCTTGTTAGGGACCTGTCGAGAGGCATTCCGCTGCTGGCTGTTGGGACTTGATGCTCTGGCAGATGAGTGTCTGCCATTTCTGGACCGTCGGCTGGCATTCCACGCCGCATCACCCTTTGGGTTGTTGGATGGACCTGAGTAGTCCCAGGTTCTTTCAGAGCGTCCGGCCGGGTGCTTGGGACGGGCACCCTCAGCGTGAGGCTGCCCTCTGCTGGCTGGGAGCGGCTTTGACGGCCTGTTATACACTCTGTCACTGTGGGGTGGCTGTGCGCCCTCTAGGGCCAGTTCATTTTGAAAGTGAGCAGAGACAGGGTAGATGGCTGGGTTTTTTACAGTCTTTTCAGAAACAGTCTTTTGCTTGACATGAGCCTTATGGACTAAGTCTCGCAGCTGTTGGGTAGACATGCTGCGCGGACAGGCCAGGACTCCTAGGTGATGACTCACCGCAGGATGCAGGTTTCGGAGGAACAGAGTTCTGAAGTTGAAGTCCTCCTCCATGCCTGGCTCATTGCGTGCTCCGAAGTAGGCCCGTCGCAGCCTGTTGTAGTAAGCCTGTGGAGTTTCAAGTCGGCCCTGTTTAAGGTCCATAGCAGCGATGAGCCCTTGGTCCGATTCAGGGTCAGAAAACTCTCTGATCAGAGCCTGTCGCAGCTTCTGGTAGTCGGACTTGACAGTTTCTGATTGCCGATCTAGAAAGCTTCGCACATCACGGCTTGACGTGATTCTGAGCAAATACAATCTGTCCCATGCATTCACGTTGGGCACATTTTGCAAAAGAAAGTCTATGTCCTGCAAGTAGGCGTGCACGTCGTGGCCTCCTGCAGGGTTTGGGGTGAATG
Source organism: Opsariichthys bidens (assembly GCA_037194245.1). Lineage (NCBI taxonomy): Eukaryota > Metazoa > Chordata > Actinopteri > Cypriniformes > Xenocyprididae > Opsariichthys > Opsariichthys bidens. Next base: position 847,666 of record CM074294.1, read on the forward strand.
TGGGAATGTTTCTGGCAAGCTTGTCAAGTTCTTTGGGAGCCATGCTGTGACTTGTGGCACGGACTTTCTGGAAAGGCTCCCACCCCTTTGTTGCCGATGAAGGTTCTGGGATGCCGGAGGGTGGCATCCTGAACGGTGAGCTTCCACCCCCCTTTTGCACAAGGGACTCTTGACTGGGAGGCCTGGGCTCACGGGCCAGGGAAAACTGTGTGATGGGTGTTTCCCCTCCCTGGTAGCTTTGCAGGTTATAAGAATATTTTAATTCTCTGTGAACAATATCAAGTTCATCTTTTAAATAGTCTCTTTGTTGTACTAAAGAAAGGATTTCAGCTCGGGCCGCCTGCAGGTGGTTTTCACAGGCCTTGGCCTTAGCATCAATTTCTTTTAGTTCGGTCTCTATTCTTGCTAGGAGAGCACCACTGTGTTGGAGTTTTTCAGTCAGTTCCTTTCTGGATTCTTTCTCCAACTGCTCTTTATGCTCTGTCTCTAGATGGAGCTCTGCCAGGGCTTTTTGGAGTCTTTCCACCTTCTCCTGTAGCTCTGGGTCCTTTTCATCCGCGGTCCCGTGCTGGTTCTGGGTCTCGAGGAGTAGCTGGTCTAGGCGCTGTTGAGCCGTGGCCTGGTTTCTCCTGGCCTCCTCGGCCTGGAGCTTGAGCGCTGTTGCTTCTTGCTCCAGGTGGATGTTGCTCTGTTCGCTGAGACGTGCCTGGACGATGAGGTTGTGGGCGAGTCCACCGACGATCTTGGCCCATTCTTTGTGGTTGTAGCTCTGCGTCGGATCGTGGGCCATCAGCCTGTTCAAGTCGTCGTCCAGTTGTTCTCTGCTCAGTTGCTGTAGGTCCCCAGCGGCGTTGGGCAGGAACGTGTTGGTCATGTCACTCAGCCAGGTCTCGAGATGATCCCAGTGGGTGCCAGGGCTGGATGATCGGGACATAGTGGCTCACTGTTGGCGAGAGAAAGACAGCACAAAGAGACCAATGCAAGTCCGTGCGAAATTAATCGAGCTACGGTAATATGTAATTCTGTGCACGAAGTGCGATTTTGACAAACTGGGGTGGACAGTTTGTGGAATATAGGCCAGACACTTAACGTCTTTGGCCGTGAATGGCCAGGTGGGGCCGATTTGTGTGGGTGAGCACCGGGTCTAAATAAAGATTTCGACAGGTAGCTTAGTTGGTCATCTAATGACTCTGGCTGCTTGGGTCGTCGATCTATTATTCAGCTTTCCTTGATGGCTCTCATAGGTTCTGCTTTTACGTGAACTGAAAGAAGAAAGAAAAAAAAAACACAAGAGAACAGCAACAGAAAACTGAACAAAAGATACCAAATGATTAAAGAGAAAAGAAAAATAAATAGAAACAAAATAGGAACAGGAAAAGATAGAGGGGAGGAAGAAGGCTTAAGCTTGCTATCACTGCTGGGGTTTATGGCAGGCCTGACGAGGGCGCTGTCGAGTTATACACCCTAGGGGGATGGTATGGCTTAAGAACCGAAGAATAAGCCAAACACTTAAATGCTCACAGAATATCTAATGTTCTATGGATTACTTGGAGTGAATGGGCAGTATACCATTTAACTATGCCTGGAGTGAATTGGGATTGTTCAGGTGAGAACTCAGTGGCAGGGCTAACCTCCCTGACGGCTCCAATCACTCGACTGCGGTGTTCCCGGGCACCCTGCTCCCCTTGTGTCACGGTGCGACCGCTCAAACAGCAATGACTTTTAGCACAATTGGACAACACCCAAGCGAGGCGTGTCAACGGCCAGACTGCCGAGTCAAAATTGGGTTTCGCCTGATAACCCCCTTTGGAGTCAGTCACCGCAGTGGTGTACTGCTACAAATTGGGCGGTTCCGTCGGTGCGGACACCTAATCAGGGTAATTAACCAAAATTGGCCTTGTGGACAGCTGGACTCGTTGACTCCTACACTTGAAGTGTCCAATTGCTGATGTCGGCTGCGTGTCAGCACCAATAGCACGAGAACAGAAATGTCAGAGATTCACACACAGCCAGCGTCGTGTCCGGCAGACCAGGCGCCTCTGCTCACTGGCACTCAATCCGAAAACAACCGTCACTTCACTACAGAGCACTAGGGGGAGTACTATCCGCAAGTACACAAAATGGCTGAACAACTGCAACTTAATGTTAATTTAGATTTAAATTCTTGCTTAAACCAAATTTAAATCATTAAGTATATGGGGTAAAGGAATGGAGCTTATAATGATATTAAACAGAATAAACCATCTGAAAAGCAGAAATAGAACTAAGCAATAAAGCAGAAATAACACAACTCAAAGTGAAATCTCAAGAGAAAAGAGAGAAAGCCTTCTTTGTCTGGGACTGCCCGCTAGGGGGAGTGCAACAAAATGAACAAAAGCCAATGGATGGCACAGAAAAACTTAATTTAAATTCAAATTAAAACTTTGTTTAATTAAATTTAAACAAGTGTGCAAAACAAGAGAGGCTTAACTCAAATAATAAGGAATGCAGGTGAAACACTAATAGAATTAATAAAATAGCTGAGAAGGAAGAAATTGCAGTAAAATGATACAAACAAAAAAAATAAAAGGAGAGAGAGAAAGGAAATTGACTTATCTGGGGAAGGCCCACTAGGTGGCGTGCCTCCAGTAAGTGAATTCCCGGTGTTGGAAGGGGAAACTTAATTTAAATTTGAATTAAAACTTGTTGAACCAAATTCCAAATAAGTATGCCAAGTTCCAAATAATAGCAGTCAATAAACTAACAGAAACAGGATTAAAAATAGCCAAAGGGAAAAATTGGAATGACCACAATGGAATAAACAAGAGGAAAGAAAACAGCAGACCTAACGGAGAATGCCCACGAGATGGCGTCAGTGAGCCCACACAACAATGACGTCACGAAAGTGGGGTGTGTCTCCCGCTTACACGGGTCGCCCTCTGGTGGTTAGTCAGAGGTACTGTGACCTACCCTCAACTCAGTCGTGAGTGAATTAAATAATGATGCGTTCGTGCACGCATACAATGTTTTAGATCTCAGCAGATCCTTTTGCGCTAGTTTACAGCACAAGAATGTGTAACTTTGCAGGATTTCTTCGCTGCTGTTACAAATTAACACTTGATCAATGTGTTAAAATAAATGACTCCGATTTACAAATAATTCAGATAACTATGTTCTTCTAAATAGATTTGCATTAGGCGAGCACTGGGTAGCTAAGCCAGTGGTTTGACCTAACAGAGTCTAATCGCTTAGTTGAATAACACTGGATATACGCAATGAATCAAATCTAGCGATACAAATAAAGGCCTTTTAGAAAGATAAGAGGAACATCGCTCAAATCAATCTGTCTTCGCGCTGAAAGAAGGTTTCTTCGTTCTAACAGGCGGAAAAACTAATATTAAAATGTGCTGTGAAGAGATTTGATCCTCTTTACAGGAACAATTTTAATATTGTGAACTGCAGTTAATTCTAGACGGTTAACAGTAGCTACAATGTTAGACAAATATAGCAGTTGTTACCGCGGGGCAATGGTGAGACGCGCGTTGCTACTCTCACTGCATGAAAACGCGCATGAACACATTAATAAACACACAAAGATTGAAACTGTGTCGCTCAACACAAAACCAAGTTTAAAACGATGCCGCGTTCTCCACCAAAAATATATGTAGCAACTTGCTCAAATGGATGAAATATATTCACAACCGAATCATAACACGTTATGACTAATCGTGAATATGAATCAACCACGAAGGGAATTAGGTATATATCGATAATCAATTACAATGAATTATAATTAATCATGAACATATATGATCTAAAATTATTTCTAAGTTTAGAATTAATTTAGAAAGACTGGTTTGTTTTGTCCAGCAAAACTATCAGTCCGATTTTCTTATCAATTCTAGAAAGGAAGTTTTCTTCTCTGGCCACGAAAAGGAAACTTATTCTAGTATTTAAAAAGCATAAAGCTAGCGAAATCAAACGTTAAAGTGACTTGGTTCATGTATGAGTTACCCAGAGACAACGAATTGTGTGAATACAAGGTGTTTAATATATGATATATATACACAAATACATACAACTAAATCTAAGCAGAGCATACAATAAAATAACGAAAGGAAAGAAAGAAAGAGTTGATCAAAGAAGGCAAGATTACAAACAGTTCAACCTTTTGAGAGCCAGCAACGAAATCACTTCAGACAATAAAGTTAAAGCGCATCGAAATTAATTCAGATACTTGCATTTGTACTTTGTGCTGTGGTGAATGCCGTTCAAACTTCCGTGCGGAGCTGGAGTTTCTATTGGTCTCTTCCTGAGGTGATTCTTCGGCGGGAATTTCAAAACGGAACTAACTGTTTGTAAAATGCCGGAAAATAAAAGAAAGAAGTGTGTCTCGTCTAAGATGAAAACGACTGAGCGTGGATCCGCTTGTGTTTAGGTGTTATAAAGGTAACTCCAGTCACACCCATTCTGGGCCGTACGGACCAATAGGGAACATGGACTTTTAGCGGGAAAACGTTCCTTTGTCTGTTTTTATGGCCTAATTTGCATTATCTACAGAGGTGCTTAAGCTGGGTTCTTTTCCCTCCAAAGTACCTTAAAAGTAGAATAATGCATATTATCACAATAAGACACCAATATCTAGGTATGAAATTAACAGAGGAACGTTTTGAATCCAAGAAACGCATGTTTCTGACTCTCTTTTAGGAAGTAAATGTTCTTACATTGAAATATAAGCATTTTACAGTGAAACTAACACAACTACAAGATGTAACTAAGTGGGAGTAATATGGACATGCATACAAAAGTAAAGCACAGGAAAAACACTTAGGGAATATTCATATTTTGATGAATGTCTCTATGTGTGTGCGTGGAATTCATTCCACTGGTCTTGTGAGGGACAAGGAATTTGGTGTGAGCTGATTAGTATCTCTTTGAAGATGGGAGATTCTGCCTTGTCTCGCACCTCGCCACTTAAAGTGTCACTTGTCCGTGGGGGGGACCAGGACATTCGGAGCCGACTAAGATTTACTTATGCGACTCAGAGAGTTAAAAGCTTTTCTTAAAACCTAAAATGAATTGGTCGTTCATGATCCGGTCCAGTCCAGACGCTACACCAGTCACTCACTGTCAAGCAGTTTAAGAACTGTTGGGTCTGATGGCAGCACCAGCCAACGTGATTGAAGCCAACCTTTTGGCCTGATGTATATGAGACCATTGCAGTGGTGGCTCAAGACCAAGGGTTTTGCCCGAGGGGAAACCCGCTTCGCGTGTTCAAGATGACGCGGCGATGCCTAGTCATGTGGAAGGATCCTTGGTTCCTTTCCCAGGGACCTGTGTTGGGAGCCCCTTATCATTGTGTCACACTAACGACAGATGCATCCCTCATGGGCTGGGGTGCGGTCATGAGTGGTCGCCCGGCTCGAGGCTGCTTGGAGATGTTAGCCGTGTACCAGGCGCTTAAACATTCATCGAAGACCTCAGAGGTCACAATGTGTTAGTCCAAACAGACAATACGTCAGTGGTCTCTTATATAAACCATCAAGGGGGTCTGTGGTCGCGTCCCTTATGCAAGCTGGCACACCAGATCCTCTTGTGGTCACGGACAAAACTGCTCTGTCTGAGGGGAGTTTATATCCCTGGAAAGCTAAATCAGAGAGCGGACATCCTGTCGAGACAGGGGCCGAGGCCCGGGGAGTGGAGACTTCACCCCGAGGAGGTGGAACTCCTCTGGGAGAAAGGTGAGCAGAAGTGGATCTGTTCTTATCATTAGAGATGACACACTGTGCGCTTTGGTTCTCCCTCACTCAATCAGGCCCTCTTGGGCTGGATGCCATGGTTCAGACGTGGCCGAGGCTGCATCTGTATGGCTTTCCCTGATCGCTCTGCTCCGGGAGTTCTGGAGAGAATTCGCAAGGACAGGGTCAGCATCTTGCTAATAGCCCCATACTGGCCGGCCCGAGTGTGGTTTTCGGACCTAGTTGCACTCTTAGTAGGCCATCCTATGGAGATTCCGATCAGGAAGGACCTTCTTTCTCAGGCGAAGGGGTCGATTCATCACCCCCGAGTTATACTATGTTAACTATGGGCTTGGCCTCTGAGGGGGCTCAGCTCATGAGTTTCTCGTTTACCGAGGTTGTTGAGACCATACTTCACTTCACAGCTCTGTCCACAAGGAAACTTTATGCCTATCCCCCTCCACAATAAAGGTGTATGTGGCAGCCTTAGCTGCTTACCACACTCCTTTGGGTGGTATTTCTTTGGGGAGATACCCTCTTATTACCCGTTTCCTTCGTAGCACACTGAGGCTGAGACCTGCAGTTCGCACAAAGGTGCCAGCCTGGGATTTGTCCGTGGTACTGGAGGGTCTTACTCAGGCTCCGTTTGAGCCTATTGAAGAGATTCCCTTCAAATTCCTCACTCTCAAGACTATTTTACTTCTTGCTATTACATCTCTAAGAAGAATTGGAGACATTCAAGCCCTCTCAGTCTTGTCCTCGTGCTTGGAATTTGCACCTGGCATGGTAAAGGCATTCCTTCACCCTTGGCCGGAGTATATTCCCAAGGTTCTCACTAATATTGTGAGACCCAGCATTCTGCAAGCCTTTTGTCCTCCTCCCTTCAAGATGTCAGATCAGGATAAAATGAATCTGCTCTGCCTTGTCAGATCATTAGATGCGTTTGTCCACAGAGCTGCCCTGTGGAGAAGATCAGAACAGTTATTCATTTATTTCGGGTCCCCTAGGAAGGGGTTCCCAGCGTCCAAGCAGAGAATGAGCAAGTGGGTGGTTAAGGCCATCTCTCTTGCTTATGAGTCGGCCGGTCAGCTATCCCCTTTGGCTTTCCGTGCTCACTCTACCAGGAGTATGGCTGCCTCTCAGGCTTTGTTGTTAGGAATATCTATTCAAGACATTTGTGATGTGGCAGGGGTGGTCTTCCCCACTCACCTTTGTCAGGTTTTATGACCTGGATCTCAACGCTACACCTGGGGCAAGGGTGCTTTGTTCTTAGTGTGCGCTTTGACTTCACATAGACAGGCATTGGCTCGTATGGCAGCGTGGGTATAGCGTTCCCACAGCGGTTAATGCAGCCCTTGAAAGGGAATGTCTCGGTTACGTATGTAACCTTAGTTCCCTGAAGAACGAGACGCTGTGTTGCCTTGCCATACTCCCGGCATTGCCTGTGATCGACTTGCTTCAGCAAAACAGATGCTGACTGTGTGTGAGATTGTGGGGTGTTTAAAGTTCCTGGTCAGTGACATCACCCGCCTACGATGTTCCGTCACTCCATTGTACTGATTTCATTCATGCTTCATAACGCATTCATGCAGAGGCATTCCCACAGTGGTTAAGAAAACCTAAACAAAATTGGTAATGTTCCACACATGGTAAGATAGTCAGGAGCGTATCATCATCTATCAGGATGCTGACGCTGGACTCCTTGATTTAGGCACAAAGTGTCCCTCTAGGTCAGGCCTAGGCGCCTTCAGGTCTCCAATCCAGATGACAACTGTCCACGAGCCCTCAGTATGAAACCTACACAGAACATTTACACACACACACACACACACAACAATACACACCACTACAGAGTTGATAGTTGGTTCAGGCTCCAACTGTCAACATGAAAGTTTCTCAAAACATACTGATAACATGTTCTTAGTTCTGGTGAGAAGTACAGACAGTATGCACTTTTATCCTGTGGAAAAATACAGAAGTTAAGGTAACATTTTGAAATGAGACAAAAGTCACGTCCAGTCCAGTCACACAGTCCAGGAGCTGTGTGACCTTTGTGACCCGAACTGTCCAGGGAGCTAAGAAAACAGATATATAGCTGGACACATGTTGAGAGTCTTCACCAAACAGGCAGACATAGTATAAAAATCTCAAAGGCTTGCCTGTGAAGGAAATTTCAACAGACACATCATCATTCTAAGGTTACATATAAATGAAATCATGCAACTAATTTTTAATAGGTAAAAGAAGTTTGATTATTACTTTTTATTATAATCACTCATGTCAATCACTACAAAAAGGATAAATATATACTGAAGAGAGGGGATTTGGATTATCCCCCTTCAATATATATATATATATATATATATATATATATATATATATATATATATATATATATAAATTAATATATTTATATATATATATATATATATATATATATAAATATATATACATACATATATATATATATATATATAAATAAATTAATATATATATATATATATATTTATATATATATATATATATAAATATATATACATACATATATATATATATATATATATATATATATATATATATATATTATGATATATAAATATAAATATATATAAATCAAATTTTTTAGTTTATTTCAATTATTGTAATTTCAAACAGAGTTATTACAGCAGTTTTCTGATTCTTGATTTCTGTGCATTTGCTGCAGAGCTTTTTGTGTTGGAGCAGGACATGCAAGGCAAGGTGACGGCGGCATTTGTGGGAAAAAGAAACCAGCAGGACAAACTTGACCAAAATCACCCTTTATGTTCAGAAGAAAAAAACATCCACTAGCATTGAACAGCTTGAAGGCGAGTAAATACAGTGGGTACGGAAAGACAGTGGGTATTCAGACCCCCTTAAATTTTTCATTCTTTGTTATATTGCAGCCATTTGCTAAAATCATTCTAATTCATTTTTTCCCCTCATTAATGTACACACTGCACCCCATATTGACAGAAAAACACAGAATTCTTGACATTTTTGCAGATTTATTAAAAAAGAAAAACTGAAATATCACATGAATAAGTATTCAGACCCTTTGCTCAGTATTTAGTAGAAGCATCCTTTTGATCTAATACAGCCATGAGCCTTTTTGGGAAAGATGTAACAAGTTTTTCCACACCTGGATTTAGGGATCCTCTGCCATTCCTCTTTGCGGATCCTCTGCAGTTCTGTCAGGTTAGATGGTAAACATTGGTGGACAGCCATTTTTAGGTCTCTCCAGAGATGCCCAATTGGGTATATATATTATGATATATAAATATATATAAATCAAATTTTTTAGTTTATTTCAATTATTGTAATTTCAAACAGAGTTATTACAGCAGTTTTCTGATTCTTGATTTCTGTGCATTTGCTGCAGAGCTTTTTGTGTTGGAGCAGGACATGCAAGGCAAGGTGACGGCGGCATTTGTGGGAAAAAGAAACCAGCAGGACAAACTTGACCAAAATCACCCTTTATGTTCAGAAGAAAAAAACATCCACTAGCATTGAACAGCTTGAAGGCGAGTAAATACAGTGGGTACGGAAAGACAGTGGGTATTCAGACCCCCTTAAATTTTTCATTCTTTGTTATATTGCAGCCATTTGCTAAAATCATTCTAATTCATTTTTTCCCCTCATTAATGTACACACTGCACCCCATATTGACAGAAAAACACAGAATTCTTGACATTTTTGCAGATTTATTAAAAAAGAAAAACTGAAATATCACATGAATAAGTATTCAGACCCTTTGCTCAGTATTTAGTAGAAGCATCCTTTTGATCTAATACAGCCATGAGCCTTTTTGGGAAAGATGTAACAAGTTTTTCCACACCTGGATTTAGGGATCCTCTGCCATCCCTCTTTGCAGATCCTCTGCAGTTCTGTCAGGTTGGATGGTAAACATTGGTGGACAGCCATTTTTAGGTCTCTCCAGAGATGCCCAATTGGGTTTACGTCAGGGCTCTGGCTGGGCCATTCAAGAACAGTCACAGAGTTGTTGTGAAGCCACTTCTTCGTTATTTTAGCTGTGTGCTTAGAGTCACTGTCTTGTTGGAAGGTAAACCTTCGGACCGGTCTGAGGTCCTGAGCACTCTGGAGAAGGTTCTCGTCCAGGATATCCCTGTACTTGGCTGCATTCATCTTTACCTTGATTGCAACCAGTCGTCCTGTCCCTGCAGCTGAAAAACACCTCCACAGCATGATGCTGCCATCACCATGCTTCACTGTTGGGACTGTATCGGACAGGTGATGAGCAGTGCCTGGTTTTCTTCACACATACCGCTTAGAATTAAGGCCAAAAAGTTCTACCTTGATCTCATCTGAACAGAGAATCTTATTTCTCATCTTGGAGTTCTTCAGGTGTTTTTTTTTTTTTTTTTTTAGCAAACTCCATGCGGGCTTTCGTGTGTGTGCTCTTATTACAGGGACGATCTCCCTGGAGCAACCTGGAGTAAAGTGACTTGCTCAGGCACATTTTGTCATTTATAAGCCTGATGAATGAAACAACAGTTAAATTCAGGAAAAAAGGGAAACAGATTTAAGTCACTTTTGCTTGTGGATGGAAATTTTCTTTTAAAATAAATGAACAGAGATTGCGATTCAAGAGATTGTGATTTTAGGTTTTCATAATAAAAAAAAAAAATGTCTTTAAGGAAAAAACTGTGGGTCACATTAGTTTAAAATATAAGAACTGAAATTCAAAACACAAAATAAATGAGGAGCTGTTTGAAGAAGACCACAAAATGAACAAGTTCTATCAAGATATTTATAGACAGATGAATTAAACCTGTCACTCATATCTTTTATGTTGTTGCACTTGCAATAATGTCGTAGGGTCACATGGTTACATCAACATGGCGGATGACTTCTGGATCGCATTCATACTCAACGAGATTTAATTGAGTCTCTTTTAGCGCTCATTAAGTACCTAATCATTGAAATTAACCTATGAAATTAAGTAGGCGATTTCGGACGAAGCCACTCAAATGCTGTACACTAAATAGGAATTAGCAAATGAGTGAACCAAATTCGCTTAAACCTTTACTCCTCTTAATTAGGTGTAAATGTGAACTTGTGAAACTATATAACTATAACTATATACATGGTAACGTTAAAGCAGCTCGAACCTAAGCCTGCTAGGTTAGCAAAACAAACAAACAAAAAAAAACAGTGCCTGCCAACACTGTGGTTGTCACGTCTTTGATTTTCAGGCACGCGTTCCTTTGTTTGTTCCCGCCACGCTTTGTTTCCATGGTCACCGTCATTATGAGTTTATTCTTGTCAGCTGTGTGTAATTAATTAGTCTTGTTTGCTGCCCTGTATTCCTTGTATTTAAGCCCTGTGTTTCCTTCAGTTTCTAGTCAATTGTTATCAATGTTTGGTGTCTTGTTTGGAATTTATCTCCTGGTTATTTCTCATGTCTTTGAAGCTACTCATATTAAAACGTTATTCCGGAGTATATCCTCCGTTGTGCACACCATTTACCAGCAAGAACGTAACAGTGGTTTGCAGGAAAGGACACAAGATGCCTTTTAAAAAAATGGATGTCAATGGAGGAGAGGGTTTATTAGGCTGAATAAACTGCTTATGTGGGAAACGGCTTATGATTTAATGAATCAACACCCCATCAGCTTATCTTCAACATGTTTTCTCGTAAACGTTTGTTTTGGATTTGTCTATTTTTACCATTTACTGTGAAAGGAGAAGTCACAGACAAATGAGGGACCGGTATGATTCAGTTTACGTGACGGTGATTGACTGTCGCACAACTCTAAACAAAATTCAATCATGTCAATGGTGAAATGTGATTTGTTATTAAGACATATGTGATATACTGTCAGGTTTATCCGCTGGAGTGCGCTTAACAGCCATTAGGCACTCCTCCCCAGACTTCACACATACACACACACTACATTTCCCATCAGCCCTGTACCTTGGCATTGATCACCCCATCCAGCTGCAAGTCATTATCTGGACTATTTAAGTTGCATTCAGTCTTGTATTCTTTGCGAGGTCTTGAATTACCACGGTTTGATTCCTGTTTTGCCTGTCTCTTATTGACCCTGTTTTGATCCCGTTACGTTTCTCTGCTGCCTGCCCGTTGGACTGTTTTCCTTGATTCTGTTCTGTGATTGTTCTCTGCCTCCCCTGACCTACTGCCTGTCTATCAATCACGAATGTGTCTGCCCTCTGTTAATGTGTTTGTTGGTGATTGACCTGCTGCCTGTACGCCTGTGCTCTTCCTGTGAATAAAGCCCGCACTTGGATCTACACCTGCGTTGTCACGCTTCGTTACATATACATCTCTGCTAACATAATTATAGAAACAAGGTAAAACAGAAACTAAACACAGGAAATGAAAACAAGTAATACAAAATAATATCAAAATAAAAGTCCTAGAGCAAAGACACAGGGAATATTGACAACTACTGGAATGGTTTATTTATTTCATCATTTGTTTAGATTATCATAGTTTTAAAATGTTTATATTTTGATATTAAAATATATTGTCATATTTTAAGATTGAAATTTTGGGACAAGAGTAAAACACAAACTATTTACAAATAGCTTGACATTGACAAGTAGCAAAAATAAATGGCGGCATGGTAAATATGTTACAGTTATCATTTAATCTTTATATCACAAATTGGAAAAAAGAACCAAATTCATCTGGGACATAAAGTCCCTTAAAGTAAAAAATGCAAATACGCATTCTTGTTCTTGTAGCATTATTTGCCAGCTAAATCTTGGGACAGTTTTGACTTTTGAAGTTGAGACCAAACACAATTCCACATTCTCAGTTTTTTTGTCTTTGTACAAAGTGAGCTTATGATATAAAAAAAACTCTGTTTTAACGAGCAGTAAACTACATTAATGATCAAAAGGACAAATCTCATTCTAACGACATATTTTACAAACAAAATCCCTTTATCCTCTCAACTTACAGCACAGCGAATGAGAAGAATGTGTACAAGGACAGCTAATAAAGGGGTTTCTATTCATAGTCGCAGCATTAGGTTCTTGGCTTTGTTACGAGCCAGACGCTCTAAATTCAATATTTATATCCCTCTTCTATGATAAGTGCTGATTCCATGTATGGTAACAGCTCACAGGTATGTGCCCAAAAGAGAGCCTTCACCTTAGCCAGCAAGTTGATGGACAGCACCCCACCACACACACACACACACACACACACACTTGTTCGTTTTGCTATCAAAGTGAGAACATTCCATAGGCATAATGGTTTTTATACTGTACAAACTGTACATTCTGTCCCCCCCACCCCTAAACTTAACCCTCACAGAAAACATTCTGCATTTTTACATTTTTAATAAAACATTGTTTAGTATGTTTTTAAAGCTGTTTGAAAAGTGGGGACATATGAAATGTCCTCATATTTCACATTAAAGTTGTAATACCAGTGTCACACCCTTGTCATTATACACATTTCTGTCCTGATATGTCACAAAAACGTACACACACACACACACACATTTTGCTCTGATTAAATTCCCCAGCATTGTTTGTTTAGTGATTCACACTGTAAGCTCTAATGTTGTATATATAATGTGTTCACAACTATGGCATTTAACATATTCACCACACTCTCAATCTACAGCGATACGGCTGCGTAATTTATGTCATAACATGCTGGGGGGCTTAACTTTTTTATCTTTTTGCTTGTTCTACAGGATGTTTGCCAAAAAGATGACATAAGACCGGTGTCTCGATTACTATGCATGTTTTACTTGTGCTGTTTGCATGTAGGCTATGTAGAAGGAGATGCACAATGAATTTTGTACCTACACAGATCACCATTCTTTCTATTCAATGAAGCAACAACAAAACAAATATGTTTAAATATGTAAAAATTTATATTTTGAATCACTGAAATTGAATTGTGCATGTAATAGAGCATGGAAGCCTAGCGACCCCATAATAATTATTCTACATACATAATATACACAATTATTCTAATTCAGCTCAAATAAAATACCAGCTTATGTTTTATCAGGGGGCAGCTGCAGACATAATTGAGCTTATCTGACTGGCAACGATCCGCACTATGAATCACTCTATAACAGTTTGATAGGAGGCCAGAAACTCCTGTTATAAAATGTTGTTAATGAGTAATTATTATGTGATTAACTTTCAAAACAGACCCCGACTCTTCATGGTTCAATGGGTCTGTATGTCCAATGGATCACTAAACATTGAATGCTTGACTGAGAGATCAATTAGCAGAAATTCAAATTAAGCAAATGACACCATATGGTTGATCTATAAAGTATACAATTAAAATCAAAGTGACTGTCACATTGTTGCAGTATAAAATTGCACTTTTAATTGCAATAACTGATCAAGTTTAAAAGTTCAATTTACCTAATTTCTCTTTAATCTTAATCTTAATCTAGGTTAAATTAAGTAGTTTGCTTGTGTCTCTAGTTCTTTTGAAAATAGTTCAATGTTTAAAAAATGCTAACAGATTTACTACAGCAAAAGGATTTTTCCCCCATTATTCAAAATATGGATGGGAGCATTACATTACAATGATGTCAGAAGAGAAACTTAGAGAAATCTGATTTAAAGTGCTTCCAGCTGCATGGTTTTGATTTGATGTTAATGACACAGATCATGTCTATTTTTGTTGGGTCAACTACAATGATCAGATGATGACTTCAGAATAGGATGGGGCAAATATAAAGTTTGAAACATTGAAACTCAACAACCAACGTTAAACAAATATTATATGGTTATATGCAAACATTAATTACTATGAGGGTGAAAAGTTCAACACCTTAATTAAAATTAATTTACCATCTATTTTCATCTATTTCCTGTTACGTGACATACAGCCCAGGGAAGAGCAGAGACGAGGAGTAAATATAGTAAAGTCTTTTAATGATGATACAGGGGAAAACAGAGAAACAAACACATCTATACACAAATGAGAATGGACAAGGACTGAGGGAAAACACAGGGGTTATATACAAGAGCAAACACAGGGAGAAACGAGGTAATTAACAAGACACAGCTGAGGATTCTATGACCTGTTCCGTCAAACCTATTAAAACAATTTTAGACAAACATTAGAAGAAATATAGACCATGCAATCTGTTGATTTACATTATAAATGTAAATCGCCTTTCTTGATTCCGTAGTCTCCCACACTGGTCTCTTTGGTCCTGTGGTTGATGGTTTTGCAGAGGAATTCATTGAATGAAGTCCTCGCAGGCCATGCGTCACTTCCTGCCAAAATGCTCCAGCTCTTATGCCTCGAGTCGCCTGAAAACTATGCAGTTTCAGCAGCTGTTTCTGCCTGTGTTTCCCTCCAAACTTTTTTTGAATTTTTTTTTTAATTGCTGTCAATGGGCCAGTTCAAGTTCATGCACCCATGCAATTCACAAAACACAAAAATTCTCAGAAAAAAGCACTTTTCCTCTTCCGTATACTGAAGGCATCTGCCCCCTGCCTCAGAACGGAGAGCCTTCTCCTAAACTTATTCAGCCCCCAGCTACTCGGGCTGAGGCTTGGGAAGCCAATTTTGGCCAAGGCGGAAGCCGAGTTGATTGGAGTAGCGGCTTCATATCAACTGCCTGGAAATGCTGGCAGTTTTTCTTGCCCTCAAAACCTTCCTACCAGACCTGACTGGGCACCATGTCTTAGTCCGCTTGGGCAACATGAGATTTATGCCTTTCCCCCGGTTGCTCTGCTCCCTCAGGTCAAAAAACAAATACGAGAGGACTGACGCACAGTCCGTCTGGTGGCTCCTCTCTGGAGGACCCAATCCTTATTCCCAGAGTTGATGAAACAGCTTGCAGCAACCCCATGGCCAATTTCCATAAGGAAATACCTCCTTTCCCATGCAAACGGGACGATTTATACCTCCACCCTGAGCTGTGGGCCATACACTTTTGGCCCCTCAACGGGAACCTGAGGACATCCAATCAAGAGTCCTAAACACCGTCTCTGAGGCTAGAGACCCATCCACTAGACACCTCTATGGCCTCTATGGCCTGTCTTGAGTTTGGGCCCAATGACTGTAAAGTCATCCTGAAACCAAGGCTATGTGCCGAAGGTGCTCTCCACCCCATTCAGGGCAGAGGTCATTTCGCTTCCACTTCTCATTTTGGAAGACAGGCGAGACCTCCACTTACTCTGTCCCATTAGGGCCTTAAGAGTATATTTTGAGCACTCCTCTCAATGCTTCAGGCAACCCTGCCCCTTTAGGCCCATTGGTTCGTGCACTTACCCTGCATTGCCATAAGTTCATGCAGTTCCAACTGACCAACCAATCAGCTCGCTCAGAGCCTTGCTCTGATTTTGGCTCATGCAGTTGCACTGTCTTATTAAATATAAACTTCAATATTCAGAGGAAAAGGAGCTCCCCTTTGAAAGGGAACTGGAGCTGCATTCGCCTCCGTGGGAACTAGCGTCTGAAACACATATCCAATCTTTACAATATCATTGACTGGTGACAGCCCATTATATCAATAGAATGCGACCCACATGTATATGAGGAGCGCCCAGATAACATGTTATAATCTCCTCCCTGCCTCTTTAGCAAAGAAACCAGCTATAAAAATTTTTAAGGTGGGATCAACTGTTTTACTTCAAACTATACTTGGTTACATCAATAAAGAATGCTTTTTCCAAACCCTATGGTCGTCTAAGTTCATCGGATATGCAAACATACCATTTGCAAAACCACACATCAATGACTCGATTCTTCAAAGATCTACCTTTACATCAAACATGAGTAACCCATAGTTCATATCAGTACAAACAATGATCAAACACACTAAAGAAAAAAAAAATCAATCAGTAACACAAACAAGAAATCACAAAGTCTCATCATTGGAAAGAATACTTGTGCTTGTGGTAAAGTCAAGTCAAGTCAAGGCAAGTCATCTTTATTTATATAGCGCTTTTTACAATCCAAATTGTGGCAAAGCAGCTTACATTAATAAGAAAATGGTGTCATTGTCCAGCTTATTCTATATATTATTGATTCATTCCGTTGCAAATATCAGTAGTTGTTAGTCTAGGTTTAGGTATAGCAGCACTGCAGAAAACAGTGACGTAATCGTCCGGCTCAGCTCAGTTCGCATACAACGGCGCCAATGCAGGCATATCAAAAACACTGCTGAATATCAAGCAAGTGTCCCCAACTTAAGCAAGCCAAAGGATGTCCTCTCAGACCAAAGAAGAATCACAAAGCACACCATGCTGTCTTCTAACTTACATAATGCTTCCTTCTCTTTTATGACACCCAGGGAGCACACTAGGAGCCCCTGGTGGTCAGGAGGAAATTTACAACCACTAGAATCATGTACAGTTCATGTCAGTGTTCAGTTCAATGTCGTCCTCTTTTCGTCTTCAGGGATTGTTATATGTGACACAATATGATGGCAATTATGAAATGCATAGAGAAACTAGAAGGTTTACTAAGTGTGTGGATCCGTGTATTCGTTATATGTCACCAGATAACACACACGAGCTGTGCGTTCTGTGTCAGGGGGAAGAGCATACACGGGAAGTTCTCGAGGGAGCTACTTATGCAAACTGTGAACGTTTTCCATTAAAAATATTCAGTTCTTGTCTGAGTCTCTTCTTGAGGCAAGAGAGTTCAGCATCTGGGCCTGGTGGTTCGTGTCCCGTGCTGAGGCAGAGTGGAGACTCAGATCATGGGGCTTTCAGATGGAGCTCGTCGTACAGTTTAAGAGGAATGTGACAGCTCTCGCAATTTGGTGGCTCGCGAGAGTGAGCTGCTGGGAGAGGAATCGTTGTCATCTGCATCTGCATGGAGAGAGGCCCCGTGCATTCAAAAAATTGATGATCGGTTTCTCTCTGGCCATAATCCTACAGGCCTTCCATGCCTTCCTGACCTGCATACTGCGGCTGAGGGGGCATGGAAGAACCCATATTCTGAATGCCATTTCAGGTTTGAAGGGTGGCAGACCTTCCATAGTGTTAGGTCACCATTCTGTGTTTTAGGTCTTGGTTAATATTTAATTACTGAAGTATTTTCTCTTTAGTCCACTGTTTCCTGTGCAGGGTTTGTGGAAAGAATATGAGATAGAATAAGATAGAGCTGCATAAGATAGAGCTCAGACTCTTCCACATAAGGTCCTAAAGTGACATCTTCCTTAAATGGCTCGGTATACGGGGCAGAGGGTCAGGCTGCTCTGCACATGATGTCTGTGTGGCAGGCGCACCTGACTGTCCTGCTGAGAGACTTAGACCAGCGGCATTCAAGATGTGCATGCAGCTGAGGTTTGAGTCCTCAACCAGAAAAGTTGGGCCCGGCCCGATCTGACCCGAGGGCAGCGGACAAGGTTAAAAGGCTAGTGCTGCCTCTCGTGTGCCCCTCCGTGGAGGAATAGGACACAGAGAAGGCGAGACCCTTGGAAAAAGTATCTGAGTGAGGTGATCCTTCAAAAATGCGTTCAGCATCGTTGATGGATCTCCTCACTCTGAGGGTGATCAGTACCACCCTTTCCGTTCTTCTTTAACACCAGGCACTTCTTACATCAGGCCTGTGGCTGGGCTGATAATGAGTTTTATGTTTATGATTGTCAGTCTTTGGCTTTGATAGTGAGAAGACCCTTTTAGGCTTTTAAGGGTGGAAGACACCACAATTTCTTGGTGGAGTTTGCCGCCCTGTGGCCATAGATGGAACTGTCTTAGGTCTTATTCTATTAAATACTATCTAAGTACCAATGAATTTTCTTTGTAGACAGCTGTTCCCTGTGTAGGATGTGTGGGCATTTAGTTAAAAATAGAAATATATGATTTTCCTTTTTATTTAAGTGTTTCAAGTCCCCTTAGGCTGGCTAGAATGATTTTTATATTTCTCTTCATTAGTTAGTAAGTTGGCCTCCTCATACTTAAGAGTAGTTTTGAGGACGCTGCTTTGTTGCAGACTGGCCATTTGCAGGCCGCCTAGGTAGCCACCTTGGGGTAGAGTAGTTTATCTCCTCTCCATTTACTTGGAGGGATGTTTTTGCAAAGAGACGAGCACTTTGACTTCAGATAGATTAAATGTGTCCCCACGTAATTAGGATAGCTAAGGCTTTAACAGGCTTTTATCTCCGCTCTGTTGAGAGTTGTTCTGTAAAGGCCACTGCTCCGAGGAGTGCCAAGTATATCTATGCTTTGTAGGCTGGCCCTCACAGCTGGCTTAGGTTAGCGCTAGGGATATTTAAGGTGGTCTGCTAAACATTCCTGCCTCTGACACCTCATCAGGTGAATATATGTTCCTTTTTTTCAAAAATTGAATCCCTAGTGCTGGCCTCCTCTCAATAGAGAGTCGTCTGGCCAAGACCCTGCATTGGGGCATAATCCTGGTTGGTGTAAAGGCAGAATAGGTGGTTCCCTCATTTTGCTATTTGGGAATAGTAAATGCTTTTGTAGGTGTCCCGCATTTAATGAGCTGAGCTACTGTTAGGCCATCGCTAGACTCTGTTCATCGCTAGACTCATTGGGTCATTTATGACTGGCTTTTCTGTGAAAGGACCCATTCTCCTGGGTTGAATAAAGATATCATTTCTGTCATGATAGAGTCTTTGTGGTTGGCCTCCACACTGTAGCTTTTTCAGGGTCAGGTGAGTAGTACTCCAATGGTGTTACTCTCTCCTAACATGCTGCCATCTGAGTCTTTATCTGTCCTGCACCATTGTGGCTCAGGTCGAGCAGTATTTGACTTTCACTGTGGGTTTGTTGTTTAGTGCGCTCCCTTTTAGCTCAGTATTGCTACGAGCTGACGCCTGTGTTCTTCTAGAGTAGTAAACCCAAGTGGGCCTCTTCCAGAACATGGTGGCATAAGTTATAAGAGACTTTTTATTAGGTAGTAGACCTCAACGGGCCTCCACCACGTGTTTGGGTCTCCACCATGTTGGGCTCCTAGCAGCCTGCATATGCGCTGTCAGGTAGCTGGCTTAGCAGGCCTCCCTGTGAAAAGACCCTAGTAAATGGGTTTCTGGTAGCTATTTTGATTGCCTTTAGATATTAGGCCTGTTTCAGGATGCCTTCATTTTCTGGTTTCATCTGATGGCCACGATCAGATACCTGTCTCACATGCCTGGGCCCGTGACTCTGCTATGAGAAGCAAGAGGTGACTCGTGCCTCCATGAGCATGTCCAGGTTGGCATCTCCTTTTTCACTGAGGTATGAGTCCCCTTTGCTGTTATCCAGCCCACCATTGCTTCCCATAGCAGAGCAATGGATCTGGTCAACGTTTTGTGAGATCTGAGTGTTACAGTGGGAGCTCTTCTGCCGCACCAGCCCAAACAGACCTCCTACTCCTCTTGTATGCCATCTGCTGTAGAGCTGCCAAGAAATGGAGCAGGTCCCTTACATGAGGCACCTTACATCCTATTTGGCACTCCAGATGAGGATCAGATGTTGATGGCTGTATTGGAGAGCAAACATTTGTCCCCTGTAGACGATAAAGCTGAGCTGTCAGATTATCAGAGTTAATGGCCATGCTTAGCCGGGCCGCTGCGGGTATCGGGCTCAAGTGGAACCCTCAACCTTGTGGTTGGAAGATTGTTTCCTGGGTGTGGTGCATTGTTCATGCCCATGCTCAGCCCCAGAGCCTTTATTTACATTTCGTCATATAGCAGACTCTTACGTTTAGTCATTTACAGAAGTGCATGAGGAGGTTCAAAAGTCGTGGAAGGCACATTATACATGAAAGCCGCTATGTTGTCTCCTCCACTCTCACTATTCTTGATGGTGTGGCCACCAAGGGTTACGTGAACATTCCACTGGTGAAGTGTGCAGTTGCGGTGCATTTATGCCCGCAAAATGCTGTCACCTGGTGGAATCCTGGTGGGTCCACGTCTTGCATTCATGGCCTGTAAGACGACAGCAACTTTGGCTGCTAAAGCTTACAGTGCTGCTGGACAGGCAACTTCAGCCCTGCATGCCATGGCCATCCTGCAGGTCCATCAGGCAAAAGCTCTTAAAGAACAGCACAAGGGTAGAGCCAGGGTTGATGCAGGAACTGCACATGGTGACTGACCTTGCCCTCCGGGCAACGAAAGCCATGGCACAGGCTCTCAACCAGATGATGTCCACCTTGGTGGTCCAGGAGTGCTTTCTCGACACCCCCATCTCCCAGGCTGGCCTCTTCTCCAACACTGTCAAGGACTTAGACACCCAACAGTTCTCAGCAGTCCAGAGGCAGGCTGAAGCCATCAATTACATCTTGCCCTCACATGACACCTCTGCCACCAGGCTGCCTACACTGTTTGCACTGGCTCAGGCACGACCCAAGTCATCCCATTTACACCGTAAACCCCCCCACAAGAAGGCTCGCACCATGTCCAGACTGCCGCTAAAACTTCGAAGCGTCCATCGAATCAACTCTGAGACAGGTGGCCTACAGACAGAGGAAGCTGCATTACTCCTTCCCCAGAGGAGGATCGGCTGGAGAAATTTCTGTTTCATTTTATTTTTCTTCCCCAGGGCCAGTGGTACAGACTTTCTCAATAAAAGAGCAGTTTCCTCAACCTCTGGGCCATACTGGGCGTGTACTGGCAGTGAGTGACACCCTGCATTCTTACAACCCTTCCTTTGCCAAGGCCAGGGAGTTTGTTTCAAGGAGGCACTGCTTCTTGTCACCTCTCTAGCCAATCCCTCATGGGACCCATGGAGTAACACCACACTTATAATGTCACACTGCCTCTACTCTGTCGTCTGGAAAACAAAGATCCACCTGTGCTGCATTTCCTCCTGGCAAAAGGATGCAATAGTCTTTCCCTCCAGCTGAGATGGAGTCAGGGTTTTACAGTCTGTACTTCATTGTACCCAAAAAAGGACAGTTATGCCAATACAGGGACCTGGTGCTCAGGCACTTCAGTCATCTGGGGCTTTGGGGCAACTAGGAAAAGAGCAACCTCTCCCGCATATAGAGCATCTCTTTTCTCTGAATGGTGTTGGACTTGACTAATATGGTGGTGCAGCTCGGTCAGTATCATGGGTTGAGGTGCTGTGTGCAATGGTCGTGCAGCTTCGCACTCCTTGCCGGGACCTCAATTGGACTGGCATACTAATTGCCTGGAGTTGCTGGCAGTGCTGTTCGTCCTGTGCTGATTTTGACTGTTGTTTCATCCGCACAGATAACACTACAACTGTTGCGTACATCAACTGCCAATGTTGGGTACGCTCACGACGCACGTCACAACTACTGCACCATCTCCTCCTCTGGAGTCAGCTGCTGCTCAAGTTGCTGTGCACCATTCACTTCCTGGGCGAGCTCAATCATACGACCAATGTGCTCTCACAACAGGGATGCACAGTTAGACCTGGTTGCCTCCTGGGAATCCCCACACTGCTCTATCACCTGACCGAGGGGACCATTGGCATAGATGGCCTGGGACACAGCTGGCCAAGAATACATTTTCTGTGCAAGGTCAGGTCGGATGAGGAGGAGGTCTTGATGGTTACGCCTTACTGGCCCACCTTGACCTGATGCTCCTCACAATAGCCCCTCCCTGGTGGACCTACTTTTTCAAAGACAGGCACCAACCTCCAGATGCAAAACACTTAAGGGGCCTAACACCGGCGGTGGTAGACACTATCCCTCAAGCTAGATCCCCCTCTACCAGGTGCCCTTATGCTTTGAAATGGAGTCTGTTTTCTGAGTGGTAAGCCTACTGGACAGTGTATGCAATCCCCATGGTGTACCATGCCCAAAGTCAGCTGTGCCCCCTCGGAGTGAGGGCTCACTCCACTTGAGGTGTTGCTTCCACCTGAGCATTGACATCAGAGCTGTGGGCTGGGCAACACCTAACACATTAACAAAATTCTGCAATCTCAGACTGGAGCCAGTTTCTTCCCATAGAGTCCTTACTAGAACAAGTATGACCATATTAGTCCAGTTCTGTCAACACTGCACTGGCTCCCTATTAAACATTTTATAGATTTTAAAATCTTGCTAATTACTTACAAAGCACTAAATGGTTTAGCTCCCCAGTATCTGAGTGAGCTCTTGATGCATTATAAACCTTCGTGTCTATTGCGATCTCAGAATTCTGGCCAGTTGTTAAAACCTAGAATATCAAAATCAACCACAGGCGGTAGATGCTTTTCCTATTTGGCACTTAAACTCTGGAATGATCTACTTAGCATTGTTCGGGAAACAGACACACTTTGTCAGTTTAAATCTAACTAAAATGCATCTCTTTAACCTGGCATACACATAACACATTATCAGTTTATGTTTTCATATCCATTAAAGGATTGTTTGGCTGCCATTGATTAGGTCAGCCGGAACCGGGAACACTTCCTATAACACCAGATGTACTCGTTACATCAGAAGAAGAATGGCGTCTATGCTAATTTTAGTCTCTCTGCTTATCCCAAGGTTTACCGTAATTAGCCGGATCCAGGACGTATCCAGGTCATATGGAGGACCTGCGCCTACACGCCTACACACGACCACAATGCAGTCCTGAAGTGTCAGCAGAGACCGTATCAAGTAGATCATCCCTTCTGAAGGCCTTACTGACACGACAGCCAGTGGCGCAGATCCCCAACAAACCGTCCCATACCGGTGTGATGGATACGACCTGGATTAAATATTTTGATTGTTGGGATGCCAAATCAGACTTATGACCTGTAACTCAGCCCAAATCAATCAAGCACTGTTCACTGTTGGCCAGAGGAGAACTGACACCCCGACTAAACCTGGTTTCTCCCAAAGTTTTATTTTTCCATTTTTATCACCTGTTGGCTACCTGATGTCACCTGTTGGAGTTTTGGTTCCTAGCTGCTGTTTCCTTTGGCTTGCTTAGTTGAGGACATTCAACTTGATATTCAACAATGTTTTTGATCTGCCTGCATTGACACCATTGTATGCAAACTGAACTGAGCTGGACGATTACATCACTGTTCATTAAACATAATGTTCAACCATGCATTCTTAATATTGGAATTCAAAGGAGGCATATTCAGTATGCATATGCAAGTAAAATTTGATTTCTCAGTTCATCGCCCCTTTAACATAGTTCAGTGGGTGAAAGATCCTACGCATATTCATGGACATACTCTAGACCTGGTTCTTTCTCATGGCTTTTCCATTATGAATGCTCAGGTTTTTGACACTCTACTCTCAGATTGATCATCAAATGGGGTAGTCGTGGCCTAATAGTGAGGGAGTTGCCGGTTCGTGAAGGTTGCCGGTTCGATTCCCACACTGGCAGGAATTGAAGGTGGGGATTGTGAATAAACAACACTCTCTCCACCTTCGATACCATGACTAAAGTGCCCTTGAGCAAGGCACCTAACCCCTAATTGCTCCCCGGGTGCTGTAGCAATAGCTGCCCACTGCTCTGGGTGTGTGTTCTCTCTGTGTGTGTGTGTGTGTGTGTTCGCTACTCACTGCTGTGTGTGTGCACTTGGGGTTAAATGCAGAGCACCAATTTCGAGTATGGGTCACCATACCTGACAATACGACATGACTTTCACTTTCAAATTGTAGCTAATAAAACCTTTGATCTCAGTTAGTGTGATGCCTATAATTACAGTTATGTTAAAGACAACACATAAAGGTAAACCTCAAAATGTTCAAAACGTTTCTTTTCTTCCCATTTTCATGATGATTTCACCAGCACCGTTAACGAGTCTTTACTTTAATCTTTACCTGACTTCAATGCTGAAAAACATCTTAGTCTGCTCAATACTGCTTGCTTAGTGGTTTTAAATATCACTGCTCCTCTTAAACTTAAGAAGTCAAAACCCAAAACGGAACCATGGATTAGTGATAATATCCATGATCTGAGGCAAGCCTGTTGAAGTGCAAAACGTAAATGGGAAAACGACAAATTGCTATTTCTTATGAAATGCTTAGAAATTTTCTTGGCATTTTCAGAATGCTATGAAATCTAAGTATTTTTCTAATTTAATTGCAAAGAATCATAATAGCTCTAAAGCCTTATTTTCAATGTTAAATTCTGTTATAAATCCTCACGTAAATGTGATTTCCAATCCCTCAGTTTCATTATGTGAAGGTTTCTCAAGGTTTTTCTGTGATAAGATCACTACTTTAACATCTCAGTTGCAACCATCTGCTAATGGTTCACCTGACCTTTGTTGTTCTTCAGCCATATGGAGTGTTTTTGACCCAGTTTCTCTTCAGTTTCTCAGAGAAATTATTGACCATTTGAAACCTTCCTTCTGTTCTCATGATGTTCTCCTTCCTCTTATTCTGAAACAAATTTTTTATTCGTTTGGGCGGTGTTTTGTGTCTTTTCTGATGCTTATGCTCAGGGGACTATTCCTGAGAGCCTTAAAGAAGCTACTGTTACACCTCTTCTCAAGAAACCTTCACTTGATAGTGATTTTAATAACTTCTTTTGACCACTCTCGACTCTTCCTTATAATACTAATGCTTTGTAAAAAACAAAAAACAACAAAAAAAAAAACATTCATTCAACTTCAGTATTCCCTTAGCTCAAAACACCTTTTTGAAACTTTTCAGTCTGGTTTTAAGCCTCTACACAGCAGTCAGAGTCGGCTTCATTATGGCCTTTTAATGATATACTGTTAGTGTCCAACTCTGGTGAATCTGTGATCTTGATACTGTTAGACCTAACCTCAGCTTTTGATACAGTCGATCATAAAATTATCATAAAATTCAGCGTATGAATACCCATGATTGGTTGTTAACGCCACGTAAATTATAATCAATGTGAAACGTGAACCAATATAACCCAAGATTCCGTTTACCAGGGGTTTACAGTTATCCAGGGTTAACTATTTTAAGTGTGAAAAGCCCTTTGGAATAGTTAAACCTAGGTAATTCTAAACAGGAACTTGTTTAGTGAAACATTCCTTTACCCAGGGTTAAATGCAAGGTTTAGATTGAATGATGATAACCCAGCATTAAGCACAGTGTGAAAAGAAAGAAACCACTTAGAAACACCATAGCAACCATCCAGAATCCCTTGCTTTGCAATGCTTTGGCAACTACTATTCAAAATATTTTTTGTTTTTTACTTTTGTGCTATGTAAACATATTATTCAACTTTGACCAGAATGATTGTGTGATCATTTTCAACATTTCATAAGATGGAGTCTCTTGGCAAATGTTCCTGTTTTTGCTGGTGATTTCAGCTCCTTGTAAGATGAACTCACACTATGCTTAAGTTATGCTGTCGTATTTCCTGTCTCTAGCTCAAGTCGATTTCTGCTTGAAGTGAAAACTCATTTGCAGCAGACCTGAAATCATGTTCTCACCTCAGTGATCTTTAGGGAACATGCAATGTAAAACATCTGCAATCCAATGAGGTGAAAAAAAGTTCCTGAATTACGCCAAAATTTTAGCACATCTCAATTCCTACTGTTAATTGAAAGCTAACCATTTGTTTATGTTGGGGTTCAGTTTTCCTGCTTAACCCTAAATTAGTTATGGATTAAATTACTCGCAGAACTCAAACATGAAGATTTCATGGTTTTCAAGCTTTGATTTCCCACAATCTATTTTGATTAATGATGCTCTTGCACTACACTCATTTTAATAGTTTACCTAAGATACAGTTATTGTTGTGTTATTGTTTTCAATCCCTTGACATTGCAGGTGACATAACTCATGTGATGTCAGACACTTCAATGTCGTTTTTAAAGGTGTGTTACAGGAATTAGTGTTGTAATTTCAGTAAATTATGTTCTTAGCGATGACCCTTATTCGGCAAGTGTCTGACCTCAATTTATAATGAACCTAATGAAGCGTCAATACATTTTTGTGCATTACATAGTGTAACGCTTCAAGGCAATTATATATTTTGCTTTTGTTTGCCTTACAATTTGGCCAGTGTTTTTTTTTTTTATTCCTTTACACACACATTGCTGTGAAGTCAAAAAATGGTACAGACTTTACCTCATTAAAATCACAGTGCATATTTGCTCAGTCTAAATCAATCAAGCAATGTCCAGTCATGTTCTCACACTATTCCTGTCACCAGATTAAATGCTGAACAGCATACTGTTAGTCTGCTCTGGTGTTATTGCTGCTGTAACCGACAGAAAAATGATCACATCACTGGGAATCAGGGTGTGAAAAAATTTCCAGCAGTCTCTCTGTAAAGTGCACAAACATAGAAGATTAATTTTGGGACTTGGCATTTATGCTGATGTTGATTCAGCAAAGGTTTTTGATATTTTAAACAATAATATTCAGAAACACAGATGAGAATCCATGGTATTGACATATCTTGTATTATGTAATTAATGACAATTAATGTAATTAAAGGGGTGGTCATACAACACTGTTCATTCCATTGACTTCCAATTATGTGCATGCAAATGTGTGAGACAGGAAATGCAAGCTGTAACTCAAGCGAAGAGGTTTTGTATTTTGCATTTTGCATTCCACAGTTTGTTGAACTCTGACCTGCAAATTTGTATCACGAGAAGACGTGTGACCAATCGAAGATTGATATGCTAGCATGACCTTTTAATTCAAACTTTAAATTTGCAGGATTGCAGTGCTGCAGTAATGTGGAGTAGATTATGTATATTTACATATTTTAAATATTATTTGTTAAATTATGACATTATATTTCAACCATTGCAGTGTCTGTAGAAATTTACAGCGCTCAAAAACTAGCATGACTTTTATTCATAGTTTTCACACGATGTCAGACCCACTCCTGGAGGTCAAAACAAGCCTTTCCACCATTGCTTACCAGTCTTTTTTGAAAGGATTTTGTGCTAATAGATTAAGACAGTGATATTAAAACTGTTAATTCAGTATACACCTTATTGATAATGCATGCTATATACAGGAAAGCAAGTGTTGGGGGTTACACATTACCTTTACATTAAGTAACTTGAGTTACATAAACATATTACTTTTTTCAGGTAACTAGTAAAGTAATGCATTACTTTTAAATTTACAATAAAATATCAGAGTTACTTCAAATAAGTAATGCAACTTTCTTTGTTTTCCCATTTATTGACTGACACCTCTACTTAAAAGAAATAGTAAGTACAGGGGCGTTGTGTGCACTGTGTAAACATGATGGTTATTGTAGTTCTAGACTAAATGTGAGCATTAACTCATCTCACTTGTACAAGCAGAGATTCAGTATTCCTCAAAATGAAAAAACAAAAAAACAACAACATTAGTTGACCATTGTGCTGTACATAAAGGGTCATAAAACTAACAACAATAAAAAGGTAGTGCACAAAGTCTTATACACAAACAACAAAAACAAAGGGAAAAACACAGCTCTCAGACTGAATTAAATGCCAAAGAATAAAAATAAAATAAAAAATAAAATAAAAAATAAAAATATGTTTTAAGACTAGTTTTAAAAGCAGACAGAGTTGGGGCTGTATCACAGTTCTTAAGAACATTCATTGAAAGTAAAATGCGGCAGTTCCTCACGGCGACTGCCGCCCACATAAACATAATAAAACACAACATAAAATCCAGGCCTGTTTCTCTCTCGTCTTTCACTGTCGTCGCTCCCTTTTTAAGCTTCCGGAGCTCCTCTGGGAGAGATACCGGCCTCGCTTTTCCCTCTCGGCTTTCACCCACCCTGCTCATCACAGGTGCCATCTTCACAAACAATGGTAATGAATTCCAGAGATAAGTGGCAGCTTCTGCAAAGGCAAATCTCCCCTGTGCTTTAGGGTGTGTTCACACTTGTAGTTCGGTTGATTTGGTCCGGACCAAAAAATAAAAAACAAAACATATAGTCCTGGTCCGCTTAATGCTCACACTGGCATTTTTAAAGTTACCGACTCAAATTCATAGGGATACGGTCACAACCTGATTGGTCAGCTTTTATGACGTATATTTCGTGACAGAGCTTGCTTACTGAACATTCAAAACAAAGCTGTGTACTGGATTAATGCGTGTACATATGGTTTTATTTTTACCAGCTGAGAACTCACGAAGAGCACATTAAATGTTCAAAACATTCAAAACAGCACCAGGATTTCCTCCAGTGTAAGCAGAAACGAAGATCTGCTGTAAATAGACAAATATTGATCAGGCACTTTACCTCCTCGTTGCTCCACGTTTGCCCTCTACTCCTTTAGGATACACCAATCTTTCTGCGTCGTCAAATCAGCTGACTTGTAGCGTCGCATCTTGTGACATCACATGTTTTTGGTTGGTTTACATGTCTTTGGTCCATGTTGCGTTCATATATCAATCGAACCGCACCAGAGTTCGTTTGGAAGTGGACCGAGACCCATCTTTTTAGAGGTCCTGGTCCGCTTGTTTGGTGCACACCAGGGTTCGGATGGCAGCGTTCATATATGTTCAAACGAACTGCATTAACGTCTCGGTTACGACTGTAACCTGGGTTCCCTGAGAGGGAACGAGACGCTGCGTCGAAAGTTTGACGCAATGGGATCATGAAGCACATGTGAAATCCGTCCAATGGCGTGACTCGACATCAGAGGCGGGTGACGTCACGACCAGGAAACTATAAAGCACGCTGAAATCGGCGAACGCCAGCTTCGCAAAGTCTGAAGTCGTTGCTGATAGGCATGCAGGCAGTATGGCAGGGCGACGCAGCATCTCGTTCGCTCTCAGGGAACCCAGGTTACAGTCGTAACCGAGACGTTCCCTTTCTAGGGAACTTCGAGATGCGTCGAAAGTTTTCACAAATGTGTGCGGCGAGGACCAGCCGGCCGCATCACAAACGTCTAACAAAGATACTCCGGAGAGAAGAGCTTTAGAGGCAGCCATACTACGGGTAGAATGGGCACGAGCTGCTAGAGGGGACGGCAGTCCGGCCGACTTATACGAGAGTGAAATAGCCTCGACTATCCACTTACTCATCTTCTGCTTAGATGCTGGGGACCCTGCGTTAGGGGCGCCAAAACAAACGAACAACTGTTCCGTCTTACGCCACAGGGCAGCTCTGTGGACATACGCATCCAATGCCCGGACTAGGCAAAGCAGGTTGTTGCGTTCCTGGTCAGAATCCCGGAAGGGAGGAGGACAGAAAGCCTGAAGCACTATAGATCTGGCCACATTGGTAGGCACCTTAGGAACATAGCCTGGCCTCGGGTGGAGAGAAGCTTTCACCATCCCGGGCGCAAACTCCAAGCATGACGGGGCCACCGACAAAGCTTGTAAATCTCCTATTCTCCTAAGAGACGTAACAGCCAAGAGAAATAAAGTTTTAAGTGTTAAAAACTTGATCGGCACCTCCTCAATGGGCTCGAATGGGGCCAGGGTCAAGCCTTGGAGGACCAAGGACAGGTCCCAGGCCGGCACTCGTGATCGGACTGCAGGCCTCAGCCTCAATGTGCCACGGAGGAAACGAGTAACTAAAGGGTCTCTTCCCACAGATAAACCACCCAAAGGAATGTGGTAAGCAACCATGGCCGCCACATAGACCTTTAATGTGGACGGGGATAACCCTGCAGCGAACCGATCCTGCAGGAACTCCAGTACTGTACCAATCGGGCAGTTAACTGGGTCAAGCTGGCGGTCACTGCACCAAGAAGTGAAGAGTCTCCACTTCAAAGCGTACAGTTTCCTCGTGGAGGGAGCTCTGGAGTGGAGGATGGTATTCACGACCTCAGTCGAGAGACCAACACCTATGAGCTGGGCCCCCTCAGAGGCCAAGCCCACAGTTTCCACAGTTCTGGGCGGGGGTGAAAGATCGAGCCCCCCGCCTGGGACAGAAGGTCCCTCCTGACGGGAATCTCCAAAGGAGAGCCGTCAAGGAGAGCCACGATGTCGGAGAACCATACTCTGCCCGGCCAGCGCGGGGCGACTAGTATGAGCTGAACTCGGTCCCGGCGAACTCTCTCCAGAACTCCAGGGAGCAGAGCAATCGGGGGGAAGGCGTACAGACAAAGCCTTGGCCACGTCTGTACCATAGCATCGAGCCCCAGAGGAGCCGGATGTGTGAGGGAAAACCAGAGTGGACAGTGAGACGTCTCTCGAGACGCAAACAGATCCACTTGTGCCTGGCCGAACTCCCTTCATATCTGCTCCACCACCTCGAGGTGGAGCCTCCATTCCCCGGGCCTCAGCCCCTGCCTCGACAGGATGTCTGCTCCCAAATTTTGGGCCCCAGGGATGTAAGCTGCCCTGAGCGAGAGCAGTTTCCCTTGGGCCCACAGGAGGATCTGGTGCGCCAGTCTGCAGAATGGATGCGAGCGCAGACCCCCCTGATGATTTTTATAGGCGATCACCGATGTGTTGTCTGACTGGACGAGCACATGGTGGCCCCTGAGGTCTGAGAGGAAATTCTTGAGAGCAAGAAAGACCCTCCAGGACCGCTCCCCAACCCGTGAGGGAAGCATCCGTCGTTAGCATCTTGCGACGGCACGGAGCTCCCAACACGGGTCCTTGGGACATGAACCAAGGTTTCTTCGACATAAGCAGAGCCCGTAGGCATCGCCGTGTGACTTTGATCATGCGAAAAAGATTTCCCCTCGGAGAAAACCCCTTGGTCCTGAGCCACCACTGCAAGGGTCTCATGTACATCAGGTCAAAAGGTATCACGTTGGACGCTGCTGCCATCAGACCCAACAGTCTCTGAAACTGTTTGACAGTTAGTGACTGGCCTAGCTTTATCCGGTTTATGGTAAAAAGGATTGATTCTATGCGAGCAGGAGAGAGTCGCGCCTGCATCGCAACAGAGTTCCAAACCACGCCCAGAAAAGTGGTACTCTGAACTGGAGACAACACACTTTTCTTTGCGTTTAACCTTAACCCCAACATCTCCATGTGAGAGAGAACGACATCTCGATGCCGAATCGCTCCCTGACGTGACTGCGCTAAGATCAACCAATCGTCGATATAGTTGAGTATGCGTATGCCCTGTAGACGCAGCGGAGCTAGCTCTGCGTCCACACATTTGGTGAAAGTGCGGGGTGAAAGTGCTAGGCCGAACGGAAGAACCCGATACTGGTAAGCTTCGCCCCCGAAAGCAAACCTCAGGAATTTCCTGTGTTGTGGAAGGATGGATATATGAAAGTAAGCATCCTTGAGATCTATCGTGACAAACCAGTCCTCGGACCTGATTTGTGACACGATCTGCCTTAGTGTGAGCATTTTGAACTTGAGCTTCATTACTGACATATTCAGATGTCGCAGATCTAAGATGGGACGGAACCCCCCATCCTTCTTTGGAACGATAAAATACCGGCTGTAAAACCCGGCCTCCTTGTCTGGAGGGAGTACATGTTCTATGGCTCCCTTTCCCAGCAGGGTTTTTACCTCTTGTTCCATTACCAGAGCCTGCTCCTTGCCCACCAACGTGGGTAGGACCCCCATAAATCTGGGCGGGCGAGATCCGAACTGAATGGTATAACCCTTTTCGACCGTACGCCGGACCCACTGAGAAATATTTGGCAATAGCTTCCACGCTGTCAAAAACTCTACTAGGGGAACCAGCCTCTCGAGACTGGCCTCTGGTGTAACTTGAACGATCAGTCTGGTGCCCTGAAACGACGAATCGGCAGGGAACACCAGAACTGACTGCTTTGAGACCCTCCTTAGAGGGGGCGCGCAGCCCAGTGCCGCTACATTTCTGGGCGGATACTGAGCTAGACGCCTGCTGGGGACCGCTGCGCCCGAAGAGAAGGCACCGAAGAGAAGTGGGCACCGTAGGCAGAGGTGAACACCACTTCTCTCCGGAGGGGCTTGCCTTCGGGGACCTGACACCACTGGCGTCAGGACCTCTTCCTCAGGTCCTCAGGTCCGTCTTACCCTTGGAAGGCTGGGGTTGAGCACGCTGGCTCGGTCCCCTTTCTCTTTGGGGGGGAGCACGAGCAGCCACGCTCTGTTTTTGAGTGGCACGATACGAGGAGCTGGCTTTAGATGTTTGGGGCTGTAGTTTAGGGACAGCCCTGGAGAACGGAGGGCGGCGGAGGAGGAGCTTCTGAAAAGCAGCATTCTGTTTAGTGGATTCCTGAAACCTCTCAACCACATTATTTACTGCGTCGCCGAAGAGGCCGGGATGCGAAACCGGGGAGTCCATCAGGAAATTCTTTTCTTTCTCCTTTATATCACATAAATTGAGCCACAGGTGCCTCTCCGTGGCCACCAGGGCTGCCATAGAGCGGCCGATAGATCTGGCCGTCTCCTTGGTGGCCCGGAGAGATAAATCTGTGGCCCGGCGAAGTTCACTGACCGCCTCTGGACTAATACCCCCACCCTCATCCAGCTCTCCTAGCAGTTCTGCCTGTTAGGCTTGCAGCACACCCATAGTATGGAGGCATGCTGCGGCCTGACCAGACGCTTCATAAGCTCTGCCCACCAAAGCGGATGTCTGTCTTGTAGGTTTGGTGGGCAATGTCGGGGCCTTCAGAGCCGATGCCGACTGGGGAGAGAGATAGCTCGCTAGCGTCTCCTCCACCTTAGGCATCAACTCTTAACCGTGCTCTTTCAGACCAACTATAGATGCATAGTGAGATAGCTGGGGACTATGCACCCTATAGGAGGCCGGTTCCTTCCATGATCTCCACACCTCGGAACTTCCTGCCTCTCTGCTGGCCAGTCTATATTTAATTTGGCGACCGCACGAGTCACAACCTCTGTGAGCTCCTCATATGCAGGAGATGGTGGCGAGTCATCTCCTGCATCGATGCTTTCTACATCCAGCTCCTCGGAGCTGGATATATGGAGCACCGGCGCTTCACCCAGAGCGGAAGGAACCGCAGAGCGTGCTTCTGAACTCTGGGATAAAGCGCTGGACCTAGCAGGTGAGGGCTGAGATAAGGCTGGGCCCGTCTCAAACCCCTCTGTTAGATCCATTTGCGATCCCCAAGATTTAGATCGCCGCTGTGCCTCAGCAGCAGCGGGACCCGCACCACGGGGAACGCGAGCCTGGGTAGCTTCATCAAACACTGCCAGGCGGGTATGGAGCGTACGCAATGGTAGTTGTTCACAACGTACACAGCCAGCACCCTCGAATGCTGACTGTGCATGCTCCGCACCCAAACAAACAACACATAGAGTGTGTGTATCCCCACCCGTGATATAACGAGGGCATGGAGGAACACACACTCTAAATTGCTGCTGGTTCTCCCTAACTGGTGGAATATATATATATATACACAGACAACACCAAAAAAGACAGACTGTTTCACATAAAGCGCGACTGAAGACACAGAAGCTGGCGTTCGCCGATTTCAGCGTGCTTTATAGTTTCCTGGTCACGCCATTGGACGGATTTCACATGTGCTTCATGACGCACTCACGCGAAGCGTTCCCATTGCGTCAAACTTTCGACGCAGCTCGAAGTTCCCTAGAAAGGGAACTGAGCAATCGCACCAGGGTACAAAACTCTGAGACCACACTGAAAATCAGATTTTTTTTTTCTTTCCAAACTGAAAATTTAACATTTACAACATTTTTAGGGCCCGAGCACCAAAGTGTGAGGACCCTATTGGAATTGCTCTGTTTATTATTAGGGCCCAAGCCCAAAGGGCGAATGCCCTATTGTTTTCCTTAGGATTGTTAGGGCCAAGGCACTGAGGTGCAGGGCCTTATTGCTTGTCTAAAGATTATTATTAGGTCCCAAGCCCAAAGGGTGAAGGCCCGATTGTTTTCTTTAGGATTATTATCAGGACCCAAGCCCAAAGGGCAAAGGCCCTATTGTTCTTCTAAGGATTATTAGGGTCCAAGCCCAAAGGGCGAGCCACCCAGTAGAGCATTACGGTAATCTAGTCTCGAGGTCATAAACGTATGAACTAGCTGTTCCGCATTTGTCATTGAGAGCATATGTCACAATTTAGATAAATTTTTAAGATGGAAGAAAGCGGTTTTACATATGCTAGAAATGTGGCTTTCAAATGAAAGATTGGTATCAAAGAGCACACTCAGGTTCCTAACTGACGAAGACGACTTAACAGAGCACCCATCAAGTGTTAGACAGTATTCCAGGTTTTTATGTGCTGAAGTTTTAGGTCCAATAATTAGAATCTCTGTTTTTTCTGAATTTAGTAGTAGGAAATTACTAGTCATCCAATTTTTTATATCAGCTACACATTCTGTTAATTTTGAGAATTGGTAGGTTTCGTCAGGGCGCGAGGAAATGAACAGCTGAGTATCATCAGCGTAACAGTGAAAACGTCTTGGTTACATAGGTAACCCTCGTTCCCTGAAGGAGGGAACGGAGACGTACGTCGGATTACCGACGAATAGGAATCTCGCTAGAGAGGCCAATCTACTTCGAGTGTAACTAAAACGAGCCAATGCATATTGGCATGCAATCATATGCAGCAGCTGCTCACCTCGCAGCGCGGGTATATAATGATCAGCAGGTGCGTTGCATCTTTAGGTTTTCGCTGAGGAGCCGAACCATATTGGCGGCAGCATCAGCGGGGTACAGCAACTGTGGCGACGGGACGTACGTCTCCGTTCCCTCCTTCAGGGAACGAGGGTTACCTATGTAACCGAGACGTTCCCATTCAGTCGGTCACTTCGACGTACGTCGGATGACCGACGAATAGGAATCCCTACCAAAGCGCCACAGGAGCTGCCCTCTTCCAGCGCTCTGTTGTAAGCCACCTGAACCCCCTTGCCTGAGGACGGTGGGCCAGGGCTAACACAGAGAGTGTCAATCACTGCTGTTCCCAAACCCATTCAGTGAGACTATTGGATAACACTGGGAAGCGTACCCTTCGTGTAAAAGGGACGCTGCGGAAGCCACATCCTTCCCCGAAGGAGTTATGTGGAAGAATAATGGACTAACCGTGGGGTTGTCATTTGGAAGAACTGGGGTGACTGCACTCGACGAGAGGTGGGTTCTCCCAGAGGGAAAGACACGGGCTTTGATTAGGAGCAACCGTGGAACCAGACATATGGGATCCCCGTAGGGTCACTCATATGGAACCCAGCCTAAATCCGGTTCTCAAGGATGCAGCGGAGTATAGGCCTGGCGCCAGATACTCCGCCACGTCGGCTGCCGAAGGGAGATCGGAGGACTCAACAGGGTCTGCCTTGTAGGGACTCTCTGGAGAATAAGCACATGTAAGTGCAGCAAGCCGACACTAAGCCGGGGCCTCTCCGTGCCTCTGACCTGAGGCGAGAACACGGGAGGAGACCGACTCAACACGAAGGCTATAAAACTTAGCGAGCGTGTTAGGTGTCGCCCAGCCCGCAGCTCTACATATGTCTGTTAGCGAGGCGCCACGAGCCAGCGCCCAGGAGGATGCAACACCTCTCATGGAGTGTGCATGCAACCGGAGCGGGCAGGGCACGCCCTGAGCTTGGTAAGCCAGGGCGATGGCATCCACTATCCAGTGGGCTATCCTCTGCTTGGAGACAGCCTTTCCCTTCTGCTGGCCTCCATAACAGACAAGAGCTGGTCTGAGGTCCTGAAGCTTCGAGTTCTGTCCACGTACAGTTGCAAAGCGCAAACTGGACAGAGCAAAGCCAGGGCTGGGTCTGCCTCCTCCGAGGGCAGCGCTTGCAGGCTCACTACCTGGTCCCTGAAGGGAGTGGTAGGAGCCTTGGGCACATAGCCAGGCCGGGGTCTCATTACCACGTGGCTGTCACCCGGCCCGAGCTCTAGGCACGATACGTCGACCGAAAAAGACTGCAGGTCCCCTACCCTCTTGATGGAGGCCAATGCAGCCAGCAGCAAAGTCTTCATAGACAGAATCTTTAAGTCTGCTGACTGCAAAGGCTCAAAGGGAGCATTCTGGAGTGCTCTCAGCACCAGAGCCAAGTCCCAAGAGGGTATGGAGGGGGGACGAGGAGGATTTAACCGTCTCGCCCCCCCAAGGAACCTGACGACCAGGTCGTGCTTACCAACGGATTTGCCATCTATGTGGTCGTGGTATGCAGAAATAGCTGCAGCATGGACTTTGAGGGTGGAGGGGGACAGCCTACGCTCCAACCCTTGCTGCAAGAAGGAAAGCACGACTCCGATCGAGCACCTTCGGGGGTCTTCTCGGCGAGAAGAACACCACTCGACGAAGAGGTTCCACTTCAGGGCGCAAGCACGTCTTGTAGACGGTGCACGTGCCGAAGCGATGGTGTTAAGTACCTCGGAGGGTAAGTCACCTAGAACCTCCGCGTCCCTGAACGCAGGTGCCAGAGGGTGCCCCGTCTCTGAGAAAGAAGGTCCTTCCTCAGAGGAATGGGCCAGGGAGGGGCTGTCGCGAGGAGTGAGAGTTCCGGGAACCAGGTCCGGTTGGGCCAATAGGGCGCAACTAACATGACCTGCTCCTCGTCCTCCCTGACTTTGCACAGTGTCAGTGCAAGTAGGCTCACTGGGGAAAACGCATATTTGTGCGCCAGTGCGTCTGTCCCGAGTGTCCCCTCGGACAGAGAGTAAAACAGCTGGCAGTGAGAGGTTTCTGGAGAGGCAAACAGGTCTACCTGAGCCTCTCCGAACTCTCTCCAGATCAGCTGGACCACCTAGGGGTGGAGTCGCCACTCTGCCGGCAGCGCAGCTCGTGAGAGCTCGTCGGCCACACGGTTGAGAACACCTGGGATGTGAATGGCATGAAGCGACCTCAGATGCTTCTGACTCCAGAGGAGGAGATGGGGGGCTAGTTGTGACATGCGACGGAAGCGTAAACCACCTTGACAGTTGATGTACGCAACAGTCGCAGTGTGGTCCGTACGGACCAGTACATGCCTACCCTGAAGCGGCCCCTTGAGGCCGCTCAGGGCGAGACGCACTGCCAACAACTCGAGGCAATTGATGTGCCACTGCAGTTGGGGGCCTGTCCACACCCCTGACACTGCATGCCCGTTGTACGTGGCACCCCGGCCGGTGGCCGAGGCATCCGTGAAAACCACAGCATGCCGGGACACCTGTTCTAGGGGCACTCCGAAACAAGGGGTCTGACCATGGGCTGAAGGTACGGCACTACAAGGGTAGTGAGGGAGGAGGTCCCACTGGCACGGTTTCGGGCAGTAAAAGGTGCCCTCCACGCGCCAGTGTTCTCTACATGCACTTCCGGGAAGAAGGGAACCGGGGTGGGGGAATGAGAACCATCCCTTGCCACTCCGAGGAACCAATCATCCAACCTCGAGGGCTCGGGACATGGTGGAGCACTCCATACGGTGGAGCATTCCACACGAGCCCGACCCTGTTGGCGGCCCGGGAAAGCATAGCCATCATTTCCGGGTCTGATTCGGGCACAGCTGTCACTCCTGAAGGAGGCAACCGTGCCGAATCATCATCCACGAAAGCGTCAGGCTCACCCTCCGATGCAGCGATCGATCCCCTTGCAGGAGGCGGAGTCTAGATCGCAACTCCGCGATGGTCATCTTCCCGCAATGGGTGCATGACTCATCCACAAACGCTGCCTCAGCGCACCTTAAGCCCAAGCACGCGATACAGCGCTCGTGACCATCCCGAGGCGCCAGGTAACGACCGCATCCAGAAACATGCAAGTAGTACACATTTTCGAAAAGACGCGAAACTACTCGCGCGAGCTCTTTTAGGAATTAACTCTTTCAAGTGCCGAAGCACGCAGGGGAACCGCGGCAACACAGACAGGGAAAAAGTGCAGCCTGTCGTGTGCACTCACTCTTGAAACCGCTCTTACCAGCTGTGATAACAGCTTTTAAGCGCTCTATAATAGCGCACCGTTACCAGCCGTAAGAACGGCTTTTACAGCTGAGAACAGCTTCATTTGCTCACATAAAACAGAACAAACAGAGAAGACAAACAAGAGAACGGCCCCCTGCTGCTGTGCTGTCCGCCTGCACTCTCACGAAGAGCAATCCACCAAAAGATTCTTCGTCTTTCATCACACTCGCTCGTAGACACCATACAGGTTCGGCTCCAAAGCGAAAAGCTAAAGATGCAACGCACCTGCTGCTCATTATATACCCGCGCTGCGAGGTGAGCAGCTGCTGCATATGATTGCATGCCAATATGCATTGGCTCGTTTTAGTTACACTCGAAGTAGATTGGCCTCTCTAGCGAGATTCCTATTCGTCGGTCATCCGACGTACGACGAAGTGACCGACTGAATGGGAACTAATGCCATGCTTCCTAATGACATCTCCCAAGGGTAGCATGTACAGACTGAAAAGCAACGGTCCTAGAACTGAGCCTTGTGGTACTCCATATTTAACTTGCGATCGAAATGACATATCTTCGTTTACTACTACAAACTGATAACGGTCAGATAAGTATGATTTGAACCATGTCAAAGCAATTCCACTAATTCCAGCATAATTTTCTAGTCTATTCAAAAGAATATTGTGGTCGATAGTGTCAAAAGCAGCACTGAGGTCTAGTAACACTAATAAAGACATACAATCACGATCTGATGATAAGAGCAAATCATTTGTAACTCTAATGAGAGCAGTCTCAGTACTATGGTACGGTCTAAATCCTGACTGGAAATCCTCACAGATACCATTTCTTTCCAAGTAGGAACACAGTTGAGATGATACTGCCTTTTCTAGTATTTTTGACAGGAAAGGTAGATTGGAAATCTGTCTGTAATTGACTAATTCTCCAGGATCAAGTTGTGTTTTTTTAATAAGAGGTTTGATAATAGCCTGCTTAAAAATTTTCGGTACGTAACCAAGAGGATCTATGACCTCTGGAAGCATCTCTTTCAATAGCTTAGTCAGTATAGGGTCTAACATACCTGTTGTTTATTTTCATGATTTAACAAGTTTTGACAATTCTTCCTTTCCTATAGCAGCGAATGAATGGAATTTTTCCTCAGGGATACTACAATCCACTGTCTGATGTGATACTGTAGTAGACAGTTCCATGGCTATAATTTTCTCTCTAATGTTGTCAATCTTGCAAGCAGTGGCGGTTCTACACGGAGGCCTAGGGAGGCCCGTGCCTCTGTAGAAATTTCCATGGCCACCCCTGTGGCCCCCCCTGTGCTGACCAAAAAATAAAAATAAAAAATGAATTATGACTTTATTATGATTTTACACGCGAGCGCCAAAAGCGGAACTAACGTGACGGAACGTTCTACACGGGTAAATTAGAGCGGGCGCCGGCCGCATAAGTGACTCGTATCTCGTAAGTAACTGGTTTTTCCTGCACAATGTTGTGATGTTAACCACGTAACTTCATCTGTCTTGGCTGTTGCATTGCGATAACATACATTTGAGTAAAGTAATCAACAGGTTATTATTGCCCGTGTTAAGTAGAGAGGGATGGTTAGGCAACGAAATGTAATGCACGTTTTTTTTTTCCGATAGTTATCTTGAAACGAGGAAGAGACATAGCGTCCTTTTTTGTTAACAAAATCAATATTGTCAATATGGATCTAATGTTTCTTTTTTTAAAGTAAATTCTAGGCCTACATTTTTGAAATACATGCAATACATGCAGATATGCTCTACCAATCAAAAGTTTGGAAACGGTACTATTTTGGTTGTTTTTGAAAGAAGTCTCTTCTGCTCACCAAGGCTGCATTTATGTTATTATAAATACAAAAAAGCTCTAAAATTGTGAGATATTATTAAAATGTAAAATAACTGTTTTTTATGTGAATATATAGTAAAGTGTAATTGTGATCAAAGCTGAATTTATCATCATTACTCCACTCTTCAGTGTCACATCATCCTTCACAAATCCTTCACAAATCATTGATAATAATCATCAACATTAATAAACCTACCTTTTTTGCACCTGCACTCACTCTTGTACAAATGTTGTACAATGTTGTAATAACTGTTTATATGATTGTAAAGTAAAGAAGTTAATAATCTTAAAAATAATTTGTTACCATTTTTAATGTGCCCCTCTGGTTAAACACTGCCCCCCCTT
This sequence comes from Opsariichthys bidens, assembly GCA_037194245.1. Lineage (NCBI taxonomy): Eukaryota > Metazoa > Chordata > Actinopteri > Cypriniformes > Xenocyprididae > Opsariichthys > Opsariichthys bidens. The sequence goes on from CM074294.1 coordinate 888,116, forward strand.
GGGCCCCCTAGTAAAAATTGTCTAGAACCGCTACTGCTTGCAAGTAAAGAAGTTCATAAAGTCATTACTGCTGTGCTGTTTGGAAACATCAGAAGTTGAGGCTGTATTTCTCGTTAATTTAGCCACTGTATTAAATAAGTACTTAGGGTTGTGTTTATTTTCTTCTAAAAGATTTGAAAAATAAGCAGATCTAGCAGTTTTTATGGCCTTTCTGTACTCCATCATTTTCTCTCTCCATGAAATCCGAAAAACTTCTAGTTTTGAATTCTTCCAGCTGCGCCCCAGTTTTCTGCCTTCTCTCTTAAGGGCCCGAGTGTGCTCGTTATACCATGGCGTTGGACTAATATCCTTAATCTTTTTTAAGCGCAAAGGAGCGACAGAGTCTAGAGTGTTGGAAAAGAGAGCGTCAGTAGTTTCTGTTGCAACATCAAGTTCTTCTAAGCTGTCTGGTTTGCTAAGTTGATGAAACTGATCAGGAAGATTATTTATAAAGCAATTTTTAGTGGTAGAACTGATGGTTCTAACATATTTATGGCAGACAGGCAGTTTTCCAGCCTTGGTTAAATGTAGCACGCATGAGACTAGATAATGATCTGAGACGTCATCGCTCTGCTGCAGAATTTCAACGGCATCAATATCGATTCCATGTGACAATATTAGATCTAGAGTATGATTACGACAATGAGTTGGTCCTGACACGTGTTGTCTAACTCCAACAGAGCTTAGAATATCTGTTAATGCCAATCCCAAAGCATCTTTTTCATTATCTACATGTATAATAAAATCACCAACAATAAGGACTTTATCCACAGCCAGTACTAACTCCGATAGAAAATCAGCAAATTCTTTGATAAAATCTGTACGGTGCCCTGGTGGCCTGTATACAGTAGCCAACACAAATGTCAAATTAGATTTGTCACTTACATTATATAACGTGCACCATCACTTCAAAAGAGATATATTTGAAAGACTTTTGAGTAATACTGAAGATATTACTATAGATTACAGCAACTCCTCCCCCTTTACCTTTGTGACGAGGTTCGTGTCAATAATTGTAACCTTGAGGGCTAGACTCATTTCAAGTAATGTAATCGTCTGGTTTTAGCGAGGTTTCTGTCAAACACAGCACATCTAGATTATTTTCTGTGATAATAATTTACAATAAGTGCTTTTGAAGAAAGGGATTGAATATTCAGCAACCCAAGCTTTATAATTTGTTTCTCTTTATAATCTCTGTTTACTACTTGTTGAACATCAATTAAATTACCACCCATAAATGGGTTTGGAAGTTTTCTGTATTTATTAGTTCGGGGTACAGACACTGCCTCTATCTGATGATATCTAGGTGAAAGAGTCTCTTTGTGTTGGGATTTATCTGAATTCTGTGATGTGAGACAGCTAGTAGACGGTCGCTAGGGCAGTCTGTCTTCTTTCTGACCTGGGCCCCAGTTAGTCAAGGTTGAGCTCTAAGACTATGTGTCATATTACTAGAGAGAAGAGCAGCACTACCCCAGGAGGGATGAATACCATCTCTTTTCACCAGGTCAGGTCTGCCCCAAAAACTTTTCCAATTGTCTATGAAACCTATATTATTCTGTGGACACCACTTAGACAGCCAGCCATTGAGTGATGGTACTCTGCTAATTATCTCATCACTCCTACGAGCAGGAAGGGGTCCAGAAAAAATTACAGTGTCTGACATCATATGTGCGAGTTCAAACACCTCTTTAATGTTAATTTTGGTGATCTCCGACTGGCGAAGTCGAACATCATTAGCGCTGACATGAATAACAATCTTAGAGTATTTACGATTAGAATTAGCCAGCACTTTTAAATTTGCTTTGATGTCAGGCGCTCTGGCTCCCGGCAAACATATGACTATGGTGGCTGGTGTCTCTATTTTCACGTTCCGTGTAATAGAATCGGCAATAACTAGGGCACTTTCAACAGGATTCTCAGTGGGTGCGTCACTGAGTGGGGAGAACCTGTTTGATGTTTTAATCGGAACGGAAGAGTGGTGTTTTTTCCCACGACTAGGCTGCCTCACGGTCACAAAGTTGCCCTGCTGCAGGGGCTCTACAGCCGGAACCGAACAATGTATGGAGTCCACTAAGCTAGTCGCATCCAAAACAGTATCTGAAGCCCTTGTATTCTTACTATCCTCAATTAAAGTTTGGATGCGTGTCTCTAATTCTAGGATTTTCTCTGTCAGCCTGACTATTTCCCTACATTTATGACATGTGAATCCCTCATCGCTGACAGAGAAAGCTATACTATGCATGTGACAGGCAGTGCAAGTAACAATGAAAGGAGAAGATGACATAGCTTACCGTGTTCGTAGACCGACCCGACTTACCAGTTGTTTGATGAACTTGTAGAAAAAGGAGAGCGCGGCAGAAATGACGGTGGGCACGGATAACACAAACTAATGTAATGCTAGCGCGTTGTGATGGTGATTCAGATCAAAAGATTAAAAACTAGCGATGTCAGATTAATGTGATAGGCAATATAAGACAATATCAGATATATAGTGAAGATAAAGTAGACAGCAAACAATGACAAAAAATAGATTTAAAACGAAGCTATACGGAGCAACAGACTCAAACAATTCAGCAGCGAGGCAGACAGAGGCAGACAGAGGCAGACAGGAGCAGACAGGAGCAATCGATCAAGGAGCCAAACCGTTCCATACCGGTGTGATTAAAAGATCTTAATCTAGACGGAACTGGATAAAATATTTTGACTTTTGCGACTCTGCCTGAGTATCGGACAAGTGTTCATTGCTGGCCAGAGGAGTACAGAGGAGTACAGAGGAGTCCCCCCCATGGCGAAGGTTTAAATTAAGAACAAAAAGGGAAATGGGAGGTTGTCAATTATTCACGAATAATTGAAATATACACACCTAATTTCTATATTTAATTGTACAAATATCATAAATAAACACATTTTAATTTATTTTTTAATTTCAAGAAGTATGTGTAAATAAAAATGAGGCAGATAAGTGCTCTTTGGTTGAAATAATTTAAATGATAATCAAATATAATGTACGGAATGAGCACTGGAGGGCAGCATATACCTATTTTTAAACGGGGTTGAGAAGACAGTTTTAACAATACTAATAAGAAAGTCTCTCATATCTTGTAAAATGATTGTATGACTTAAATTAAATTAAGATTTTATATTAAGTGATGAATCTTGATTAATTTAAAATGAATGTACAATTTTCAGATCAATATATTTGCTTTCTTTAAAATGTTGTATTTTGAGATTACACTCAATGACACTAAACAATATTCTCTGAATTATACACTGTTCATCAAAGACTACTTTTTGTCATGTTTAGATTTTAATTTTGTTTTGTTTAAAATGTTGTTAGTGTTAGATATCATATTAGGTATAGGTATTAGGTAATAGTATAATAATACAAACATTATAAATAAACACATAATTTAATTTAAATTAATTTATTATTTAATTTCAATTATTTAATTTATTTAGTGGGTATTCTATTTGGATGCATATATTAAGACATTATCAAAGACTAATTTCTGTCACAGTATAGAGTATAGAGTTTATTGTTTACCTAAAATAGTGAATCTGAGACAACTTACTGATAAAACAGTCTGTGTCTGTGTGTGTGTGTGTGTGTGTGTGTGTCTTTCTCTGTGTGTGCCTCTCTCTCTGTCTCTGTCTCTGTGTGTGTTTTACAGTCTTGTAGGTTTAACACTTTCATTGCTGTGTCCTTTTGTTTGCATTATAGGATAGGAAATCTCATTAAATAAAGGCATACAATCAGTTCAGATGTAGTGCACTGACTATATGGTTCTATATAATTAGTTTAATAATATGGTTAATAATAACGTAAAAAACCTTAAGATAAATTCAATCGAACCTGGATGAATTTAAAATGAATGTACTATATTTCAGATCAATATATTTGTTTTAAGATTTGAGCTTTGGGTCATGACCGAAAGAATGAGATCCCGGATACAGGCGGCCGAAATGAGCTTTCTCCGCCGGGTGGCAGGGCGCTCCCATAGAGATAGGGTGAGGAGCTCGGTCACTCGGGAGGAGCTCAAAGTAGATCCGTTGCTCCTTCACATCGAGAGGAGTCAGCTGAAGTGGCTCGGGCATCTGTTTCGGATGCCTCCCGGACGCCTCCCTAGGGAGGTGTTCCGGGCTTGTCCCACCGGGAGAAGCCCCCGGGAAGACCTAGGACACGCTGGAGAGACTATGTCTCTCGGCCGGCCTGGGAACGCCTCGGTGTCCCCCCGGAAGAGCTGGAGGAAGTGTCTGGGGAGAGGGAAGTCTGGGAATCTCTGCTCAGACTGCTGCCCCCACGACCCGGCCCCGGATAAGCGGAAGAAAATGAATGAATGAATGAATGAATATTTGTTTTATTTAAATATTTCTTCTGAATATCTCTCTCTCTCTCTCTCCCTCTCTCAGGGTCTTGCAGGTTTAACCCTTTCATTACGATGTCCTTTTGTCTACATTATAGGATAGGAAATCTCTTATGCCCTTCTCTTCTATAAATTTGTATAAAAAATAAAGGCAAAGAACCAGTTCATTTGTATTTCACTGACTATTTAGTTTTATATAATTAGTTTAATAATATAATAATATAAATGCAGCTGAAAATACAACATTTGGATCTGTTAATGATAACTTTGCTATAAACACTTTTAGTTAGTATTATATTTGAATGTATATATTAAGACAATGTCAAAGATTAATTTCTGTCACAGTATAGACTTCATTCTTATTGTTTAAAATGTTATTGAATAATCTGACTCAAAAAACTGGTCAGTCTCCAACTGGTTCGGAAATCTCCCTCACCTCTGTGTGTGTGTGTGTGTGTGTGTGTGTGTCAGTGACACTTTTAATTGTTTAGAAAAATATATTAAAAAATCTTAAGTCAAATAGTGAACTTAGATTTACACTGGAATTAGACTTAAATTTTGAGCTCCAAAAGATAACTTTGCGCTCATTTCAAAGTTACCTATGACATCCTATCGCGCCATCTGTTGGCAGCAAGAAGTGTGGCACTTTGAAATGACTTTGCCATCGTTCTCCTGTTTTTACTCTCTTACGTGCGCTTCGCCCACTGTTCACCGTTTTCCTAAGGCCTATGGTTGGCGGTGAAGCCGGGTGCAAGGGCGCTTTCAGTGCTGCTTGAAGCTTTAATATATATATATTTTGACTTTTCAGTTATTTTCCTGATATTATAATATGTTATTATAAATTGAATATGTAAAAAGCAAAATAGAAGCATTTTACTAGTGGTCTCAGAATTTCAATGGTAAGAACCCCCCTTTTTTAGTGGTGTTAACCATGTTGTAGCATGCAAATCTTATTAAAAAGTGACCTGAGTTTTCCTATCCTTTCCATTCCACTGACAGCAGCCTATGCACCTGCTCAAACCCTTGTTTGTTTAAATATATTTAGGCCTACCACATCTTTTGTATATCCCACACTGCAATGAAATGAGAGAAATGAGCTGAGAAATCTCAGCAGCAGTGCCAGCTATTCTGAAGGACCTTTGGAACCCTATTCTGATACCCCTCCTCGCTTCAAAAGCTGAGACAGTTTCCCTCAGCCTGCCGCAGTGTGCCCGCCCTTATATAGCCAGCAGACATTAGGTAAACGCAAGGTAGACATGAGGTAAACTGAAAATAAGCACTTTTCAGTCAACAGCTGTATCCATAACTGTGATATGCTTCTCTGTACTGGCACTGGGCGCACCGCTGCAAGATTGTGTGCATAACTGTTTTATGTGGACAGGGGGTGGTAGAGTTTACAATAAGCAGCTGTTAGAACACAATAAAATTCAGGTGGTGCAATATTGGAAATATTTGTATTACCTTGATAGAGTTAGATTTTTAGATCAGAGATCCTACGCAAAACAAATCACATACCAAGTCTGCATGTGTTCTTATCTGCATATGTTCTTATATTACATCAAGCCTTATCAACGGACACAACGTTCCCAAGCTTTTCCTCAAATTACTCGATCAGCTTAGCAGAGATATCTCTTTAGTTTCTGTAGTTCTTTTTATTCCACAGTTGTTTCACCACATAACTATGTTCTGTCCATGCAAAACCATTTCAACCATGTTTTGAGAGAGGCTGTAAAACAGACTTTCTGTCCAATTACAAGACTGTAGAGACAATCAGCCCCTGAATTAGAGTGTAACTGGGTAAGCGGATAGCAGACTTATCGCTTTTCACCCTGGCCAAAATAGCGTTCAGCTTGTTTTAAAATTGTCTGCTTATTGGATATCATGTTCACATGTGTAAATATGGTAAAATTTTCTAAAGAGACAAAAGGGGCTTGAATTAAAGCAATCAGAATTAAAATGTGTTCCTGGTGGACCATAAAACAAGCTAAGAAAAAAACGACATATAGTACATCAAAGGAGAACCAGAGGGATCACAATATCCTAGAGACTTAGGTTGTGTTCACACATGTCAGGTTTAGTTTAAAACGAACTATGGTGCGATTGCTCTGTTGGTGCGGTTCATTTGATTAAGGGTGAACGCTGCCATCCAAACCCTGGTGCGCACCAAACAAGCAGACCGAGACCGCTGAAAAAATGAGTCTCAGTCCACTTCCAAATGAAATCTGAAGCATACCTGTTTTTTCTCGTCATAGGAGCTACGTTGCCCATTACAGTTTGGTACAGGTCGGAAAATGCTGTCTCCTTGCAGCAGATCTTCATTTGTGTGCAGTGGAGGAATTCCTGGTGCTGTTTTGACTTCTTTTTACACATTTCTTTTCACAACTCTTCACGCAATCTCAGCTAGCCAAAATGCCATCATGCGTATGCACATATAACGAGCGAATTAAGCATCCCATGCATGACATGACACAAAGGAAAAAAGGTAAATTGTGCGCACAATTTACTAATCCATTTCCTTGATCTACTAAATCATGTGCATGATTTACTGTTTTGTTCCCTCAATTTATAAATCATGCGCATAATTTAGCAAATCGAGGGAACGAATTAGTGAACCTGTGTGCATGATTTATAAATCGAGGGAACAAATTAGTAAGTTGTAAGCACATTTCAGCCTACTATTTTTTTTGCATGTCATGTGCTTTGCTCCATAGTTCGGTAAGTTCCTTCACAAAATACTTAAAAATGGCAGTGTGAATGCTAAGCAAACCAGGACTAAATGTATTCTTTTCTTCTTTTTCTTGGACCAAAAGAACCAAGATAACTAATCACAAGTAACTGCTTATCAATGACCTAGCAGCCACATCACAATGCACTAAAACCAACTCACAGCAACATTCCAGTTTTGCACAGGCAAACACTCACATTCTCAGAAAGTGTAAAAATCTGGTTTTGTGTCTAATGATACAAATTTAAAGAGACAGGCTCATTATTAGATATTTTTACAACTAGCAGGTACTTATTAATGTTTAAATGTTAAAGCTTTTGCCACATGATCATTGCACATTGTTTACTTTTGTGGCTTGAAAAGTAAAGACCATCCATTCAGTCTTTATTCTTGATTACTGAGATATGCTTGCCAGCACTTCCCTTCTGAACCTCCAAACACACACATAGAGGTACTCACATGTACACAGTTTTACATTAAATTCAAATAACCATCTATCAGTAGAGGAATGACCTAATCTTATTCCTTGCCAATAGCCTGAAACACAACTAATGCTTTAACGCAGACTTTTTGGCAAAACTCCTCCAGACCAAATAAGGAGTGCTAGACAATCTGGGTTTAAAACTCAGCAAGGGGTGGAGTGGGTGGGTATGGTTCCTTTCCAAAAAAAAAAAACCCTTGGTTTCTTTTCAAAATTTTACTAAAACTGCCAAAATGTATGCATGTGCAAGAATCCAAAAGGCATTTGCGCGAGGTTGTTACAACAGCCTGTAGTGTAAGTGACCAGTCATATGGAATGATAGCTTTGAAGATGAAACAATATCATGAAACTTTTCTCTTATTACAAATATGACTTCTTTACGAATGACGTTCACAGCAGTTTAAATATAAAGTAAGAGTCAAACTTCTGTTGTCATATCTTCTGGATGTCATTCAGTGACTGTTTGAAGTTTGAAGTACACTACAATTTATTACCTATTAAGGAGAGAAACAACTTAATTGTGAAAAGGCTATTTATTTGACCATTCTCTGAGGTCACAATGAGCCACAAAGATGCACCATAATCTCAAAAGTCTTCATGACTTAGCCGTCAACACCCCAGTTGGATCTAAAGGCTTTGGAACAACAGGGGTTATTAAAATCTATTTTGTCAACCTTCAATAATGTGCTCTAACACACACCCATTAAGTGTTTTTCCATCACATACATGATTTCATGCGTTCCTCAGGGACTCATATGTTAGCAACAATCGAGTGATAGCTGGAGACTGGCCAAGTGGCCAATCTGTCTTCCTTCTTGAATGACTGAATAACAGGTCTGGGCCCGTAGCTGGAAACAATAGATCATGTAATAACCTTATCTGGAGTGATTTCTTACTGCTTTTGATTGAATAAAAAAGAAATGCTCTCTATGAGAATATCTGGCAGATGTTTCTTTTGGAGAGGTAGATATTAAGAGAGAGAGAGAGAGAGAGATTTTCTCTCTCTCCCTATCCTCAAATACCTGTCTTTATTTTCTTGGCCAAGGCTTTGACTCATGCTGGCAGAAGTGGCCCAAATAAATGCACTAGCACAAGTCATTCAGGGGGGTTAGGGGTGGGGTTAGAAAAAACAGAGAAAAACAACACAATGTACAATACCCAAGTGTGCTAGTTTCCCTAATTGCGTAGTGTTCCTTACTTTCTTTTTTCCCCTCTCTTTCATACTGACCCCCCACCCCTTATCCTTCTTGTTCAAGACATGGGTGTGCAATGATTTGCTTTTGGGGAATAAAACCCACAGTTTGGGAGTGGAGAGGGATATTACAGAGCAGGATGGACCGTAGTAAGTTACCTCTGCTCTTGCTAGGATTTCTCCTGCTGGTTCTGTGTAGACCCTCCATTCAAGGAGGTAAGCTGTCTTTAAACTCATTCGGCTTTTTCTATCTTTATTGTATTACAGGTGTATTGCAGTTATGGCAATAGCATCACATTTTCTTGTGGATGAAGTTATTTTGGACTTTATTTTCTGTCTTTGGAATGTTTTAGATACAGGTAAAGGATGGATGAATAAAAAGTAAGCAAGTGGTATCCAAAATCCTATCCTGGTGGAATGCTGTGGTGTATTGTAGCAGGAGGGTTTATTGTGTCAATAAAATTTGACTCAGGTCTTGCATGATCTTTTGGACCAAAAGAACCAAGATGACTAATCTACAAGTGTGAACTCACTCTTAAACAGTGTGAGTAGTGTTTACACTAAAAAACTCCAACAAGAAAAAGTGCACTTAAAATACACAGATTTAACGGGGAAAAAAACAAAGTGTGGAATTTTGGACACTTCTTGCAAAATCCTTTCCTGGTGGAATGCTGTGGTGTATTGTAGCAGGATGGTTTATTGTGTCAATAAAATTTGACTCAGGTCTTGCATGATCTTTTAATCATAATTAAACTTTGCTGTGATGAGGCAACATTGCTAATGATTTAGTAAAGCTACAAACTGTTTATTTAATTGAGCTGATATAGCAGTTATTTTATAGAATATATAATATATATTTGATTTCATAGTACTTTGATATTTTTGCATTTTGTTGTGTTTAAACTAAATATTATTGATAAATGTAACCTGAAACCAGAAACTTTTACATGTAATTTTCAATTTAATCTGATACAAAGAAAAATAGTTCTACATAAAACCAGGTAGATTTTTATAAACAATGAAAATCTAATTTTATGTTTGAATTCACTGTTTGTTTTTAGGTTTCTCACTTTCCATCTTTTATTCACGCAGAAGGAAAGTTCAGAGAAAGTTACAGTCCAGATCATTACATCATACACTAACAACCTGCAAGCTTTTCCCAGTAGGTTTGTGGAAACAGAGGACTTCAGCTTTTTAGTTCTAAGCTCTTGGATAAAGTATAGGATGTTGTTCTTTATATGAATCACATCCATTCTCTTTTTCCTATGCCTCCGAATCTTAAACAGCAAGGCAAGAGGTGGTAATGCACAAACTCATGTGGTAATGCATTCGGTGCTGTTTGAGGCTTCACATAAAAGACTAGATGTGAAGATTAGTTATAACCCATTGGGTATGTGGCATCATCACTAAGTAAAGGACAAGTATAGTCCTCATGAACCAGTAATGTGTTGCAAGAGTGATATCCTAATATGCATTGTCTGACAAAACAATCAAATTTTAAAAAATATGCATTTGCAGTGCAGTGATGTTGGCTGCAGATTTGGTCATTTCTACTAACAATGTTTCAGAAAGTTTTCTCTTTATTCCCCTCTTATCAATTTCTACCTTTCGTTGTAGTTTGCCAGGTCAAACTAACAAATAAATTCTTCCTTATGTCTTTATCTGGAAAGATATCCAGCATATTAATAAATATATTTATTAATATTCTCTTTCTCTCTCAGGAATCTATATACCAGCTGGTGCAGGGGGAGGAGCTGGAGCTGGATTAGGGGCTGGTGTTGGAACTGGAACTGGTCCAGGAGGTGGATTTGGTCCTGGAATTGGAGGTGTTGGTTTAGGAGTCGGTCCTGGAGGAGTTGGAACAGGGTTAGGTCTAGGTGCTGGTCCTGGAGGACTTGGAACAGGGCCAGGAATTGGCATCAGATCTGGAACTGGTGAGGGTTTTACACACACACACACACACATAAATATATATATAAAATGATGTACATATTTTATGTATTTATGGGGAGCAAGGTGCTGGTGCAGGAGGACTTGGTACTGGTGGATTAGGCACTGGAGGACTTGGAGCAGGTTGCTGAAATTATTTACTTTTATTTATTTTTTATTAAGTGTATTATTGTTTGTGATTAACATACTGAACAATTTAAGGGTATACAAAATTCCCTAAATATGTAAAAAAAATTGATGTTTTGCTCACAGGGCCATTTGTCAAGCCACCTAAAACAGGTGTGTTGTAAAGCATGATAATTTTTAGATTAATGTTATTAACAAAGATTGGCAGAGTCAATGACTTTACATCAGATGAGAAGTTCATTGTGTCAACACAGGAGGATATCTACCAGGAATTAGACCAGGTGGTACAGGTGGTGGTCCTGGAGCTGGATCACTTGCACCTGGAGGAGTTGGTCCTGCTGGTATTGGACCAGGGAGCTTTGGACCTGGTGGCATAGGTCCAGGAGGCACTGGACCTGGCACTGGTGCTGTGGGAACTAGACCAGGAGGTGTCATACCTGGAGGGACTGGCCCTGGTGCTGGTGTTGGAACTGGAGGCCTTGGAGCAGGTATTATTTCTTATAAAGTAATTTTACTAATAAGTTATCAAATCTATCTCAACTGTTCCTTAACATGAAGGTTCTGCTAGTCTTTGTGGGATTGTAGAATAATGTACCTGAGCCAAATAATACTGGAAACGTCATATTTGTTGGGTATGGTGGTAGATTGAGATTGTGCTTTCTGGAAAGTACTTTTTACTTTCACCTAATATTTTCTAGGCACTGGTGGCAATCCCCTTAAATCTGGTGAGTGGGAGAAAACTACAGAAAATTAAGTGCTTGCATATTTTTGCAATTTTTACTACATACATTAAATTGAGCAAATAATGTATTGGTTTAATTTAAGTTTGCACAAATCTTGCTTCACACAATCAGGTTATGGGGGTATTTCAGGCACTATTGGAGCTGGAAGTCTTGGTGGCGCTGGTGGTCTTGGAGGCCTTGGATTGAGGCCAGGGGGTGCTGGCCTTGGAGGTTTAGTATCTGGTGGCTTTGGTGTTGGTCCAGGGGCTGGTGGCATTGGCACAGGAGTACCTGGACAAGGTAGAGCAACTCCACTCTGCTTCACAAAGTTAAATTTTAAGTTAGGCAAATGTTTTTGGTGATGTTTCTTAGAATTTTATCATTTTTCTTCAGGAGTTGGCGTTGGCGTGGGTTAGAAAATTAATAGAACTAAATGTTAGTAACTATATATATATATATATATATATATATATATATATATATATATATATATATACACATACATATGGATATTTAAAAGCATAATCCCAAATATATTAGGTTTTGTTTAGTGCAGTTTTTTAGTTTTTTTAAATATCCTGCTTCTAGGTGTGGGAGGGAAACCCCCCAAAATAGGTTAGCAATCTGTAAGATGCACTGTTTAAGATTTACTGTCGGACTCTCTGTATAAAGATTTCATCTTCACTGAAGAAATTAAGGTAGATTCACTCCATGTGTACATATATATATATATATATATATATATATATATATATATATATATATATATATATATATATATATATATATTTTAATTATTTTTTTTATTTTTTTTACAGGTTATGGTGGTGTTGGACAAGGTGGCATTGTTCCTGGTGGAGTTGGACCAGGTGGCATTGTCCCTGGTGGTACTGACCAAGGTGTTATTTTTCCTGGTGGTGTTGGACCAGGTGACTTTAGTCCTGTTAAGACATCTTTATTATTAACAATAGGCAATAGTTAATAGTTACTGCCTTTATACTGATTCTTTTTATATTACTTAGTACATTTTTGATTAAAATAAATAATTTTGCATTGTCACAGGAGCAGGCAGAAAACCTGGGAAACCAGGTAAGATGCAAATATAAAGTTTTTGCAACTACAACAAAAACACTGTACAATCGCATTTCAAATCCATGTGTTGAACATCATTATTTCTTATTAATTCTTATAGCAACTGGATTCAGAAATATCTTTCATTTGAAATCAGCATACTGTCAGCGGTTCTGAAATGCATTCACCTCTGATGGTCTAATATTAGGTTATGGTAGGCCTGGGGGTTTTGGTGGTGGACCGTTTGGAACAGGAAGGGTTGGACCACTTACACCTGGAGGTACTGGAACAGGCTACCCATCAGGTGGTAAGTATACATTTTCTTTCCTCCTAAGTTGTAGATATAACATAAAGAACATTTTACAGTTATGAAACACTAGGATAAAATATTACAATAAAAACTAAGACCATATTTTAAAAACAGCAAATCTAGCAGTGGACTTGAGTATGATACACTCGATAAGATTCATCAATACAAAACTTAAAAAATAGCACTTGAAAAATAGGAATATATTTAAAGATGATCAGTGCAAAGTGATCATATTTTTGGAGGGTTAAAATGAAAAAGGAACATGCTTTGCTGCTTAAAAATGGAATTTGTTTTTAGGCAGTTATGGTGGATATGGTGGACCTGGAGGTCTTTATCCTGGAGCTGGAACAGCTGGCCAGAAGCCACCAAAACCAGGTAAAACTAGATCTATGGACACGAGTTTTTGCATAAAAAAGCTGTGATACTTTTTTACTTGTGGTAGGACACAAATATTGATTAAAGCATCTTGTTTTACACCACATCAAAAAATGTCTTTTTGGCAAAAGAATATAGTTCATTTTTAAAGCACATTAAAAAGACATTTAACCTGCTTATCCTTCTGAAACAGGAATTGGACCAGGTGGTATAGGAATTGGTCCACGTGGCACAGGAATTGGACCAGGTGGTGTAGGAATTGGTCCAGGTGGCACAGGATTTGGACAAGGTGGCATAGGAATTGGTCCAGGTGGCACAGGAATTGGACAAGGGGGCATAGGAATTGGTCCAGGTGGCACCGGAATTGGACCAGGTGGTATAGGAATTGGTCCACGTGGCACAAGAATTGGACCAGGTGGTGTAGGAATTGGTCCAGGTGGCACAGGATTTGGACAAGGTGGCATAGGAATTGGTCCAGGTGGCACAGGAATTGGACTAGGTGGAACAGGAATTGGACCTGGTGGCACAGGACTTGGTCCAGGTGGAGCAGGAGCGGGTCCTGGAGGTGTAGGAATTGGACCTGGTGGCACAGGACTTGGTCCAGGTGGAGCAGGAGCTGGTCCTGGAGGTGTAGGAATTGGACCTGGTGGCACTGGAGCTGGAGGAGCAGGAGTTGCGCCTGGTGGAGGTTAGTTTTGAGGGGATAATTGTTATGGAGTGTCTATTTACCCTAAGTGTAAATAGCGTACCTTGTTGTCAAATGCTATTTACACTAGCTCCACCCACCAATGTCTGGTTGGGCCACTCAAGATTAAAAAATGAAGAGCAGAATTCAATGTCTTCAGTGGTGCAGCAGTAGCGAGTAAGGCTCACAGTCCTGGCTTTTACCATGATCAATGCAAGTTCCAGTCCACCTTTTGCCAAGCTGTATGCTGAGGTAATATTAAAAGTATTTATTGGGCAGGGTTAGGGGAAGGTGTAGGTTGGGGTAGGTGTAGGAAGGAGGGTTATTATTCTCCCAGTAAGGCAGCATCCATTTAATAATTTTAATAAATATAATAATTTCAAATCTATGATATTACTGCATCCTGTTAATGTATTATTGTATCTGCCAATATAAAGTATAGCATCTAATTACTATTTACACTTCTTGCAAAGAACTGTTACTTTTACATGGTGTAAATAGCATATGGCTAATAAAATGCTGCTATTGTCACTTACTGTAAATAGCATCTAATTTCTATTTTCACTTAGTGTAAATAGCATCTAATTCCTATTTACGCTTAGTGTTTTAGCATTTAGTGCAAATAGCCGCTGCCTAATTTTTATGCTACTGCTTTATTTATGAAAGTATAATGCACTGTTTCCAACTTCATTATGGCTCCCAGCACCTTTTCTCCCCCAAACTGGATTACCTGGAACTGGGACAGGCACTGGAGGCAAAGTCGGAAAGACTGGGAAGGCATCAGTGCCAGGTAATTGACATCTATTGATAAAGCTCCCCCTTTTTTGATAGTTTTAACAAATGTTGAAAAAGCATTGTTTTATATTTGCTCTTTTTCTGCATTCAAACAAGGTGTTGGGATCCCTGGGTTATACCAAGGGGGTATTGTTCCTGGACAAGGTGAGTGACTGAAATATTTGACAGTTACAAGATTTTCCAATGTTTGTAGAATATTCACACAGATATAATAAATCTGCATTTTTGTTTTTTATGTGTAGGCTTTGGTGGTAGAGGCATTCTGCCAGGTGTAGCCACAGGATCTCAAACTGGTAAGCTTTATATAGTTAATGGTTTCTCTATAGCGTTAGAGTTTTTTATTTTTTTTTTTAACAATGAAAATGCTTTCTGAAGCTATTTCCTATTTTGTTTTTTATAGGACAGCTTGGTCAAGGTGCAGTTGGAGCTAATGGTAAATTAAATTACTGACATATTTAAATAAGGTGTGGAAACTACTTCTAACAGAGATCACTTCTATTTTCTCTTGCAGGAGGCCGTGGAGGTTTTGGTCAACAAATACCAGGCGTGTTTGGTGGCTATCCTCTTATATCACCGAAGTCTGGAGGTAGTAGGCATTTAAAAATCCGTCCATTTATTAATTTTTGTTATTCACATTACAGAGTTTTAGAGTATTTATAGAAATGTACTTTCTGACCTCATTCAAGGCACAAGCACTGCAAAGTCTCAGGCTAAAGCTGCCAAGCTTGGTAAGTTATGCAGGAGCAATATATGAGTATATATCAAAAGAATATGCTTGATATTTTTGACTCGTCTTTCAGGGGCTGGTGGTGTTCCTGGTCTAGGTGGTGGACTTGGTATCGGAGGTGTACCTGGTGCAGGGGGTCTGCCAGGAATAGGTGGTATTCCTGGAACTGTTGGTGCAACTCCTGGTGTTTTATATCCTGTAGCTAGTGGTGTCTATCCTGGAGGTAAATTTAGAGTTTATTATAAATAGACTGAAATATTTAGAGATTATCTTAAAAGTAAAAATTGCTCAAGTATTATAATATCTATGAATTGTCTCTCATTAGGAGCTGGGGCAAAAGCTCGGAAATATGGTAAGAAAACCTTTAGAATCTTGTTTTATTCAATCACCTGACTGACAACTGTCTCTTTAATGGAAAACAATAGGTGTAAAGAAATGACAGCAAATAGAAGTGTCAAATGTCTGGTGTTTTGTGTTCCTTACATTGACCTAGTTTTCCCTTTGTCTGATTAGTCCATTAGTTTCACCTGTTCAGTTAATTACCTTATTAGTCCTCCTTATTTATAGTAATGAAAGGGCGAGTCAGCGAATGAGAAATGCAGGCTTTCATGAAGCACAGAATGGTGTAACAGGCAGGGTCAAACGGTAGCAAACAGGGATGTCGGAGATGAGGCAGAATCATAAATAGTACACAGGCGGGTAGGTCATAGGCAGGCGGCAGACAAGCAATAGTCCAGTAATCCAGAGCAGTAAATTGGCA
Source organism: Opsariichthys bidens (assembly GCA_037194245.1). Taxonomy (NCBI): domain Eukaryota; kingdom Metazoa; phylum Chordata; class Actinopteri; order Cypriniformes; family Xenocyprididae; genus Opsariichthys; species Opsariichthys bidens. The sequence continues at coordinate 904,438 of CM074294.1, forward strand.
GCAAACAATCAAACAACGTAATAGACAGGCAGAAAACAACACAAGGGAAAATGCTCAGAAATGACAGGGGTTAACTAATCAAGATTTCGCGGTTGGTGTGGTGTGAGAATGGTGCTAATAAGTGGTAGGTGATGTGTTTCAGGTGTGTTTGTAATCAGTCCAGATACGAGGGGTTCATGGGAAATGTAGCGTGATTCCAAAATGGGTGAATGTGTGTGTAGTGCATTGTGGGAGGTGAAGTCCAAGGTGAGAGTGCGTGTGTGTGTGTGTGTGTGTGTGTGTGTGAGTGTGCGTGTCCGGAGTGAAGTACCCTCTAGTGGTTTTTACGGGCGCTTCAGCTGACAATCGTGACATTTATACCCTGTGTTCTCCTTAATTCGCTGTCCATTCTCATCTATGTTTTACATGGTGGTGTTTTGCCTGTTCTGCATTTTGGTTATTAAAATTCTCTCCTTGCACTATTCCTGTCGAGCGATTCATTGCACACACACGTACCATGAAAGAAGAATGGACCTTTACAGAAGGTACCCCCTTTTTTTTGCTGCATTTTTGTTTCTTTTTATTTTTTCCCTCCTCCGTCTCTATGGACTTTCCTGGAGTTGCCCTGCTTTGCCTGGAGCAGGGAGACCGCCCGCTGGAGCTTCATATATGGAACTTTTTACATCTCGCACGCCAGACCCATTTCTCAGACCGCTCACTCAGTGTATTTTACTACACCAGCCTGAGCGAGCAGTCAAAGGCACGCATTCCACCAGACGGTCGTGGAGTGGGTACTGGTAAATAATAGCTTTTCATTTATGATCGACCTTGCTGGGGATGAAAGCATTACCAGTCCCACTCCACCACCACCAGAGACCAGCCATCCACCACTGACCATGACCAGCACGCCAGCAGAGTTTCCTATGCCCATCGCAGACTGTGGAGACCGGCATGCCGCAATGGATGACCCCGAACCAGAGAAGAGGTTGGAAGGAGTCATTGCTCCGGAACCCAGACCACTGCTAGGGTCTGATCAGGTGTGTGAACCTGCAACATCGTGCGTCACCAAGGGAGTACTTGTAAAGTTAGAGGGCTGGGAGGAAGACCACACCCACTACCACACAGCTATGGATGAGATGTCAGCTGTCTCTGGTACTTATTCAGAGGAATTGAAGGACATTGTTGAGGTAAATTTGATGGACTTTTTGGGAGAGGTTGTTCCCAATCCCCCTGTTTCTCCAGAGCATCCTGTTTCTCTAGAGCTTCCCGTTTCTCCAGAGCTCTCTGTGTTCCCAGAATTCCCGCCCAGCTTCCCTCTCCCACCTCCTCTATCAATCAGTTCCTCAGCACCACCTCCACTGCTGTTCTTCAGTCCCTCTGCATCTACCACATGCAGTGTAGATGTGCTCAGTCTCTTCACTACACCAGCTCCATCCAGCACAGAGGTTCCTCTGTCATCACTTCCAGCCTCTGTGTCCAGCACTCCACCTCAGCCCATTGACACTTCAGCTTCACCTCCCTCCCTCGGTTCCACCGGACACCATCGGCCATACAGCTTCTCCGGGCTCCCTCATCTCTTCGGCTTCGGCTTGGTCAGCCATCGACCTGCCTGTGCCTTCGGCTCCGTCTGGCTCCGTCTGGCTCCGTCTGGCTCTGCCTGGCTCTGCCTGGCTGCGCCTTCCCCCCGGTTCCTCCTTCATCCTCTGTCTCACCGTCTCTGCCTCTGGTCTCTGGTGTAGGGGATTTTACAGTTAAAGACCCAAAAGACCAGATATGATAAATGAAGTCCCGGAGTCAGAGTTTAAAAAAATAATTTGAAGAAAATTTTAATGAAGAATAGTTTGGTACAGACAATATACATTATTTTCTAGTTTTTGAAAATGAAAAGGAAATTAAAGGCTTTAACATAAGTTGAAGCTAGTCATTCTAAATAATTCAATATTTAGAAAGATAATTTCATGATAATTCGCTCAAAATATATATATATTGAAGCGGCAGTGGATTACAGAATTCACCCCTTCACTGGTGATCCGACTCCTCAGACGCTTGTCGCCGTGGCTCCACCTCGGTCTTCAGTGCCATCGGCCTTGCGTGGGCCCATCGACCTGTCAGCTCCACCAGTGTCTTCATCTTCAGAGGTGGTATCTTCGTCGGTTAGGGTGCACTCCACCTCGTCAACACCATGGCTCCTCCCACCTTCGACTCCGCCCTGGGGCCTCGTCCTGGCTGGTCTCTGGCCTTACATCTGGCTCCTCCTGCTCCTGGCTTCCCCCAGGCTCCTCCCACTTTCCACAGTTTTGTTTTTTTATTGACTGTTTTTTCCACTCTCCTCTTCCTCGTCCTCCTCCAGAGCCCCCGCCCTCCCTCCTCAGTTGAACTCTATACGATGCGAGGCCGCGCCTTCTCGGAAGGGGACGAACTGTCAAATGTCTGCTGTTTTGTATTCCTTAGGTTAACCTAGTTTTCTATTTGTTTGATTAGTCCATTAGTTTCACCTGTTCAGGTAATTACGTTATTAGTCCTCCTTATTTATACCCTGTGTCGTCCATTTTACGTTTTATGATTTTGTTGGTTAGAGATTTATCATGCAGCATGTTTGCTCTTGGTAAATATAGAAACATCTTAATTTCTTTTAATATTGGGTTGTCTATTTTCCTGCTTCAGGGTTAGGAACTGGTGGACTTCCTGGTTCTGGTTTGGGAGTGGGTGGTCTTGGAGCAGGAGGAGTTCCTAGTTCTGGTTTTGGAGAGGGCGGCCTTGGAACTGGAGGACTTTCTGGATTGGGTGGTCTTAGTGGACTCCTTGGTTCTGGTTTAGGAGCTGGTGGTTTCCCCGGACCTGGAGTTGGTCCTGAAGGTATGTTGAAAATAATAATTTTAGTTGAAAATGACTTTGTTATGCTGTTGAAAGTAAATATTATCATTAACAGCACAAAAATGTCTATTATTCTGCCATGTTTAGGATATGCTGCGGCCAAAGCAAGAAAATATGGTATGACTTTACATTCTGCAATTTGCAATGAATATTTCTATAGAAAAGAAAAGTAAAATGAATGGCATTGTTAAAAATGTTCATTGTGTCCATAAATTTATGTTTTTGCCTTAGCAACTCTGCTCCTGGAGAGTAACAGTAACTCCCTGTCCACCTAAACTAGGTTGCTGAGGATTAGTTGAAAATTACAGGCTGATGTGTTTAAACAGGGTTAGATCTGAACTCAGGAAAGTAGCTTTCTAGGAACAAGATTGGCTATACCTGCCCTAGCTTTTCACAGAATGCATGAGAAATTATTTATTATCCTTATTGTAGGAGGTCAGTGAAAATTTCAGACTTAATTCTTGGCTTTATTGTTTTGCTCTTTTTAATCTAAGTTAAAACATAAAATATTATTAATGTCCCTCTTAATTATTTAGTAAATATTGTATACCCTACATCAGGGCACATCATCATTATTGTTTTATTACATCCTCTGATTGTTGTAGTTGAAATCACTGTATATCTGTACTCTCCACCCAAAAATCAGACCTTTTGATTTTATTTCATATAAGTTGGGAGATTCTACCACAGTTATAGAAACCATAAGAAAGGAAAGACATTAATATTCATTGATAAATGCTTTATAGCTCAACTTGGACGTCATGGTGGGACTTTGAGTACTGGAGGCTTACCAGGTGGAGCAGCCAGTGTGTCTGGTGTTGGACTTGGTGGAGTACCTGGTCGAGGTCTTGGGACTGGTGGACTACCTAGAGGTGCAGCTGATGGACTACCTGGAGGTGCAGCTGGTGGACTACCTGGAGGTGCAGCTGGTGGACTGTCTGGTGGTGGAGTTGGTGTTCTTCCTAGTGGTGGTTCTGGAGGACTCCCTGGCTCTGGTACTGATACCATTATAATGTATGATTTGAATATAAAGTTTTGAGGTCATTTTTAATATTTCATACTCTGATGCTTTACAGAATATGCAGAGGCAAAAGCTCGTAAATATGGTAAAACAATATTTAATTCAATCCTTCAACATACTGTTAAAGGAATTATGATAGTTTTATCGATAGATTTTAACTTTATTGCAGTTTACAACCTGATATATTGTTTTTTGCTTTTCTAGGTCTACTTGGTGGAGGTGCTGGTTTAAGCCCAGGCACTGGATTAGCTGCAGGTTTTCTGGGAAGATTACCAGGTACTGGTGTCGGACCAGGTGGGGCAAGCAGTATACCAGGAAATGGATTTGGACAAGGAGGCATCCCTGGTGTGGGTTACGGTCCAGGAGGTGTTCCTGGTGGTAGCTTTGGACCTGGGAGTGTTGCTGGGAGTGCATTTGGACCTGGAGGTAAATCAGTATTTAAAATGATTTCAAATGTAAATCTAAATAGTTTTTATGTGACTTAAATGACTAAGTCTTGGAAAGCTAAAATGAGTACACTGAAAAAAAACCCTAGAAAACTATAACATTTTCTGCCATGCCATTGTTTTTTAAGCTTAAAAACATTTCCTTTAACCCTTAAACACAACACCATGCAATGTGTAATTAAAAAAAACAGGTAAAGCACCTGTGAAAAATCAATATATAAAATTATTTTGTATTACACAGTACATATTGCACAGTACACACTTTTCTTGAAATGTTGTTTTCTCCCATGTGTTCCACTAGTATTTTTTTTTTAAAGAGAGAGAGTGTAAGGGGAGGAGTATTACTAACCACCAGACTTGACCAGACAGACAGACTTGATAGCCCATAGTCATTGTTGTATTCGCCCCTAAACAATTCTCAAGTGCAAGAGACCATAAAGACACAATGCATTGATATACAGCACTGAATATTCAAAATATATTCTATTTATTGTAGAGGAGTGTGAATGGATGTTACACAACTGTTTTATAGCTAAGCTCTTTCTCTTCACAACTGCCTATTGAGTTTCTTCTTGAGAGAGAGACAGGCACAAAACATCTCTATAAAACTCAATGTCATAAGAAAAGAATACATTTAACCTTTCTTGGAGTTTAATTAAACTCTGACCAATCTGGAAACCTAAATAACATGTCTAGCCAGATGACCTTTCTTTGCGTTGACTGTAAGTTTAACCATCACATTCCTGGGCACATTTTAGTGTCTTGTCAGTGTTCTCAACTGCAACATTCAAGCACACAGCAATGTAAGCTTAGTGTGGTTGGAGCCCAATGTTGATTATCTACTGGATGGTGATTTTAAGCATAGGTATTTTTCGATACTCTGCTCTTCTTTCTATTTAGTTCATGCATGGCATGCATGCATGCTTGGCCTGGCCAAGATTTTCTGAGGTGATTGTTTGAATGGAATTTTTTTTCATTAGCAGGTGAAAAGAGGTAAAGATCTGGTGGTTCATGCTCAGATGCCCCTCTTGAGGAGTGTTAAAGTCAGTGTAGACTTTGAGGGTATACAGTGACGCAAGGATCGGGGGGGAGGGGGGCACTAGCTGGAAATCTTTAAGATCTTGCTTGGTTTTTGGGTTTACTCTGATTTGAGATGCTGAGATCAAGGATATCGAAGACCTGATTGAAAGTCACACGGGTTGTTTAAAGACACAATTATCTAGAAGTTATAAAGTTTAACATTAAGAATTTTACATAGATTAAACCACTGTAAAATCATATTTCACTATCATTGACTTCTTATATTCTAGAATACTCCAGGGCCAAAGCACGGAAATATGGTAAGGAGAAAGTTAGATGAACCACTTTTTAGAATCCATGTCGAAACATTTAATTGTAAATTACATTTTTCCATGCATTTTGCAAATAGGGGTTACTGGTGGAATGGGATTGCCTGGAGGATTAGGAGGGTCACTTGGTAGTGGAACAGTTCCAGGTGTTGGACCTGGAGGAGGAACACCAAGTGCCGGAATTGGACCAGGAGCGGCACCAATTAGTCGTTCTGGACCTGGAGGAGTATCTCCAGGTGGTTATGGGCCAGGAGGAGTACCTGCTGGAGGATATGGACCTGGCTCTGGCGGTATGCTGACAAACATTATATTACATTTGCAGTTAAGGGGTTTTGCTCATTTCCATTTCTGCATTATACTTTGTATCTCACTTTGAATGCAGCCTATCCAGGTGGACCAAAGGCCCTAAAATATGGTAGGATGTTTTAAATCAGCATTTCCATCATGGTTTTTTCTACAATTTGGCATCAACACTTTAAATCATTAAAATATTTTAATCCAGGTCCTGGTGGAAGTGGAGGGGCTCCAGGACATGGTCTGCAGGGTCAGGTAGGAACCGGTCCAGCAGGAGGATTTGGTACAGGGGCAATTGGTGGTTATGGTCCCGGAACTATAGGAGGTCCTGGGTCTGGATTTGCTGGAGCAGTACTGCCTGGTGCTGTTGGAGCAGGAAGCAGAGGAGGGCTTGGAACTGGCTACGGAACAGTTGCTGGAGGTAATTTAAGCGAGTCAAAATAAGTAATTTACACAGACATTAGAAAATGTGTATTTTTAAACTGTATCTGATATACATATCTTTCAATTTATTACATGTAATGCCCTATAGGACCTGGACCTGGATCAAAAGCAGCTAAATATGGTATAAGTTGAAATATAATGCTAGAACTGTACACACACTTACATAAGTTTTACAAATAGCTGTTGATCATTAGTTAATTTACTCTACATAAAAAGTTACAAATGTTATTATTTTATTAATATAATTAATATATTTTAATACACATTAAAGGCACAATATGTATTTTTTTCACCGCTATGGGTCGCTAAACTCTTCAAAACTCTCCAAAGGCGGAGTTTGTGAATTAGTGGAGCATGGAACTTGTCGTCATGCCGATTGATCTAATAATGTTTATAGGGAAATAATGTTTATGGATGAGTGAATGCATTTTTTTTTTATATGACTGTGGTATGAAACTGGGCGGGGCTGAGAATTCAGAATTATTCTGTGTATTAGTTTGTTGGCTGTATGAGATTTAACAGTAAGCTAGATCAACATTAGAATATTATACTGATGATATTCTAACACTTCGTCGTGTAAGCTATTTAACATTGATTAGTCTTATGTAGCCTACATTTGCTTACCTTGTCTACGTGCAAGAGCGTTATCTCTGTCCAGTCAAAGTTTGTTGCAAAGTTCTCGCCATCTAGGAAACGCCACGCTGAAATTGATCCTCGTTTTCGTTCCCCTTTTGTCCCAAAGTTTGCTTGCCAAGGTCCATAATGTTTGAACAAAACAACAACAGCACGCCGCTAGACGTTAGGCTGCTGTCTGTGTCTGTTGCAATGGTTTCTGTGCAGTACAAGCAGAAACCAGGAATAAGGCAGATATTACGTCACTGACAGGTGCAAGTGACAAGGGAGGGACAGGGCATTTAAAATCGTGAATTTCGCTAAATTTACATATTCTTGGAAATAATTAAGATAATGTAAGTACACGGCTGAACGAAATATATAACAGTGTGCAAGTGTTTTTTGGATATTTTAATATAAAAAAGTTTACATATTGTGCCTTTAATGTATTTTTCAAATATATATTCATACTTCATGTACATTAACTACTAATATTTTAATTACACTATGCTTTAATATAAACTATTTTTAATATCAAATATTATTAATATTATAAGATTAAGTGTTAAAAATGAAATGTCTGGCATGGAATGATACAAAATTAAGTCTAAATCTAGCCATATTTTGATAGGTTTACCTGGTTCTGGGGGTGTCTTAGGAGCAGGAGGTATACCAGCAGCCGGAACAGGAGTGGCAGGAGGTATATGAAGCAATTTGACATGTAACTGTTTTTTTCTCTGTTAAAGGGATGGTAAATGTGATGTTAAAACAAGAATAAAAAACTAAAGAGTATTCCAACATGTCAGCGGGAATCTTATGGAATCATATATTAGCCTCTCAATTAGTTACAGATACAGCATTTTTACTGTACCACTTCTACTTTGGCTGCATAAGATGAGAACACATTCAGAGTCTGTGAAATATTTCCTCGTCCCTTATCGCAAAACACTTGCTCTGTCTAGATGCTCTTAAATCCACAATTAGGACGCTTTCCGGTTACATATCACGCTTGTACTTCAGTAAGCCTACAGAAGACAGGTTCATGTGTTTACATGCCAGGTGAAATCAGGGTAAATGGTGTAAAAATCTAACCGTGTCAGTAGTTTTATGCTTTTTATGCTTTCTCCAATAATGGAGAACGGGTTAATGTGTTTACATGAGCACATGCATTGTCAATTTATTAAGCATAATCGGGTTAAGATTGTATGTGCATGTAAATGCTCTCAATGATGACAGAATTTTAATTTTTCTTTGGAGTATCCCTTCACGATAAGCAATACATTACAGATACAATACAATACATAATTTTTTCAAACCAAACTAATAACTGATTTGTATGCTGAAACTGAAGTCAAAAGTTAAACACATATACAGGTGCATCTAAATAAATTAGAATGACGTGGAAAAGTTCAATTATTTCAGTAATTCAACTCAAATTGTGAAACTTGTGTTTTAAATAAATGTAACACACACAGACTGAAGTAGTTTAAATCTTTGGTTCTTTTAATTGTGAGGATTTTGGCTAACATTTAACGAAAACCCTCCAATTCATTATCTCAACAAATTAGAATATGGTGACATGCCAATCAGCTAATTAACTCAAAACATGTGCAAAGGTTTCCTTCAAGTTCTTGAAGTTTGGTTCACTAGGCTACACAATCATGCGGAAGACTGCTGATCTGACAGTTGTCCAGAAGACAATCATTGACACCCTTCACAAAGAGGGTAAGTCACAAACGTTCATTGCCAGAGAAGATGTTCACAGAGTGCTTAATCCAAACATGTTAACAGAAAGCTGAGTGGAAGCAAAAAGTGAGGAAGAAAATGATGTACAACCAACCAAGAGAACCGGAGCCTTATGAGGATTGTCAAGCAAAATCAACTTCACAAGGAATGGACTGAGGCTGAGGTCAAGGCATCAAGAGTCTCCATACACAGATGTGTCAAGACATTTGGCTACAGTTGTCGGATTCCTCTTGTTAAGCCACTCCTGAACCACAGAAAACATCAGAGGCGTCTTTTCTGGGCTAAGGAGAAGAACTGGACTGTTGCCAATTGGTCCAAAGTCCTCATTTCAGATGAGAGCAAGTTTTGCATTTAATTTGGAAACCAAGGTCCTGGAGTCTGGAGGAAGGGTGGAGAAGCTCATAGCTCAAGTTGCTTGAAGTCCAATGTTGAATTTCCACAGTCTGTGATGATTTGAGGTCCAATGTCATCTGCTGGTGTTGGTGTTTTTTGAAAACCAAAGTCACTTTATTTAACAAGAAATTTTGTAGCACTTCATCCTTCCTTCTGCTGACCAGATTTTTGAAGATGCTGATTTCATTTTCCAGCAGGATTTGGCACCTGCCCACACTGCCAAAAGCATCAAAAGTTGGTTAAATGACAATGGTGTTGGTGCGCTTGACTGGCCAGCAAACTCACCAGACCTGAATCCCATAGAGAATCTATGAGGTATTGTAAAGAGGAAAATGAGAAACAACAACAACAAAAAAAAGAACCAAAAAAATATAGATGAGCTAAAGGCAACTGTCAAAGAAACCTGTGCTTCCATACCACCTCAGTAGTGCCACAAAAGGATCACCTCTATGCCCTATTATGGATAGAATGACGGTACAATTATTGGATACAGGGAGGTCTGTAATGAAATCAATGGGAATATGTGATAAGGGGCGTGTCTGCCTTTGTGCTCTTTGAACCAGGACGATATGTTACAGTAGGTCAAATCTAGAGAAGAACAATGACCATCGGGCCTGTCTGGGATTGAGTCGTTTAGCGGTGCGAAGATATTCAAGGTACTTATAATCGGTCAGTACAGTGAAAGGATACTTTGCCCCCTCTAGCCAGTGTCTCCACTCTTCGAAAGCTGTCTTCATTGCTAACAACTCCCGATCCCCCACATCATAATTCCTCTCAGCCTCATTGAGTTTTCTTGAATGGTAAGCACAGGGATAAAGTTTAGGACGATTACCTTGCCTCTGGGAGAGGATGGTCCCGAGGCCAGAGTTGGAAGCATCTACCTCGACGATAAATGGGAGGTCAGGATTGGAATGATGGAGGATAGGAGCAGAGACAAAGCGTTCTTTGAGTTGCTTAAAGGCCTGGAGGGCATCAGGGGACCAGACTAGGTGACAATTCCCTTTCTTTACCATAGAAGTGTGCTATGGTATGTGTGCTATGGTAAACCCCAGAAATCTTTGCAGTTCTTTCAGAGTAGTTGGTTGAGGCCAGTTGAGAACAGCGGTAACTTTTTTTTTCGTCCATGGCGATACCTTCGGAGCAGATAATGTATCCCAGGAAAGCGGTAGAAGTTTGATGGAATTCACATTTCTCAAGTTTGGCATGGTCGAATAAAGCCCTTGGCTAATTCCTCTTCGATGTAGGACTTCATTGCTTCCGACTCAGGTTGATACAGAGGGAAAATACGGCTTTTAGGGGGAGTGGATCCAGGAATTAAATCAATAGCACAATCATAGTCTCTATGGGGTGGTAACATGGATGCCTGGGACTTACTGAAAGCTTCTGATAAATCCAAATATTCTTTAGGCAGATTGGTAGTAGAGTTAGAGTCTGTAACAGTAACATTGCTTAATGGAACTGGTAAAACTGTCAATACACAAGTGCAGTGGCAGTTCTTACCCCACTGAGCAATTTGTCCCTCCCGCCAGGAGACGACTGGGTTGTGCCTGTGTAACCATGCAAATCCAAGGATGATAGTGGGAACAGGAGTAGGAAGGATGTAAAACTGAATGATTTCAGAATGAAGGAGCCTGGTCTGCATTGTCAACTCTTCTGTTATAGCGGACACAAGTCCTGTACCTAGGGGTCTACCGTCTATCGCCTCCAGTGTTAATGAAGAAGGACATTTAATGAGAATAATGCTGTGTTGATGTGCAAAACCCTGAGACATGAAATTTCCTGCGGCCCCAGAATCTAGCAAGGCGTTATTAACAAAGCTGTGACCTAAAAAGTTACGGGTACTGTTATGTACATTTCAGAATTCGGGGCATTTATGTTGAAACTCACCAGTCTTTGGCTCTCAGGGTTTGGTCGGGATGGGCTTAACAGACAATAGTGACCAGGTTGTCCACAATAGAGACATAAGCACTGAGTTAGTCGCAATTTCTTTCCTCTGTAGATAAATGAGAATTATTGAGCTGCATGAGTTCAGTCTTTTTGGCAGCCGGTGTGGGGAATGAACGAACAGTAGTGCATTGAGTGGTTCTTTGTGAACAGATCAGATTGTCAATGTGAATCGCCAGTTCAATGAATTTATCTAGATCCTTTCCTTCATCATGACAGGAAAGCTCAGTCTGTAATTCAGGTAACAAACCCTTACGAAATAACGTTTTCAAAGTATCTCTCATCCGCTGGGTCTGTAGGTGGCGAGGTCTTCTGTAAAGATTCGTCACTCGAGTTGAGATCCATAAGCAGGCTTTTATTTGTACATAGAATGGTCAAACAAGCAAGGGTCAAATACCAGCAAACAGAAATGGTAGAGAACAGGCTGAATTATAGTCATTGAACAGGCATGTGTCAGGGTAAGCAGATATCAATCTTAAAGTCCAGAGAACAGGCAAACAGAACAAAGAGACAGTGAGCAAAGGGTCATACACGGTAATCCGATAAGTCGTTAACAGGCAGGCAAAACACAGGAATAAACGCTCAGAAATGCACCAGACAGGAAACAAGACCTTGCAAAGTCTGTAAGTTAAATACTCTCTTAAATACTGCAGCTAATATATATATATAGGACTGGTGTTGGATATGGAGGGTATGAAGGTAAAGTTTTAAAACTATATGTGCAATGTTGAGCACTAAACTTGAGACATACTATTTTATGTTTTAAAACAATTGGTTTAAGCATTGGTAGGTGAATCTGCTGTTTTGTTATATTTCATTCTAAAGATTATGGAGGAGCACAAAAACCACCTTAATATGGTAAACTAATAATGGTGCCTAACCTTTATCATTAAAATGCCACAAATATTCAGGCTAAAATTTGAACCTATGCATCCGCATCTAATAGGACAACCAGCTGGTGGGGTTGGAAGCGTGTTGGGTGGGTCGGTACCTGCAACTGGTGGAACTGGGGCCACAGGAACTGGAGTTGGAACTGGTGGGTGGTCACTGGTAAAGAGGACTAAACTAAATAACAGTTAATAGATACAGGTAGGAATTTGTTTACATGCTCAGCGTTACTCTCAGGTGGTGTAGGTGGGGCTGGAGGTATACAAGGTTCAGGAGCCAAGCAAGACAAATATGGTGAGTTTGTGATCTTTAGTTATATCATCTAGAAATCCATCTCTCCAGTATAATATTACTATTCCAATTTTCAATGTAAATCCAGGGGTACCAGGCATCACAGGAGGACCAACAGTTCTAGCTAGTACAGCTGCTACTGGCACAGATCATGGAACAGGTCCTAAACCTGGAGTTAATGGAGGTAAATGCAATTAATTAATTAATGTGATTTATTAATAAGTGTTCTATGTTAATTTGGAATGTATTTAATTAAGATACACACATGTAATATCCAAAATAGTGTCATAACTACCAGTCTTTTTTGTTCACTGTTTAGTGATCAGAAGTCCTGATGGTGGAAGTCAAGGTCAGGGTCAAGGAGGTCAAGGACATTACTTTTTTTTCTTTTTACTCTGTTACTTTTTACTCTATTATAGATATTTTTTGTATTTATTATTTGTTCTTTAGCTGTTAAGTTTTTTGTTCCTGCATTGTAATTTTAACATTTTGTTAAACACACAGGTGGAACTAAAGCTCCCAAGACTGGTAAGGAAATATTAAAAATCTTTCGATCCACCCCCTATATCTGAAATGAAACTGTTGTTTTGAGATTATTAGGAAAAATGAGCAGGCATTTCCTTTTAGCCACTGGTTTTATTTTGTGATCATTATAGAATCTGGAGGAACAATAGAGGGATCAGGTGGGTCCATTGGAGATTGTATAATAAGCATTTAATGAATGGATTTCCATCATTCTTAAAGTGATGGGAACTGAGCAGTATGTAATATTTTTAAGGTGTTACTGGTGGGCCCATTGATGCTGATGGACTTGATGGAGCTGCTGGGACAAGAACACCAATCGTAGCTGGAGAAAGACCAGGTAGACCCTTCCTGTTCAGTGAGCTTGCAGACATCCTTATCCACTCCTCCAGGTGTGTGTTTATGGTTGGTGTGTGTGTCTGTGTGTGTGTTCAATACTCACTGCTTTGTGTTTGCACTTGGATAAGTGAAATGCAGAGCACAAATTCAGAGTATGGGACACCATACTTGCGTACATACACACTTATGGCTACATGTCATGTCACTTTCACATTGCATTTTACAATCTGTTTTTGGTTACTGCATTATGGACAGATGGACTTGAAGGTGCCAGGTGCTGCCTCTCATATTTGTTTTATTTTTCTCATATATTTTTCCACCCTCCACTGTATGTACATTTATTGACATCACTTATTGTTAAAGTCTATGACAAACTTACAAATCTGTTTTTTAAAGGAATAGTTCACCTAGAAAAGGAAATTGTCGATATTCCCCCATTCTATGAGTTGTATGAAAAACATTTGATACTTGTTTTATGCTGTTTTGTGAGAATATTCTTGAAAAATTTACCTTTTTAGTCAACAGAAGAATCATCATCATGCAGGTTTTAGAAAAAATTATGACATAATTACATTTTTGGCAAACTATTCCTATAATGGTAAAACAAGCTATTCATATTTACAATGGAATTGATATTGCTGATATTGATATTCTTCATGTGGACCTTATTATAGGAAAAGAAAATCACAAATGCATATCAAAATAAACTGTGTGTTCAGAATGATTGCTTAAAAGCTTTGAAAATTGACTTCCAGGTTAAGCATGGCGTGAGTAGGCGCACACGAGGGTAGCTCCCAACCTCTTTTGTTCATTCGGTCGTTTTTCTGTCGACATAAGTTTAATTTAGTCGATTATCTGGCAGCTGACATTACGTGAAGTCAAGGTTGAGCACAAATGGCGAGTAGAAAGCAACTTCGGAATAAAATGGACGACAGAGACGGCGAGGCTTCTTCGAGCAAGGTAGACGAAATGGCATCACCGCCTGAAGGCCTAACGGCTTTACCTGAAGATCTTGAGAAACTCCGGAGATCCAACTTGAGAGGGGTGGGCATCCCTGAAAGGCTGGAAGGATCAGACCCGATTAAATTTATGACTGAGTTTTTTGAGGAAGTGCTGGGGAAAGACTTTTTCTCGGGCCCTCTTGTTCTCTCTCTCGCCCACCGAGTCGGACCCATTCCAGCTACCGGAGGAGGGCGAGGGCCAAGCAGACAAAACCCAGAGTGTTTCTGGTTCTTTCCCACTTCTTTCAGGATAAGCATCGCGTCCTCGTATTCAGCAAGCAGCAGCGGGAGCTGCTCTTTCGTGGTCGCAGAGTGTTTTTCCACGAAGACTTCAGCGCTGAGCTAGGGAGGAAGCGAGCGGCGTTTAAAGATGTGAAGGCTCAGCTTTATGAAAAAGGAGTCCGATTTGGTCTCTTGTACCCTGCAAGGCTCCGTGTTACTCATGGAGGGAAAGAGATTAGAATCTCTTAGTAGAAGAGATTAATTCACATAGACGTTCCGTTCTCTCCCTCGGGTAAGAAACAGAAAACCTGTATGTGCAAAACCCGAGGCTGAGCTGGTTCTATGGGACTAATTGTACACTCCATCTCGGATTTTATTTTTATCAGTTTTGTCATCATGTCAGCGTACCTAAATGTTGACGACTTTGTTTTCTAAACCTCTTATATAAGGGGGCTACACCCGCATTGTATATGACATCATCTTGTTATTAGTTTGTATACTTTGGAAGATTTTTCGTTAATCTTTGTTTTATCTGCGATCATCCTCAGTTGGGGATTTAGATACAGGTATTATAATGTTCCTTTTCTGTTTCGGGTGGGGGTGTTAGCATTGTTTATCTCTGGTTTCTAGTTCTGATAGTTTTTTTTTTTTATGGTTACAACCTGTTTCAGTTTGGAACTCCTGCATGCTTCTGACTTTTACATTACTCAGGCAATATAGGTGATGATAATGGATGTCATCCTGTGAGGCTTATGACATGGAATGTCAGGGGATTAAACGGTCCTGTTAAAAGAGCTAAAATCATAATAGAATTCGTAAAATATGGGTTAGTCAAGTTTTACATTCCAAATATAACAGTAGATCAAGAGGTGTGGCAATTTTAATTAATAATAGGGTACATTTATACCGTCTGACACAATCTGTGACCCTAATGGTCGTTATGTTATTGTCTCTGGATCTCTTTTTCAAGTCCCGGTGGTTTTAGTTAACGTGTACGCTCCTAATTGGGGTGATGTTCAATTTGCAAATGGTCTCCTATCTTTAATTTCCAAGCTTAATACGCATCTTTTGTTATTTGAAAGAAAAGAAGAAAAGAAAGAAAGTCGTGACGTGTTGTCAAGTATGGTGACCCATACTCGAAATTGGTGCTCTGCATTTAACCCATCCAAAGTGCACAGACACAGCGGTGAGTAGTGAACACACACACACAGTGAACACACACCCGGAGCAGTGGGCAGCTATTGCTACAGCGCCTGGGGAGCAATTAGGGGTTAGGTGCCTTGCTCAAGGGCACCTTAGTCATTGTATCGAAGGTGGAGAGAGTGTTGTTTATTCACAATCCCCACCTTCAATTCCTGCCGGCGTGGGAATCGAACCAGCAACCTTCACGTTACAAGCCCAACTCCCTCACCATTAGACCCCTATCTTTATTTGCGGTTGATTTTAATTGTGTTTTCGATCCTCATCTTGACAGGGCCAGCTCTAGCTGTAATGCTTCTGAGATGGCAAAAGCTTTTTCTCTATTCGTGCAACAGAATAGCTGTATGGACCCTTAAATCGAATGACTAAGCAATTCTCCTTTTACTCCCATGTTTACCACTCCTTTTCCAGACTAGACTACTTTTTTTATAGACAACCTGTTTATACCAATGGTCAAGAAGGTTGACTATTTGGCTATAGTTGTGTCTGATCATGCACTTGTGGTGTTGGACCTGCATTTCCCTTCGAACATCAGGGAACTGGTCACTTAATTCATTACTATTATCTAACGACAATTTCTGCAACTTTGTCTCAACAAATATAGACACGTTCTTGGAATTCAATAAAACGGATACAGTGTCTTACTCCTTACTTAGGGAGACTTTGAAAGCTTATTTGAGGGGCCAAATATTATCTTATACACCATATGCTAATAAAGAGCGTAAAAAGAAACTGCAAGAACTCTCACGATCTATATTAGAGTTAGACAAGTCCAGCAATATTCTGAATCGCCTACAGCCGAATTGCATAACAAGAGAGTGAATCTGCAGACAAAGTTTAATTTTTTATCCACTGCTCACGCAGAGCAACTAATAATGAGGACACGTGGCTTTTACTATGAGTATGGAGACAAATCATGTCGTCTCTTGGCTCACCAGCTGAAACGTCAGGCTGCTTCTCATCTTATCTCCCAGATATGGAAAATTTCTTAGATAATCTAGATATTCCCACCCTGCAGCCAGATAGGGCAGTAGATTTAGAACAAGAACTCGAAATTGAAGAGGTCAGTAGGGCCATTATGTCAATGAGAAGTGGGAAGTCCCCGGGGCTTGATGGGTTTCCTATAGATTTTTATAAGAAATTTAAGGAGTAACTTGCGCCAATTCTTCTTCAGGTTTTTAAGGAATCGTTGGAGGCGGGCTCCCTGCCTCCGACTTTTTCACAAGCATGCATCTCTCTCATTCTTAAAAAATATAAAGACGCTACCCAGTGTGAGTCATATCGCCCCATATCTCTTTTAAATCCTGACATTAAAATACTAGCTAAAGTGTTGGCATTTTGTCTAGAACGTGTCCTTCCCTCCATAATCTCGGACGATCAAACAGGTTTTATCAGAGGTCGTCAGTCTTTTTCTAATATCCGAAGACTTGCTAACATAATGTATCTTTCTGTTTCTTCTCCGCACCCAGAGGTGGTTGTTTCCTTGGATGCGGAGAAGGCGTTTGATCGAATTGAATGGTCATATTTGTTTGCAATCTTGAAGAGGTTTGGCTTTGGTAATAATTTTTTGTCTTGGGTTAAATTAATTTATAAGTCTCCTTCAGCCTCCATTCGGACCAACTGTTCCCGGTCAGACTTCTTTCCATTAACTCGTGGGACTCGTCAGGGATGCCCGCTGTTGCCCTTTAATTATCTTTAGTAGGTCAGTTTGGCGCCTTTTCGGGATATAAATTAAATCTCCAAAAAAGTGAATGCTTCCCCATCAATGACTTGGCCTTACAAATTCAACAACACTCGTTGCCCTTCTGTTTTTCTCCTGACAGGTTTAAATACCCGGGAATCCATATAATGCGCTCCTTTTCTTCCCTGTTTGAAGCCAATTATAAAGTTCAGTTGAAAGAAGTAAAGGCAGAGTTGGAAAGGTGGTGTAGTCTTCCCCTTACTTTAGCTGAAGGAATTCACTCAGTGAAAATGACAATTCTCCCCAAGTTCCTTTATTTGTTTCAGTCCCTACCAGTTTTTTTGCCCAAACCCTTTTTTCCTCTCAATTGACCAATCCATATCCTCTTACATCTGGGAAAATAAGATCCCCAGGGTCAATAAACATATTCTTCAGAGGGCCCGCGATGCTTGCGGCTTAGGTCTCCCTAGTTTTATCCATTATGACTGGGCATCAAATATTCAGAAGATATTATTTTGGCTTCATTGCCCAGAAACAAATTGGTGCTTAATCGAAGCACAGACATGTCACTCTTCTTATCTCCCTGCTTTAGTGGATTCCTCCCTGCCAAAGAGTAAGATCTGTCTTCATAACTTGAAAATCACTTACTGACTTCAAACGTGATCACACTGAGCTCAATATTATTTCCTCAGTTTCTTTTGGTTGGTACGGGAATTTCTTCGAGCTGCTTTACACAAAATTATCCACCCAAATTCGTGTTAAAAAACTTGAGTTCATCAGACCACTAAAATTGGATAATGTTAATGTAGTGGTGGAGGAATCTCATGCATATGGATGTAGTAACCTACAAAACATTATTTTAAACCTTATTGAGCTTGTGAATCTTCTTTTTAATGTGAAGACATTTTGCATTAATAATTCAGACACATGACGTGTTTAAGACATAGAGACAACTTTACGGAATAATTTGTTCATTTAATAATGTGTTTACTGGGTGAGGCTCAATGTTTTTCAGTCAGTTCAGTGTAGTAAGAGGTCCTACGAGGTCCTTTTTAGGTTTTTGAGAGATTTTAAATTCATCTGAAAATAAGGTCTGTGCTTCACATTACATCAAGAGACTTTTAAGGTTTGTTTATTCGTAAATGTATGTTCCAGTATGATTGAATCTATTCACTATATGTTCTTCCATAGGAGTAGGTGATATTACATTACCAGGAGCCAAACCACTAAAACCTCCAGGTACATCATGTCATTTACTTTACTCTTACTGTCTCAACATATTTGGCCAAGCAGATGCTTTTTCATTTGTAAAGAAAATAATAATAATTTTACTTGTCTAACTGTAGGCATTGGAGGTGGAGCCATTGCTGGACGTGGAGATACTCCGGGCACTATTGAAGAAGGACCTGGAAGTGAAGGCGGTGGTCCAGGTGGGGTTAGTGGTGGACCTAGTGGTGGACCAGATGGAGTTGGTAGAGTTCAGGTTGGTGTTAGTGGAGGACCAGGAGGAGTTGGTGGAGGACTGGAAGGAGTTGGTGGAGGATCAGGTGGAGTTGGTGGAGGACTGGGAGGAGTTGGTGGAGGACCAGGTGGAGGAGTTAAACCTCCTAAAGGTGATTTACCATGAACTGAATCTTGATGAAATATCTATTAGCTTTTTCTCTGCTTGTTTGTAAAATGATAAATCTATTAATATAAAGTTTTTTTTCTAGTTTACGGTAGTACAGGTGGAACTGGAGCTCTGGGAGTTGGGGGAGTGGGTGGAATGGGTCCAGCTGGAGTGGGGAGAGTAGAACTTCTGCCTGGAGGTGGTGGTCTGCCACCACTGGGTGGAGCTGCAGGCACAGGAGTTGGGGCACAGAAACCAGGCAAAAGTAATCAAAGCATTGATCACTTCAACAAACATTTTATTTTGTAATATTAAATATATTTAAAGTCTCCCTGCAGTCAATAATTTTATACTTTAAAACTCATCTTTGATCACCAAAATTAAATATATAACCTTTTTTTTCCTGTTAATAATCATTTCTTAAAACAGCTTGACTGTAACTCTACACCCTTGCATCATTTAGTGTATGTGGACATATGAATATCCTAATTTGCCCTGCATCCAATAACTTGCACAAGCTTGCACAGAGATCAACTCGTCAGTTTACTGAGGTAAACGCTGCACAATGGTATCGTTCCCTTTCAAAAGGGAACTTGTACTGTGTCCTGAGACACTATGGGGGAATGCCTCAGTGTGACTGATGGCTAAAGCAATGTAAAATCCCACAATTATATTGGCCCGCGACAGCTATGACGTCACTACTAGTGTGACCGGGAAGTATGAAAGAGGTGCCTGGAGAACATGTCATCCTTTTCTTCATCTTGAGGGTCTGTTTTGCTGAAGGATATTCTAATGACAAAATGGCAAATGACATGCACTTCAGGAAGTGTGCCGATCTGTGTCCAAGGTTCTGATACCTGATAACACACATGACCTGTGAATTTCCTGTCTGGGTATAGTGCCGTGGTCAGGCTTGAGATGCCAAGCAGACTTCCAACGCTGTCGGAAGATAACATTGCCTCCTTCCCTCTCCTTCTTCCTTCCCCCTCCGCACATTTCACAACATCAGGCCCCTGGGTCTGGACCGATCATGAGAAATATCTGATGATCCGGCTCAGGTTCCTCATAAATAAATAAATGTTTCAAAAAGCACACAAACATAACAGTGTGGCAGGCTTCCTCTTAATATGAGAGTTTCACTTCTGAGGCTTCCGTTCACCACAACAGTTATGAGCTTTGTCAGATCTCCTCCCAAGAGATCTGAGATCACAGTTAGAGATCTTAGAGATCACAGTTCCCTGTAGCTTCATTGTTTAAGTAAAAAACAGAGTTGCTGACATTTTTTTAGCCTCCCCTCGCTAGCATCTAGGAAGTAAAAGTGTAGTTTGGCCATTCCTTTTTTTTTTTTTTAAAAAAAGGGGGGATTTAGTTAGCCTCTGTTCCCTAGTGCCCCTTATTAATAATACAAAGCATACATGTTGTGTTCCTTAATTTATACCTAGCAAAAAACAAACAAACAAATAAGCAAAAGCTGGAGATGCAGGCTTTTAGAACTAAGACCCCTCAGCTAGATTATAATATAGTAATCTTTCATGGCTTCCTCTCACTATGAGAGTTATTATGCTGAGACCACACTGTATATAGATTAGAAGGGAGTTGTAGGCCTAGCGGCCTCCTCATAGCTAGACTCAGGGTTGAGCTGGGACTTCTCTTGATTTGAGAGTTGTCATAATGAGTTTCTGGCTTCCCAGGGTTGAAGTTATATATATGTATATATATATATATATATATGTATATATTTATATACATTTTATATATATATATATATATATATATATATATATATATATATATATATATATATATATACACACACACACACACACACACATATATATATTTAGGCTGTGCTAAATGTACTCCCCTTTATTTTCAGGGTCGTTATGCTGAGTACGTTGCCCTGGAGCTAGATGGCTGTGTCAGACTGGCAGCTGGTGTGAGCACTCAGCCTTAATTTCTCTTACTAGAGTCTAATTGCACTTTTAAGTTGTTGACCTTCTCAGTCCTCCATAACAGTAAGCACTTTCAGGTTGAGAGCAGTTTATTCCTTACTTATTCCTTCCTTACTGCTGGACACCAATCCAGTATCTTGGGTTTATTTTTTAAGAGGTTGGTGAAGGGACTGGTTATGGAACTGTAGTTCTGGATGAACCATCTGTAGAAATTGGAGAAATCCAGGAAATGGAGTTCTTTTATAGTGGTAGGAGTGGGCCAGTTCCAGATTGCAGCTACCTTCCCCTCGTCCATCTGGATACCTTGGTTGCTGATATTATAGCCAAGGAATTGTACAGAGATCTGATGGAATGAGCACTTCAATCACTTTAGGAAGAGATTGAAGTCCCTCAGATGAGCAAGGACCTCGGCAACATGCCGGCGATGTTCTGCCAAACTCCAGGAGTAAATAAGAATGCCGTCTATGTAGACGAGGACGAATTTATGGAGAAACTCCCAGAGTACCTCGTACATGAAATCCTGGAATACGGAGGGGGCGTTGACCAGTCCATACGGCATAACGAGATATTCATAGTGCCCAGTTGGTGTTACGAATGTCTTCCACTTGTCCCCCTCACATATCCGGATGAGGTTGTATGCGCTGCAGAGGACCAACTTGGTAAACACCAAGGCTACCCGGAGATGTTCTGGGGCCACTGGGATGAGGGGAAGTGGGTATCGTAAATAAACTGTGATCTTATTGAGGGAACGATAATCAAGACATGGTCTGAAACTTCCATCTTTCTCAGCCATGAAGAAAATGCTCGAAGCAGCAGGGGATGTTGAAGGGCAGATGTAACCCTGGTGGAGAGTCTCTTCAATGTACTCCTCCATAGCCTTCTATTCTGGGAGCAAAAGTGGATAAATTTTCCCACGAGGTACTGGCTCACCCGGAAATAGATGGCACAATCCCATGGCCGATGTGGTGGCAGCTGAGAGGCCTTCTTTAGACAGAAGACGTCACTGAAGTGGGCGTAACACTCAGGGATCTTGATGGACTTCTTCTCAACTGGACTCTCGATAGAGGTGGAATTGATGGAGATTACTTCCGCAGACAATGTTGGTGGTTGAGGAGTATGCGGAAATCATCCAGAGAAGCAGCCGTTACCCCACTTAAGAACTTCTCCTGTCCTCCAGGAAATGATAGGACTATGCTGCACAAGCTAAGATCATGTTCGCAGTGGAATCCTCCAGAACCAGTAGATGGATGGTTTCAACATGCAATTGACCAATTTGTAGTTAAAGTGGACCAGCACTGAAGTGTACTTGCCGTCTGCTGAGTGGCTTGCCAGTTGCTGATTGAACCTGGTGGATGGTCTTAGTGGGCGTAGTCGAGAGTTGGAGATGGCGGCAGAGGGTCCAGAGATGAAATTCTCGGCTGACCCGGAGTCCAGGAGGGCGTGTACTTGAAGAGAGATATCAGAGGCAGTAATGATGACTACGGTGGTGAGTGGATTCATATTAACAAAGGTAGGTTTAATAACACTCACCATGGAACGAAGAGGACGAATGGGACATGTCTGAATGGCATTTCCACTGGCACCACAGTACAAACACAACACACTTTGCCGTGCACGTTCTCTGCATTTAACTACTCCTTGATGTCCTTCATGCAACCTGGCAAGGACATAATTCAGATGTGCAGAGGGAATAACGAGTCTTGTACCTTTTAGAAGAAGGCCATCGTGAACAGATAGGTAAACTCAGAACCACACTATCTTATCCTGACACATTCTCATGACATTTGAGCAAACACTGTCTGATTTGAGGCGCTCTCTCAGGTTGTCCAGGAAAGATTGGCATGCTGCAAGATGCTCCACAACCTTCTCCACATAAATGTTAGTGCTTTCCATGAGCTCATCATTCATGTTTTCTTTGTCAGTCAAGTCAAGTCACCTTTACTAATATAGTGCTTTTTACAATGCAAATTGTGTCAAAGCAGCTTCACATTAATAATTGGCAAATCTTTTTGGCTGCACATCAGCTCCCAAAGAAAATGGTGTCATTGTTCAGCTTATTCTACATATTTGTTTTGATTCATTCAGTTGCAAAGATCAATGGTTATTAGTCTAATTAATTTATGTATATCAGCACTGGAGAAAACAGTGATGCAATTATTCAACTCAGCTCAATTTGCATACCATGGTGCCAATGCAGGCATACCAAAAACACTGCTGAAAATCAAGAAAGTGTAGCACATAACAGAGTGTCTGCAGTCCATAACCTCTTCCCTGGAACATGAGAAATCTTGTATGAATAGCGCATCAGTCTCATCCGAAAATGTTGGATGCAGGGAGGTAAGGCATCCAGTCCCTGGCCACCTAGAAGACTTAAAAGTGCTTTATGATCAGTTTCCATCTCTGAAAATGTTGACCAATTAAAAAGTCATGAAATCTCTAACGTGTCCAGGTCAGCCCCAGGGCCTCCTTTTCCACCTGCGCATATCTTTGCTCAACACGAAACTTAGGCAACAGGTGTCCAATCACCACCCTCTTTTTGCAGCAGGACTGCTCCCAGTCCATATGATGATGTGTCTGGAGATACATCATTTGAGTGGCTTGTTTGGATCATACCAGTCTTCCTTCAAGGTCTTAAGAACTTTGACTTTGTTCTCCTCCCAAATCCAGCAGTTTTTCTTGGACAGAAGATCTCTGAGGGGTTTATCTTTTTCTGCCAGACATGGAATGAATTTTCCCAGCTGGTTGACCATACCAAGAAAACTCTTGAGCTCACTGACATTTGTTGGTTCTGGCATCTCCTGGACTGCTGCTATCTTGGCTGGATCTGGTTGCACTCCTGTGTCTCGGATAATGTGGCCAAGAAATTTTTTCACATTTGTCTAAGTTGAGGGTGACGCCAGCATTTTCCATTTTTTGGAGAACTGAGCGCACATCATGTTCCTCTTGAGAACACCCCCACACAAGTACGTCATCCATGTGACAGACCACCCCGTACAGGCTCAGTGACTTCAGTTACCATACAATTTTTGAAGTGCTCAGGCACCAATGCGATACCGAAGGGCAAACGATTGAAAAAGTACCACTGTGGTACGCAGTGGAATGCAGGGTGGAGTTTTGAGGGAGAATGTAACTTCTCCTGGGCTCAGTTTAATAGTGTACAGCCTCTGTAACAGTCCTAGCCCATTCCACAGCTTTGGATCGCATTCCTGTAGAGTGTAAATGTTTATGGCAGTTTGGTGATGGCGGGTCTGCCTAGCAGTCGCAAATACAGACTTTTAAGAACATACACATCCTCCAATGTATGCTTGTCTCCTTTCTGAAGCAGCATGTTTGAAACTCCAATCACACGAAGAGGTGTGCATCCAGCCATGACTTGCTTTTACTTATGACTCTATCTATAGAGCCAGCCGTTTTAGCATTAACACACTCTCTATGCAGATTACTCTGCTGCTTCTTCACTGCTTCAGTCTGTCTTGCCATATCAGTGGCTTTTTCCAACGTTAGGCCTTTATCTAACTACATTCGCTCCAACAGATGGATATCACTCAACTCAGTGACTAACCTGTCTTTGATTAATTCGTTTTGCAATGGCCCATATTTGCAGTGCTCAGCCAAAGAGTACAGTGCAGTCATGAAGGAGTCGACTGGTTCATTTTCCCCTTGTTTCCTCATGTTAAAACGTGCTCTTTCATTGATCATGTTTTTCTCCACAAAAAAGAATGCTTGAAAACCCTCCTTCACTGTGTCGTACTGTTCTATGTTTTTGTTCATCAAAATCAACCCCTTCAAAATGTTGTCCACTTCATCGCCCATACAGTACATGAGTGTATTTATTTGATTGGCTTACTTGGAAGTGTGGAGATTACTGGCCCGATGGAAAAGTTCGAACTGTAGGATCCATCAATTGTGAGGTTTAGAGAAGTTAAATAGCTCCAGTGGCTGGATGCTGAATGTAGCACACAGCCCAGGCGCAGGTGGCTCTCTCCCCCCCGGCAGTTGCATCACCTGGTTTCAAGGTAGTTTGTTATATAAGAAACACCAGCGATTTCAAACTGCGTTTTTTGATCATTGCAGTTTTAAAGAGAAAACGCTCGGCAATGTTGCTGACTTATGCATTTGCACATGGTTGGTCTTGAATCATATTAAACACCACATAGACAAAAACAACATTAAAAACTTGATTTTCACCACAAGGGGACTTTAAATGCAAAATGAATAATTAAATAAAATTTAAACAATATGAAATGAATGAACACTTAAATATCTCAAGAACTGTTTGGGGAAAAACTAAAAAATGTTTTACTGTTTAGTGCAATAATTGGCTTTCAGTTCAAAATGTAACATTTACAATAGACTTAGGCTTTGTAAAACTATTGCACGTTATGGTGGAACTGGAAGTTTAGGAGCTGGTGGGATCCTACCAGGGACCGGTAAATCAAAAAAGCTATTTCTGTTATTTTATGTACCTGTCTTGTTGTGGTGAGAAGTATATCTTTTTTTTTTTTTTTTGAAGGCCTCAGGTTCCCCAGTGGGGCTGCAGTGGGCAGCAAACAAGAAAAAGGTGTCAGAAAACATATTTGCTATTCCACAATTCTTATAAAAATGCAGTTTGGTTGTATTCTAGACACATGGAATTAACTGGAAAGACTATTAAATCCCTCTTTTATCACTTTGATCAAAGTTTATGGGGCAGCAGGAATACTTGGTGGACTTGGAGGCCCAGGCAGATATGGAGCAGGACCCGGTGGCTATGGAGGTGGCGCAGGTGGTTACGGTGGTGGCCCGGGCGGTTATGGTGATGGCCCAGGCAATGCTGGTGGACTTGGAGGGCCTAGACTTGGTGGTACGTTTCAAGAGGTTACACATTTCATACCATATTTCCTTTACAAATTTTTACATTTAAATATTTTAAGGGCTTGTATATGGTTATGGTCCATTAAAACCACCAAAAGTATGTAAACTCATTAAATGATCATTTTAATCATCCAATAATCAATCCTTAGACAATTCATGATCACAAAAACATTTGGTTCATTTGTTTTGTGTGTCAGGCTATGGAGGAGATGGAACACTGGGTGGGGCAGGAAGAGGAGTTGGTGGAGGTTTTGGTGCCGGTTTAGGAGTTGGACCTGGTGGTGCTGGTGGCATTGGTGGTGGTCTAGTAGTTTCACCAGGAAGTGTTGGGAGAGGCCCTGGAGGATTTGGAGTGGGTGGAGGTATCATGCAATTTAATATACATTAAACATAAGTTTGACAGTAGTGCAAAAATTGGATGAAATTTGATTAAATATTTTGTTAGAACAATGCAATTACAATTAGATGTCAGTCGTAATTATAAACACATGATGAGATCTATTGCAAATACAAACTTGATGTAGCTATGTTAAAATTAGAATCAATTTATCAGTTCATCCTGAGAACACTCAGTATTGATTATTAAGAAAAGGGTAATTTTCATGGGCACAGGAAAATAATTATTTCTTAGCATTTACTGTTCTTAGAGTGTGTAACAAGATCGAGTTCATTTAAGTGACAATTATCTGCAGGCATGGAGTCAGAACCAAGTATGTATTGTTTTGTTAAAGGTGCCATAGAATGGCTATTTCACAAGACATAATATATGTCTAAGGTGTCCCCAGAATGTGTCTGAAGTTTCATCTCAAAATTCCCCATAGATTTTTTTTTATTATACCATCTTTACCATGTTTGCTTATTGTGTGCACTTTTAATTGCAAAAGAGCTCGTGCCCCCTAGCTTGTGCCTCCAATACAACGCATAAATAAATGAGACTGCTGTTCACATAGCAAATATAACTCTCAAAATGGATCATTACAAACTGTTCGTGCTGCAGCTTATCAGTTCATGTAGGTATGGCATGTATTTTGTGGATTTTTGCTAATGTTTGATAGCGTGCTGCACAGCTAACGTGGCTCATTTAGATTGAAGATGCATTTATGAATTATACAGACTGCAAGCTTTTTCTGTTTACAAATGAAATTAACGACATGGCTCTGGTCTCCATGAATACAGTAAGAAACAATGTTAACTTTAACCGTATTTAACAGTACATTAGCAACATGCTAACGAAACACATTCAGAAAGATAATTTACAAACATCACGAAATATATCCATCTGCCATTTTCGCCATTGTCCATGCTTGCTGCTTCACAATACCTGCAGAACTTCTGATGATTCAGCGGTGCAGGTCCACGTTAATACTGCCTTGCCTAGAAAATGGACTGGTACATGAAAATTTTGGGGGTGCAAATATTAATGATCCCGACTGTTATGTCACAGTTAGTGTTATGTTGATTCATTGGTGTTTTGCATGCACACGTTTTACATATGAGGGAAGAAACAATGGTTCTGGAGGTAGATTTTAGATACACTATCATCCAGGTAGATTTGCTGTGTTGGAACAGACTGTGTTACTACACCCTCTTAAGCATTATTTGGAGAGTATTGTACCGCAGGAAGTAGTATATTGCTCTCATAATGGCAAGAAAAAGGCAATTAACAAAGGAAGACAGACAGACCATTATAACCCTTAAAAGTGTAGGTCTTTCCTTTAAATTGCAAAGAAAGCCAAGGTGTCAGTGAGTACAGTTTCCTATACCATCAAAAGGCATTTGGAAACTGGAGGAAACTCTGAAAGGCTGACCCAAAGCCACAACAGAATCAGAAGACAAGTTTCTGAGATAGGCATGATAGGCGGCTCACAGGACAACAGCTTCAAGCACAGCTTAACACTGGTTGAAGTAAGCAAGTCTCAGTTTCAACTGTGAAGAGAAGACTTGCAGGTTTGACAGGTCGAGTGGCAGTAAGAAAGCCATTGCTAAGATGGCAAAATAAGAAAAAGAGGCTTGCCTGGGCCATGAAGCACCGTCACTGGACTACTGAAGACTGGAAGAAGGTGTTATGGACTGATGAATCGAAATTTGAAATTTTGTACGCCGTCGAGTAGGTGAAAGAATGGTTCCTCGGTGTGTGACACCAATTGTCAAACATGGAAGAGGAAGCGTGATGGTCTGGGGCTCTTTTGCTGGATCCAGAGTCGGCGACTTGCATAGAGTGAGTGGCACCCTGAACCAAAACTGCTACCACAGCATTTTGCAGTGCCCTGCAATACCCTCTGGTATACGCCTAGTTGGTCAGGGGTTCATCCTACAGCAAGATAATGACCCAAAACATACCTCCAGGTTATGTCAGAACTACCTTAGAAGAAAAGAACAAGACGGTAGGCTTCAAATCATGGAATGGCCAGCACAGTCTCCGGACTAAAACCCCATTGAGATGGTTTGGGATGAACTGGACAGAAGGGTGAAAGCAAAGAAACCTACAAGTGCAACACATTTGTGGGAACTTCTGCAACAGTGTTGGGAAGAACTTTCTGAACAATATTTGATTTCCATTGTAGAAAGAATGCCACGAGTGTGTTCGGCTGTTATATTTGTAAAAGGTGGCTACTAGTTGGTATTTTGGGTGAGGGTGGTTCCATAGACCACAGAACGATGTTCAAGGATTATTTGTTAAATATAACAATCTGATTTGTCTCAGTCATTACAAGTAAGACTGATTAGCCATAATGAGACTGTGTTTTTAGAACTATTATGACAAACTAGAAGTTTAAATTAGCAGCTATCCTTGTGCAATTGGCCCTTGGTTCTATTTTTAAGTATTAGCTTAAATGAAACTACTACTATTACAATATCATTACATTAGCTTTAGGGGCTGAATTTAGGGGGCAGACCTTATGAATAAGTTTTTTGCAATGTTCTTCAAATCCTAAAAGTATTTATTAAAAATTAATTATATTAATTCATTATTAATTGTAATGTGAAAGAAATAAAAAGGCCACAGTGGGAAAATTAAGTATTTGACACATCAGGATTTTTATCTGTAAGGGGATTTCTAAATGGGCTATTGACACAAAATTACCGCTAGATGTAGCCATCAAGGCAAATATTGAATTCAAACAAAGAAATCAGAACATTTAAGTATACAAGTTGAATCATAATATATACAGTGAAATGACACAGGGAAAACATATTGAACACACTTTATTTATTACTCTGTAGAAAAGCCTTTGTTGGTGATTACAGCTTCTAGACGCCTCTTGTATGTTGAGACCAGTCGTCTGCATTGCTCGGGAGTGATTCTGGCCCATTCTTCCACACAAATGGTCTTTAAATCTTGAAGGTTCCTTCGGCCTCTTTTATGAACTTTGATCTTCAGTTCTCTTCATAGATTTTCAATGAGATTTAGGTCATGTGATTGACTGGGCCATTCAAGCAACTTGATTTTCTTTCTTTGAAACCACTTCATTGTTTCCTTGGGCTTGAGTCTGGGATCATTGTCTTGCTGAAATGTCCACCCTCTTTTCATTTTCAGCTTTCTGGTAGATGGCAGCAGATTTCTCCATTCATCCTACCTTCAATAATATGAAGTCTGCGAGTACCCCTTGCTGAAAAGCAGCCCCAAACCATGATTCTTCCACCACCAAACTTAACTGTTGGTATGGTGTTCTTGGGGTGGTTGGCAGTGCCATTTCTTCTCCAAACATGGTGTGTAGAATGACACAGTGAAATGAAAAAGATAAATTTTGCTTTCATCAGACCATACCCAATGACCAGTCTCCAAATAATCCACAGGCTTCTCCAAATGTTCTTTCGCAAACTTTAACCGAGCCTCAATGTGCTTTTTGTTCAGCAATGGAGTCTTTCGTGGTGAGCGTGCATGGATGCCGTGGCGGTTCAGTGCACTGCTTATAGTTTTCTTTGAAACAACAGTACCTGCTGATGCAAGGTCTTCCTGAAGTTCTGCCCAAATGGTTCTTGGCTCTTGGAGAACTCTTCTGATTATTCTTTGGACTCCTCGGACAGGGATCTTACGTGGAGCACCTGATCGTGGCCGGTTTATGGTGAACTGATGCTCTTTCCATTTCCGGATAATGGCCCCCACAGTGCTCACAGGAACATTCAGCATTCTGGAAATGCACCTATAACCAGTGGGCGGGAGTGGGCGGTCAGAAAATTTAGCGGGAGACCCGCGGGGAATGGTGGGATTTGGCGTGTAGTAAAAATGGAGTGAACACAAGAAGTTGAGAAGAAAATGAAAGTGGCTGTTTACTTGACAAAAGCAAAACAAGGCAGGTCAGACATATGGAAACAATTCTCAATTGACCCTTCGCAAACAGTTTGATTGACAGGCGATCTAACCAATAACTACGTCGAATCCGCCATCTTATCTAACAAAGCCGTCAGGGAGTAGCCCATAGTAGATTAACATTGGTGAACTTGAAATATTGTGTGTACTTATGTCCCTCCGTGGTTGAAACAACATTCCTTCTGATGTTCATTCATGTTTATTTGATGCTATAAATGAACTAGTATGAAGAGATGATCGGTTCACAAGCCGTTTGAAGAATCTGTCATGACACATTAAGGAGCCACTATACAGTATTTAGTGTTTAAACTGCTTTAAAAAATTACAATATATTAAATATGAAACTGTTTAATACGTTGTCAGGGTCCTCTTTGCTCTGCGATGTATTTTTCACTGCGGGAGAACATGAGGTGTGGTGAGAGAGAGCATGGGTTGTCTGGTATTGCAACATGGGGCGGGTTTTGCGAAGGGTCAATTGTCACTGGCAAAATGGGAGTTAAACTTCGTAAGTTGATAAATGTGCAAAAGTGTTCATTTACAAGGGCACCTCTGCCCTGAGGAAACATACAGTTTTCTGTTTCTAAGTTACTCATTTGGTGAGTGTGTATGCAGTAGCCTAAAAACTGAGGTGCCGCTAGTTGTGGATTTGTTTTAACAGTTAGGCCTAATGTTTTACAACCCCTACAAAAAAAAATGAGCCAACCCAATATGCTTGTCATGTATGGTGCTTTGGTTTAGCATTGGTTAATTCATCTTATTTGAACAATCAGGTTTAAAGTCTGTTATTCTGGATGTTAACCTGAACTAATATTTAATCTGAGTATATGTGTAGCTACATTACATCACATAAAGTCTGCAGGTGCGGACACATATATTGCGGGCCCCGGCGGGAGTGGAACACACGGGTTGCGGGAGCGGGCGGTCCTGGTCATACATTCAGTGGGAGCGGGCGGGTGCGGGTGCGGGTTTAAGAAAACAGTCCCGCGCAGGGCTCTACTGTGTGCCTCCTGGGTAATGAGAAGCCTTTATATGCCATCAATTAGGACTACAGCAGCTGATATCAATTAGTACTGATAGGGGGCAGTGTTTCTCTCTCAATACTGACAGATTTCAGGTGATCTCCTGGCTTTCTATGCCACTTTGCACCTTGTTATCTTCATGTGTTCAATACTTATTCCCTGTGTCATTTTACTTTATTTATTATGACTCAACTTGTATACTTAAATGTTCTGATTTCTTTGAATTCAATATTTGGCTTGGTGGCTACATCTGGTGGAAATTATATGTCAATAGACCATTTAGAAATCCCCTTACTGATAAAAATGATTTTAAAAAAAAAAATGGTTTATTCAGTTCCGTTGTAATCCGTTTCCTAATCATTTATTAAATTAGTTCATTTCATCTATAAATGAGTTCTGCAGAAAACAGTGACCTCATTATCCAGCTCAGGTCAGTTCTCATCCCATAGCGTCAGTGCAGTCCAATCAATAATATTGCTGAAGATAAGTGTCCCCAACTAAACAAGCCAGAGGCAAAAACCCAAACTCCATCAGGTGAAAGAATGGAGAAAAAAAAACCTTGGGAGAAACCAGGCTCAGTCAGGGGGCCAGTTTACCTCTGGTGAACTAACAAACATGGTGTGATTAGGATTCAGGCTGCATCTCAAGTCAGAAATGAGCAGTGGTGTGTAAAGTTCTTGAAAGCCACACTTGAGTAAAAGTATAGATAGTATACCGTTAGATATATATATAGTATATCTTACCAGAAAATGACTTTAGTTGAAGTAAAGTCACTGTTTAGAATATTACTTGAGTAAAAGTTTGAGAAGCAAACATACTCCAGTCAGTGTGTTGAAACCTGTCCTGAAGTAAAGAGTCTGCTCCAGTTGGCCACACTTTGATTGTCCTCACTGATGGTTTCACACGGTTGATGAGGGGTGAATACTTAGGGGTGAGAAACAAAGAGAGGTCATCAGACTGTCCGAGGTGGGGGAGGGGGGTTGCGATGTAAGCTCCATCAATGTTTGTGTAAACATGATCCAAAGTTTTGTCTCCTGTGGTGTGGCAGGAAACATGCTGATGGAATTTGGGGAGCACTGACTTTAATTTGCATTGATTAAAATCACCCGCGACAATAAAAGCAGCCTCCGAGTGAGCAGTCTGTTGTTTACTAATGGCTGCATGAAGTTCGTTCAAAGCAAGCTTGGCATTAGCATCCAGTGGAATATAGACTGCGGTTATTATGGTGGAAGTGAACTCCCGCGGCAAATAAAAAGGTCTACATTTGACCATGAGAAACCCAATGTTATGATGTTATGACAAATGTTATGATATTTAGGTGAAAGAGTCTCTGACTTCTGTGACATGAAACAGCTAGCAGACAGTTGGTTTAGGTTCAGCTATAAGACCATGTGCCATATTATTAGAGAGAGAGCGGCACCACCTCAGGAGGGATGAATACCATCTCTTTTCAACAGGTCAGGTCAGCCACAAAAATTTTTCCAATGGTCTATGAAACCTTTATTATTCTGTGGACACTACTTAGACAGCCAGCCATTGAGTGATGATAGTCTACTAAGTATCTCATCTTTTGTTAAGACCTTACCGACTCATCAGCCAGTGGCACATATCCCAACAAACCGTCCCATACCGGCGTGATGAAAAAGATCTTAAACTAGATGGAACTAGATTAAATATTTTGACTGTTGCGATTCCAAATCAGTTTAATGACCTGTAACTCTGCCTGGGTATCGGACAAGTGTTCACTGTTGGCCAGATGAGAACTGGCCCCCGGACTAAGACTGGTTTCTCCCAAGGTTTTTTTCTCCATTTGTTAGAGTTTTGGTTCCTTGCCGCTGTTGCCTTTGGCTTGCTTAAGTTGGGGACACTTGCTTGATATTCAGCAGTGTTTTTGATATGCCTGCATTGGCGCCGTTGTATGCGAACTGAGCTAAGCCGGACGATTACGTCACTGTTTTCTGCAGTGCTGCTATACCTAAATTAACTAGACTAATAACTACTGATATTTGCAATGGAATGAATCAATAATATATAGAATAAGCTGGACAATGACACCATTTTATTATTAATGTAAAGCTGCTTTGCCACAATTTGCATTGTAAAAAGTGCTATATAAATAAAGATGACTTGACTTGACTTGACTCCGGCAAACAGGAAGGGGTCCAGAACAAATTACAGTGTCTGAAATCGTACCTGCGAGTTCACACACCTCTTTAATGTTAATTTTAGTGATCTCCAATTGGTGAAGTCGAATATCATTAATGCCAACGTGAATGATAATCTTAAGAATATTTACGATTAGCATAAGCCAGCTTTGACAGCATTAGACAGCAATTTGCATTGATGTAAGGTGGTTTGGCTCCCGGTAAACATGTGACTATGGTGGCTGGTGGCTCTATTTTCACATTCCATCTAATAGAATCGCCAATAACTAGGGCACTTTCAACAGGATTTTCAGTGGGTGCATCACTGAGTGGGGAGAACCTGTTTGATGTTCTAATCGGAACGGATGAGCTGTATTTTTTCCCACACCTAGGCTGCCTCACAGTCACCCAAGTGCCCTGCTGCACGGGCTCTACAGCCAGAGCCGAACAATGTACGGAGTTCACTAAGCTAGTCACATCCAAAACAGTATCTAAAGCCCTTGCATTCTTACTATCCTCAATTAAAGTTTGGATGCGTGTCTCTAATTCTGAGATTTTCTCTGTCAGCCTGACTATTTCTGTGCATTAATGACATGTGAATCCCTCGTCGCTGACAGAGAAAGCTATACTATGCATGTGACAGGCAGTGCAAATAACAATGAAAGGAGAAGATGGCATAGCTTACCGTGTTCGTAGACCGACCCGACTTACCAGTTGTTTGATGAACTTGTAGAAAAAGGAGAGCGCGGCAGAAATGACGGTGGGCACGGATGAGAAGTTTACAAACTAGTGTAATGCTAAAGCGTTGTGATTAAAAATTAGCGACGTCAGATTAATGTGATAGGCAATATTAGACAATATCAGATATATGGTAATGATAAAGTAGACAACAAGCAATGATAATAATTAGATTCAAAACAAAGCAATTAGGAGCAACTGACACAAACAATTCAGAAGTGAGGCAGACAGGAGCAAAGGAGCTGATTGAAACTATACACACACACAATAACATTTTTGCATTTATAAATTGGCGCAAAAATGTATTTAATATTTTTTGGCTTAATCATTTTAATGACACATGGTTGATGTCAGGTCTCAGGCACCCAGGTGGAGCAGCAACTGGGAAGCCTGGTAAATCAGGTAAATTCACTTAACTTAATGCATGGTTTGTCAAATTCTTATTCATTTCTGTCACCAACTGAATGAGCATAAATTGCATGAAAAATTTGCTGTTTGCCATCAGATGGATGGATTTTTATTTACTTGTGTTTGTTTCAACATCTTAAAGGCTTTGGCACAGGTGCCTTGGGTGGTCAGGGCTATCAGACAGGTGAGCCATTATATCTTTCCTCTGTTCTTTTTGGGGAAATGGGCTTATCCACACCTTCTATTGTCCTCTCACTTGAATATATGAAGCGTTTTGAAAGAGCTGAAATCTAGAGACAAAGTTACAGGGGATCTGTTTATCTTGCAGGTGGAGGAGTCCCTGGATATGGGACTGGTGTAGGTCCAGGTGCTGGATATCAACAGCCATATCCAGGTAATGAAGACAAAACTAAGGGAAACATTGTGGCAACTTAAATTTCGTAAGCAGATTGTAAAAGTTTTGAGTTAATGGACTTTCAGTTAAGGGACAAAAATCTGTCAAATTTTATTTAAAATATCTTCATTTGTGTTTCGAAGATGAGCAAAAGTGTTATGGGTTTGGAATGGCATTAGGCTGAGAATTAAAAGAATTTTCATTTTTGGCTGTGTTTAATTGAGCATAAAGAAATGGGGACAAAACAAAAAGTTCTGAATAAATAACACAAGTTTGTGTGGTTATTTTGAACAGAACAAGGTTACATATAAACAGACATGCTGCAATGCACGTGTGTGAAAAGAAAGCAAATACATGTGATACTATGCCATGGAAGTCATTTATAAAAGTAGAGGTGTGATAATTATAGCAAATTTGCTTTAATGTTTTGAATTTCTTGCAAAAAAAAAAAACAACCAAACGATGTAAGAAGTCATAGTCGGCAAAGACATTCAAATTATCTATACAAAATTTTCTGAATCTAAACATTACCAGAACAACATTTTGGTGGTGCGTAAATAAAGAAGAAAGTAATATGTGAATACCAAGCATAGTAACCCATACCCACAATTTTTCCTCTTCGTCTATCCCACCCAAGTTAGAGCACACACATTAGGAGTAGTGAGTAGTGAACACACACACCCAAAGCAGTGGGCAGCCATTTTTTGCTGCGTGGCCTGGGGAGCGATTGGTCACCTCAGTCGTTTCCTGCCTGTATTGAGAATTGAACTTGCAACCTTCGGGTTACCAGTCTACAACTGCCCAAATGTCTGCAGAGTGATGTTTTCTTGTACCAATGTGTTTCAATAATCAATGCAAGTAGTACCTTAGAGTGATTAATGAAAAGTTCTGATGTTGTTTTGCAGGTTATGGTGGCATTGGTGCAGGGGGACCTGGAAGTGCTCCACTTACACCTCAGCAATGTAAATAAATAAAAGTTTGGCCTAGACCTGTATATTATCCATAGCCAATGTCATTGCATTTAAATGTGTGTTGTATGATTCTTTACAGCTAAAGCAGCCAAATATGCAGCTCTTCAAGGCTTTCTAGGAGCAGGAGGCTACAGAGGTATATATGCAGATATAATGGCACTTCTCTCAATCTTTTTTTATGGTCCATACTGCAAAAACCTGTCAAAAACTATTACTTGTACATGTTCATTTTTCACTAAACCCAATGAAATCAAACCATCAAACACTGATTCGGCTCTAAAAATCCAAATGAAATCAACATTTACTGCCACATTCCTGGTCTTATTATAAATGACTCTTTATGTTATTCCATGAAAATGTATGTAAGTAAATGAATGTAATGTATGTATGTAAGTTAAGTTGCACACAAGTTTTATATTGACCTCAAGGACAAAGAGAAAGCATTAAAGATTAAAGAGTCAAAAATACCATAGTAGTTTATGGGAATTACAACACTGTTCCCATAAACTATGATATTTTGGCTCATTATAGAGAATTGTAGTTATTATAGATAACTTGACACTGTTATCAATAGTTGCTGTGTTGAGCGTGTCTTTTCCTGTAGGGGGCGCAGGATGCCAAGGCAAATACTGTGGAAGGAGGAGGAAGTGAGAAACCAGCAGATAGAAGTGACCTCATAAACAAGTGGTGCTACTGCCTGATCTCAAATGCACTTTTTTAGAGTTTAAAAGTGCCTAATGTAATATGTGAGAGTGATTTTGATTTGCATTAAAGGATTTTTTTCAGCCATATGATTAGATGTGATGTGAACCTCACAAGGTACTCTTTGCACTGCCTTATTTACTTAAACATTTCCTTTACAAATGTAACACATTTGCTTGATTTTTTTTTTTATGACAAATCCGACATTGTACTATTTAATGTTCCATTTTAAACTGCTGCAGACTCTCTTATGGTTTTACTGCAGTTGCTCACTTACACACTTGCTGAATATTCAGACACATGTCGTCTAGGGACATGTCGCTGCTATTTCAGGATGATCTTACAGTGGGGGAAGCAGTGTTATTTTCTGGCAATGTATCAAATAGTAAAAGGAGCCTCTTCTCTTTCTAGCTGCTTACTGAATGCATGGATATTTTGTTTTTTCCAGCATCTTCAGTTTCTAAGTACTGAGGTTTACATGCAGTCTTCAAAGATAGCTCAGGAACTAGAAGCGGTTTCTTTTCTAGTATCCTGACCCTAGTAACGCATTGTTTATGTTTGTATGTTTGTTTTAACATAACTCATTAAATTAAAATGTTGGGTTCATAAAATCTATGCATTTAATCTAACTCGTTTTGGGGTTTGTAAGCATTGTGTGTTGTGAATGATGTAGGCTATCTGTGTTTGTATAAGTTC
This sequence comes from Opsariichthys bidens, assembly GCA_037194245.1. Lineage (NCBI taxonomy): Eukaryota > Metazoa > Chordata > Actinopteri > Cypriniformes > Xenocyprididae > Opsariichthys > Opsariichthys bidens. The sequence goes on from CM074294.1 coordinate 941,483, forward strand.
AACTATTCAAATGTGACTTGAAAGTATGGTAAAGAAATTCATAGTGAATCTCCTCGCATTGTTTACCTTTGTTCTTCACCTTTGTGTGCTTGTTACTTTTGTGAAAGTCCAACCAGTTCACATGTTTGAATGAACTTTGATTTTATTCAGGCCTTTTATCATTTACATTTCTAAATAAAATATTGTAAAACCAAAGCATGTTTTTGTTTTTACTCACAATCCACTCCTAAAATGCAGGGCTAATTTAAATATTTAAAATAAAAATCACAAATATTTTCATCCAAACTAAAATTCCAGTATTGTAGTATTTTTTTTTTTAATTTATATATTATTTATATACCATGCAATAAAGGCAGACATGGACATTATTATAAATGTCAGCTCGGGACAAGTTGTCACACATTGGTTTGTAATTTTAAACAATTGATTAGTGACATGTCATTTGGCCAAAACAACGAGTTTTTTTGTTTTTGTTTTGTATTTTTGTTTTCTGAAGTTTATCCCATCTGTTATGACTTGTTTTGATTTGGGTAACACTTTACAATAAGATCCCAGTAGTTAACTCACTGAATGACATGGTGGTAATACAGTCATGGCTAAAAATATTGCCACCCTTGGTAAATATGAACAAAGATTTTAAAAAACAAAGATTAATTCATAAAATGATCAAAAAATCAAAAAAAGCACCTGACCATTCCTTCATACAGAAGCTCTACAGATCCTTCAGATTCCCAGCTCCATGTTAGTGCTTCTTCTCTTCAATTCACTCCACTCATTTTCTTTAGTTCCAGTTAGGGGACTGGGACGGCCATGGGAAAAGCTTAATTTTGTGCTCAGTGACACATTTTTGTGTTGGTTTTGATGTTTGATTTGGCGGTGTGTTTTCTGCGTTGTGTGATTAAAGACAGAGAACTCTTCCCATTCTTGTCCTCGTTTATTCTGTAGATTCAGATAGAAATAATGAACACTCGTGCAGCATATAAGTCAGCGTGCGCAGCAATGCACGACAATATATATTACGTGGATTCCTTAGTTGTACAAAATGCGGCCCTAATTGAATCACTGCAAAAACTTTGCGACCTACCGCTGTGACATCTCATGCAGACTGGGAAGCAGCAAAGTGCGCCAACCCCCCAAGTCAGTATGGCGGCAGGAAACCCCAAATATGGTCATGGCAAGTGGAATCATAAAATCATCTTCTAAACATACAACTGCTACATTCCCCCCTGCTGACTTCCACTTGCACATGACAAAACAACAACAAAAAAAAACACAACATAAAATATCAAAATGCTACAAAGTCACCCAAAAAAAAACAGGTACATGTAACCAAATCTGAAACAACAATACAGAAAAGAAAAAAAAGGAAAGGAAAGGACCTGGCCCATTTTAGGATTTCTAGCAGAAGTGGTCAGGTTTTGATTTTTTATCTGTTGGTATTTGATAAGGGTAGTTGTGGCCTAATGGTGAGGGACTTGGGCTTGTAATCTGAAGGTTGTTGGTTCGATTCCCACGTTGGCAGGAATTGAAAGTGGGGATTGTGAATAAAACAGCAATAAAATAAATAAATAAAATAAATAAAATAAAATGAAAAAATGATAGAATCCATGATACCCTGTATCTGAACAAGATGTCCAGGACCTCCAGTGGAAAATTAGGCCCACAACATTAAAGATCCAGCTGTATATTTAACTGTGGACATGGGGTTCTATTTATCCCTGTGTGCACCAAAGCCATCTGGTGGGTTTGCTGCCAAAAAGCTCTTTTTTTCTATCTGACTATAGAAGCTGAATGAGAGCAGAGAATTTTTCTTGAAACCCTCCCGAACAACTTGTGGGGATGTAGGTGCTGTTTGATATTTCTTTTTTTATGGTTCCAGGGGTCTCCTCAATCCTCTGCCCATCGATCGTCTGGACAATCGCTCCCGATCCTCGGAGCGAGATAGCCACCTCTGCCAAGCTGCAGAGCAGGATGGCAGCTGCACCCGAGCCACAAGATGGCCGCACCGGCCTGCTTGGACTGAGCAAGTGTTTCTTCCATTCCTTTGTTGGTTGATCAAGTTAAGGATTCAATTAAAAGTAAGCTGCAGACCCAATCATACGTGTCCATAACAGCTGACATATGGTCTGATTGAACCATGCAGTCCTTCGGTGTTACAGCCCATGGATTAAACCAAAAGGGAAATCTGCTGGAGTCCTTTGTTTTAGACTGTAGGAGCTTTTGTGGCAGACACAGTGGAGACAACATAGCCATGGCATTTGACAAGATCATTGATGAATTGAAGTGTGCATTCAAAGTCAAGCTACCACTGGAAGAGCAGCATAGTGATGCCGGTGACGCAGAAGACGAAAACTTGATAAGAGTCTTTGGGAGGATGTGACCAGGGAAGAAGAGACTATTCTGGAGAGAACAAGGCAAAGGTTGTCATGTTTTGCAAATTCTCTGCAATTAGTTGTGCATGATGGAATGAAAGAAGCCAAAGCATTTTCTTCACCACTTGCCAAAATGTCAGAATTTATACCTCATTACCACACACTAGTACTCATTTTAAAGAGAGATTTTAGGCTGTTTTTCTGCCCTTCGGTTGAATATTTGGGCCATGTGATTGATAGTTCTGGACTTCACAGGGCACCCTCAAAGGAGAAGGCAATAGTGGAAGCGCCAGCTCCGCAAAACTAGTCAGCTTCGATCTTTTTTGTGCCTGTTGACATATTATGCGAAATTTGTGCCAAATCTAGCTAACAGGCTGAAACCATTGGACGAGCTACTGAACAATTCAAGAAGATGGGAATGGACCAATCAATGTGAAGAATCCCTCAATGAAGTAAAAACTGCCTTAGCCCCGTCTGAAGCTCTAACTCCTTTCAACCCCGCTCTGCCAGTGCAGTTGGCATGTGACGCATGGCCCTATGGTGTGGGGGCGGTGGTGTCACACATCATGCCATCGGGTGAGGAAAAACTTTGAGTAAGGCAGAATGTAACTATGCCCAAATTGAGCGTGAGGCAGAGGTGAAGAAATTTCATCAGTTCTTATTTGGAAGACGATTTACGCTTTTAAATGATCACAGACCCCTCACTTCCATCTTCGGCCCACATTCAGGTATTCCTTCACTGGCAGCTACAAGAATGCAGCGGTGGGCCCTTCTTTTGTCTGCACATCAGTATGATATAAAATACAGAAGATCAGAACATCATGCTAATGCTGATGGGCTCTCCCGACTTCTGTTACCCACTTCACATCCAGAACCAGCAAAGGCAGAAATGTTCTAATTTAAAATGGTGGACAATTCCCCTGTAACGGCAGCTCAGGTAAAAAGCACACACGTACTGACCCTGTGATGTCCAAGGTTTTGGATCTTGTGCTTAGAGGGGAAGTAGGGGAAATGTCACCGCTCCTAAGGCCTTATGTAACCAGGAGAAAAGAGCTAACAGTAGAATCTGGATGTCTACTATGGGGCTCAAGGGTCATTATTCCACCACCATTGAGACAACATGTACTGGAGGAACTTCATTCGGGACACTGTGGAGTAATTCGAATGAAGGAAATCGCCCGTAGCTACCTTTAGTGGCCAGGGGTGGACTCAGAGATTGAGGAAAAAGCAAAAATGTGCAGTTCATGTCAAAAGCTGAGGAATACTATTCAACCAGCCCCATTACACCCTTGGCAATGGCCTGAGAAACTGTGGGTGAGTCCATATTGATTTTTCAGGACCATTGGAAGACCATATGTTCTTGGTTGTTCTTGATGCCCACAGCAAATGGCCAGAGGTTGAGATTATGAAAAGCACATCATCATTGAAAACTGTGGAAGCCCTTCATTCAATTGTTGGTCGTTTTGGCCTGCCACAGCAACTTGTCAGTGACAATGGGCTTCAGGTGGGCAGAGGAGTTTGAGGTTTTCATGAAGGTAAACGGGATTCAGCACATTCGATCAGCACCTTATCACCCGTCAACTAACGGTCTTGCTGAGCGGTTTGTCCAGACAATGAAGCAAGCTCTCAAGTCGACACTTGATGGCCTTGTTTCCAGGGTCTGATCCCCGCTGTATTTTGTCAGAGCTGGGCGTGTATTGCTGCCAGTGTGTGCTCTGACGCTCCTCGGATCCCGCATATGGGTGGCTGGTGCCGGTAACAATTGCTAGCGTGGATGGCCAGCCGTCGGCCAAAACTTATCGGCCTCCTCGTCTTGGCATGGATGTCTCTCTCCTCCGATCTTTTGATCGTGCACCTCCTTTGCTGAAAGACTCAACTCCAGTGAGGTTTTCCTTGGTGAATGCTAGATCACTAGCCAACAAGTCTTTTATTTTGAATGACTTTTTCACTTCCAAGGAACTGGACATGTTGTGCGTGACGGAGACGTGTTGGTGAGTCAAGTGTATTTTCAGAAGTCGTACCTCTGAATTGTACTTTCTTCTATTCTCCACGTTTTACGGGTCGAGGAGGTGGAGTAGCAGCTATTTTTAAAGAACACTCAAACTGTCGTTGTCTGTCAGCTTACTCCTATTCCAGCTTTGAACTCAGTATTTTTGAACTAAGCTTGAGTTATCCTGTGTTGTGCGCTGTTGTCTATCGTCCACCCAAATACAACAAAGACTTTATTGAGGAGTTTTCAGATTTTTTGGCTGAAGTTATGCCAAAATATGATCGGTCTTAATTGTTGGGGATTATAATATCCATGTGTGTTGTCCTGTCAAACCCTTGGCTACGGCCTTTCTTAATCTGGTGGAGTCTTGTAACTTAACTCAGCTTGTGTCTAGTTCCACACATGTTTGTGGCCATATTTTAGACTTGGTTTTATCATATGGCTTGCCAATTGGTAATATTGAAGTCGGTGATGCTGTTTTCTCTGATCATTTACCTGTTTTCTTTGAGATATGTATTACCTGTGATCCTAAAGTGACTGCTCCAATCTGTCGCTGCAGAATAATTAATTCTAAGAGGATTTTAATGCTATTGAAGATGACTATTCAAGGTCTTCATACGGCCTTAACACTGATGATCTGACTTCATTGTTCTCTTCAACTTGTCTAAATATCTTGGACACTGTGGCTCCTTTTAAGATAATTAGAGCAAAACCTAGAACTCAACCTTGGCTGAATGCTACTTCTTGGACTGTAAGGCTTGAGTGTAGAAAGGCAGAACGCCACTGGAAGAAGGATAAATTGTAGATTTCCTTTGATATTTTGAAGGAGAATCTGCTTAAATATCAGAAAACTGTTAAATCTGAGAAATCAAAGTATCTTTCTAGTGTCATTTGTAATAACTCCCACAAGCCAGCTGTGCTATTTAGTTCTATTAACTCTGTTTTAAACACTCTCGAAGCAACCAGTCTTGAGCCTTCAGCCGAGATGTGTGAGAAATTTCTAGACTTCTTCATTGACAAGATTGAGGCTGTCAGAGCTAATATTTTACTCCCTTTGACTTTTTCATCGTTTTCCACTGAGTGCTCTGCTGTTCTCGATCAGTTTGAGTTGGTGTCTCTTGATTTACTGAAAAAGACCTTTGTTAAAATGAAACCATCCTCATATGGTATGGATTTTGTTCCTCTCCGTCTTCTTAAAGATTCAATTGAAACCATCGGTCCTAAAATTCTTGCAATTATCAATAACAGCCTGGCTTCAGGAGTTGTACCTAAGTTTTTTAAATATGCAGCTGTGGAACCAAGCGATCTAATTTGGACCCATCATTTCTTGCACATTATAGACCCATCTCAAAACTCCCATTTCTATCCAAACTAGTGGAGAAGGTTGTATTTGGACAACTGAATTCATTTTTTGACTTACATGATATTTTAAAGCACTACACATTACAGAAACTGCACTGCTGAAGGTTTTTAATGACTTACTACTTGTCACTGACTCTGGTGACTGCGCTATCTTAATTTTACTAGACCTTTCGGCTGCATTTGATACAGTTGACCATAACATCTTAATTTCACGGCTTGAACAATGTGTTGGTATTAAGGGTACTGCATTGAAATGGTTTAAATCCTATTTGGCTGATATAACTTTTTCGGTTCATCTTGGAGACTATGTCTCCTTAACTGCCACACTCACATGTGGGGTCCCCCAGGGCTCCATTTTGGGGCCTATTTTGTTCTCCCTGTATATGCTCCCTTTGGGCCATATTTTTAGGAAATTTGGTATTTCTTTTCATTGTTATGCAGATGACCTGCAAATTTATCTGCCCTTGAAACGTAAAGATACCTGTTCTATAGCGCGTCTATTGCTGTGAAATTAACACCTGGTTGGCACTAAATTTCCTTAATTTTAATGAGAAGAAAACAGAAGTGGTGTTGTTTACACCAGGGGGAACCCGTAAGACACTAGACCTAAACCTTGGTGAGCTGAATCAATATGTCAGGCCGTATGTAAAAAATGTGGGTGTTGTTATGAATTTTGATTTTAAATTGGATAAACAGATTAATTTTGTAGTTAAATCGTGTTTTTTCCAACTGAGACAACTCTCCAAGGTGAATCCTTTCTTCTCCTCTAAAGACTTTCAAAGAGTTGTGCATATTTTCATTTCAAGTCGCCTTGATTATTGTAACAGCCTTTATTTTGGTATTAGTCAGGACTCTCTCTCGTGACTTCAAATGGTCCAGAATGCGGCAGCTTGCCTATTGACGGGCACACGGAAGCGAGAACATATCACTCTCATTCTCGCGTCTCTTCCCCAGCCAGCACACCCATGTGGGACCCAGGTGGGTCTGATGTGGGTTGCCTAAGTGGGGCCCAGACAGTTTTGTCCTCGGTTTCCATGTAGGCCCAGGTTAGCCCAGATGAAATGAACACTGCGCAGTGTGCACACTACAGGCTGTTAAATGTAACCCTGAATCAGTGTTGGAGATAATGAGCTAATGAAGTGATTGAGTGATGACTGAACATTAATGATGAACACATGCCGTTTACAAGCCGAATCAATGAAGAAAATATGAACAACAAGAACAGAAACTACAGCTTCAGCCACAGCCTTATATGAAATCAACTGAAGATAAAAGACATTCAATCTCTGAAGATCTGATTAATCAACTCCACAAACAGCATTACCAGCTTCACTTATTACTGACTTTATTTTCAAATGTTTACAGAAGCTCTTATTGAGAATTAACAGAGATTTAGATGTTGTTTTATTGGTCAAGAAAAATAATAAAAAAAGAAAAAATTACACCACCATCATGGAGATCAGAGTTTGCTTTATTTGGGCTCTTGACCCTTCCTTATGTTAGATTTCTGTCTGTGATAATGCATGCATTGTTATAAAACAGTGATATCGCTGCCTTTCTATGATGATATAGTTATTGTGAGATTGCATTACAGTAACTGATCATATGTTTATTTTATAAATTCTGGTTTGACAGCATAAGTGGAAACAGTTATATTAATTAATTTTAAATTGATACAGTTCATAGAAAAATTGAAACTACTGCATCATTTCGACACACACAGACATCAAGAATCAGCATATAAATCTCAACAATGGTGATGAAAAAACACTTCACACTGCAATGCATGCTGGGTATAAACATAGGACAAAAATCCCATCATGCACTGCAGTATAAATAATTATTGTCACCACTGTTGAGGATTGTATGTTTTCATGTATAAGCCTGAGAGGTAATAGTTGCCCTTTTTTAGCAATGAACCGTTATGGTGGTGTCTGTCTTAATTTTTTATTTTTAGTAAATGATGATCAAGACATCAAAGAGAAGCAGCTCTCAAGCAGAAAAGTCAAGCTAATCTTCTTTGTTATAATTTTAATTCAGCAATGTATCAATGTTTACTGTAAAACAATACTGTGATCAATCATACGTAAGTCGTAAAAGGGTAACTATCCCAACTAAAACAAACCCTGACCACCATGATGGTGGCATAATTTCTGACCAATAAAACAACATCTAAATCTCTGTTAATTCTCAATAAGAGCTTCTGTAGACATGTGAAAATAAAGTCAGTAATAAGTGAAGCTGGTAATGCTGTTTTTGGAGTTGATTAATCAGATCTTCGGAGATTGAATGTCTTTTATCTTCAGTTGATTTCATCTAAGATTGGGCTAATTTCATCTGGGCTAACCCATGTGGGGCCTACATGGAAACCGAGGACAAAACTGTCTGGGCCCCACTTAGCCAACCCACATCAGACCCACCTGGGTCCCACATGGGTGTGTTGGCTGGGTCACTGGCTACCTGTCCATTATAGGATCCATTTTAAAATTTTGGTGCTTGTTTTTAAATCTCTTAATGGTTCAGTGCCAAGTTATTTATCAGATTTGATTCATCTGTATGCTCTGTCAAGAGCACTAAGGTCTGCTGACCATTTGCTTTTAGCTGTTCCAAGAGTAAAACTGAAGAGCAGGGGGGACCGAGCCTTTGCAGGGGCGGCCCCGAAGCTCTGGAACGGTTTGCCTCTCTACATCAGACAGGCTAAAAACTTGAGGTCTTCAAATCTGGTCTAAAAACATATTTTTATAGTCTGGCGTTCGATGCCATGTGAGAGCTGCTTTACTTTACTGTTTTATTGTGTTTTAAGTGTTTTCTTTTATAGTGCTGACTGTTTGTATTAATGAACATGTTCTCTTTTTGTATGTATAGCACTTTGATAAACACTTATTTTAAAAAAAAGTGCTTTATAAATAAACGTTGACTTTGACTTTGAATAATGTGACATATCTCGAAAATGCTGCAGTAAAAAGGTTTGATATGAGGTATGCATATTGTATCAGATGCCCCCTAAAGAAACAGACCATTAGTTTTTTTCTACTTGTTAGAAATAAGGATTTTATAGATGTATTGTCAGGTTTGAGGGGGTGTAGGGAAGAGAGCGAGGACTCAATCGCTAGAGGAAACTGGGTATTTCTTTATTTAAAGTAAAAAAATAAAACAAACAAACCCACAAGGGGGAAAAACTGACTTGACTTGACTGGAAACATACGAAAAACACATGTAACGATCCAGCACAGGACTGCAAACACAGGGAGAATAAGAAGGGTAGGAAACAAGGCAGGTAATGAGGGAAGACAGGTGGGGCAAATGAACCAATAATCAGGAAAGATGGGTGGGGTCAAGACAAATCGACAAGAGAGCACATGGCACAAGAAAACATGACAAGCCATGTGCTCACACCAAACATGACAAGAACACGAGCACATGGCTAATGAAAACAATCACAAGCCATGTGCTCACAAAACGAGACACGAACGTAACAAGAACGCGCAGCCAGCGAGCGCACTCACGGACCGCGCGTTCACACAAAACACGACATGAAAGCACGCGGCAGATGTAAATAAACCGCGTGCAACACAGGACACGACAAGACTTACGGAACACGAGAACGCACGGTGAGTGACACAACCGTGCGCTCACAATAAAGACAGGAGCGCGAGTGTCCGAATCCCGACCTGAAACGGAACCAGACATGGATGCCGGGATCCGAACACCACGCGCCCCAAAATGAAACTAGACACACAGACAAGAGAGCGCACGGCTCGAGAACGCGAGACCGTACGCTCACACAAAGACTGGACATGAAGGGAGTGTCAGAGCTCTGTCACAACACCAATAACATAAACTAGACCGAAGTGACAGAACCCTGACATGTATAAAGTCATTTAATAGGACATAGCTCCAAAACGCTGCAGTAAAAAGGTTTGATATGACTTATTTATACAGTATGGGATGTCCCCTATAGAAACTGTCCATTACTTTTTTCTACTTATTAGAAATGATGACTTTATCGGCCTCTGAAGTCAAATAATGTGGCATATCTCCAAAACGCTGCAGTAAAAAGGTTTGATATGACTTATGCATACAGTATGGGATGTCCCCTATAGAAACTGACCAACAGTTTTTTCTACTTATTAGAAATGAGGACTTTATAAGCCTCTGAAGTCAAATAATGTGGCACATCTCCAAAACGTAGCAGTAAAATGGACTCAAATGAGTTATAGTTATTGTGTAGGATGTCCCCCATAGAATCTGACCATTAGTTTTTTTCTACTTATTAGAAAGAATGACTTTATAGGCCTCTGAAGTCTAATAATGTGACATATCTCGAAAATGCTGCAGTAAAATGGTTATAGATAGGTAAATCGATTCCTTCACGCCTCACTCACCGTTACAGAGGATCTGTCTGCCCTTTCAGTCCCTGCGCTACCTAGACTCTATCCTTGCGAACTGGCATTGTTTTCGTCTGTTTTTGTTCTGTTTCTATTGCTGTTTACAATAAATGTTATTTTTGTCACTCGCAATTGAATCCTCAGTATTTCATAACACATAGTAATAGGCACACACACTTCTTTGTTTTTAGCGGCTGGCTTGACCGTGTATTTTCAAACCGCGGCTGGCTTGACTGCAGTAAAATATTCCTGGGAGAGACAACGGAAAATGTACATCATACGTTTTTTTTTAAAGTTTAATAATATTTCACAATAATACTGTGTTACAGAAGCTCTAAAGAGTCATATGGGTTCTCGTAGGAGATTTTACATCAATGGGAAGAGTCTTTTGTTCACGCAAAGATGCGGATAAGCAGAATGTGTCAGAGTAAAGGATACATTTATCTTCGTCCCCTGCTTGAGTGGAGTCAAGAAGAGAAGAGTCAGGATCCCTGGGGAGACTCTCCATTCCAGAGTCATCCAGCAGTAAGGAAAACTAGCAGAAAGGCAGATTGATTTAATTGTGATGATTGACAGTTTGTGTGAACTGAATGTGTACTTGTTCCTAAATCTTTTCAAAGCTATTTATGCATTGCTTTGACCTACCTCCTCTACTAAGGCAGATATTCATTAAAAGATGATGTGGAAATAAGAATGGGAACTAGACAAATAACAACAACTAATTTTAAACAGTGATTCCCTTGACAACACAAATCGTATAGCAAATGGTATTTATTCTCTAGAACAACAGCAAGTTGCTGTAAGATTAAATAAAATTGATTTTAAATCCCAAAAATCAAAATTTTAATGGACGCTGTTACACTTTACATTTTTTTGTTTGTGGTGGTATATGTTTTAAATTATGCTGTGGTTGCATTTGCAGTTAACCTCTTATTTTCCCTTCAAGTTCTTTAATAATCTTCTTACTTAATCAAGCACAGTACATACAATGGGCTAAGCCAGGGGTCCCCAAAGTACGGCCTGCGGGCCAAATGCGGCCCGCCTCCACATTTGGACCTCTGGACAATGCCAGAGGCACATTTTGTCATTTTAAAATGCGATTTTAAATATATGTTTTATTTCATAATAAAAGGTTGGCTTTCAAACTAAAGTTTCCCTTAGTTATTAACATAGCCTAATTATTTGTAAAATTCACCTAACAGAATGGTACGTTCAGCATAACGTGCCATCGCGATTGAACAGGTGACGCGCGAGCCAGCGAGAAAATTCAAAGAGACAACAAAATGGCGAAACGGTTGGGAAAGAGAAAGGTTGATTCAGAATTTTTTGTGTTCAAAGAATACAATCTGCGCCGACACTATGAAACCCGCCACAGAGAAAAGTATGCTAGCTTGCAAGGCCAAATGAGAGCAGACAAAGTGTCGAAGCTAAAAAGTGTACTATCAGCTCAGCAGAATACGTTTGTACGTCAAACCCAGTTGAACCAGTCATCCGTTCGAGCTAGCTTCCAGGTAGCTAAATTGATTGGAACCAGCGGTAGGCCATTCAGTGACGGTGAGTTCGTCAAGAAATGTATGAATGCTGTTGTGGCAAGTCTGACATTGGACTTCTCACCAGCCAGAAGCAAGCCCACAGTTCACACTAATTAATATGCATAAGTAAGTAAATGTTTTGATTTTGAATAGCACTGAATATGAAAAAATTTCATTATTTTCATTTTCACAATAAGTAATAATGCTCTTTTAATAGGCTATCTATCTCTTCAAAAGTAATGATCATTTGTCTGTAAGGTGCATAACAAAAACTATTCTAGCATTAGGAAGCATAATAAATGCAATTAAAATCATAATAAAATCTCCACAAAAATACTAGTAGTCACACCGGCCTATGTAATTTTCTGTTATAAACCAGACCGGCCCCCCATTAAAGAAAGGAAAAATGATGTGGAGAAAAAAGTTTGGGGACCCCTGGGCTAAGCCATCAGTCAGAGAAAATTAATGTTTTACTGTAGCCTATATCTTAGCTCTCTGAGACCCAAAATTGTTGTTTAAATATAGTAATTTCCTAAGTTCAGGTCATGAAGTATCAACCCGATATCCAAATCGGCATAACTGTTAATACATTACCAAAGTTTATACACTTATGAATGCAGGGGGAACATAGTAATGAAGTATTCTTGAAGCATAATCATAGATATTAGCTAATAAGTACTTACTTACTGTGCTTAGAGATGGTTCCACAACTATTGAGAAATGCTAGTTTTCGCCTAAACAATGTATGAATGCGCGATTAACTTCCCTAACAAAAAATAACCATGGGTTTATTATAGTAAAGTGTAGCAAAAGAATATATTTTTTGTAAGGATCCCGTCAAACAACTCATTCAACACGTCACAGAACATAATTAGTTTATCGGCTGTAAAACATTCAACAGAACGTGTATTATGAATTATTTCCTACTTGTAAAGGGTGATCGGTTAAAGCGCTGGCTCAAATAAAATCAAATGAAAACATGACATTTATTCATTCAGTCAGAAGGAGTTTCACAGTTTCCGACACGTGAAACACAATTAAGCCTACATAAATATAATAATATTAATAAAAAATAAATAAAATAAAATGTCAATCGTGCTTAGAAAGGAACAAAAACAAAATTAAAGTAGACAGCAGATACACTAAATATTCTTAAGATAATTTTATAGTCTTTTTTTAGCTTAAATGTATAGGCTAATACTGTTTTCTCAAGAACAATCTAGAGCACCTTTGTGTCTGGGAGCACTAGACAGTACAAACAATAGCTTTTAAAAAATACAGTGACCCCAAAGTGCATTTGGAGACTTAAATTGGACGTCTTTGCTTTACACACAAAATAATAGTAATAATAACGTAATGAATTACTATACCACACACATACTTTTCAGGGAAAACATTTTTCAAAAATAAGTTCTGAAAACAATACACATACTCTTTAAAATTAAGACAAAAGAGTAAAGGTCACTGCAAAAACTGGCTCAGAAAAGTGAAGTATGTAATGCCATTCATACATATTTAAGTGGAGTCACAGTAAACAACAGTGAGAATTCATGAAAATACTATTGTCTGCTACATAGGCATGCCAAGTCTCAGCTTCTGCCTAATGCAGAGTTCTCCATCTGTTTCGAAGGAATCCCATAAGTTTGCTTTGGCTGGCCGTGGTTCTCCCAAAATGCTTGGCGGATCTTATCCAGTTCTGACATCAGAGGAAGTCCGATCCCCAAATGCATCTGCAGGTTCTCCAGCCACTCCTCTAATTTAGCAAAAACGGGACTATAGAAAAGCAGATGAAGAAAATGCCATATTTCAGCAAACAAAACTTAGTTTGTGGTAAGGTTATGTAAATCAGTAAACAACAATCACCGTTTTTCAGCCTCCAAGGCACAACACAGAACCGCGACGGGAAAGAAAGCTGCAGGACATTCTTTAAACCAGAAGCGCTCCAGGAATTCTTTCACATTCAGCCCAAACTCCTGCGTTCGAGGAAGGTAATCCGGATCGGCATATACTCTTCCAATAATCTGTTATGGGGAATATACATATATCTTCGGTTATAGGCCTATTTCAATAAAAATGATGACTAAAAGTAAGTAAATCTATAGCTCTACCTCACAAAGCACAATCCCGAAAGAGAAAATGTCAACACGTTCATCGTAAACTTTTCCTGCAGGTGAGAAATAGTATGTACTTTTGTAGTCACGATTAAATGGAGTAATTTCTACCCTGTCAGTCTTATTACTTTGATAGTTGATTCATATGGCTCACCGTGGATCATTTCTGGTGCCATCCAGTAGGGGTTGCCCACCACCGTATACCGCTTTTTACGACCGAGCTTGTTCAATTTGGATGTTTGTCCAGGAGAGGAGGTCTTTTCTTCCTTCACAAGCTGAGCCAAACCAAAGTCGGCAACTACCACGGTTTGGTTCTGTGAGGAAAACCTGCACTGTCACACAATTCAGTCTCGTTTGAAGACTATACTCTATGTTTATGAGTACCGACATGTATTCTGACCTCTCGAACAAAGCAGTTGTGTGAGTTTAGATCCCGATGGATGACATTCATTGAATGTAGGTAAGCCTATATTGGACAGAGAGAATAAATGAATGAATAGACTGTAATATATGGAAAAATATGGAAGCTTCTTTCTGCCACTAAATAAAAAATAAAAAAGTTAGTTGTGATTTTTTTTATAATGTCAGAATTGCGACACATAAGCTCACAATTGCAAGAAGTCAGAATTGTGTTACAAACTCACAATAGCGAGATATAAAGTCGCATTTCTGTCTTCTTTTTTCAGAACTGTGAGATCTATAACTTGCAATGGTGAGTTATAAAGTCCAATTCTGAGTAAAATCAGTTTATATCTCACAAATAACTTTATAACTCACAATTTGTGTTATAAAGTCAGAATTGTGAGTTTGTGAGAACTTGTAATTGTAGAAAAAAAAGTTAGAATTGCGAGATAAGAAGTCACAATTAGACTTTTTATTTTTTATTCAGTGGTGGAAACAAGCTTCCATATAAAACAGCTTTCACAAACTTCAGCTTCAGTTTCATATTACTGTCAAGACTTGTCTTTACATTAAGGAATGAGGCAAAAGGGCACAAGATAGGTGTAATCCCATGAAAATATTTTCATATTATATTTTTTGCTCTTCATTATGTACCATTCCAGCGGCAATGTCCTTGGCGTAGCTCACTCTAAGTTTCCAAGGGTGATCCCAGTCCTAAATTGACACATAAAATAAGTTTACTCACTCAGAACCACAAGAAAATGCTTTTTTGCCAAGTAATATATGGACTTTATGCAATGAAAGTATATACAGTCAAGAAAATAAAGATACTCAAACCATCTTCTGGATGGTGTCCCTCAGCGTTCCTCCTTGCACATATTCAGAGATCAGATTCAGCCGTTTGTCTTTGTACAGAATCCCGATGAATTTTAAGACATTAGGATGTTCCAGGCATCTCATTACTTTGACCTGGAGCCAAGTAAGTTTTTAGTAGGAAACAATCCATTTGCTGCTAAGAAGTATGATAAAGTAAAAACTACAACAAACCTCTTTCAGGAATGTCTTCTGGGTCTCTTCATCGAATTGAAGCAGTTCCTTAATCACCATGACCTCACCTGTTTCCAAATGCGTCACCTGACAAGCCAAAGGAAGCAGTATTTCGTATTTTGGTAATCGATGTGATCTCAAATGTACACCGTGTACAGAATTTTAAGGCAAGTTGATTTTCTGGTCATATTTCTTTTCCAAGCACATTTTTACCAATTCCAAACCACACCAATCGTAATAACTACTATTAGTTTTGTATTTGATCATTTATAAGTGATATATAATTATTCACGAAGACTGGAAAATTTATCTTCCAGAATATGGCAGTAAAATGTGAGAGTTCCTTTTTTGTCTATCTCCTATCCTGAAAAGTCTGTCTTACAGATATGGAATAAAAATGATCTTCCAAAACTTACTGCCAAATTCTGGAAAATAAATTCTTTAAACAGTGGATGTGTTGCTGGTCCTTCAAGAGTCACTCTCAATCGGTCTTTCTATAAAACCAACAAAACAGTATTTATGCATTTTACAATAGTTCAGCGTGTGATTCTTATTAAGAGGATTTTTAGGACCTAACATAAGTTTCTGAGATCTTGATACCTTGCACTTCTGGTTGCAGATCTGGAAAATAGTGGTGCCAGAGACTAAAGGGTTCCTGATAGTTTCACACTTAATTCTTCATTTCATTTTTTCTTGCTCAAGGGCACTTTTAGTCATGGTATCGAAGGTGGAGAGAGTGCTGTTTATTCACAATCCCCACTTTCAATTCCTGCCAGCGTGGGAATCGAACCGACAACCTTCAGATTACAAGCCCAACTCCCTCACCACCTAACATGTGTCTTTTCTTTTCCACCTGTTTTTGTCTGACCCTGCTTACCCAATGAATGTTTTGCTGTCCACTGGTCATGCCTTAACTGTGCAATTTCTAGTATTGCATCCTTCTCATGAGCATTTAATCATTTTAGAGAGTTAAATCTCTTTTCTTGGCTCATTTTGCCTGTAAAAGAAAACCTACCAAATAATTATGCACAACTATAAATTATTAAATACAAAATGAATAGTAGTTATTACAATTGCTGTGGTTTGGAACTTGTAAAATGTGAGCCAGACTCATTCCTTTACCTTTATGGCTTGTCCAAAACAACCTTTTCCCAAAACTTCGCCATATATTAGGTCAGAGGGTCGGAAGATACGTTGTGCTTTGTCCATGGCATCAAAACGCAGAGACTCTGATCGATTAATGTCTCTTCTATGGGAAAGAAGTGCAGTGTGATGTTGCGAGCATGGACCTTTATCAATGCTGCAGCTGCGCCTGCAGAGGCAGACAAAAAAAAAAAAAAATGCTATTAACAATGATAGTAAGTACCTGACAAAACTGTGACCTTTTTTTAATCATTTGGTACTTTTTAATATTAACAAAAATATTTTGATACTGAACTGGGATTTTATCTTCAAAAGGAAAATGCTTATGGGAAATGTAACGCATTTAACTATCTCAAGAAGGGGGGAAATTTAAGATAACCGAAGTTGACATTTTTGTTAAATCTCTTTTTATCCAATTACAGAGGGATATATTTGTTTACATCATTACAAAAGCTTACTGGTTTTTTTTTATCAAATAACATTTGTTTTTTTTGTTGTTTTTTTTACATCCTGTTATCCAACAAAAATCTCTAAACACCCTATAAAACATTGCTTACATGAGAAGCAAAATTGCAAAAACTACAAGAACTATCACTGGGGAAAAAACTTAATTATTTCAGGATGTATTCTCTGAAAATCAGCCTCATTTTGCTTAGATGTTTAAATATTTTTACCTGAAAGCAAGAAACAAAATTGTAGTTTATTATTACTTGTGATAAAATCTGAAAGAACAATAATTCGTACAGAATATTTTTGGATCGAGGGCTTAGGCGTCTGCTGCTAGGAAGGGGAAAGAAACCTAGTTTTCCAGGCTGGTCCAGTTCTTCTCCCAGCAGGCCAGACAGGTCCTCCTGTTTTGTGAGGTCTTTAGGGTCATGTTCAATTGTGATTTGTAGCCAATGCTCTGTATCATGAATCACCAGATCTATCTGTTGACAATGAAGAGATAAAAAGAATAATGGTGAAATGAGATGCGTTATGCAGATTATCTGTATTGTTGTCTTATCTCAGTCACTGGACCGACCTCATTGAGTGGAATTTTCTGGACAGAGATTCCATTGATCTCAAGAATCCTGTCTCCTACATGGATCAAGGGCTTAACTTCAGGGCTCAGGTTATGCAAGTCCAGCCTGTCCCACATGAGATTTTTTTAGAAGGAGAATATTATGAATTGAATTGAATATAAATGTGTTTACTGGCTGTCTAAAATAATGACTCACTGAGACATGGTGATCAAATGGCCTTCATCTTTCTGCTCCACATTGAAGGATATACCTCGCCTGCTTTCTGCAGAGGGAGGAAATGACACTGACGTCACTGTATGAGGAAGCTGTGAACATTTTGCTGCCGAATTCTGTGTTGAAACCTTCTGGTAATGACATTGTCCACTAAGAGAAAAGAAGAAAAGAGACATCACTGACAAAACCAGACAAAATGAAGGGGAAAAAAAAAATCCCCACAACATCTACGAATAATGAAATGATTTGACAAAAACCAACCAGTATAAGTTGGTATAATCCACTAGAGTGAAAGAATCGCCATCTCCAATGAACATGCCACAGCTTCCACAGAGAAAGCACTCAGGATGGTATTTATGCTTCCCAGCCACCTGCAGAGAGTATTTATTTGAAAGCAATATGAGCAGCAATGGCAATCAGCAATATCACTTCCAGGGTTGGGGAGTAATGAAATACAAGTAACTTAGTCACGTATTTAAAATACAAAATTTGAGTAACTGTATTTCATTAAGTTACATTTTAAATGGGTGGTAATCAGATTACAGTTACATCTGAAAAGTGTTTTAGATTACCAAAGTGATTACTTTGAATTTTAATGTTATTTAAATAGCAATTGGTGATTCTCTGACATCAACATTTTAAAACTTTTAAGCGGGATCATTAAAATTCTGTTATTTTTATTTAGTACTGTCCGGAACAAGACAAAATGACTGAATTTATAAAAAAAATTGCCCAATTGTCAAATTTGTGAGATTTAAACTCACAATTGCAAGTTATAAAGTCAGATTTGGGAGATATAAACTAGCAATACTAACATTTTTTTCTTGCAATTGTGAATTTAGTATGTGAGTTTATATCTCATAATTATGACTTTTCTCAATATTGTGAGTTTATATCGCAAAAACTGACAATATGAGAAAAGTCAGAATTATACCTCATAATTCATATTGTCAGTTTATTTCTCATAATTCTGACTTTTCTCAATATTGTCAGTTTATATCTCTTAATTCTGACTTCTCAATACTGTCAGTTTATTTCTCGTAATTCTGACTTTTCTCAATATTGCGAGTTTATATCTCATAATTCTGAATTTATAACTCAAAATTGCAACTTTATCACACAATTCTGAGGGAAAAAGTGAGATAAAAACTTGCAATGACCTTTTTTGTGTTTGTTCCACACTTATTCCAAAGTATTCTAAAGTATTTAGATTAAGTTACTAAACCTGAGTAATGTAACAAAATACGTTACAAATGACTTTTTAAAGCATGTATTTTGTAATCTGTAGTGAAATAAATTTGAAAAGTACCCTACCCAGCCCTGATCACTTCAATACATCATTTACAATAATTTAGCAATTTTGTCTAAAAACAAACACGATACAAAAGTCTTTCAATTGAATATTCGACAGAAATTCAAAAATTATCCTGGAGAGGAGAAACCATTTTAAAAATGTCCAT
The DNA here is from genome assembly GCA_037194245.1 of Opsariichthys bidens. Lineage (NCBI taxonomy): Eukaryota > Metazoa > Chordata > Actinopteri > Cypriniformes > Xenocyprididae > Opsariichthys > Opsariichthys bidens. The sequence continues at coordinate 960,528 of CM074294.1, forward strand.
TAATGTGTTATCTGTATAAAAACATTGTCTGATATTATTTAAAAAAAGGAAATTCTATTAAAATATGTTTTACGCTCGTGAAATTCTTACACAAATAACAGACCGGTTTCTCTTCTGGTTTGCTGCTTTATCTGTTTGTTCATTACCAGTCAATCCCATATGGCCTGGTATCTAACAAAAAACAACAAAGAGTCCACGTTTCCTATTAAGCTGATAATTATAGGATGTTCAGTTTTTAAAGAATCAAGTGCTTATAGGCAGGTGTAACGACTGAGACAAATCAGACATGATTATTTGTCATACTTAACAAATAATCTTTAAAAACTCACTCTGAGGTCTGGAACCCTCCCCCATGGACACCATCTGATAGGGTTTACGACCTTAAAGAATGTGCAGAGAATGTGACTCTGACTTCATTTTGGTTGAGAAGGACAAATAAACCGTTTTAATCCTATATATTCTATATATAACCACTCAAGAGATGTATAAACGTGTATCCAATTTTTCCCTCTCATAATTTTCCTTTTATAGGGTTTGACCTATGTATTAATTCTCTCTTTTGAACTTCTTGTATTAATGTTTCAGAGTTGCATATTATGACTAACTATAAATCACATGGGTAGCATGTTTGGTCTCTCTGGACTCCAATCTTCGCTCCCAATCTGTTAATTTACATTACATTTTGTTAACTCTGACACATCAAGTATAATAAGAATCTAGAGGGTTCTTCTCTCATTCATCCAATATGATGTCTTATGCAAATATCTTGCAAGAGAACAAAGGGTCGTAAAAGTTCCCTCCGAAGGAACAAATCCTTATTGGCTCAGTCACCTCCAGAAGGCGTGACATCTTCACACTTTAAAAATCACTGATCACAAGATCAAGCTCTCTCCCTCTTCTTCTTCGTGTACTGAGGAAAAGCTGTTGTGAAAATGACGCTGAGCTAGAAGTTCTGAAGACCCCCAAGTTTGTGCCAGGCTGCGGCCTTGTCTTTCCATTCACCAAAGATCCTCTGAATCCAACTGGTTCTCTCTCATCAAGACAACATCAACAAGATCAACGGAGCCTCCACAAATTGCATCAGGACAGTTTAATTCAAATGGGCGAGACATGCAAGTATCACACTTAGTCTCATTATTTGATACATCAAGTATCCTTACCCCTTTTAAAGAAAGGTGTGTTAGAACTAAACTGATGGTTTGCTCAAGGCTGTTGATCTGTTGACTTTCAAACAATGCTATATCTTGCTTTTCCTTCTCTTGGTACACTGTATGCATGTATGTATGTGTGTGAATGTTAGAGTAGTTTAAGTGTTCAGTCTAGTTAATAAAGTCTTGTGCATGTTACATGCGAAGTTGTCTATGTTTCATGCTCATATACGGGAGTCCCTAATCATGCAGATTTTGACTACATGCTCTAAGTAGTACTGTAGAGTAAGAATGTCATTTCCCATAACCAGGAAATGAACATTTCTTAGAACTAATAAACAATTAACCAAGTGTCCACTGGACAAACAGGTTAATTGACTGTAAAATTGATTTTACTACGTTAAGTTAATTCTATTAACTGATCCAAATATTTATAATTAATTGTAATAAGTTGTAATTAATTATTCATATTTCTTTTGAGCTAAATTTGCTACATAATGGTGGAGAATGCGGGCGTGATTAAACAAAGGTTATGAGCTTAAACCACTGTCAACCTAAAAGTGCGCATTTGATAATTCCAGTGAGAACACGACATGTATTTGGGACACTAATTGCTGGCTTGTTTAGATGCAGATAGAGTGAGGACTTGAATTGACATCTCTACTGTAACTGAAAGAGTCTTGACACATTTTAGCATATGTTCATATGGTATCAGTGCAAAATTAATCTGACTTTAGCGAAGAAACCCTAATTTCAGTATTAAAGCGTAAGTCTGTTTTGATGAAGGAATCTCATTTCAGCGGCATGTAAACTGTACCAGAATTGATTATTCTGCATTGGTTGAAGAAATCCCAATTGCAGTATTGCTTAACCTGTTTCTGATGAAGGAATCTCAGTACAGTGTAAATGTAGATTTGGGCGATGCTCCCCTTTCTACAGTGTAAAGGCCCCAGAAATTGTAGTTAGAGTGATGCCATTCATCTAAAGTTTGGCTGCATCTACAAGCAAAGCTACCTTGTGACCAAAACTGTATTTCACTCGCTGAAAAGATCATCAGTGTTCATGTATTAGACTGACGTAACTATGTATGCTTAAACAAGCTTTGACTTACAGAAAATCTGTTTAATGACTCCTCAAACAAGTACAAGAAGTTGTTTAAAGTAGAGAGAAGAGTTTACATGTGTAAAATTTGCAAATGCCAAACCATATTTGCATTTTACTGAATTTAATATAAAGTTTTGAAAAGCTGAAAGTATAAGAACCACATTTTAATGTTATGCATAACTCGTTTAAAATGTGCAGACGTTCTTCATGAACTTTTGAATTGCTATGACTTGCACTGGTTCCCATGACAACGACTTGTCACAGGAAGTGCTAACTCCTTACGTTGTGGCAGCACATTGTAAACAAACCAGCCGAGATGGCTAAGCTAACAGTAGCGGTTAGCATAATCTACTTGGAGTCTTTAATTACAGCTGTGTGCATGGATTGTGAAGTGAACTAAACCATTTTACCCTCGTCCCAGTCCTGGGTTATGCTTTCTCACTGTCTCTTTCCATACCTCAAATTTTTCTTATCCAATTTCACCTTCCCCATTTTATGCGTACTCTTTCTTGTACCCTGTCCATCTAAATTTGCAGTTGCTATAATTAAATTAAATTTTAATTAAATGTAAACTGCCTAGCTTGAGAAGAATTCTTGTAGCAGTCATCTATTCATTTTTATTATGATTACTATTTCTTGAATCTATTTTAATTATTTACATTTTCCCTTCTTGTTCTAGTGTGGTTTCATTTCCTCATAGAACCACAAAAGTAACTAGACATACTTTCCTTCTTGATTTTGTTTATTTAAAACAGTTGCTTCATTTTTATGAGCCAACTTCACAAGTGATCTAAACGATTGCTATTGCATAATTATGAGCAACTCTAATAAACATAATATAATAGGAAAGCTCTCCTCTTCTTCTCTCTTTCTCTTTTTCATTTGTTCAGAGATCAAGCCTGTTTCGAGCCATCAGTAGGTTCTGAGAAATAATTTGACCATAAGAATAATCTTAAGTCATTTATTAAACCTAGCTGTACTCCTTGCTGCCCCTCTGTGTCTTCAGCTCCAAATTCTGTTTGATCTTGCATAAGTCTCTCACCCTTACTCTCACCACAAGTGTGACAAAATGTTGCAGATGCTCAGCCTATCTGCCTAGATGTTAGACCAAAAGGACTAGCTAGGTGGCATGAAGAACACCCTTCTAACCAGGGCTGTTGATGACCCGCAGCACCTGAGCCAAAAGCAACTGGACAACAATGGAAGAGAAGTAAAGGCAGAAGACTCAAACTGGAGGTACGATCATAAAGATCTGATTGAGGTCATCTTCTTCCTGGCCCACAGCCTAATAAAGTTTGGAACAGGAGGTAAACAACCTCAAACTCCAGATCACAGAGTCTCACAAGGAGCTGGGACATGCTAAAAGCCACATGCTAAAAGCCACATAGACCAGCTTGCGATGGAAGCTCAGGACAGACACAAGGACCGTAGCAGAATGGAGTCACAAAAAGAAAAATCCACAGACTTCAAAAGGCTCTGGCAGGTGAACCACGAGAGCAACTGGAAAAGGCAACCAGAGAGGACCTGGGAAAAGATTTTTACAATGAGTCACTGTTAAAAGCAGCACCTTCTGAACTCTTGGACAAAGACGACAGAATCAGGGCCTGTGAAGGTCACCTGAATGTTTCCAGACCTGGGAATGAAGCTCTGACCCAGCCGCTGGACAACACAAAGATGAACTTGACATGGTCCAAAGAGGACTGAGATACTCTTACCTGCTGCAAAAAGAACCACAGCAGGAGAGGTATCTCACTCCCCCCACATAGAATCAGCAGAGCAACCTCCCCCTGCCAAGCACAGAGGCACAAAGGGGGGAGCCAAAGCATCCTGCTAAACACTTCACCAGCCATTTTCCTGAGAGCCTCTGCAGCCGCAGAAGGAGAAGGATTAATTCAGACAAACCCTGAAACGGCGCATGAAGTGACACACTGTCAGGCCTCCTCGACACTTTCAGCACAAGCTCAGAGACATGAACTTGTCTACTGTCTACACCATCCGCCATGGAACGACCACCACTCCAGGAGACACCAAACACCCAGAGCCCAACAAGGACTTCCAGCCTTGCGTGCCAGAGGCGTGTCTGATCTTTCTACACCTTAAACGTCGTTCGTTGTTGCCCATGGGAAGGACAACAGCGATCGAAAGGGGGGAATTATGTAACGACTGAGACAAATCAGACATGATTATTTGTCATACTTAACAAATAATCTTTAAAAACTCACTCTGAGGTCTGGAACCCTCCCCATGGACACCATCTGATAGGGTTTACGACCTTAAAGAATGTGCAGAGAATGTGACTCTGACTTCATTTTGGTTGAGAAGGACAAATAAACCGTTTTAATCCTATATATTCTATATATAACCACTCAAGAGATGTATAAACGTGTATCCAATTTTTCCCTCTCATAATTTTCCTTTTATAGGGTTTGACCTATGTATTAATTCTCTCTTTTGAACTTCTTGTATTAATGTTTCAGAGTTGCATATAATGACTAACTATAAATCACATGGGTAGCATGTTTGGTCTCTCTGGACTCCAATCTTCGCTCCCAATCTGTTAATTTACATTACATTTTGTTAACTCTGACACATCAAGTATAATAAGAATCTAGAGGGTTCTTCTCTCATTCATCCAATATGATGTCTTATGCAAATATCTTGCAAGAGAACAAAGGGTCGTAAAAGTTCCCTCCGAAGGAACAAATCCTTATTGGCTCAGTCACCTCCAGAAGGCGTGACATCTTCACACTTTAAAAATCACTGATCACAAGATCAAGCTCTCTCCCTCTTCTTCTTCGTGTACTGAGGAAAAGCTGTTGTGAAAATGACGCTGAGCTAGAAGTTCTGAAGACCCCCAAGTTTGTGCCAGGCTGCGGCCTTGTCTTTCCATTCACCAAAGATCCTCTGAATCCAACTGGTTCTCTCTCATCAAGACAACATCAACAAGATCAACGGAGCCTCCACAAATTGCATCAGGACAGTTTAATTCAAATGGGCGAGACATGCAAGTATCACACTTAGTCTCATTATTTGATACATCAAGTATCCTTACCCCTTTTAAAGAAAGGTGTGTTAGAACTAAACTGATGGTTTGCTCAAGGCTGTTGATCTGTTGACTTTCAAACAATGCTATATCTTGCTTTTCCTTCTCTTGGTACACTGTATGCATGTATGTATGTGTGTGAATGTTAGAGTAGTTTAAGTGTTCAGTCTAGTTAATAAAGTCTTGTGCATGTTACATGCGAAGTTGTCTATGTTTCATGCTCATATACGGGAGTCCCTAATCATGCAGATTTTGACTACATGCTCTAAGTAGTACTGTAGAGTAAGAATGTCATTTCCCATAACCAGGAAATGAACATTTCTTAGAACTAATAAACAATTAACCAAGTGTCCACTGGACAAACAGGTTAATTGACTGTAAAATTGATTTTACTACGTTAAGTTAATTCTATTAACTGATCCAAATATTTATAATTAATTGTAATAAGTTGTAATTAATTATTCATATTTCTTTTGAGCTAAATTTGCTACATAATGGTGGAGAATGCGGGCGTGATTAAACAAAGGTTATGAGCTTAAACCACTGTCAACCTAAAAGTGCGCATTTGATAATTCCAGTGAGAACACGACATGTATTTGGGACACTAATTGCTGGCTTGTTTAGATGCAGATAGAGTGAGGACTTGAATTGACATCTCTACTGTAACTGAAAGAGTCTTGACACATTTTAGCATATGTTCATATGGTATCAGTGCAAAATTAATCTGACTTTAGCGAAGAAACCCTAATTTCAGTATTAAAGCGTAAGTCTGTTTTGATGAAGGAATCTCATTTCAGCGGCATGTAAACTGTACCAGAATTGATTATTCTGCATTGGTTGAAGAAATCCCAATTGCAGTATTGCTTAACCTGTTTCTGATGAAGGAATCTCAGTACAGTGTAAATGTAGATTTGGGCGATGCTCCCCTTTCTACAGTGTAAAGGCCCCAGAAATTGTAGTTAGAGTGATGCCATTCATCTAAAGTTTGGCTGCATCTACAAGCAAAGCTACCTTGTGACCAAAACTGTATTTCACTCGCTGAAAAGATCATCAGTGTTCATGTATTAGACTGACGTAACTATGTATGCTTAAACAAGCTTTGACTTACAGAAAATCTGTTTAATGACTCCTCAAACAAGTACAAGAAGTTGTTTAAAGTAGAGAGAAGAGTTTACATGTGTAAAATTTGCAAATGCCAAACCATATTTGCATTTTACTGAATTTAATATAAAGTTTTGAAAAGCTGAAAGTATAAGAACCACATTTTAATGTTATGCATAACTCGTTTAAAATGTGCAGACGTTCTTCATGAACTTTTGAATTGCTATGACTTGCACTGGTTCCCATGACAACGACTTGTCACAGGAAGTGCTAACTCCTTACGTTGTGGCAGCACATTGTAAACAAACCAGCCGAGATGGCTAAGCTAACAGTAGCGGTTAGCATAATCTACTTGGAGTCTTTAATTACAGCTGTGTGCATGGATTGTGAAGTGAACTAAACCATTTTACCCTCGTCCCAGTCCTGGGTTATGCTTTCTCACTGTCTCTTTCCATACCTCAAATTTTTCTTATCCAATTTCACCTTCCCCATTTTATGCGTACTCTTTCTTGTACCCTGTCCATCTAAATTTGCAGTTGCTATAATTAAATTAAATTTTAATTAAATGTAAACTGCCTAGCTTGAGAAGAATTCTTGTAGCAGTCATCTATTCATTTTTATTATGATTACTATTTCTTGAATCTATTTTAATTATTTACATTTTCCCTTCTTGTTCTAGTGTGGTTTCATTTCCTCATAGAACCACAAAAGTAACTAGACATACTTTCCTTCTTGATTTTGTTTATTTAAAACAGTTGCTTCATTTTTATGAGCCAACTTCACAAGTGATCTAAACGATTGCTATTGCATAATTATGAGCAACTCTAATAAACATAATATAATAGGAAAGCTCTCCTCTTCTTCTCTCTTTCTCTTTTTCATTTGTTCAGAGATCAAGCCTGTTTCGAGCCATCAGTAGGTTCTGAGAAATAATTTGACCATAAGAATAATCTTAAGTCATTTATTAAACCTAGCTGTACTCCTTGCTGCCCCTCTGTGTCTTCAGCTCCAAATTCTGTTTGATCTTGCATAAGTCTCTCACCCTTACTCTCACCACAAGTGTGACAAAATGTTGCAGATGCTCAGCCTATCTGCCTAGATGTTAGACCAAAAGGACTAGCTAGGTGGCATGAAGAACACCCTTCTAACCAGGGCTGTTGATGACCCGCAGCACCTGAGCCAAAAGCAACTGGACAACAATGGAAGAGAAGTAAAGGCAGAAGACTCAAACTGGAGGTACGATCATAAAGATCTGATTGAGGTCATCTTCTTCCTGGCCCACAGCCTAATAAAGTTTGGAACAGGAGGTAAACAACCTCAAACTCCAGATCACAGAGTCTCACAAGGAGCTGGGACATGCTAAAAGCCACATGCTAAAAGCCACATAGACCAGCTTGCGATGGAAGCTCAGGACAGACACAAGGACCGTAGCAGAATGGAGTCACAAAAAGAAAAATCCACAGACTTCAAAAGGCTCTGGCAGGTGAACCACGAGAGCAACTGGAAAAGGCAACCAGAGAGGACCTGGGAAAAGATTTTTACAATGAGTCACTGTTAAAAGCAGCACCTTCTGAACTCTTGGACAAAGACGACAGAATCAGGGCCTGTGAAGGTCACCTGAATGTTTCCAGACCTGGGAATGAAGCTCTGACCCAGCCGCTGGACAACACAAAGATGAACTTGACATGGTCCAAAGAGGACTGAGATACTCTTACCTGCTGCAAAAAGAACCACAGCAGGAGAGGTATCTCACTCCCCCCACATAGAATCAGCAGAGCAAACCTCCCCCTGCCAAGCACAGAGGCACAAAGGGGGGAGCCAAAGCATCCTGCTAAACACTTCACCAGCCATTTTCCTGAGAGCCTCTGCAGCCGCAGAAGGAGAAGGATTAATTCAGACAAACCCTGAAACGGCGCATGAAGTGACACACTGTCAGGCCTCCTCGACACTTTCAGCACAAGCTCAGAGACATGAACTTGTCTACTGTCTACACCATCCGCCATGGAACGACCACCACTCCAGGAGACACCAAACACCCAGAGCCCAACAAGGACTTCCAGCCTTGCGTGCCAGAGGCGTGTCTGATCTTTCTACACCTTAAACGTCGTTCGTTGTTGCCCATGGGAAGGACAACAGCGATCGAAAGGGGGGAATTATGTAACGACTGAGACAAATCAGACATGATTATTTGTCATACTTAACAAATAATCTTTAAAAACTCACTCTGAGGTCTGGAACCCTCCCCCATGGACACCATCTGATAGGGTTTACGACCTTAAAGAATGTGCAGAGAATGTGACTCTGACTTCATTTTGGTTGAGAAGGACAAATAAACCGTTTTAATCCTATATATTCTATATATAACCACTCAAGAGATGTATAAACGTGTATCCAATTTTTCCCTCTCATAATTTTCCTTTTATAGGGTTTGACCTATGTATTAATTCTCTCTTTTGAACTTCTTGTATTAATGTTTCAGAGTTGCATATTATGACTAACTATAAATCACATGGGTAGCATGTTTGGTCTCTCTGGACTCCAATCTTCGCTCCCAATCTGTTAATTTACATTACATTTTGTTAACTCTGACACATCAAGTATAATAAGAATCTAGAGGGTTCTTCTCTCATTCATCCAATATGATGTCTTATGCAAATATCTTGCAAGAGAACAAAGGGTCGTAAAAGTTCCCTCCGAAGGAACAAATCCTTATTGGCTCAGTCACCTCCAGAAGGCGTGACATCTTCACACTTTAAAAATCACTGATCACAAGATCAAGCTCTCTCCCTCTTCTTCTTCGTGTACTGAGGAAAAGCTGTTGTGAAAATGACGCTGAGCTAGAAGTTCTGAAGACCCCCAAGTTTGTGCCAGGCTGCGGCCTTGTCTTTCCATTCACCAAAGATCCTCTGAATCCAACTGGTTCTCTCTCATCAAGACAACATCAACAAGATCAACGGAGCCTCCACAAATTGCATCAGGACAGTTTAATTCAAATGGGCGAGACATGCAAGTATCACACTTAGTCTCATTATTTGATACATCAAGTATCCTTACCCCTTTTAAAGAAAGGTGTGTTAGAACTAAACTGATGGTTTGCTCAAGGCTGTTGATCTGTTGACTTTCAAACAATGCTATATCTTGCTTTTCCTTCTCTTGGTACACTGTATGCATGTATGTATGTGTGTGAATGTTAGAGTAGTTTAAGTGTTCAGTCTAGTTAATAAAGTCTTGTGCATGTTACATGCGAAGTTGTCTATGTTTCATGCTCATATACGGGAGTCCCTAATCATGCAGATTTTGACTACATGCTCTAAGTAGTACTGTAGAGTAAGAATGTCATTTCCCATAACCAGGAAATGAACATTTCTTAGAACTAATAAACAATTAACCAAGTGTCCACTGGACAAACAGGTTAATTGACTGTAAAATTGATTTTACTACGTTAAGTTAATTCTATTAACTGATCCAAATATTTATAATTAATTGTAATAAGTTGTAATTAATTATTCATATTTCTTTTGAGCTAAATTTGCTACATAATGGTGGAGAATGCGGGCGTGATTAAACAAAGGTTATGAGCTTAAACCACTGTCAACCTAAAAGTGCGCATTTGATAATTCCAGTGAGAACACGACATGTATTTGGGACACTAATTGCTGGCTTGTTTAGATGCAGATAGAGTGAGGACTTGAATTGACATCTCTACTGTAACTGAAAGAGTCTTGACACATTTTAGCATATGTTCATATGGTATCAGTGCAAAATTAATCTGACTTTAGCGAAGAAACCCTAATTTCAGTATTAAAGCGTAAGTCTGTTTTGATGAAGGAATCTCATTTCAGCGGCATGTAAACTGTACCAGAATTGATTATTCTGCATTGGTTGAAGAAATCCCAATTGCAGTATTGCTTAACCTGTTTCTGATGAAGGAATCTCAGTACAGTGTAAATGTAGATTTGGGCGATGCTCCCCTTTCTACAGTGTAAAGGCCCCAGAAATTGTAGTTAGAGTGATGCCATTCATCTAAAGTTTGGCTGCATCTACAAGCAAAGCTACCTTGTGACCAAAACTGTATTTCACTCGCTGAAAAGATCATCAGTGTTCATGTATTAGACTGACGTAACTATGTATGCTTAAACAAGCTTTGACTTACAGAAAATCTGTTTAATGACTCCTCAAACAAGTACAAGAAGTTGTTTAAAGTAGAGAGAAGAGTTTACATGTGTAAAATTTGCAAATGCCAAACCATATTTGCATTTTACTGAATTTAATATAAAGTTTTGAAAAGCTGAAAGTATAAGAACCACATTTTAATGTTATGCATAACTCGTTTAAAATGTGCAGACGTTCTTCATGAGCTTTTGAATTGCTATGACTTGCACTGGTTCCCATGACAACGACTTGTCACAGGAAGTGCTAACTCCTTACGTTGTGGCAGCACATTGTAAACAAACCAGCCGAGATGGCTAAGCTAACAGTAGCGGTTAGCATAATCTACTTGGAGTCTTTAATTACAGCTGTGTGCATGGATTGTGAAGTGAACTAAACCATTTTACCCTCGTCCCAGTCCTGGGTTATGCTTTCTCACTGTCTCTTTCCATACCTCAAATTTTTCTTATCCAATTTCACCTTCCCCATTTTATGCGTACTCTTTCTTGTACCCTGTCCATCTAAATTTGCAGTTGCTATAATTAAATTAAATTTTAATTAAATGTAAACTGCCTAGCTTGAGAAGAATTCTTGTAGCAGTCATCTATTCATTTTTATTATGATTACTATTTCTTGAATCTATTTTAATTATTTACATTTTCCCTTCTTGTTCTAGTGTGGTTTCATTTCCTCATAGAACCACAAAAGTAACTAGACATACTTTCCTTCTTGATTTTGTTTATTTAAAACAGTTGCTTCATTTTTATGAGCCAACTTCACAAGTGATCTAAACGATTGCTATTGCATAATTATGAGCAACTCTAATAAACATAATATAATAGGAAAGCTCTCCTCTTCTTCTCTCTTTCTCTTTTTCATTTGTTCAGAGATCAAGCCTGTTTCGAGCCATCAGTAGGTTCTGAGAAATAATTTGACCATAAGAATAATCTTAAGTCATTTATTAAACCTAGCTGTACTCCTTGCTGCCCCTCTGTGTCTTCAGCTCCAAATTCTGTTTGATCTTGCATAAGTCTCTCACCCTTACTCTCACCACAAGTGTGACAAAATGTTGCAGATGCTCAGCCTATCTGCCTAGATGTTAGACCAAAAGGACTAGCTAGGTGGCATGAAGAACACCCTTCTAACCAGGGCTGTTGATGACCCGCAGCACCTGAGCCAAAAGCAACTGGACAACAATGGAAGAGAAGTAAAGGCAGAAGACTCAAACTGGAGGTACGATCATAAAGATCTGATTGAGGTCATCTTCTTCCTGGCCCACAGCCTAATAAAGTTTGGAACAGGAGGTAAACAACCTCAAACTCCAGATCACAGAGTCTCACAAGGAGCTGGGACATGCTAAAAGCCACATGCTAAAAGCCACATAGACCAGCTTGCGATGGAAGCTCAGGACAGACACAAGGACCGTAGCAGAATGGAGTCACAAAAAGAAAAATCCACAGACTTCAAAAGGCTCTGGCAGGTGAACCACGAGAGCAACTGGAAAAGGCAACCAGAGAGGACCTGGGAAAAGATTTTTACAATGAGTCACTGTTAAAAGCAGCACCTTCTGAACTCTTGGACAAAGACGACAGAATCAGGGCCTGTGAAGGTCACCTGAATGTTTCCAGACCTGGGAATGAAGCTCTGACCCAGCCGCTGGACAACACAAAGATGAACTTGACATGGTCCAAAGAGGACTGAGATACTCTTACCTGCTGCAAAAAGAACCACAGCAGGAGAGGTATCTCACTCCCCCCACATAGAATCAGCAGAGCAACCTCCCCTGCCAAGCACAGAGGCACAAAGGGGGGAGCCAAAGCATCCTGCTAAACACTTCACCAGCCATTTTCCTGAGAGCCTCTGCAGCCGCAGAAGGAGAAGGATTAATTCAGACAAACCCTGAAACGGCGCATGAAGTGACACACTGTCAGGCCTCCTCGACACTTTCAGCACAAGCTCAGAGACATGAACTTGTCTACTGTCTACACCATCCGCCATGGAACGACCACCACTCCAGGAGACACCAAACACCCAGAGCCCAACAAGGACTTCCAGCCTTGCGTGCCAGAGGCGTGTCTGATCTTTCTACACCTTAAACGTCGTTCGTTGTTGCCCATGGGAAGGACAACAGCGATCGAAAGGGGGGAATTATGTAACGACTGAGACAAATCAGACATGATTATTTGTCATACTTAACAAATAATCTTTAAAAACTCACTCTGAGGTCTGGAACCCTCCCCCATGGACACCATCTGATAGGGTTTACGACCTTAAAGAATGTGCAGAGAATGTGACTCTGACTTCATTTTGGTTGAGAAGGACAAATAAACCGTTTTAATCCTATATATTCTATATATAACCACTCAAGAGATGTATAAACGTGTATCCAATTTTTCCCTCTCATAATTTTCCTTTTATAGGGTTTGACCTATGTATTAATTCTCTCTTTTGAACTTCTTGTATTAATGTTTCAGAGTTGCATATTATGACTAACTATAAATCACATGGGTAGCATGTTTGGTCTCTCTGGACTCCAATCTTCGCTCCCAATCTGTTAATTTACATTACATTTTGTTAACTCTGACACATCAAGTATAATAAGAATCTAGAGGGTTCTTCTCTCATTCATCCAATATGATGTCTTATGCAAATATCTTGCAAGAGAACAAAGGGTCGTAAAAGTTCCCTCCGAAGGAACAAATCCTTATTGGCTCAGTCACCTCCAGAAGGCGTGACATCTTCACACTTTAAAAATCACTGATCACAAGATCAAGCTCTCTCCCTCTTCTTCTTCGTGTACTGAGGAAAAGCTGTTGTGAAAATGACGCTGAGCTAGAAGTTCTGAAGACCCCCAAGTTTGTGCCAGGCTGCGGCCTTGTCTTTCCATTCACCAAAGATCCTCTGAATCCAACTGGTTCTCTCTCATCAAGACAACATCAACAAGATCAACGGAGCCTCCACAAATTGCATCAGGACAGTTTAATTCAAATGGGCGAGACATGCAAGTATCACACTTAGTCTCATTATTTGATACATCAAGTATCCTTACCCCTTTTAAAGAAAGGTGTGTTAGAACTAAACTGATGGTTTGCTCAAGGCTGTTGATCTGTTGACTTTCAAACAATGCTATATCTTGCTTTTCCTTCTCTTGGTACACTGTATGCATGTATGTATGTGTGTGAATGTTAGAGTAGTTTAAGTGTTCAGTCTAGTTAATAAAGTCTTGTGCATGTTACATGCGAAGTTGTCTATGTTTCATGCTCATATACGGGAGTCCCTAATCATGCAGATTTTGACTACATGCTCTAAGTAGTACTGTAGAGTAAGAATGTCATTTCCCATAACCAGGAAATGAACATTTCTTAGAACTAATAAACAATTAACCAAGTGTCCACTGGACAAACAGGTTAATTGACTGTAAAATTGATTTTACTACGTTAAGTTAATTCTATTAACTGATCCAAATATTTATAATTAATTGTAATAAGTTGTAATTAATTATTCATATTTCTTTTGAGCTAAATTTGCTACACAGGATTTAGAATCTGTGCGAATTAAAAAATTACGTTGCTGTAATGCACAAGCTTCAGCTGTGAAAATTGAACTTTGTCCAGAAATACACTTGCCATATCGTTTTGACCGAATCACTACTGCGGCAGATGGCCGACTGTCTGACTTTGATCCATCTGTGTACACAGGTACATGAGTTGGTAAGCTGTGTCTTATATCCAAAAATTCCTCCCAATAAACATTTGGATGATTTGTCTTTTTTTATACTGAGCCAGGTTCATGATGGTGATTGGTTTTTTAATATTCCAGGGTGGTATAGGACACAGATGCGGCGATGTTAGGATATTCAGATTAATGTCCATATTTTCCAAGTGTGATTTTATGCGAATTCCAAAAGGACTGATGTATCTGGGACTAGCTTCATACAAATGTGAATATGGAGGATGAAAAACTGAAGAATACGCTTGGTTACTTTCATTAGCTTTTAGCTTAACTACATAGTTGAGAGCCAATTTCAGCCTTCTGTTATATAATGATGGTGCTCTTGCTTCTGTATACTGTATTTTGATGTATGACTTCCTAGCAGATCCATAAACAATACTCCCATAATGTGACGCTTGAAGACTGAAGGTTTCAAACATAGACAGCTTTATTATAAGTTTAACAGGAACGGATGAGAAACGCGACAGTGTGCTACGCACAAACAATTACAGACAATGAAGGTGACAAAGGGAGGAACTTAAATACACACACAGATGACGAGGGCTAAACGGAAACAGGTGAAGACATTTAAACTAATTAGACAAGGTGAAGACTAGAACTAAACATGACAAGACAGGACTAGATGACATACATGTGACATAACGCCCCCCTCGGAAAGGCGCGTCCTCGCGCCATAAGAGGAAGAAGGCGGAGGCTTCGGAGGAGGGCGTGGAGCTGGAGACGGGCAGTGAACAGGAGAAGATGGCCACCGCCGCCATGGTGGAGCTGACGGTGGGAGGAGCCAGGGAGGAGTCCAGAGTGTGTGATGGGATGACACTCTGGGGCCGATCAATGGCGGCGGAACCATGGCAGTAGGTGGAGGATCCGGCGGAGCTTCTCGGGACACGTGGGACCGAGGAGCC
Organism: Opsariichthys bidens; assembly: GCA_037194245.1. Taxonomy (NCBI): domain Eukaryota; kingdom Metazoa; phylum Chordata; class Actinopteri; order Cypriniformes; family Xenocyprididae; genus Opsariichthys; species Opsariichthys bidens. Next base: position 975,707 of record CM074294.1, read on the forward strand.
GACGCTGGTCTGGCAGACCGGGGTGAAGCTGTGGTGATCGAGGACGACAGGGAGGTTGACTGGAGGGAGGAGCTTGCTGACGGTGTAGGGGTGACGGGTGGAGGTGTAGCCACCAACCCGGAAGTCCGTGGCGGAAGCTGTGCGTCAACCCCCGGAGGCCGAACTGGAGGACCGAGGGAGCCCAGCGGAACTTCCGGGCTGACAGGCCGAGGAGGTGATGAGAGAGCTGTGGGTCGAAGTGCAGGTGACGGGCTGAAGAGTCTAGGTGGTGATGCGGGCCTGGAGGCCTGAAGGGAAGCCATGGACTCCGCCTCGAGCCTTGCTGGTGAAAGGGCAGCCCGAGGTGCTGGTCATCGCGGATCCGCACAAACAATTACAGACAATGAAGGTGACAAAGGGAGGAACTTAAATACACACACAGATGATGAGGGCTAAACGGAAACAGGTGAAGACATTAAACTAATTAGACAAGGTGAAGACTAGAACTAAACATGACAAGACAGGACTAGATGACATACATGTGACACATAGTCCCTTTTTGATCAAAAAAGTGTCCTTTAAAGTCTCAAGAGTACTTCACAATCTGCACCCCATTTAATCCTTGCAAGCACTTTTATAATATACATTGCTTTAAAACATCTATTTTGCAGCATTTTAATATGAGGAATAAAGGCTAGTTTTTTATCAAAATTAAATCCTAGGAATTTTGTCTCTTTTACGACTTTTATAAGTTCTCTTTCTAAAAAAAGCTCTGGATCTAAGTGCATAGACCACAGAAAACAAAAATGCATACATACGGTTTTTGATTTAGAAATACACACATCATCTACATATAAACTATGAAATATATTAGACCCCATAACTCTTACAATACCATTCATTTTAATACTAAAAAGACTTACTGAAAGTATACTTCCTTGAGGCACTCCTGATTCTTGTACATGCAAGTCAGATACACTTCTAACTCGAACACGACAAACTCTATTGGATAAAAATTTGAAATAAAAATGGATAAATATCCCCTACAACCTATATCGTACAAAACTTTTAAATACCATACCTCCACATAGTATCATAGGCTTTTTCTAAAAAATTTTTAAAAAAAACGCTATTACATGCTCTTTTTTAATAAAACCATCTCGTACAAAAGATTCTGATCTAATAAGATTAAGAGTACTCTAAATCCACATTGATATTTACTAATCTTTTGATCTTTTTCCAAGGTCCAAACCAGCCGATCATTGATGTTCCATGGTTTTGCATAAACAACTAGTTAGGGCTATTTATTTGAGTCATTATGGTCTTTTCCAGGTTTAGGTATTTGTATAGTTTTATATAGTATAATTATAGTATAGTATAATTTTCCAGCAGTATCAAAAATGCATTATAGGGTAGATGCTTCAAAAACTGATCTTGACTAAACTGATCCTGATTTCGTCAGGTCCAACAGCAGTGTCATTAGATTTTATGGATTTCAAAAGTTCCTCCATGGTAAAAGGCTGGTTATACAATTTAGCATTTTCAGAAGAGAAATGAAGTTTATTCCATTCCTGCTTTATTTGCATTTCTTTAAATCTGGGAAGACCGTTTTCTAAAGATTTTTGAATTTCTCTCAAATGTCCCTGCCGATTTATTAGCAGTATCCTGATTTTTATATGTTGTATTTGTAATACTCCTTCCTTATTTTTCATCTTTCGTATCATATCCCATACTTTCTTTGTTGGTGTCTGTGATGTTAAACTTGACACATATTTTTTCCAACTTTCCAAGCCTCTTTGTTTCATTAATAATTTTTCATGCTTTTGCTCTACAGATTTTCAGTCTGATGAGGTTTTCTGTTGTTGGATGTTTATTAAAGGTTCTTTCTGCCTTCTTCCGATCAGCAATAGCCTTTTCGCAGTCTTCATTAAACCATGGGTTTCTCAGACAGCATGACTTTGTTGATGTTGTTGGAACTGATTTTTCTGCTTTTTCAATGGAATTTCTTTACTGGGTCTTGATATTCTTTCCAGTCTATGTTAAACTTCTCATAGCACAATTTTTGAAAAATATACCAATTAGCTTTTTCCATTTTCCGTGTGTGTCTTGCTAAATGTCTTTGTCAGTGATGTTAAAATCAACGGATAATGATCACTCCCACATAAATCCTTCCATACTTGCCATGAAAAATCAATTAGTACTTCAGGTTCACACAAAGTTAAGTCAATAGCAGAATAGGTTCCATATCCTGGATGCAGATATGTATTTGAGCCATCATTTAATATGGACAAATCATTATTATATATGAACTCTTCTATTCTTCTGCCTTTGGCGTTTGTATGTTTTCCTCCCCATAATGTGCTGTGGCTATTAAAATCCATTAATATATATTAATGGATTTTAATAGCATTTATATTCATATAAATGTATATACAGGGAGTGCAGAATTATTAGGCAAATGAGTATTTTGACCACATCATCCTCGTTATGCATGTTGTCTTACTCCAAGCTGTATAGGCTGGAAAGACTACTACCAATTAAGCACATTAGGTGATGTGCATCTCTGTAATGAGAAGGGGTGTGGTCTAATGACATCAACACCCTATATCAGGTGTGCATAATTATTAGGCAACTTCCTTTCCTTTGGCAAAATGGGTCAAAAGAAGGACTTGACAGGCTCAGAAAAGTCAAAAATAGTGAGATATATTGCAGAGGGATGCAGAAGTCTTAAAATAGCCAAGCTTCTGAAGCGTGATCGTCGAACAATCAAGCGTTTCATTCAAAATAGTCAACAGGGTCGCAAGAAGCGTGTGGAAAAACCAAGGCGCAAAATAACTGCCCGTGAACTGAGAAAAGTCAAGTGTGCAGCTGCCAAGATGCCACTTGCCACCAGTTTGGCCATATTTCAGAGCTGCAACATCACTGGAGTGCCCAAAAGCACAAGGTGTGCAATACTCAGAGACATGGCCAAGGTAAGAAAGGCAGAAAGTCGACCACCACTGAACAAGACACACAAGCTGAAACGTCAAGACTGGGCCAAGAAATATCTCAAGACTGATTTTTCAAAGGTTTTATGGACTGATGAAATGAGAGTGAGTCTTGATGGGCCAGATGGATGGGCCCGTGGCTGGATTGGTAAAGGGCAGAGAGCTCCAGTCCGACTCAGACGCCAGCAAGGTGGAGGTGGAGTACTGGTTTGGGCTGGTATCATCAAAGATGAGCTTGTGGGGCCTTTTCGGGTTGAGGATGGAGTCAAGCTCAACTCCCAGTTCTACTGCCAGTTTCTGGAAGACACCTTCTTCAAGCAGTGGTACAGGAAGAAGTCTACATCCTTCAAGAAAAACATGATTTTCATGCAGGACAATGCTCCATCACACGCGTCCAAGTACTCCACAGCGTGGCTGGCAAGAAAGGGTATAAAAGAAGAAAATCTAATGATATGGCCTCTTTGTTCACCTGATCTGAACCCCATTGAGAACCTGTGGTCCATCATCAAATGTGCGATTTACAAGGAGGGAAAACAGTACGCCTCTCTGAACAGTGTCTGGGAGGCTGTGGTTGCTGCTGCACGCAATGTTGATGGTGAACAGATCAAAACACTGACAGAATCCATGGATGGCAGGCTTTTGAGTGTCCTTGCAAAGAAAGGTGGCTATATTGGTCACTGATTGGTTTTTGTTTGGTTTTTGAATGTCAGAAATGTATATTTGTGAATGTTGAGATGTTATATTGGTTTCACTGGTAAAAATAAATAATTGAAATGGGTATAAATTTGTTTTTTGTTAAGGTGCCTAATAATTATGCACAGTAATAGTCACCTGCACACACAGATATCCCCCTAAAATAGCTAAAACTAAAAACTAAAAACTAAAACTTCCAAAAATATTCAGCTTTGATATTAATGAGTTTTTTGTGTTCACTGAGAACATGGTTGTTGTTCAATAATAAAATTAATCCTCAAAAATACAACTTGCCTAATAATTCTGCACTCCCTGTATGGTGATGGAAATTGTTCAACCATGTAATTCAGTTCTTGTATTGTCACTGAGGAATCAGGGGGTATATAAATAGAGCACATAGTTATAGTTTTATGTAGAGTTAAACGCACAGCCACCACTTGCAGGTTTTCCTTTAATGACATATGACTATGAATTATGTCATATTAATATAGCCAGCTGATCCACCAGACGGACGTTGTATATTTGGACCAACAGTGTTGTAAATATTATACTTTTTCAATGTCGATTTACTATTTGTTGTTAGATAGGTTTCCTGGAGGCAAAAGGCAATGGGATTGAAAATGACTACCAATTGTTGCAGCTCTGAAAAGTTTGCCTTAAGTCCTTGACAATTCTACTGAATTATATTATTCATATTTATCAAGTAGGTAAGACGAGTACCTGCCCTTTACCTTTGCATTTGGGAGATAAAGTTCGACTTCGGGATTTTACAGTCTCTGTCATTTCAACATCATTATTCTTTGGGCACTCTATCTTTTGAGTTTTCCCTTCTTGATTTAATTTTGTTGATTGAGTTTTTGTACTTTGTTGTATCTTTTTCCCTCTCAATGGCTGATTGTGCTCATTTGATGATTTTCCATCTTCTTTAGCTTGGGTTTGATTTATCATTATTTCCTGCAAGAGGAAGAGGCAAAGTCAGTCTATTATGCTCTAGTACTATTGGATTCAACTGAAACAATGAGGCAGCTGTTGAGGTGGGACAGGGTGGATGACATCATTTTACAGAAGTGAAGCAGCACAATGAGAGGAAGCGAGATTGTGAGTGGGAGGGTTCGCCTCGTCTACCTTCAGGTCAAAGCAGGAAACAGTGACAAAACACAAAAACTCTTAAGCTAATCTTCTCAAGATAAAAGAGATCAAATTACTGTCGCTGTTTGTTTCACTAGGGTAATCTATGTAAATGTTCTATTTTATTATATAGTTCTAAATTATAATATCACAAACCACAAAACACAACAGTGACATCTATGAGATCATTTAAATTTAGATTAATTGTCATAGGATGTTATAGGTCAATTTCATATGAGTGCAGAATGCTGTCCGAAGAATGCTGATGTTCTATTATCGCAACACTTCTCTGCATGTGTTTTTTGACCTAGCTGAGCATTTTTGCGCTTTTTACCAATCGTTTTACCAATCTAATGCACGAAAAGTATACTTTCATTTAGGGTGGTACCCGAGGAAAAAATGCAATTATAAAATTAATAAAAGGAGCCAAATCACAGAAACTAATGATTTCAAAGCATTTTTGAAAGTCACACTTCCTGCTCCCAGTTGGTGGCGCTATGACTTTGATTCACAATAGTCAAATCCATGTGATCAGCCTCCTGTTATGTTACGCCTTTGCGGGAAAGGCACAAAGACTCAGGTGTAAGGGAAACAAAGTCTTTTAATGAAAAACCAGGAGTGGAGAACACATAACATGTCCTTACACGAACGAGAACTGACAAGAACTGAGGGAGAACACAGGGTAGATATACACGAGATAACGAGACTAATTAATGATAAACAGCTGACGACAATGAACCAATAACGAGGGTAGCCAAAGGAGTGGCGGGAAAAAAACAAACAAACCCCCCCCCCCTTTCAGAAGGCACGGCCTCGTGCAAAAAAAAAAAATAAGAGTCCAATCTGGGAGGGGGGCCGGGCAACCTGGAAGTCATGGGCGGTGGCCAGGGCACAGCCGGGAGCTCAGGCGACCAGGGAGGAGTCCAGGGCGGTGGCCACGGCGCAGCCGGGAGCTCATGCGATCTCTTGAATATTATTACTAGCCGTGGCAACACCGTTCGAGATATCCAATATCCGTTCACAATAACATCCTCAATGTCTTAGCACCATGGTAAAAAATGTTTGGTCTGAATCAAATAAACCATCTAGGAGTAGTAGTTTACAATTCAGAGCCTGATTTTTTTTTAAAAATCCACATTCCGACTTCCTGTTGGTCAGCGCTAATGACATAGAGTGTGGAAGTTGTTCGGCTTGATGAGATCTATGTGTGTACTGAGTGTCATACATATACACGCTTCTATATATTCAAGATTTTAGATTCTGTTCAAGGGGGTGCCATAGAACCCACCTGCCTCGCCTGTGTACCAGCTTTGGCCCGGCCCTGATGGCCCAGATTCCAACCCGTGTGCAATTATATTGACAGAAATGCAATGTAATATACATAACTATGTTGTGTGTGCTGTATAAAGACCTCACATAATGAACCATTTATCTTAGAATGAGCCATTTCTATCTACATACACCGTGGGTCCTCCTCAATGTCAAGTCGCCATTTTGCGCCAGTATGTAGCAGTATGTTACAGTTGCCCTAAACGGACATTTCTAAATCACACAAGGTCCCCAGATAATACTAATCCTGTGTTAATAGGGCTAAAGATGTTGTCATCTGAGACAGTCGCCACGTCAAGCAATGAGGTTCCTTCTTACTTCTAACAAAGAATGGCCTCTGCTTCTAATAAACAAGACGCCTACTACTACTACTTCTTCATGTGTATTCTACATAGGGACAATGCAAGCTGCCTCTAAAAACATGAAAGATTTAGAAGTAGAAAAACATAGTGACGAAACATGCTCTGTAGAGCAGTTTGTCCGTTTAGGGCTACTGTAGAAACATGCCAGTGTAAAATGGCAACTTAACATGTAAGGGGACATGCGTTGCATGTAGAAAGAAATGGCTCATTTAAAGGTAATTAAAAAAAACAACAGTTCATGATGTAAGGTCTTTATACACCACTAAAAACAGTTATGACTATTATATTCCATTTCTGTTAATAGATTGTCCTAAATATTTACACATTGAACCTTTAACTATGAGTTCCATCTCGAATCACAAATTTGTAATATTCATGAATATCATTATCAATGTTATGTTACTTCTTACCATAATGAGACCGGTGGTGATAGACTCTGAGCAGCCGCGGCACTGCTCCCCAAATCGTAACCAGTAATCTTTCTTACAGAAGGAAAGTCCATCTCTTTCAAAGTACCAGTGCGAAAGTAGAGAATTGCATTCAGAACACCTAACAAAAATAGAGAAAAAGAAAAAATTATATAAAATTTATAATTGTATAAATACTATATGAAGCATCAGATCTGCTCTTATCCCAAGAATGCATGAAGGGTGTCAAATTGACATGGCAAGCTGTGATTTTAAAAATATTTTATCAAGGAAAATATTTATTTATCCGGAGTGTCTATTTATAATAACAGCAAATAGTGTCCCTTGTTCCAAATGCTATTTACACTAGCTCCGCCCACCAATGTCTGGTTGGGCCACTCAAGTTTTAAAGACAGAATTTAACGTCTTCAGTGAGTAAGGTTCGCAGACCTGGCTTTTAACGCGATCAAAGCGGGTTCAAATCCGCCTTTTGCTGAGCTCGCGTTTATTCTCAATGAAAATGAAATAATGTTCTAAAAAGAGGACATAAACTGTGAACAAGTGTTTAATAATATTAAAAATATTTATGTAGGGTTAATGGAAGGTGTAGGAAGGGTTTATATTCTCCCAATAAGGCAGCATCCAATTAATAACTTTAATAAATATAAGCATTTGCACTATATGATATTATTGCATCCTGTTGATGTACAAAAATACTGTGGTGCAAATAGTATCTGCCAATATAAAGTATAGATAGCATCTAATTACTATTTACTCTTATTGCAAAGAGCTGAAACTTTTGCATGGTGTAAAAAGAATCTATTGCAATTTTCACCTAGTGTAAATAGCACATCACTAAGAAAATGTTGCTATTTACATTCAGAGTAAATAGCATCTACATCAATTTTCACTTAGTGTAAATAGCATCTATTGCTACACATTAGTACAAATAGCAGCTGCCTTATTTATTTCATATTCCATGAAGTCTTCAAAAAACTTGTTTCTGAATCTTATCAATCCCTTTTTCATGTTTCTTGGTTCTCTACCCCAAGAACACACAAAGGGAGTCAAATTAATCCGAATTCATTCCCTTTGGAATTTGACCCATCACTTGAGCTGTGTATTGGCAAAGGCTTCACGATACGATACCTATCACGATACATGGGGCACAATACGATATTTCATGATATATTGTGATACAGAACACATTGTGATATATTGCCATATACTTTATATAAGCCTAAATCAAAAATGTTAAAAAAAAAAAAAAAAATCCAACCTGCTGTGTACCAGCTGGAGTATTCTGGTATAAAATATATATATATATACACTGCCGATTTTGCAGCTTTGCCCACTTATAAAGCATGTAGAAGTCTGTAATTTTTATCATCGAGTGAAGGAATCTAAAACAAAAATCCAGAAAATCAAACTGTATGATGTTTAAGTAATTACTTTGAATTTTATTGCATGACATAAGTATTTGATACATCAAAAAATCAGAACTTAATTTTTGGTATAGAAACCTAGGTTTGCAATTACAGATATCATACGCTTCCTGTAGTTCTTGATCAGGTTTGCACACACTGCAGCAGGGATTTTGGCCCAAGATTTTCTATTGGGTTTAGGGTCTGGAGACTGGCTAGGCCACTCCAGGACCTTGAGATGCTTCTTACAGAGCCACTCCTTAGTTGCCCTGGCTGTGTGTTTCGGGTCGTTGTCATGCTGGAAGACCCAGCCACGACCCATCTTAAATGCTCTTACTGAGGGAAGAAGGTTGTTGGCCAAGATCTTGCGATACTAGAGATGTTCCGATACCAATTCCGATACCTGGGCTCAGGGTATCGGCCGATACCGAGCACTGATCCGATACCTGGGTGTGTATCTGTATATACGGCTGTATATACTACTAGCCCTGTATGAATTGCTAGAATTATTTTATGGTGTGCTTCAGACTTGTCCCTTGATAAAACATGAACAAATACATACAGTGAACCACTGTATTTATTACAGTATTTTTATTATCTGACATGTATTTGAAAGTAATATTATTTATCTTAAGCGAACTTCAAATGCAGCCACAAATCTAACACAGCAAACTGAAAAATGTATTTTAGTTTTACAATATAACTGTATAAAAAACAAACAAATAAATCTGGGAATATAAAAATGATATATTAATCTGAAAATAATCTATTTACAACAAAACAAGTGAAAAATAAGCAAATATCTAGGCATAATTATTAGTAGAGACATATTATTATTACATAGAGCTGTAGCTCAGTCTACTGTAGGCTACAACAGTGGCCTAATATATTGTCAATTTATTCCCGTTAAATCAAACTTTTGTTTTGACGTGAAGACTTTTGAGTGTCTGTGTTCATAATATGACAGTTTTCTGAAATGAAACGCATTCGTGTCCTCATATATTGACACACGGCAGAGGCTACAAAGACAGCGAGCGAGTGTCGCGCACATGTCATCCACGCAGTATTTGCAGGAATAATATTTAAATAGTATTTGGCAGTTTAATATTCACAAAAAATAGTATATATATTTGGCTACAGTCTGGAGCCCTGCGCTTAGATTAACATGGAAGCGACTGAACGCATCTGCGGGTACCGAATATACTCTGGAGTCGGTATTACAGAAATGCTGGTATCATCACATTTTAAAAATTTCAGTACCGACTTGGTACCGAACAACCCGTACTTGTGACAGTTACCGTTTTACTGACTGGTTGGTCCAGTCTGAAATACTGCTAAACAGCAGACGTACTGCTAACGTGTTTTCATTTCTTCTTCGCTTCTCTAAACAGTGATTACTTGTGGCAACACAGCACAACTTCCTGTGTTCGCAGTGCATTCTGATCAGTGAAGAAGAACTGTGCAGCGGTTAGGCAAAGCTAGTGATCATAATAACTGGTCTTGTTTAAGAAAATGGTATCAGATCAGTACATGGGTTCAAGTACTCACCGATACCAATGCCAGAATTTGTTGTGGTATCGGTGATATTTCCAATACTAGTATCGGAATCAGAACAACTCTATTCGATACATGGCCCCATCCATCCTCCTCTCAATACGGTGCAGTCGTCCTGTCCCCTTTGCAGAAAAGCATCCCCAAAGAATGATGTTTCCACCTCCATGCTTCACGGTTGATGGTGTTCTTGGGGTTGTACTCATCGTTCTTCTTCCTCCAAACACGGCGAGTGGAGTTTTGACCAAAAAGCTATATTTTTGTCTCATCAGACCACATGACCTCCTCCCATTCCTCCTCTGGATCATCCAGATGGTCAATGGCAAACTTCAGACAGGCTTGGACATGCGCTGGCTTGATCAGGGGGACCTTGCGTGCGCTGCAGGATTTTAATCCATGACGACGCAGTGTGTTACTAATGGTTTTCTTCGAGATTGTGGTCCCAGCTCTCTTCAGGTCATTGACCAGGTCCTGCCGTGTAGTTCTGGGCTTTCTCATGATTACTGATGCCCCATGAGGTGAGATCTTGCATGTTACCCCAGACAGAGGGAGATTGACCATCAACTTGAACTTCTTCCATTTTCTAATAATTGCGCCGACAGTTGTTGCCTTCTCACCAAGCTGCTTTCCTATTGTCCTCTAGCCCATCCTAGCCTTGTGCAGGTCTAAAATTTTATCCCTGATGTCACATAGCTCTCCGGTCTTGGCCATTGTGCTGAGGTTGGAGTCTGTATGATTGAGTGTGTGGACAGGTGCAGTTAATACAGGTAATGAGTGGAGAACAGGAGGGCTTCTTAAATAAAAATTAAAAGGTCTGTGAGAGCCGGAATTATTACTGGTTGGTAGGTGATCAAATACTTCTGTCAAGCAATAAAATGCAAATTAATTATATAAAAAAAATCCATACAATGTGATTTTCTGGATTTTTGTTTTATATTCCGACACTCACAGTTGAAGAGTACCTATGATAAAAATTACAGACTTCTACATACTTTGTAAGTGGGCAAACCGGCTAAATCAGCAGTGTATCAAATACTTGTTGTCCCCACTGTATACATACATTTAGAGTTTGATTAGAAAAAGTACAACTCTATTTTAAAATGAATACATTTCTTTTGTAATGCATATATACAAAGAAAATGGAAAAATAGGCATGTTTCTGTGTTAATAATTTCATTAAGAGAACACCAATTTTTTGGAAGAAAACCATTCACTCTAAAACGGGTCATTTTGACCCTCTTTATGCATTCGTGTACACTGTAAAAAATTGCTGTAAAAAAACAGCCAAATTTCAACAATAACATTTTCCATTAAAACAGTATATACTGTAGAAACAACGCATTCTGGGTAATATTTGAAGTTTTCTAGAAAATAGCCTACAGCAACACACTGTGAATTAAAAGCGCTCAAAGTCGACACTCAGAGGCTGTGTTCCAAATTACACGCTATACCCTCATTCACTATTCCTTACACTAGTTCACTAATATAGTCCACTTGACAGAGTGAATGAAAAAAAAGAGTGAATTCAGACACTGATGAACACCTATTGTTTACAAGCAGAATCACTGATGGAAAGAGAAACAAGAACAGAAAAAATATTAAATCAACTGAAGATAAACTCCATTAAATCTCTCAAGATCTGATTAATCAACTCCACAAACAGCATTACCTGATTCACTTATTACTAAACAGACTGACTTTTTTCTGTCATGTGTACAGAAGTTCATATTGAGAACTAACAGAGGTTCAGATGTTGTTTTATTGTCGTTTGCCTTTACCATGATAGAGATCAGTGTTGGTTTAGTTGGGATCTTGATCTTTGATTTGTAAATCATAAGTTTACTTTGCCAGCTATAACAGTGTTATCAAAGCACATGTGTTAAAATTGAGAAACCAGATGGAGTTGTGATCAAAAGAAATCAGTTGTTTATTAAAAGTCGAAATTAGCATTTCTCGGCCAAATTTGTTAAACTCATCAGAGTTTAGATGGTTCTATAATTTTAATTGTAGTATTGTGATCATGAAATTTATCATTAATATGAAAGACAAATAATATGAAGTAATTTGTTAATAGCTTGTGTGTATAACATCTTGACCTACTGTTTAACAGACATCAAAAACTGGGATATGAATCTCAACAATGGTGACAATCAAAAGCTTCTTGCTGTAATGCATGCTGGGTACAAAATTCCCAGCATGCATTGCGGCATGAATAAATTATGCTGCTGAATAGTCTGGTTATTTTTTTATATATGCGATTTCTATAATTCTTACTGCCTTGATTTTTGCTGTCGCTTTTGTGCTGACTTTTAGTAATGTCTTTCATGATGTCCAGAGTTGATCTTTTAGTTTGTTTGTTGTCACCATTGTTGAGATTCATACGCTGATTCTTGAATTCTCTGTTTAGCTCAGTAATGCCATAGTTCACACATTTATCTGTAAATGAGACTTAATAAACGGAACTGCATGATTTTAGGTGGTAATGCTAGAGTGGTGACAATAAAAATTTGTTTCATTTAAAAAAAATCTGCAAACATTTATGGTAATGGAATTTAATGCTGAACTAATTCAGTTTACATTGAGTTTTGCATGACAATTATAAAAATCAGTACATAACCGACAATGCCTAAGCATGATGTCCTTAGGCTTTACTACTGTACAAAAAGGGTCAAGAACCAAACTAAAGCAAACACTGACCTCCATCATGGTAACATCAAACGAAACAAAACAGCATCTGAAGCTCTGTTAATTCTCAAAAATAAGTTCTGTAGTTATCTCACAGAAATAAAGTCAACCCGTTTAGTAATAAGTGAAGCTAGTAATGCTGTTTATATTGTTTAATCCTCCTCTGCTGAGATCTTGAGATATTTAATGTCTTTTATCTTCAGCTGATTTCATCCAAGGCTGTGGCTGGAAGTCTGTTGAAGTTATTGTGTTTCTGCTGATTTTTTCTGTTCTTGTTAATTTTCCTTCAGTGATTCTGCTTGTTATCAGCAGGTGTGCATCACTAATTCTCAATTATCACTTAATTATCTCATTAACTATTGTCTCATTAACTTCAGTACTGCTTCAGTGTTACTCTGTAGTGTGATCAATCAAGTGATCATTTAAAACTGAAGATTTTGCTGTGGGGTTTAAAGGGATAAAGGTGTGAGATGGAAAAAACCCAGAGTGAAACGTAATTTCACAGTACTCAACTGTAAATTAAATTACGGCAACACACTGTAAAAAAACAGCAATTTAATGGCAACCACAGCTGCTAGTAGATTACTGTAAAATCAAGGAAAAACAGTAATATTCCCTAAATTAATTTACGGCAACAAACTGTTTAAAAACATCAATTTACTGCCAACCTTGCTTACAGCAAATTACCATAAAATGAAGGAAGAAAAACAGTAATATTCTGTTGAACGTAACAGTCAGATTTACTATACAAAACAAGTTCATTTGACTGAAACATTAGTGAAAGTTAAGAGAAAAAAGTTACTTATCAGTCAATAACAGATAAGGAGAGTAAATACTGAACTGAAGTGTATTGTGTTTTTGTACAGTATGATATAGGAGAGATCTGTTAGTTTAATGAATTAGTTTTGTGGGTCACCATTGTGCTGGAGAGTAGAGCCTGTGCTTCAGTCAATAATGAGCTGCGAAACACTGATGTTATGCTGCATGTTGCTTCATTTAAAGACAGTAACTGTAGTTGTTAATGCAGTGATAAGCTGTTTACTAAGTACTTTAGCACATATATTTGTGCTATTGCTAGCTTAGACAAGCTGCAAAGATTTGAGTTGAAGTCATGTTTTTAATAAATTTAGTATTATGCATTAAATTAAAAAAATTGTATTTACATAGCATTAGTACTGTGAATTTGTTTCATTTGAGTAACTGAAAAGGAATGTTTCTTAACTGCGAACACAAACTGTTTGTAGCAAAACGGCTTCCCAAATGAAATAAGTTCATTTCCCTGATAGCATTACGGTAACATACAGTAAAATAAAAGAGCTGTAAATTTACGGTAGATGGCTGTAAATTAACAGTACATTAATGGCAACCATGCTACCAGTAGATTACTATTTTTTTACAGCACAATTTTTTACAGTGTAGGTTTTTTGATTCACGCATTCTAGGGTTAATTATTGTAAAGGCCCATTCATACCAAGTATCACCAACTATCACGATAAAAATATAGCTTTAAAAATCATTCTAAATATAAAAGAACAGCAGAGGACAACTACAATCATAACAGCACAGAGGAACCATATCTTTGGAGACACTTTCAGATATTTTAAGCCAGTCAGACTCTTTTAAGCATCCTGTTTTAAAGAGCGCGGGCATTTAAAGTGGCAAACAAGGCATCATGCTTTTAATAAACAGAACAATATTGTACCTAATATAATTATCTTTATACTTATTGTTCTTGGTGTGAACATGCTACTGTCATGTTTAGTTGCTAGTCATAGATTTCATTATCACCACTTCGCCACCTTGGAATTATAAGGTTCTATCAGCATTCTGAGCAGTTTTGAGTTATTGAGAGTTATTCAAAGTGTTCCATCTACCAAAATGATATGGGGAACAAGTCTCTTTCATTCATGAAAATGACAGAGACCCTGAATGTATTCTAAAATGTACAATATCAAAATCCTCTCAAATTTCTACATGGGGTTTTTTTGAAAGGTCAAATGCAGAAAGAACCTTCTAATTCTAAAAAGGAATTTTTCGCTTGGAATAATACAGTTATATCTCGCAAAACATTAATTGAAGCAATATTTTTCAAGAAACAAACACTTTACCTGTAGTTTGTTTTAAAACATAAAAATTTGTGTTGTAAAAATGTGTCGAACTATATGAGAAAGTTAAATTTAATGCTTTCTATGACATTGATTTAATATTTTAGCATGAATAATTATTATCTTGTTCAAATTAAGCATAAAAGGCAGTGCTAAATATTTTGTCCAGTGCAGATGTTCATTTTAGGTAGGAATATGGTGGGTAATTAAACATCATTGCAGGAACATTAGTTAAAGGAAGCAGCTATTGTAATATTGGGACTTTATTCCACAGAAATTGGGACACAAGAGATCAGTATGGATTGAAAAGTTAGTCGGAAAGTTAAAAGGTTTCGAGTTTGAGTTTAGTAGTTTTAAAAGATGGATGTATGGATGGATGGATTGATGGATAGATCCTCTTGTGTGCATTTGAAGTGCAGAGTGGCTCACAGATTTGTTTTCTAAATAAAAAAAAAAGAGTCCAAAAATACGAACCAAAAGTACACAACTTAATAAACACATCACATAATGTAAATACATTATCACAGAATAAGAATGTAACTCAATTTTGACAAAAAGTCTGTGTTCTAGTCATTCATTAGTTTTCATGGTTTCTAATTACACCACACCTGTTCCCTGTTCTGTATCCCCCATTCAGCATCTTCCTCAGATGTTATACAAGTCTCTGATGTCCCCAGAATGTTTCTCTAAAGTTAAATAATTTATTAGCTGGTCAAATTTACCCCTATTTGGGTGTTAGCAAAAACACGCCTTTTTTCTGTGTGTCCCTTTAAATGGAAATGAGCTCCTGCTCCCCACCCCCTTTCCAGAAGAGGGCAATGTGCAAGGGACATATCATTTTATTCTGTATATTCAATCAGTGCTGTTGCCTATACATGATTAATTTAGTTAATCTTACATGAGTTACATAGATTTCCATAATCTTTGATTCTTTGAATCTTTGAGGTAAATGACATTTGATTGTTAACATATAGGTATATGTATGTTACCATTTGCATATATTAGACTTTTTGTCTCTAATTCTTTTTAAGATACGATGTTTTCAAAAGAGTTGACGCTAACTGTCTAAGAATGTGAGGTGACGAACTGAATATAGAAAACAGACTGCAGTCTATTGGAGGTTAAGCCACCTATGTTAGGGTCAGATCTTGATTGATAAGCGTGAAGAGTGCATGTGTTTTATGGTTAAGTAAAATGGGTTACATTTGTATGTTTTACTGTTTATCTTTCACGCAATAATTTCTCTGAGCAACGGTTGGAGAAAAATGACTTTTCTGCCCTCAAGGTCAGTTATCTGGGAAGAAGTTAGGGTTATAAGATGTGTTAACTAAATTATATACCATGTTGAGTGGATAACTATTATGGGATGTCAATGAACCGGAATTTGTACCTATATGGTAAAAGGCTTTATGATAATTTGCTCATTTGTTTATCCAATCAAGTTTGAAAGTCTTTGTTTGATGAAAAATGAACATGTACAATTTGACTTAATACTCTGTTTTGTGTGGAACTCACTTTGTAGTTCTCTGAAGAGAGACTACCCTGAATTTCGATTTTCAGTAAAGTTGGTTTGATAATTTTACTATCGAGTGGCCTGACTTTAATCACATGGGTGAATTTCCACTACAGCTGCAGCTTGCGCTTCAGATACTCAACAACAACAAAGCTATAGAATCTCACACAGAGAACTTTTTTTTTTGGACACAGATATTGTATATCTCCTGGGGGGTATTCCAGAAAGCAAGGTTAACTTACGCTCACATATACCCTGAACTCTGGGTTGATTAAACAAAACCTTTCTTACTCGAGGTATGCTGGTTCCAAAAACACGACCGGGATTCAGCAAACCCAGAGAATGTTCCCTGTCAGCACACAAGACATTCTCAACATAGTGAGGAATCGATCCCTTACAAAAAATTACTGCAGTTTTTGTTACATATAGAAAAATGCAGTGTTTTGGACACGAAAAAACTGCAGTATTGCAGTATAACCTCAAATGTCTGTAGTTTTACTGGAGTACAACTACTGCAATACATCTAAAGTACTAGTAAAATAAAACTGCAATACAACTGCAGTTATACTGCTTTTATACTTCATGCAACTTTCAGTTGTACTTCATTTTACTGCAGCTGTACTTATACTACAGTTTTACTGCTGTTGAACTTCAATGTACTGCAGTTGTACTGTGACTATACTTCATTATACTGCAAATTTGAATTAAACTGCAGTTAAACTACTTGGTACTGCAGTTTTACTGCTGTTGAACTTCAATGTACTGCAGTTGTTCTGTGACTATACTTCATTATACTGCAAATTTGAATTAAACTGCAGTTAAACTACTTGGTACTGCAGTTTTATTGCAGTTCTACTTCAATATACTGCAGTTCTTTTTTGTAAGGGATGATTCACCATGGAAACAGATGCTGAGAAAAAGTGCAAGGGTTCCAGACTGTGACTAAAATGATCGCATATGCAACAATTTTTTGACAATGTGCGATTTAAAATTTTATGTGGTCGCATTTGTGCGAGTGCATGATCATGTTATTCGCACGTGTCTAACTGAACGATGTATCAGCAGCTGCTGCCGTCCGTAACTGTTTTGTTTTCAAAATGAACAAAATTTATATAAAGATCAAGTACATCATGAATCCATTTTCCAAACTGTGTTTGTGTCTTATCCTGAATAACTACGGTACGCCTATAATAAGTGTTTATATTCAGACTATTTTAGATCGGGCTCAGCTCGGCTCGGCTGCGGAGTATCCCAGTACGTGTGTGACTCGTCATAGACATTAACAGAGAGAAGTAAGTTCTTCCGCAAGACACATGCAGTTCTATTTATTAACCGCTAGAGAGTGAACGAGAGTGAGAGTGACTTGACAAAACAGATGACTCAAAAGTGAATGGACTGAAATTTTTAGGTTTATTTTGTCTGACCAACCACAACAAAGAAAGAAAGTAAACTGTATGTGAGAAAGTATAATGTTTGCTTTTATATTATTAGTTACAGAAAGGCAAACTAAAGGCTAATAATTTCTCATTTACCTTAAACATTCAGCAAATACACATCTATATCATTAAAACAAATCTCTGAATATCTAATTAACATTTAATTTCACAGACGTTGCAGATTTATTCGAATACAACAGTGAGATTTTCTGAAGTGTTTGTAACCCACATGAACACATGTATTCTGTGCGTGACAGTCGGTCCGTGTGAAATGAATTCGGACTTCAGTTCAGCTTCACTGGAAACGCTATATTTTATTTACAGGTGCTGGTCATATAATTAGAATATCATCAAAAAGTTGATTTATTTCACCAATTCCATTCAAAAAGTGAAACTATATTATATTCATACATTACACAAAGACTTATATTTCAAATGTTTATTTCTTTTACTTTTGATGATTATAACTAACAACTAAGGAAAATCCCAAATTCAGTATCTCAGAAAATTAGAATATTGTGAAAAGGTTCAATATTGAAGACACCTGGTGCCACACTCTAATCAGATAATTAACTTAAAACACTTGAAAAGACCTTTAAATGGTCTTTCAGTCTAGTTCTGTAGGCAACACAATCATGGAGAAGACTGCTGACTTGACAGTTGTCCAAAAGATGACCGTTGACACCTTGCACAAGGAGGGCAAGACACAAAAGGTCATTGCAAAAGAGGCTAGCTGTTCACAGAGCTCTGTGTCCAAGCGCATTAATAGAGAGGGACGAAAGGAAGGAAAAGATGTGGCAGAAAAAAAAGTGTACAAGCAATAGGGATAACCGGACCCTGGAGAGGATTGTGAAACAAAACCCATTCAAAAATGTGGGAGAGATTCACAAAGAGTGGACTGCAGCTGGAGTCAGTGCTTCAAGAACCACTACGCACAGATGTATGCAAGACATGAGTTTCAGCTGTCACATTCCTTGTGTCAAGCCACTCTTGAACAACAGACCGCGTCAGAAGCGTCTCGCCTGGGCTAAAGACAAAAAGGACTGGACTGCTGCTGAGTGGTCCAAAGTTATGTTCTCTGATGAAAGTAAAATTTGCATTTCCTTTGGAAATCAGGGTCCCAGAGTCTGGAGGAAGTGAGGAGAGGCACACAATCCACAATGCTTGAGGTCCAGTGTAAAGTTTCCACAGTCAGTGATGGTTTGGGGTGCCATGTCATCTGCTGGTGTTGGTCCACTGTGTTTTCTGAGGTCCAAGGTCAACGCAGCCGTATACCAGGAAGTTTTGGAGCACTTCATGCTTCCTGCTGCTGACCAACTTTGGCCAGCAAACTCACCTGATCTTAACTCCATAAAAAATCTATGGAGTATTGTGAAGAAGAAGATGCGATGTGCCAGACCTAACAACACAGAAGAGCTGAAGGCCACTATCAGAGCAACCTGGGCTCTCATAACACCTGAGCAGTCCCACAGACTGATCGACTCCATGCCACACCACATTACTGCAGTAATTCAGGCAAAATGCGCCCCAACCAAGTATTGAGTGCTGTACATGCTCATACTTTTTGATCCTGGTGAATTAGTCAATTACAGACCGATTTCCAATCTACCTTTTCTGTCAAAAATACTAGAAAAGGCAGTATCATCACAGCTTAGTTCCTACTTGGAAAGAAATGGTATCTGTGAGGATTTCCAGTCAGGATTTAGACCGTACCATAGTACTGAGACTGCTCTCATTAGAGTTACAAATGATTTGCTCTTATCATTAGATCATGGTTGTATCTCTCTATTAGTGTTACTAGACCTCAGTGCTGCTTTTGACACAATCGACCACAATATTCTTTTGAATAGACTAGAAAATTATGCTGGAATTAGTGGAATTGCATTGGCATGGTTCAA
Source organism: Opsariichthys bidens (assembly GCA_037194245.1). NCBI lineage: Eukaryota > Metazoa > Chordata > Actinopteri > Cypriniformes > Xenocyprididae > Opsariichthys > Opsariichthys bidens. The sequence continues at coordinate 995,204 of CM074294.1, forward strand.
ATCATACTTATCTGACCGTTATCAGTTTGTAGTTGTAAACGAAGAGATGTCATTTCGATTACAAGTTAAATAGGGAGTACCACAAGGCTCAGTTCTAGGACCGTTGCTTTTCACTCTGTACATGCTACCCTTGGGAGATGTCATTAGGAAGCATGGCATTAGCTTTCACTGTTACGCTGATGATACTCAGCTCTATATTTCCTCGTGCCCTGACGAAACCTAACCAAATTGGATGACTAGTAATTTCCTACTACTAAATTCAGAAAAAACAGAGATTCTAATTATTGGACCAAAAACTTCAGCACATAAAAACCTAGAATACTGTCTAACACTTGATGGCTGCTCTGTTAAGTCGTCTTCGTCAGTTAGGAACCTGGGTGTGCTCTTTGATACCAATCTTTCATTTGAAAGCCACATTTCTAGCATATGTAAAACCGCATTCTTCCATCTTAAAAATATATCTAAATTGCGACATATGCTCTCAATGACAAATGCGGAACAGCTAGTTCATGCGTTTATGACCTCGAGACTAGATTACTGTAACGCTCTATTGGGTGGTTGCCCTGCTCGCGTGATAAACAAATTACAGCTGGTCCAAAACGCAGCAGCTAGAGTCCTTACTAGAACCAGGAAATATGAACATATTAGCCCGGTTCTGTCAAAACTGCACTGGCTCCCTATTAAACATCGTATAGATTTTAAAATCTTGCTAATTAATTACAAAGCACTAAATGGCTTAGCTCCCCAGTACCTGAGTGAGCTCTTAATGCATTATAGTCCTTCGCGTCTATTACGATCTCAGAATTCTGGCCAGTTGTTAATACCTAGAATATCAAAATCAACCGCAGGTGGTAGATCCTTTTCCTATTTGGCACCTAAACTCTGGAACAATCTTCCTAGCATTGTTCGGGAAGCAGACACACTCTGTCAGTTTAAATCTAGACTAAAAACGCATCTATTTAACCTGGCATACACATGACGCACTATAAACTTTTGTCTTCATATCTGTAAAAGGATTGTTAGGCTGCATAGATCAGGTCAGCCGGAACCGGGAACACTTCCTATAACACCAGATGTACTCGGTACATCAGAAGAAGAATGGCGTCTACGCTAATTTTTTGTCTCTCTGCTTATCCCGAGATTTACCAATTAACGTGATTGGCTGGATCTGGGCCGTGTCCGGGTCGGACGGGGAACCTGTGCCTGTGTGCGGCAGCAATGTGGCCCTGTGGTGTCGGCGGAGACTGTGTTAACTAGCTCATCCTTTGTTAAGACCTTACCGACTCATCAGCCAGTGGCACATATCCCAACAAACCGTCCCATACCGGCGTGATCAAAAAGATCTTAAACTAGATGGAACTAGATTAAATATTTTGACTGTTGCGATTCCAAATCGGTTTAATGACCCGTAACTCTGCCTGAGTATCGGACAAGTGTTCACTGTTGGCCAGAGGAGAACTGGCCCCCCGACTAAGCCTGGTTTCTCCCGAGGTTTTTTTCTCCATTTGTTGAAGTTTTGGTTCCTTGCCGCTGTTGCCTTTGGCTTGCTTAAGTTGGGGACACTTGCTTGATATTCAGCAGTGTTTTTGATATGCCTGCATTGGCGCCGTTGTATACAAACTGAGCTGAGCCGGACGATTACGTCACTGTTTTCTGCAGTACTGATATACCTAAATTAACTAGACTAATAACTATTGATATTTGCAACGGAATGAATCAATAATATATAGAATAAGCTGCACAATGACACCATTTTCTTATTAATGTAAAGCTGCTTTGCCACAATTTGCATTGTAAAAGCGCTACATAAATAAAGATGACTTGACTTGACTTTTCATGTTCATACTTTTCAGTTGGCCAAGATTTCTAAAAGTCCTTTCTTTGTATTGGTCTTATAAGTAATATTCTAATTTTCTGAGATATTGAATTAGGGATTTTCCTTAGTTGTCAGTTATAATCATCAAAATTAAAAGAACTAAACATTTGAAATGTATCAGTCTGTGTGTAATGAATGAACATAATATACAAGTTTCACTTTTTGAATGGAATTAGTGAGAACCTTTAAAAAAATGTATTTATATATATATATATATTTAGGGGTGTGACGAGACCACTATCCCACGAGACGAGACACGAGATTGGGTTCACGAGACAAGATTTTTATAGTATTTTTAAGAAATCCTCAATAATGAAATGTATGAAGGGAAAATAATCTTTTATTCAACTGAAAATCAAAAAATGCAAAAATGTTGGTGCATTTTGAAATCAACTTGTAATGCATGTCATTTTACTTCTATTTTAATGAATTATTTGCAGTAAAACAACATGCAAACACTGCTAAATGTTTTGCCACAAAAATCAACCAATTGTTTTCTGCCCTGTATAATTTCACGAGAAATCTCACTGAACTTCTTTCTATAGATTGAACATAAAATAAACAGTATAAATAAAATAAACATTAAAAATTCAAATTACACTTTAAGTGTCACTTTCACTGCAGTACAAAGTTGACCATTTCCCAGTCACTATTGATTGTGTGGCTGTAACTGTTATATAGTTAGAATGTACACCGAGAAGTCCAACCGTTAGCAGTAATAGCGATGCTTTCTGCCTCTTTAGAGGCCGTTCACATATCGCGTCTAAAAAAAACGAGGAAAGCTGTTCCATGTCGCTTCCTCCTTCTTTTGCAAGCGTTCGGGAGCTCGCGCTTCTGTAGCATCTGTCGTTGCTATGCAACCATGAACTGTGCTCTTCACGACCATCGGTTGGTTCTTGTCACATGACCTGCGGTGCGCTTGCGGCATTCTGAAATGTTGAGATGTTTTCATCTCGCCGCGGCACAGGGGCGCCAGGAAAAAACGAGTGCGCCGCACCACATGCGCGTCGCTTCCATTTTGCGAGAATGAAAATGTGTCCGATATGTGAACAGCCCCTAAGAGTCTGTACAACCTTGGCCGATAAGTACGGCATAGTTTTCTTACAATGTTTACACATTGTTTGTGTCTTATTCTTGCGCCAAAAACCAAAATGTTTCCACACAAACAATTTGAAAGTGGCGGGAGCATCTTGAATAATAATTTCACCCTCACACTGATAGCACCACGAGACAACTTTTCACCTCAACTTTTCACCTATATATATATATATATATATATATATATATATATATATATATATATATATGCACACATTTTGTTTTAAAGGTTTTATATATAATTATTAAGGCTTAAATATATATATATGTCAATTAATTTAATTTTCATACTTTTCATATTTCTACTTTATTAAATAAAATAAATATAAACCTGATATAATTTATGTCGGCCATTAGTCAGTATGATTTAATGTATTTAAGATTAAGAGGACTATTCATCATGCATGCATTGATGCATTGATTAATCCCATGTTGTAGCGAAAACAATAAAAGGTTTGACTAAATCATGTTCTGGTGTGACCAACTGAGAAAGTTGGTAGCACCAGTGCAACCAGTGGAAAAGTTAGTCTGGACAACTTATAAAAGTGAATTTTGCATAATAGACCCCGTTTAAGCCCCCTGTTCCTTCAGTTCATTGTATGATGTTAAAGTTACGTTGGAATGTGTACGCTATCACGCCTCGTTTTTATTAAAAGGTCGATTTCTTGTTCATTCTGAGTCACGCATCATCCTTTGGCTTTAATTACACTCTGGCAGAATGCGCCTGAGTTGAATAACATGCTAGAGTGAAATCCAGGGGCTTTTCCTCTCTTGCAGGATGACTGTCATGTGCTCCACAGCTGGTGGTTATCTGCTCTTCCATCCTGCCATTCAACAATATACAGCCCTCTCACGGAAACACATGCAAATTATACACACACACACACACACACACACACAAACGTAAGCACACATTATGAAGCCCTAAACTTAGCAAACAGAGATCATTTACTCATCCTCAAGTTGTTTTAAAGAATTGACAATACAATTGATAGACCCCATTGACTTCCATAGTATGGAAAAAAATATACTATGAAAGTCAAAGGGGGTGTTCTTCAAAATGTTTTGTTTTGTGTCCAACAGAGGAAAGAAATTCATACCGGTTTGGAACAACTTGTGAGTAAATGATGACTGAATTTTCATACAGGGGTGAACTATCCCTTTAAGTATTTCTTTGGAGAATTTGTGCTTTACTTGAGTGCTCCTGTAACTGAATACTTGCACTTTTACTCAATTACATTTCCCAGCAAAAATTCTTCTTACTTATTACAACAGCATAGACCCCTATGTGGTACAAAGGTTTGCAGTATATTATTAATTAATAACTTCATAACTATAACCTTCATAACCTCATCTCAAATAAATAAATAATCAGAGCATCAGTTTGAGTCTCTTCAACAAAAAAATAAGGAAACATTTCACAACAAGATTCCATTTGTTTTTTTTATCTCTATTTTTGTATTTTTTTAAAATGAGACAAATTTGATATTATATTAATCTCATAGCTGTTATTTAACAGTTGAGATAGTTACTTAATGCTGATCTAACCAGCAGAACACATAAGCCAGATAACACTGCATTACAATTTGCCCCTATTAGAACTACGCTATTCTATTCTATACTTTTACGAATTCTATTGAAAAACCATTAGAAAAAGGTCAATGTTCAGAAATGATTAATTATTATTATGTTTTGAACTATGCTGTATAGTTGAGTTTTGCGGTCAAATGTAAAATTTAGTTTATTTTTAATTAATAAAAAACAATTTATTGAAAAAAAATATTTTAATTGTCTTGTATATTGTTTTAATTAGATCAGGGGGGTATTCCAGAAAGCAAGGTTAACTTAGCGTCACATATTCCCTGAACTCTCGGTTGATCACCCTAAATCTTGGTTACTCGAGGCATGCTGGTTCCAAAAACGCATCAGGGAGTAAGTTCAGCCAACCCAGAGTATGTTCCCGGTTAACACACAAGACATTCTCAATTGAGCCACGAATCGATTCACCATGGAAACAGACGTTGAGAAAAAGCATGCCATTCTACTTCCTTCTCCTTTTGTTTAATGGCCATTTACATAACCTGTGCACATCGCCACCTATTTGGTGATTGGGTAATCATTTTTTCAATCTTTTTATTGAATAAGTCATCTTTATTCACTGAGAGTTAGAATTATATTGTTTGTTTGATGCTAAATATTTTAAAAGATATCACATTTGTATTTTATTATAGAAATTATAGTATCGAAAACGTTCTGTTATAAAAAGGAAACAAAGAGATCCATGTGTGAGATTACAATAAAATAAATACATATATTAGAGCTGAATAAACATTTAAACATTATAACAGTGCTTTATTTATATATATGCATGTGTATTTATGTATTTTATAATATTGTATTATATGTATAACTGTAACTATAACAAATTTAATTACATAAATATAACTATATTCATTAAATAACACACATCTGAATACCTCTTAAGCAAACTAACCCTGGAACATGAGCTGCTCCAGAGCAGGTTATGTTCAGAGAGTAAGCCTGGTTTCTCCCAAGGTTTTTTTCTCCATTTGTTGGAGTTTTGGTTCCTTGTCCCTGTTGCCTTTGGCTTGCTTAAGTTGGGGACACTTGCTTGATATTCAGCAGTGTTTTTGATATGCCTGCACTGGCGCCGTTGTATGTGAACTGAGCTGAGCCGGACGATTACGTCACTGTTTTCTCCAGTGCTGATATACATAAATTAACTAGACTAATAACTATTGATCTTTGCAACGGAATTAATCAATACAAATATATAGAATAAACTGGACAATGACACCATTTTCTTTGGGGGCTGCTGTGCAGCCAAAATTATTTGCCAATTATTAATGTAAAGCTGCTTTGACACGATTTGCATATATTATTGTAAGTGCTATATAAGTAAAGGTGACTCGACTTGACTAAGTTGCTATGGCTACTTACATACCCTGAAAGTTACCTCCATTTTTGAGGTTATCGCCTTACTTACTCTTAAACATACCCGGGTATGTCACATAACCTGCTTTCTGGAATACCCCTCTGATCACATTTTAAATCAAGAAAATCAAGAAGGTATACACTGTATTAATGAAACAAAACTACATATTTGTACTGTGTATGAAAAATAAATACTCTGAACCCCAAGTGAATTTACACAAACTGTGAAAGTCAAAAAGTGTTACTTTGTGTCCCACTCTCCCCTGTGATACTTTGCAGATTTCTTCCACTAGTAACACTGCACTTTAACAGCTAGAATTAGAAACTCGTTTATAATTCCTCTTTGTATATGTTTGGCTGTCATTGTAATGAACTGCAAAACTCTATTGCTATCTATCGGAAATATGATAATTCTGCTCAAATCGTGATTATGAGCTCACCGCATTCAAGTTTCGAAATGGGAGGGCGTTCATGTCCAATTTTACCTAGGAAACTCGTGTTTACGATAATTCCGAGAATAAGAGAAGTTAGAGTGGACAGAACTGGAGTGAAGCAAACGAAGTTTGAATTCTCTTTCTATATTTACATAAACAATTCTGCTACTGTTGACTGTGCCGAAGGGGTCTCAACCCTGCTCACAAGACGACAAGTTTACAGCACATCTAGAAGATCCAGTAAACTGGTATTTAACGAGCTCAAGAATCATCTTATCTTATGACAATCTGAAAGCAGACTGTTGACAAAGAAGTTCCTGTTTTTGTTTTTACTGAGGCATGTACCAACATGACTTAGCTATGAGTCCATTTTGAAGCATCGAAGGAAAAGAAATAAATAATGAAATTGACAATTCAAAGAAAACAAACAACAAAACGAGTCCAACTGGACTTACCTTGCCTTCCCTCCTCTCCGGCAATACTGGTCCTGACCAGACTTGAGCATAGCAGCGGTGTTTGAGCTAGTAGCTAGTACTACTAGTGCTGTTACTGTCCCCCGCACATTTCAGGGGTGGAGTGAAGTGAGAGAAAAACAGTTGCAAACCGACTCAGTTTTTCTTTCACATCTACATATGCTGCATTATTCTATTTCCTGCAAAGTGTCTCTGAAAAGAGCCTTAAATCCCTCCCACTCCTAACTTTAGCCCACCCTCTACTGCTTTGGTCTGCAGAAAGAATGCATGTCGGAGGATAGAGTTACGCGACCAGAGTGCTGATTACCTTCATGAACTATATGACCGTGCAGAGACGTGCATTTAAATCCCACTCCTTCATGAAGCGAGGGTTTGTGTAAGTGTTTTCATGCGAGAGAAATTGTGAAGGGATCTTGCGTTGGAACTGCTCATCACATATTTGTTTCTGGACCATTTATATCCAGGCGTGGAACCAGAGAAGCAAATTCTATTGCTCCAAACATATCGAATTAGATTTGAGCCACAATATATTGAACGTGCCTTTTCACGAAACTAATGAAAATAAACAACTGAAAGTAAATAAAATGTCTTTGAAAATTAAAAAAAAAAAAAAAATTAGTAATCACAGGTAAAATGTTTGACTTCGTTTTTGATACACTGCATGTTTTACTCACTGATCTCTCCCTTTTCTTTCACTGATCTGTATATTTACAAATCCGTTTCCAACGTTTTCATTAACGCTTCTGAAATTTTCGTTTATGATCCCTGAATTTTTTCGTTAGCCATTCTGACACAAATCTCTCGCGTGGGCGGGGCTAGTAGTGGTGTGTTCTCATTGGCTACTTAGTTTTTGATTGACAGCCTCTTCACCTGGAAGTGAAGACGTCAGTGTTGTGTTGACATCTTGACATGTGTGGATGTGATAGACTGTAAGGCTTCCTATTTCATTTTAGTGCTATAAAGATAGGAGTTTATATTTATATATTATTTTATCTGCTGCTACATTATGTTGAGATGACTTCTTATGAATAGCACAGACTGATTTAATCAGCATTGTGATCATTGCCCTTAGCAGGATACTGGATACTGGCAGTAAGTCATTATTTTTTAAGTTTAAGTTCTTGCTTTTGCTTTTTCATGTGGAGAGCTATTTTAGAGCACATTTAGAGCCCACAATATTTTACAGCAGTGTTGTCTTGATTTAGCCCAATCATTACAGGACCTGGTTATCTACGTACAGTTACAGTCTTCGTTTAGAGCATATTTAATGGGATAAAAATGGCATTTAATAATAATAAATATTTGTCCAACAGCAAAACCTAATACATGCAAGTAATTATAATTATGAAATATATATAATATATATAATGAAATTTGTTTGAAATAAACATGTTAAGTCTGCAAAGTGTTATGTGGGAGTTTGTATTGTTAGATTATAATACAGCTCCTTTCTCATTTTCCAGGGAGTGGAACAACTTCTCCATAAATAAAATTCTGATGCTGACTCAGAGGAGGGTGTCCACTGTCCCCATCACACAAGAATTTTATTTTGTTCAGACACGTTGCCTATGGAAGACTGGGACCGTGATCTTCAGGCACCTGATATTATGCAAAAAATTTAATTTCTTTAGAGTTCTAGATTAAAACAAACACAGTTCACAAATACACAAGAGATTGCATTTTATTCTTATTAGTCCATGCTGATCTTGGATTAGCATACCAACAAAATATGAATGTTAAGTTAATAGTTCACCCAAAAATAAAAATTCTCCCATATTTTGCTCACCCTCATGTCATGTTACTTTCATTCTACAGATAAAGACAAATTCAGTCCTAAAGAGTAATAAAAACACTTTAAAAACCACACAGCAACTGTGACGGTCATCCATGCAACCCCAGTGGATGAATCAATGTCTTCTGAAGTTAAATAATAGATAAGGAAAATACTAATAATTTAAATGTTTACTTTAATTTAAAATTTTATTAACAAAGTTCAGCCTTCACGCAAAATGAACATAGCAGATTTGTATAAACTATATGTGACCTTGCAATCAGCACACCTATCTCCTAAGTCCACTCCAGCCTCCAAGGTGGCCAATAGTCAGACCTCAGATTTACCTCAGCCAATATCGCCAGCTTCCTTCCACACAAGATCTGGTGCAAGTGCCCCAGATTCCTCCGTCATAGGGCCTTACGCGCCTCATGCTTCAGCTCAGCCTTTCACCGTGGCTCTACCTGCTGAAGCACTATATCCACCTGGGCCCGCCAGCCCTCCCCTAGCCTCTCAGTTTTTTCCTCCCCCTGTTTTTAACCACTTAACTTTGCAGTGGCCTCCTGCTCCTGTAGCAGATGCTAGTGTGAGGCTGCCTATTCTAGCGACTCGGGCATTTAATCATCTTTGTGCGACTACAGCTCACCCCTCCCCCTTTCAGAGGCCTGCAGCTCTAACATCACAAGACTTGCACATCTCAGTCTTTTCCTCCATTTCCCTTTTATTCATTTCTCTCAATCTCCCTCCTCAAGCCCGACAGGCCAACTCAAGCATGAGGCTGCCTCTGCTGACTGTCATGGCTCAGGCGTCTCTCCCTTATCGCCTTCTCCTAAATACAAAATCACAGTATTCTCTGTTCACAGCAACTCCGATGCCCGTCCTACATCAAGCACAGTCGCCTCAGAACCACTAACCACTAATTTCCATAACTTGGGCGTGTCGCAATGAACTTAGGTTATGGATAACATTCCTCAAACAGCCTATCATTTTTCTATAATAATATTTTCACTTTCCCCATGGATATCTAGCTGTTCACAGATGCAGCTCACTCAATAGGCTTCGGAGGTTTTTATCAAGGACCAGTGGCGGTTCTACACGGAGGCCTAGGGAGGCCCGTGCCTCTGTGGACATGTCCCTGGCCACCCCTGTGGCCCCCCTCCGGCTCAGCTCAGTTCGCGTACAACGGCACCAATGCAGGCATATCAAAAACACTGCTGAATATCAAGCAAGTGTCCCCAACTTAAGCAAGCCAAAGCGACAGCGGCAAGGAACCAAAACTCCAACAAATGGAGAAAAAAACCTTGGGAGAAACCAGGCTTAGTTGGGGGGCCAGTTCTCCTCTGGCCAACAGTGAACACTTGTCCGATACTCAGGCAGAGTTACAGATCAAGTCAAGTCAAGTCATCTTTATTTATATAGCGCTTTTTACAATGCAAATTGTGACAAAGCAGCTTTACAGTAATAAGAAAATGGTGTCATTGTGCAGCTTATTCTATATATTATTGATTCATTCCGTTGCAAATATCAATAGTTATTAGTCTACTTAATTTAGGTATATCAGCACTGCAGAAAACAGCGACGTAATCGTCCGGCTCAGCTCAGTTTGTATACAACGGCGCCAATGCAGGCATATCAAAAACACTGCTGAATATCAAGCAAGTGTCCCCAACTTAAGCAAGCCAAAGGCAACAGCGGCAAAAAACCAAAACTCCAACAAATGGAGAAAAAAACCTCGGGAGAAACCAGGCTTAGTCGGGGGGCCAGTTCTCCTCTGGCCAACAGTGAACACTTGTCCGATACTCAGGCAGAGTTACAGGTCATTAAACCGATTTGGAATCGCAACAGTCAAAATATTTAATCTAGTTCCATCTAGTTTAAGATCTTTTTGATCACGCCGGTATGGGACGGTTTGTTGGGATATGTGCCACTGGCTGATGAGTCGGTAAGGTCTTAACAAAGGATGAGCTAGTTAACACAGTCTCCGCCGACACCACAGGGCCACATTGCTGCCGCACACAGGCACAGGTTCCCCGTCCGACCCGGACATGGCCCAGATCCAGCCAATCACGTTAATTGGTAAACCTCGGGATAAGCAGAGAGACAAAAAATTAGCGTAGACGCCATTCTTCTTCTGACGTACCGAGTACATCTGGTGTTATAGGAAGTGTTCCCGGTTCCGGCTGACCTGATCTATGCAGCCTAACAATCCTTTAACGGATATGAAGACAAAAGTTTATAGTGCGTCATGTGTATGCCAGGTTAAATAGATGCGTTTTTAGTCTAGATTTAAACTGACAGAGTGTGTCTGCTTCCCGAACAATGCTAGGAGTTTAGGTGCCAAATAGGAAAAGGATCTACCGCCTGCGGTTGATTTTGATATTCTAGGTATTAACAACTGGCCAGAATTCTGAGATCGTAATAGACGCGAAGGACTATAATGCATTAAGAGCTCACTCAGGTACTGGGGAGCTAAGCCATTTAGTGCTTTGTAAGTAATTAGCAAGATTTTAAAATCTATACGATGTTTAATAGGGAGCCAGTGCAGTTTTGACAGAACCGGGCTAATATGTTCATATTTCCTGGTTCTAGTAAGGACTCTAGCTGCTGCGTTTTGGACCAGCTGTACTTTGTTTATCATGCGAGCAGGGCAACCACCTAATAGAGCGTTACAGTAATCTAGTCTCGAGGTCATAAACGCATGAACTAGCTGTTCCGCATTTGTCATTGAGAGCATATGTCGCAATTTAGATATATTTTTAAGATGGAAGAATGCGGTTTTACATATGCTAGAAATGTGGCTTTCAAATGAAAGATTTGTATCAAAGAGCACACCCAGGTTCCTGACTGACAAAGACGACTTAACAGAGCAGCCATCAAGTGTTAGACAGTATTCTAGGTTTTTATGTGCTGAAGTTTTTGGTCCAATAATTAGAATCTCTGTTTTTTCTGAATTTAGTTGTAGGAAATTACTAGTCATCCAATTTTTTATATCAGCTACGCATTCTGTTAATTTTGAGAATTGGTAGGTTTCGTCAGGGCGCGAGGAAATATAGAGCTGAGTATCATCAGCGTAACAGTGAAAGCTAATGCCATGCATCCTAATGACATCTCCCAAGGGTAGCATGTACAGAGTGAAAAGCAACGGTCCTAGAACTGAGCCTTGTGGTACTCCATATTTAACTTGTGATCGAAATGACATCTCTTCGTTTACTACTACAAACTGATAACGGTCAGATAAGTATGATTTGAACCATGCCAATGCAATTCCACTAATTGCAGCATAATTTTCTAGTCTATTCAAAAGAATATTGTGGTCGATTGTGTCAAAAGCAGCACTGAGGTCTAGTAACACTAATAGAGAGATACAACCATGATCTAATGATAAGAGCAAATCATTTGTAACTCTAATGAGAGCAGTCTCAGTACTATGGTATGGTCTAAATCCTGACTGGAAATCCTCACAAATACCATTTCTTTCCAAGTAGGAACTAAGCTGAGATGATACTGCCTTTTCTAGTATTTTTGACAGAAAAGGTAGATTGGAAATCGGTCTGTAATTGACTAATTCACCAGGATCAAGTTGTGGTTTTTTAATAAGAGGTTTGATAATAGCCTGCTTAAAATTTTTTGGTACGTAACCTAGTGATAAAGATGAATTAATGATCTCAAGAAGAGGATCTATGACCTCTGGAAGCATCTCTTTCAATAGCTTAGTCGGTATAGGGTCTAACATACATGTTGTAGATTTTGATGATTTAACAAGTTTAGACAATTCTTCCTTTCCTATAGCAGCGAATGAATGGAATTTTTCCTCAGGGATACAACAACCCACTGTCTGATGTGATACTCTAGTAGACAGTTGCATGGCTATAATTTTCTCTCTAATGTTGTCAATCTTGCAAGTAAAGAAGTTCATAAAGTCATTACTGCTGTGCTGTTTGGAAACATCAGAAGTTGAGGCTGTATTTCTTGTTAATTTAGCCACTGTATTAAATAAATACTTAGGGTTGTGTTTATTTTCTTCTAAAAGATTTGAAAAATAAGCAGATCTAGCGGTTTTTACAGCCTTTCTGTACTCCATCATTTTCTCTCTCCATGAAATCGGAAAAACTTCTAGTTTTGAATTCTTCCAGCTGCGCTCCAGTTTTCTGGCTGCTCTCTTAAGGGCCCGAGTGTGCTCGTTATACCATGGCGTTGGACTAATATCCTTAATCTTTTTTAAGCGCAAAGGAGCGACAGAGTCTAGAGTGTTCGAAAAGAGAGCGTCAATAGTTTCTGTTGCAACATCGAGCTCTTCTAAGCTGTCTGGTTTGCTAAATTGATGAAACTGATCAGGAAGATTATTTATAAAGCAATTTTTAGTGGTAGAAGTGATGGTTCTAACATATTTATGGCAGACAGGTGGTTTTCCAGCCTTGGATAAATGTAGCACGCATGAGACTAGATAAAGATCTGAGACGTCATCGCTCTGCTGCAGAATTTCAACGGCATCAATATTGATTCCATGTGACAATATTAGATCTAGAGTATGATTACGACAATGAGTTGGTCCTGACACGTGTTGTCTAACTCCAATAGAGCTTAGAATATCTGTTAATGCCAATCCCAAAGCGTCTTTTTTATTATCTACATGTATATTAAAATCACCAACAATAAGGACTTTATCCACAGCCAGTACTAACTCCGATAGAAAATCAGCAAATTCTTTGATAAAATCTGTATGGTGCCCTACAGATCATTAAACCGAAGAATCGCAATAGTCAAAATATTTTATCAAGTTCCATCTAGTTTAAGATCTTTTTGATTACGCCGGGATGGGACGGTTTGTTGGGATATGTGCCACTGGCTGATGAGTCGGTAAGGTCTTCACAAAGGATGAGCTAGTTAACACAGTCTCCGCCGACACCCCAGGGCCACATTGCTGCCGCACACAGGCACAGGTTCCCCATCCGACCCGGACACGGTCTGGATCCAGCCTATCACATTAATTGGTAAACCTCGGGATAAGCAGAGAGACAAAAATTAGCGTAGACGCCATTCTTCTTCTGATGTAACGAGTACATCTGGTGTTATAGGAAGTGTTATAGGAATCTATGCACCCTAACAATCCTTTAATGGATATGAAGACAAAAATTGATAATGCGTCATGTGTATGCCAGGTTAAATATGTCACATATAGTCCTGTCTAGTGTTCCTTGATTTGGTTTTGCTCCCACCACTCGTCTGTCACTATTGTCATCAGCTGTTTGTGTTTATTAGTCATTCCCTGCACCTGTCCCCAGTCATCTGTCACTGCATTTAGTCCCTGTGTTTCCCTCACTCCTGGTCAGTTCTCATTTATGTTATTGTGTGTGTACCTGATCTCATTGGGGAGAAATTAGGGGTTAGGTGCCTTGCTCAAGGGCACCTTAGTCGTGGTATTGAAGGTAGTGAGAGTGTTGTTTATTCACAATCCCCACCTTCAATTCCTGCCGGCGTGGGAGTCAAACCAGCAACCTTCTGATTACAAGCCCAACTCCCTCACCATTAGGCCACGACTACCCCCATGAGTTGAAGTGGAACCTGTTTGTCGAATGGTGTTCTTCTCACCAGGCTTTCCTTCCTGCAACTGGGCCTGGAGCGAAGGCTGTCTCCCTCCTTAAAAATTCTGTCACTTAGAACAGTTCTCCTGACTGCATTGGCCTCCATCAAGAGGTTAGGGGACCTGCATGCTTTTTCGGTCTACGAATCGTGCCTAGAATTCGGGCCGGCCGACTCTCACGTTGTTTTGATACCCCGGCCCGGATATGTGCCCAAGGTTCCTACCACTCCCTTTAGAGATCAGGTAGTGAACCTGCAAGCGCTGCCCTCGGAGGAGGCAGACCCAGCCCTGGCTTTGCTCTGTCCAGTCTGTGCTCTGCGTCTGTACGTGGACAGAACTCAAAGCTTCAGGACCTCAGATCAGCTCTTCGTCTGTTACGGAGGCCAGCAGGGTTGAGGGCTCACTCCACTAGAGGAGTAGCTTCTTCCTGGGCGCTAGCTCACGGCGCCTTGCTGACAGATATATGTAGAGCTGCGGGCTGGGCGACACCCAACACGTTCACTAGGTTCTATAGTCTTTGTGTAGAATCGGTATCTTCCCGTGTACTTGCCCATACTGGCCGGTAGCACGAAGAACCGGTTACGTATGTAACCCTCGTTCCCTGAAGGGGGGAACGGAGACGTACCTCCCGTCACCACAGTTCCTGTACCCCACTGAGCGCGGACAACTGCTCGTTTCCTCAGCGAAAAACAAAGTGCGAGCGTTGCCGCTTCCATACTTATACCCGCTCACGGGGGCAGAGTGCGGCACGCAAAGCTTGCGCGCCAATCTTCATTGGCTCGTTTAGTTTACACTCGAAGATGATAGGGCTCTCATGCGATATCCCAATTCGTCGGTCAGCTCCCGATGTACGTCTTCATTCCCTCCTTCAGGGAACGAGGGTTACATACGAAACCGAGATGGTTTGTGGATAAGATCCCCCAAAGTGTGAGTTGAAGAACCGCAGTGTGCATCAGGCTCAGACAATCTAAGTTGACTCTGGCAGTCCATGAAACAACCAGACAATGTTCCTTCAACTTTTGGTCAATGAGATGTTCCAATAACACAGCAGTCCAAGCTGATGCAGACGTCAGTTTGCATATGTCACCAGTTTATTATTTTCACTCAATCCAGTTACATTTGTTTAACCATTACAAGGTCAAAAAAGATCATTATAAAGACCATTACATGCATTTAGAAAGTAGATGGGATGAAATTTCTTTTACACAGACTGTTAACCCTTCAGGAAAAGTTAAGATTAAGATGTATTAAATGTTTCAGTTAAACACTTTTAGCAATATTGATAAAAACACATCAACACATAAAGTAATTCTTTATAAACACAATTTTAAACTTTCTACCTTTTTAAACGTTCTATATCATCCAAATAAACTATTATAATGTCAGTACTATTCAGATTCTTAGAGGTGAGGGAAATTGGATCCAATCTCAGTTTTTATTAAACAAACATGCATCGGAGGACACTAAGATAATGTCAAGTAAGATGAAAACATAAGGGCTCAATACATCACGATATTCAGGTGGAGAATTCAGGTTTTGTTATATCATGTTATTACAAATGTAGGCAGATCACCATGACTAATATTTCAATTCAATTCAAATTTATTTGTATAGCGCTTTTCACAATACACATCATTTCAAAGCAGCTTTACAGAGAATGGATGTCAACATTACAATTTAAAGAAAGCAGTTAGCAAAGAAAATAATTTAGTTGATTAATTTACAATCAGAGTTAGCTGTTTAACCGAAGTTAGAAGCAAGGAGCTCCCGGAAAATAAATTAACAATTAGGATAAAGAATTAGGTAATGAGCATGTTGATCCAGATGATTGCGTCTTCTGAAGTCCTCGCAGGAACTGGCGCCGTCTCTTCACAGGTGATGGTCATCTGAGGTCTTCTGAAGAGGCTGGATCCGGACTGAAGCTGATGTGCTCTCTAGTCACCTCGGGGCAGATGTCCCGCGGTAGAACAGACAAGCAAAAGGAGAATAATTCGCGTAGCTGCTGTTCATAACTTTAAGCAAAGATAGTCAGAATGAGCGATTGATCTGATATGAGATGCATTATGTGAATGCTTGGCTAAAGAGATGTGTCTTTAATCTAGATTTAAACTGGGTGAGTGAGTCTGAGCCCCTAACATTATCAGGAAGGCTATTCCAGAGTTTCGGAGCCAAATGTGAAAACGCTCTCCCTCCTTTAGTCGACTTAGCTATCCTAGGTACAACCAGAAGTCCCGAGTTTTGTGATCTTAAAGAGCGTGATGGGTTGTAGGGCAATAGAAGATCGGTTAAGTACACAGGAGCTAAACCATTTAGAGCCTTATAGGTTATTAGCAATACTTTAAAATCGATACGGAACTTAATGGGTAACCAGTGTAGAGATGATAAAATTGGTGTTATAGGATCATATTTTCTTGACCTGGTAAGAACTCTAGCAGCTGCATTTTGTACTAATTGTAGCTTGTTTATAGAGGAAGCAGGACAACCAGCTAATAATGCATTACAGTAATCTAATCGAGACGTCATGAAAGCATGAATTAACTTTTCTGCATCAGAAATAGATAACATATTCCGTATCTTGGCAATGTTTCTGAGGTGGAAAAAGGCGGTTTTTGTAACATATGAAATATGATTTTCAAAGGACAAGCTGCTGTCTAATATGACACCCAGATCTTTAACTGTCGAGGATGTAGTAACAGTACATCCTTCTAAATGCAGACTGTAGTCTGAGAGATTCTGTGTACAGGTCTTTGGTCCAATAAGTAATACTTCAGTCTTATCAGAATTTAATAGAAGAAAATTACTGGTCATCCAATGTTTCACATCTGTAACACACTCTGTCAGTTTGGATAATTTAGAGATTTCATCAGATCGTGATGAAATATATAACTGAGTATCATCGGCATAGCAGTGGAAACTAATTCCATGTTTTCTTATAATATTGCCAAGTGGCAGCATGTATATTGAAAATAGTAGAGGGCCTAACACAGATCCTTGCGGCACTCCATAGTTTACTATTGTTATCTCAGATTTTTCCCCGTTTAAATAGACAAAATTGTGTCTGTCTGATAGGTATGACCTAAACCACCGTAATGCCTGTCCCTGAATACCAGTGTAATTTTGTAGTCGGTCTAGGAGTATTTTATGATCTATAGTGTCGAACGCAGCACTGAGATCAAGTAACACTAGTATTGAGACATAGCCTTGGTCAGAAGCCTGAAGTAAGTCATTTGTAATTTTAACGAGTGCAGTTTCTGTGCTATGATGAGACCTGAATCCTAACTGAAATTTTTCGTAGATAGCGTTCTTTTGCAAGAAGGAGCACAGTTGGGCCGAAACCACTTTTTCTAATATTTTAGACATAAATGGAAGATTTGAAATGGGCCTGTAATTTGCCAATACATTTGGATCTAATTGTGGTTTCTTAATGAGAGGCTTAATAACTGCTAGCTTGAACGGTCTTGGAACGTGTCCTAGGGATAAGGATGAGTTGATAATATTGAGAAGAGGTTCTTTTGCTACAGGTAACAGTTCTTTCAGTAGTTTAGTGGGTATTGGATCTAATAAACATGTTGTTGGTTTAGGCGCAGTAATAAGTTTATTTAGCTCTTCCTGTCCTATAGTTGTAAAGCACTGTAACTGTTCTTGAGGGGCAATAATTGAGGCTGAATCATAAAACTCTGTTAAAGGTTTTACATTTACAATTGTATTTCTGATACTTTCGATTTTCTCAGTAAAGAAATTCATAAAGTCATCACTGCTAAACTGTAATGAAATGTTTTGTTCAGGTGAAGTCTGTTTATTTGTTAGTCTAGCTACTCTACTAAACAAGAACTGTGGATTGTTTTGGTTATTTTCTATAAGTTTGCGGAGATGCTCGGCCCTGGCTGCTTTTAGAGTCTTTCTATAGCGGGACGAACTGTCTTTCCACGCGATTCTAAAAACTTCTAAATGGGTTTGTCTCCATTTGCGTTCTAGATTAGAAAGTTAAAAGTTAAAAGTTTCTCTTTTCATTGCCTGAGTATTACTGTTATACCATGGTACATTATTTTTGTCTCTAACCTTTTTAAATCTCACAGGTGCAACAGTATCTAATGTACTAGTGAAAATGGTGCACATTTTCTCGAGATCAATTGCGTGTCCGGGTGCGACGAGCAGCTGAGACAGATCAGACAGGTTATTTGTGAAATTATCTATAGTCGTCGGGAGAATTGTTCTGCCTAGTCGATATCGCGGCGTAATCTGACAAATATCATCATTATGCAGTACGCAAGTTAAAAGATAGTGATCAGAGACATCATCACTTTGCGGTAGAATTTCTATATCAGCAGGATTTAATCCATGTGATATAATTAAATCTAGAGTATGATTAAGACGGTGAGTGGGTCCAGTGACATTTTGTTTGACCCCAAAGGAGTTTAGTAGTTTTGTAAACACAGCCCCTAACGCATCGTTTCTATTGTCTACATGAATGTTAAAATCTCCAACAATCAGAGCTTTATCAACGTTGACCAGTAGGTCTGAGAGAAAGTCTGCAAATTCTTTTAGGAAATCAACATAAGGCCCTGGAGGTCTATAAACAGTAGCCAAAGCAAGAGATAGCAGCGACTTTTTACTTATATCTGAGAGTGTAACATTAAGTATAAGAAATTCAAATGAATTAAACCTATAGTCTGTTTTCTGAGTAACATTAAGTATATCTCTATGGATTGTTGCTACACCACCGCCACGGCCAGTCGGACGGCATTTATTTTTATAACAGTAGCCAGGTGGACATGACTCATTTAGACCAAAATAATCATTTGGTTTAAGCCATGTTTCAGTAAGGCAAATTACATCAAGACTATTATCTGTGATTATTTAATTTATGATAACTGCCTTCGGTGTCAACGATCTAATGTTTAGTAGCCCTAGTTTTAGAAATTGTTTTTGCTCAGTAATTTTGTAATAATCTGGTTCGATCACGATCAGGTTTTTTCTAGATCCTTTATTTTTATTGTTATTGCTAACAATTCGGGGAATAGACACAGTTTCTATAGACTGCAATACACTCACATTTCTATCAGGTAAATGGGCAGAACACATACTGTGATTTGAGGCTTGACTTACTAGTCATACGGTGCGAAGCGTCTTGGAGATGTTCTCCGACAGAAGATCAGCTCCGGTTCTGCTGGGGTGCAGGCCATCAGCACGGAAGAGCCTAGGACGCTCCCAGAAAAGATTCCAATTATTTACAAAGAGCAGCTTCTGTTCTTTACACCAAGACATCAACCACTCATTTAAAGAGAATAATCTACTGAACCTTTCATGTCCTCGTCGATACGTCGGAAGCGGTCCGGACACGATGATCCTCGTCGCGGGCGATGTGGCTCGTACCGCCTCGATCAGGCTCCCGAAGTCAAGTCAAGTCAAGTCAAGTCATCTTTTACAATGCAAATTGTGGCAAAGCAGCTTTACATTAATAAGAAAATGGTGTCATTGTGCAGTTTATTCTATATATTATTGATTCATTCCGTTGCAAATATCAATAGTTATTAGTCTAGTTAATTTATGTATATCAGCACTGCAGAAAACAGTGACGTAATCGTCCGGCTCAGCTCAGTTTGTATACAATGGCGCCAATACAGGCATATCAAAAACACTGCTGAATATCAAGCAAGTGTCCCCAACTTAAGCAAGCCAAGGAAGTCCTGCTTCAGCACCTCCGTCTGCCGCAGCCTGGTGTCGTTCACCCCCGCGTGCAGCACTACAGCTCCGATGGTCTCAGCACCGTTGAGGATCGCGGGAACCTGTGCAGCCACATCGAGAACACGAGCACCAGGAAAACAGTGACTGCGCACCTTACCTTTGGCTGTGGTAGCGTGGACGTGGTGGACGATGGAGTCTCCGATGACCACGGCGTCGCATTCCACCTCGCGGAGAGTGGAGAAGCGATTCCGCGTCGAGATCTCGAAGACCGGTGGCGGCGGCGGAGAGGTCCTGGTCCGAGGCCTGGCTCGCGTCTTCCGCTGCTGAAGCACCCAAGGTCCCTGGTGTGATGGCGCCGGAGTGAACAAGGGCTGGGATGAACGCGTTCTGGGTGGTCGGGCCCTGTGCAGAGAAACACACGGCGTAGAGGAAGCAGGAGTGTTAATGTCGCGCTGCAAGCTTACCGAGGGTTGGCGAGCGTCGGCACGAGAAGGCACGAAGCGCCAACATGAGCGCCGTCTGCCGCTCGCGTAGCTCGGCCTGCTTCTCGAGAAGGATCCGGATCTGCCGCTCCACTACCTCCAGTTCCGACTGCACCGCATGCAGCTCAAACGTGTCCTCACCTGCACAGAAAGGTAGAGAGACATCCGATACACTCGCCATTAGATTAGACAAACAATAATATAGTGAGAGAGAAGAATACAAACGCTAGCGTGCCACGCCGCTAATGCTAACGGGCTAAAGCTAGTAGCGGATGATCGGGAAGTCGGATAAAACTAGCGATATCAAGGGAGTCCGAATGTTTTTTATATAAAATAATGTTGGGGTAGTGTTCCCACACCGAAATAGAAAGAGTGGTAGGTTATAAGTATGATTTTAAGAGGCAAAAACAGGAAATTCGGATTCAGCAGGACGGAGTTCTTGCGTAGACAACTCTGTTCACGAATGGTTCAAATGGTTGGCATTTTCTCATTCAGCGATTCTTAAAATGAATTCAACTCGAATTAAACAACTTGTCTATTATTGAAAAGACCACGTGTAGCACAGGTATGTCGCTCCAAAACAGGAAAAGGCTCTTTGTAGACCTACAACATTCAAAGCAGTCATCCTCTGGAATCGACCAATCGTAATCCCACTCATCGGAATCAGAACAGTCACTGCTTTGAAACCAAAAGTCCATTTCGGCTTCTTCACGGGGTTTCATAAGCTTAATGAGGTCTTGGTCATGTAGTGTCTTGTTCCAGCTACGTTAAAAAATGGATCTGGGGTAAAACACTGTGTTTCAGAAAAAAATGTGAACAAAATAAAAGAAACATAAAATTTACATGTGCACAAGGACAAGAACGGTATAGTGCTCCTAAACATGCAGTTAAAGTCAAGATATCTAACTATTGTGAGTTAGGTGTTTGAGGTATACTCACCTCAGTCTGGTTTGTGAAAGAGTTAGAATCATTTGAGTATATGTTGTTAGTCTTCGTTTTAGTTATTCATTATAAAAATTTTGTATGGCTACAGTTATTTCAACATATTTATGAATACAGTTACTGAGTTTGTCTTAATGGCTCTGAAATGTTTTATTAAAAGACAATACAGATTACAACCTAATCATCTTTCTCGCTTACAGGCAACCAATTACCCTATAACTCTATCTTAATTATTTTTAACATATATAAGATATCATGACTGACTTTTTGTAAATGAATAAAACTAAGCAGGGGCAAATATTTAAAATTGTAAAAACAAATTAAGAGATTTTAAACAATTTTTACATCTGTCCAGATAACATCTGGATTCTGATCTAAAGCAATACTAAAACCTTTTTAAAAATTGTGTGAACCCTTGATACTAGTGTACAAATATTGTATAATACATGTTCACAAGTGAAAATGACATTCTTTTCTTTGCTTAATATGAAGCTTCATCTGGATCCTTGTATTGCATGATTGTAACATGTCTGAAACTTTAAAACTAAGGCTTATTCCAACAGCACATTGTGGGGAAAATATTTTTTGCCTAATAGTTTGGCAAACATATTTGTTAACACAATTCTTTTGTTTTACTTTATATCTAATAGGAATCGAAACTTCATAGGTTTTTAAAAACCTATTTAACGGCAAGATATTTTCTTGCACCAGTCTGATGTGGGCATGCTAGGTAGGGGATTTAGCCTAGACTTTGGTTTTTAAGCACAATTAAATATTCTCAAGAACCCCATTGATCCTGAAGTTATGTCTTCTGAAAGACCACGGCTGTGTAGATTCACTCGATCGAAAAATTTTGTTTTATCAATAACACAGTTGAAATGAATGACTACCCTTATGTTTAAAATCCTGCAAAATTGTATAGGGTCAAGGGGCATGCATCCTGTTAGTGTCATCATTCCCAAAGCTTGCTCAAGGGTCAAACAGACAAACTGTGGCATCAACTTTTGAAACACCCACATGTAGGTCCTGTTTAGTTCATTTCTGTCTACTCTGTTTGAGTTCTAGTTAATCGCCGTGTTTCTAATTAGTAAAGTCTTGTCAGCTGTCCTTGTCTAATCATCAGTGTATTTACGTTCCTGTCTGTTTGCCTGTCACTTGTCTGTTGTTGTCTGTGCTTATGCACACTGTGACTTCTGTTTCGTGTTTAAATAAATCAGTCTGTTTTGGAAACGCTGTCTTCATCTTCTGTCGAACCACAGAGCGTTACAGAACAACAGACCTCTCAACATGAGAAATTTAAAAGGATGACAGACTCACTCGCTTTCCAGTTCCTGCTTCGCCTGGAGGCCCGGCCATACCTGGATTACCTGGGCTGGATGCTCCGGAAGGACGGCCGCTCTGCCTCAGCCTGAAAGCCCGGGGTACGTGCTGAGGTCGGAGCGGGAGTTGATGACTTCGGAGCCCCGGAGTTGATTCGAGCGGGTTAGTCCATCACAGAGCCAGGAGTGGACCACAACCTCAATGACCTGTGGACCGCGGATCCTTTCCCCACCCAAGTCCCCACCCTCGAGTCTTCATCAGTGCTTCCGGTTCCATCCGGAAGCCACCAATCTGTTCCCATACCTGTCTCCCCGATCCCCTCGCCAGCGCTGGTTACAGCCAGCCCCCTGAATCCATTGGTCCACCTGGTGTCATCAAGCTCCTCAGCTCCGCCCCCGCCACTCTCTCCGTGCGGCTCCTCGCCAGCGGCTCGGGCTTCTCTTCCACCAGACCGGCTTGAGGCAGAGTCCCCGGCTTCACTTCAGGCCTCCATGCCCGCGTCGCCACCTCTTCCCGTCAGCCAGTCACCATCACCTCGACCCACGCCTCCCTCATCACCTCCTCGGCCCGTCAGCCCGGAAGCTCCGCTGGGCTTCCTCATCCCTCCAGCTCGGCCTCAGGGGGTCGACGCTCAGCCTCCGCCACGGACTTCCGGGTTGGTGGCTACCCCTCCACCCGTCACCCCTACGCCGTCTTATAACACTACAATAGTAGTGTTATAAGATATGACCAGCTTTTGTTTAAAGTAATATCATGCTTTGAAGAGTGGATTTAAACAACCTTTTAATTTTAAAAGGTGATATGTAAACTTTAAGATTGTGTTTTGAAATAAATTGAAATAAAAAAAAAATGATAGTGGTAGAGGACAGTCTGTGGTGATTGTGGCAGAATGGAGTTCCACCTTGGACTCTGCCCTGGTTGCCTGAGATCCCAGCTTCGCCCTGGTCTCCACCAGAGGGGGGAGTAATGTTACATGTATTCCCATTTTGGACTGTGTTTTTGTCTTGTCTTATGTCTTCCTAGGTTTTCTAATGGTTTCTGGTTACTGATTTGAATCCATTATTGTTTCATTCGTGTCAGGTGTGTGTCGTTAATTAGTATAGTTTGCTCCTATGTTAAAATGTATTTAAACCCTCAGTTTCTCTCTGGTCTTTGTCCTGCGTTGTTGTTAATTTGATGGTGGTGTTGTGTTTTATCTCTTAGTTATTCTCCGTGTACTTATTAAACTCTATGCAAAGATTCCCTTCGCCCGGACACCTCACCAATAACAGAGGTATTGTAAACACGGAAATGCAAAAAATCAAGAAAATTAGATTTAAACAATAAGACTAAACTTGTTGAGATATATTACAATAGTTAGTTTCCTGTCTATAAATGTATTAAAACAGATGTTCCCTTGTCTGTGTTCCCACGTGTATATACTAAAGTGTCTTTGGTGTTTCCATGGTTTCTACAAAATAAAACCGGAAACCGAGGGTAATGGAGATATGAGGCCATGTACAGGCGACTCCCATACAAGTCCTGGATCCTTGGTTAAAATTGTGATTTTCCCACGTTTTAAAAATAAGTTGGAAATATTTGGGATATTTTAAGTACTCAACTGAGCAAAATATTAGCAATATACTTTATTTCAAAATGTTTAAATATTGCTGCTTTTAGTCTTTTCATGGTTACCAATGAGTTCAGAGTACACATTTACTATTTACTACTTAGTCCATTTGTTTGAGTTTTTAATTGATATATATATATATATATATATATATATATATATATATATATATATATATATATATATATATATATATATATATATATATATATATATATACATGTATGCGTTGGTTTGCGTCATGTTTACTTATGTAGCTATAATAAATTATATAGCAGTATGTCAAGTCACCTTTATTTACAAAGCACTTTTTACAATGCAAATTTTGTCAAAGCAGCTTCAAATAATTTTCGGCTCTTAAATAAAATGGTGTCATTGTCCAGCTTAAATAAATTCAGTATTTATTCAATCCGTTGTAAAAAAAAAAAAAAAAACAAAACAAAAAAAAACATACATATATGTATATTTTTCACCATTGTATGCGAACTGAATTGAGCTGGAACCGTCGACCAATCAAAGACTTGTTAATAAGCGCGACGCAACTAAAACGTTCCCAGTAAACTGCAAGTGAACGCAACGCACAGCTCTCACTGATAGCTTTAAACAGTTGGCTGTGCTGGTTTGTGTGTGCTGTGCCTTTGCTTTCCTCCGTGTATCCTGAACATTTGGTGTCAAGAAAGTTGCGTTAACTTAATTGCGGATTTTCTGTGCTAATCTCCACATTTAAACTCCCCATAGAGGAAGATTTACTTGGGAAAACATAAACATCAACAGCACTGATAAGTGGATATAACTCCGTCTGGTAAAATGGAGCACCTGTCGTCGACCACCAACCGGTTCGTGAATGCGATGTACAGACAACGCGGTAAGTTTTTTTTGTAATAAACACTGTATATTTTCTAAATTATGGATTTACAAATGTAGGTCAAAACGCATCTGACCGATTTTACATTAATTTGGAAACTTTAACATGGTATCTTTCTCTCTTTTTACACACTTTCATTGACTCCAGATCCTGAGGTATGAATGTGTAACAATTCAACTACTCATTTATGATAGAATTGTAGTTAGATTTGTAACAAAACAATCAAACTGTGCCTGCAGTCACAACCCCCACTTTTCTAGAACCTTACTGGAGGAGATCAGAGCATTAGAGAGGTATTAATGTGTCTGGACTAATGAACAGTGACAGGCTGGATGCATGTCACGTGGATTGCATTAGAGACTGAGGGACTTCCCGTGTTGAAGCTGTTTATGTGTAAAGTTCAAATGTATTGAGGGTACACTTTAAAAATGATTGTGATTTTAACTTAAAACCTGTTAGTTGGTTAACAGCAAGTTCCCTTACTTCATATGGGGAAAACAGTAAAATATACCTAATCTAACATTTAATTTCATGTAATTTTACTGTAAATGATAATTGGAGCTTGCCCCCAGGCCACATTCACTTTTTTATGGAATTAAAAAGCCAGTACATTCTTTTTTGTGTTTCATGAATATGTTTAGAACAACATGAGGACATGAAGGCGAGAGAACTGATTTTGGGGTTAGGGTTAATTCATTTTCTCTTTTAATGCTTCCAATACACTCAAGTATAATGAAAGTAAATGGGGACTGGATCTGTTAAACTCTGACATGACCAAATAAATAAATAAATAAAAATCATCAAATAAATGGCGCCAAATAAGTTGATCAGTCCGTTTCTCCACAAATGCTTTTTAAGTTTTTTTGTTGTTGTCATTTATTCATTTGACATTAGTGCGGATATAGATGGTTCATTAGTGCGGATATAGATGGTTAATTAACTCCAAGACACATGGTAAAAGGTTTACAAAAAATGTACTGTTGATTAAAATGCTACATTTGGTATCATATTGGGGGTGGAAATGAATAGGCTTGGACTTGGGGCTGGTAACCCAATGCACAAGACAATGGTTACACAAGAATAAACACATTCATGATTCTGAAGCTGAAAATACAGAATTATTTTATATGATTATGCTTGCACTCTCTCACTGACTAGAGATATATAAAATAATGTAGCTCACTCTTTACTGGTAGCATAAGACATATTTGGCATTATCAGGACCCACAAATATTCCTCCATTGCACAATTATACATTATAGTCAATATTTATATATAGTAGTGTAATGTAGTAGTACTGACACTAAAACGAAAAATACATAATACAGATGGTCACTATCCACGACATGTTGTTGCATTTCTGTATTGCAATATATTGTAACACCCCTATTAATTATAGGTTATAAAAATAATACCAATCACAATTTAGTATGAAAAGACATGCAAGAAAGAAGCCCTATCACAAATTGTTATGCAAATAGTAGAACAATGACATAATTATCAACATATTTTAAACATTAAATGGAATATTAATTTTTGGGCTGTGAGCCAGTGCACTTATCCCGAGTGTTCCCTTGGACAGGGAGTAAAACTGGGAGGTTTCTGGTGAGGCAAACAGGTCTACCGGAGCCTCTCCGAACTCTCTCCAAATCAGCTGGATCACCTGGGGGTGGAGTCGCCACTCTCCCAGCAGCGCAGCTCATCCGCACAGTTGAGCACACCGGGGATCTGAATGGCACGAAGCGACCTCAGATGCTTCTGACTCCAGAGGTGGAGATGGTGGGCGAGATGCGACAGGAGCGTAGACCACTTTGATGGTTGATGAACGCAACGGTTGCAGTGTTGTCCGTACGGACCAGTACATGTTTGCCCCGTAGCAGCCCTTTGAGGCAGCTCATGGCATGGCGTACGGCTAACAACTCGAGGCAGTTGATGTGCACTGCATGCCCATTGTACGTGGCGCCCCAGCCAGTGGCAGAGGCATCCGAAGACCACAGCATGCCAGGACACCTGCTCTAGGGGCACTCCAGCCCAAAGAAACAAGGGGTCCGACCACCAAATCCCTGTGTTCGCACAACTGATCCTGCGACTGAGCTAGAATGAGCCAGTCGTTTAGATAGTTGAGGATTCGAACATCCTGTTCTCTCATGGGAACAAGGGCTCCCTCCACGACTTTTGTGAAAACGCGGGGAGACAGGGCCGGCCCAAAGGGTAGGACTCTGTACGATATGCTCGACCTTCGAACGTGGGTATACCCAAGATGGTGGCGCGATCAGACGAAGCGGCTACTCCGGGTCCCAAAGACAGTGCTTTTTTGTCTCTTAATGTCGTCTGTTTGTCTCCAAGTAATGTCTGTCTTCCACTAATTCATGAGGAGACCACTCCGAAATTCATCTACGATCGCCAAAGCCTTTTGGACATCAGACACACACACATACACAAACTCTCGCCAGCGGCTACTGAGAAGCTACGAGGCCTCTGTTTACTGCTGGAGCCGGACCCCAAGTCCACGGCCTGCCTACCGATGCTACCCGCTCAAGGCGGCGTCGCAAGTGGTGTGAGAGAGGACAGAAACGCGTCAAGCGCAGAGGTATATGAGCTAGGCTAAGGGCTAACCCCACAAGACCGGCTCTGCCTTAACTCATGCTGTAACAACTCAGAATGGTGTAACAATGCTGCGGTAGAATCGAAACACTGTTCATCACTGGTGGAGTTTATGGTTGTGAAGTGTCGACCATTCTTTCTGCCACGGGAGTTCACGGCCATTGTTATTGTGGCGGTTTATTCCCCCGTGTGCAAACGCTAAGCACGCGCTTCGTGAACTGTACAGCACCATCAGCGAACAACAAACAAATAACCCTGACGGCTTTTCCATCATAGTCAGGGACTTCAACCACGCAAACTTAAAGACAGTTTTGCCAAAGTTCTACCAACGTGTGAACTTTGCAATAAGGGGAAACAACATACTGGACTTTGTTTACACGACAGAGAAAAAAGCATACAGAATTGAACCCCGCCCCCACCTCGGGTACTCGGACCACATCTCTCAAAAACAATGATGAAACGCTCTACAGAGAGGAAGTGGCACAGCTGGCGAAATGGTGTGGCTCTAGCAACCTGTCCCTCAACGTAAGACAAAGGAGGTTGTGATGGACTTCAGGAGAAACTCCGCTGACCACCCCCCACTGACCATCGACAGCTCGACTGTGGAGAGAGTCAGCAGCACTAAATTCCTGGAGGTGCACATCACAGAGGATCTCATCTCAACCACCAACACCTTGTCACTCTCCAAGAGGGCACAACAGTGCCTAAACTTTCTCCGCCGGCTGAAAAGAGCAAGTCTTCCTCCACCCATCCTCACCACTTTCTACAGGGGAAACATTGAGAGTGTGCTGACCAGCTGCATCACTGTCTGGTATGGTAATTGTACTGCAGCAGCCCTGCAAGACCCTACAGCGGACAGTGAACACAGCTGCTAAGATCATGGGTGCCCCTCTCTCCTCCATCCTGGACATTTTCCTTACACAATGCTCCATCAAAGCCAACAATATCGTGAAGGACTCCACCCATCCCTCCCACAGTCTCTTCCAGCTCCTACCATCAGGAAGACGGTACCAGAGCATCAGAGGCCGCTCCACAAGACTGCTCAACAGCTTTTTCCCCACCGCTCTCTGAACCTCTGAACCCCCCCCCCCACACACACACACACACACTCACTCCACATTAAAGAAAATAACTTATAGCACTAGAGTACAGTACAGTATTTATCTGAAACATTTGTATATTTTGTATAATTTGTTTTTTAGTATTTTAGTATCTTAGTGTATGTATAGGTTAACACTTTTTTATAAACAGTATATTTATAGTAAAATCAGTAGGATAGTTCAATGTATAGGTAGCTGTTGTATGCCTGTATACATGTAGCACTGTGGTCCTGTGTGACATGACATTTCATTCCACTCTATGTCCCCACATGTAGCGGAATGACAATAAAGCTCAACTTGATTTGACTTGAAATCGCAAGAATGACCTGTGTCGCGGAAGAATCGAGACATGATACTATGCATCCTTCAGGTCGATCACTGCAAACCAATTTTGAGGATGGATGTACTCGAAAATGCATTTCTCCGTGAGCATTTTGAACAGTAGTTATTTTGTTGCATCGGTCGTAACCCACCGGTTTTCTTTGGTACAATGAAGTAGGGGCTGTAGAACCCTGACCTCATATCGACTAGAGGGACCGGCTCTATCGGCCCGAGGCGGGGACACAGTGTGCTGTGCAACACTTACCTGGTTCTACGGATGGACAGATGGAGTAGGTGAAGCATTGGCTGCTTGCTGCATGCTGCTGTCCGCTTGCGACAGAAGAGGGGGATGAGAGTGGTGAGGTTCTTGCCCTCCCACTGGTCTCCGAGCCCTCTTCAGACCCGGAAATGAAGGAAACTGCTCTTTTATTGAAAATTTGGGTACGGCTGGCTGTTGAGCAGCAGCGGAACAGAAAGAAAAATCAACACAGGATTTACCACCCGGCCCTCCTCCGGGGGAAGGAGTGGAGTGGTCTCCATCTCCTGAAGAGCCCTGCTGGACAAAGTTCTCGACCGTGTCGCCGAAGAGGCCGGTCTGGGACAACTTTGTCTGTATCCCTCATGTCCGCGAGACACAGCCAGAGATGGTGTTCCTGGACCACAAGTGTGGACATTGCCGAAGCGCGAGGTCTGTCACAGCACAAAGTTCCTGGAGAACCTGTGGATCATGACCACCCTCGTGCAGGTCCCTCAGTGCCTTGGCCTGATGGACCTGGAACAACGCAATAGCGTGTAAAGCCAAAGCGTCTTCCTCACAGGTCTGATAAGCCTTGCCGGTAAGATCCGAAGAGTACTCACAGGCCCGGGAAGGGAGAGACGGCTCCCCCCACCAGGTGGAATTAGAGCACAGTTGCATAGCAACAGCCCATTCCATAGGGGGTATCCGTGAATATCCTTTAACTGCTCCGCCATCAAGGGTGGTGACACAGTTTCGTGCAGTAAAAGGTGCCGTAAATTGGCCAGTGAGCTCTTCATGCACCTCCATGAAGAAAGGAACCGGGTGGGGGGCTGAGGACCAGCCCTTGCAACCCCGAGATACCAATCATCCCACCTCGAGGGTTCGGGACACGGTGGAGGATTCCATGCGAGCCCGACTCTGTTGGCCATCATTTCCGGGTCCGACTCAAGCACAGTTGACACTTCCCAAGGAGGCAGGTGCGCCGAATCATCACCCTCGGAAGTGTCAGGGTCACCCTCTGATGCAGTGATCAACATCCAGTCATCTTGGGAAGCCCTGAAGTATACGAATGGTACACACCTCTGTGGTGGTCCAACGCGTTCCCCCGGCAGCTCTACTGGCTGCGGAGTGCAGGAGGAGTGAGGGTTCCTAGGGGGTTGGTTCCCCGAAGGAAGCGCGCTCACTGTGATCCTCAGATCACCAGTGCCGCTGCTCGAAGCAACCCTCTGAGGAGGATTGGTACGTGGCAGCGGCACTGGGACTCCACCCCTGCAGGAACCAGACCGCAACTCCGTAATGGTCATCTTTACGCAATGGGTGCATGACTCATCCACAAACGCTGCCTCAGTGTGCTTTTAGCCCAAACATGCGATACAGCGTAGGCATCAGGTAACGACCACATCCAGAAAAACACAAGTAGTACGACATCTTAAAAAAGACATGAAACTACTCATGCAAGCTCTTTTAGGGACTTGCTCTTTTAAGAGCTAAAGCACACAGGGGAATGACCGCTGCAATACAGACGGGAAAAGTGCAGCCCGTCGTGTGCACTCTCTCCTTGAAGCCGCTCTTGCCAGCTGTAAAAACAGCCCTTAAGCACTCTAACCAGCGCACCATTACCAGCTGTAAAAATGGCCTTTACAGCTGGAAACAGCTTCACTTTTTTGCTCAAATAAAAAAGGCAAAACAAAGAAAAACAAAGTAAGATTGAAAGAAGAAAGATTGGCCCTGCTGCAGTGCTGTCCGCCTGCACCACACGAAGAGCATTTTCCCACAAGAGATGACTCGTTTCACACTCATTCGTAGACACCATATAGTTTGGCTCCCAAGTGAAAAGCTGAAGATGCAACGCACCAGCTGCTCATTATATCCCCGTGCTGCGAGGTGAGCAGCTGATGCATATGATTGCATGCCATTGTACATTGGCTCGTTTGGTTACACCCGAAGTAGATTGGCCTCTCTAGCGAGATTCTTATTCGTCAATCTGTCTGACGTACGTCGAAGGTGACTGACTGAATGGGAACTAGGAATCTCCTAAGGACAAATGGAAAGTAACATTAAGTCTAAGCTGATTATTTATCTAAATTAAAGTTTATCTATACTAAAACTATAAAGTCATTTGTGTCCTGCATCTGTAGTTGTCTAGTTTAGCCATAGAAGACTGTGAGGACGCAGAACTGGCCTATACCATGAGAGACCTGCCCCCTAGAGCTGGTCACACTTTCCCTGGACAAGAGAAGCCCATGATGGACAGGGAACCTGATGGCAGCACCCACCCTCATACCCCAGAGATGCCCACTTTCACACGACCAGTGAGCAGAAGTCTGTTAGGCTCTGAGCCGGAGTTACCCTGCCATGGCCAGCTCTGCTCCATGAGCTCTCTGGATTCTCCCCTGAGCCCCTCTCGTCCGAAAAGTCCTTGGGGCAGATTTGACCCCTATGACTCTGCTGAGGTAATGTTAATGCTCTGTATGTAATGTTGTGATGTAATGTTGACTCAGACTATTATATTGCTTGCTCTGAACTTTATTTTAAAAATGCGGGTTCACTTATTTTGAAATCAAATCAATATCTGAGATTTTTTTCCTTTTTTTAGGATCAAGATAAGGAGTATGTTGGCTTTGCAACGCTGCCTAACCAAGTGCACAGAAAATCTGTGAAAAAGGGGTTTGCCTTTACTCTTATGGTGGCAGGTCAGGTCATCGGATGTCAAAGACAGATAGCCAAAGTAAAAGTTATATTTGATGTTCTATCAAACTCTCTTTTGATCCTTCCAGGGGAGTCAGGTTTAGGGAAATCTACACTAGTCAACAGTCTCTTCCTCACAGACCTTTACAAAGGCAGGAAAATGCTTAATGCTGAAGGTAAGAGTCTGGGTTATTAACTAAACCTAAACCATAAATACATTTTCATTACCTTAAATAACAAAAACTGAAATATTTATTTACTTGAAATAAAATAAACTTAAATATTATATAAAAACATTTAAAGGCAACATTTCTCATTTTCAGTTAGTTTAAGTTGAAGTAGTAAAATAATTGTAAAACAAAAACTTAATAATAATACAAACTGTATCGACATATAGACTGTATAGACATTTAGTTATAAAAATGACAAACGCACAACCCTCTACAACGCGAGTAAAACACTTGCATATGTGACTATATTTTCATTCTAGGTGACTTAATAATGTCTGTCATTAGCAATTGGCTAATAAATTGTTAGAT
Organism: Opsariichthys bidens; assembly: GCA_037194245.1. Taxonomy (NCBI): domain Eukaryota; kingdom Metazoa; phylum Chordata; class Actinopteri; order Cypriniformes; family Xenocyprididae; genus Opsariichthys; species Opsariichthys bidens. Next base: position 1,027,785 of record CM074294.1, read on the forward strand.
TTCACTCCCCAGTGTTTGAGTTAGAGGCTAAGTATGAATTTAGCACATATTTTCACTTGCCTTGAACGCTGACAGAGCGCTTGAGAGTTTCGTATTATTCCAATTAAAAAGAAAGTTTACTGTGAAGGCACCCAAATCGAGAACACTCAGTGTTTCTCTCTCACACACAAAGAGAGAGGGCGATAGAGTCTACATACTACATAGAATTATTATTGTTAGATTTTCTTTTATAGAAACATTGAATGACCAACAATGTCTTAAGCGGCACCACCAGTCCTAAGCTATGTTAAAATGACAAATATGCATTAATACATTTTCATTCATACATGGTTACCAGGTTTTGGTTCTAATTACTTTACTTTACTTTTTATCATAAATAAGTGCTTGATTGACTGATGTTAACAGTGTACTTTCTTATCATACCACATATAAATGCAGTGTAAAATAGCTGTCATTTTATGAAGATGAGCTCGTTTGGTGGAATCATTCATGCGTGTGTGTGTGTGTGTGTGTGAGCACATTTTTGTGACATATCAGGACACAAATGTGCATAATGACATGGGTATGACACTGGTATTACAACTTCAACGTGAAATATGAGGACATTGCATATGTCTCCACTTTTCAAACAGCTTTAAAAACATACTAAACAATGTTTGATTAAAAATGTAAAAATGCAGAATGTTTTCTGTGAGGGTTAAGTTTTGGGGTGGGGGGGGGCAGAATGTACAGTTTGTACAGTATAAAAACCATTATGCCTATGGAATGTCCTCACTTTGATAGCAAAACAAACGTGTGTGTGTGTGTGTGTATGTACACTGCTCAAAAAAATAATGGGAACACTAAAATAACATATCCTAGATCTGAATGAATGTTGACAATAAAATCACACAAAAATTATCAAAGGAAATCAAATTATCAACCCATGGAGGTCTGGATTTGGAGTCACATTCAAAATTAAAGTAGAAAACCACCCTAAAGGCTGATCCAACTTTGATGTAAAGTCCTTTAAACAAAATGAGGCTCAGTAGTGTGCGTGCCTGTATGACCTCCCTACAACACCTGGGCACGCTCCTGATGAGGTGGCAGATGGTCTCCTGAGGGATCTCCTCCCAGACCTGGACTAAAGCATCCGCCAACTCCTGGACAGTCTGTGGTGCGACGTGGCTTTGGTGGATGGAGCGAGACAGTGATGTCCCAGATGTGCTCAATTGGATTCAGGTCTGTGGAATGGACGGGCCAGTCCGTAGCATCAATGCCTTCCTCTTGCAGGAACTGCTGACACACTCCAACCACATGAGGTCTACCATTGTCTTGAATTAGGAGGAACCCAGGGCCAACCGCACCAGCATATGGTCTCATAAGGAGTCTGAGGATCTCATCTTGGTACCTAATGGCAGTCAGGCTACCTCTGGCGAGCACATGTAGGGCTGTGCGGCCCCCCCAAAGAAATTTCACCCCACACCATTACTGACCCACCACAAAACCAGTTATACTAGAGGATGTTGTAGGCAGCAGAACGTTCTCCACGGCGTCTCCAGACTCCTGTCACATGTGCTCAGTGTGAACCTGCTTTCATCTATGAAGAGCACAGGGCACCAGTGGCAAATTTGCCAATCTTGGTGTTCTATGGCAAATGCACAACGTCCTGCAGGTATTGGGCTGTAAGCACAACCCCCACCTGTGGATGTCAGGCCCTCATACCATCCTCAGTCTGTTTCCGACTGTTTGAGCAGACATGCACATTTGTGGCCTGCTGGAGGTCACTGCTCTGGCAGTGCTCCTCCTGCACAAAGGTGGAGGTAGCGGTCCTGCTGCTGGGTTGTTGCCCTCCGATGGCCTCCTCCATGTCTCCTGATGTACTGGCCTGTCTCCTGGTAGCGCCTCCATGCTCTCGATCCTACACTGACAGACACCTTCTTGCCACAGCTCGCATTGATGTGCCATCCTGGATGAGCTGCACTACCTGAGCCACTTGTGTGGGTTGTTGACTCAGTCTCATGCTATCACTGGAGTGAAAGCACCGCCAGCATTCAAAAGTGACCAAAATATCTCTTCCTATCAGCATAGGAACTGAGAATTGGTCTGTGGTCACCACCTGAAGAACCACTCCTTTATTGGGGGTCTCTTGCTAATTGCCTATAATTTCCACCTATTGTCTATTCCATTTGCACAACAACAGCATGTGAAATTGATTGTTAATCAGTGTTGCTTCCTAAGTGGACAGTTTGATTTCACAGAAGTTTGAATGATTTGGAGTTACATTGTGTTGTTTAAGTGTTCCCTTTATTTTTTTAGCAGTGTGTGTGTGTATATATATATATATATATATTATATAATATATATATATATATTTATATATATATATATATATATATATATTTATGTGTGTGTGTATATATATTATATATATATGTTATATATATATATATATATATATATTATATATATATATATATATATATAGGGCTGTCAAACTGTTACATTTTTTAATCTAATTAGATTAATGTAATTAATTGCAATTAATTGCACATTGTTGTGTAAAGCATCAAAGAGACATTACAAAAAGTAGCTTCAGAAAGAAATATTTTATTAGATTCAACTTAGTATTTTTTACACAAGGATTTTTATTTTTGAGTCAACAATGCCTACATGTCACATGAACTACATAAATATATGTATATATATATATATATATATATATATATAGGGCTGTTGATTTAAATTGTTAGTTTTTACCACAATTACTAAATGTAATTTAAGCGTTCATTTTTAAACACATTCAACTGCCTCGTATGTAGTTCTATGTAGTTCATCTGACATTGCCTACAGTTGATTGATCACGAATATGATGGGTAACAACTCACTGTGCGATGAAGGCTATAGAATGCAGTCAGAAAGTCCTTAAAATTAATGGTATACCATCAAAAATGTAATAATATTTTATTTGATTTAACATGAAAAAACATTTCAAAACAATTTGAAAAAGATGTGTTCACTCACATGTATTCAAGGTGTAAAGAATTTTGAAAAAATTGTATAAAAATATTTTTCCAGTCGTTTTCTTTTCTTGAAAATGGTATAAAAAATTTCAATACCATATGAAACTAACAAGAATACAACTACATTTTTCCTTAATGTTTGTCATTGACCCATTGGCAGAGCGGATCTCGCAGACAGTGGAGATCACAAAACGCACTGTGGCTATAGAGGAGAAAGGAGTCAAGCTGAGACTCACCATTGTGGATACGCCAGGATTCGGTGATGCTGTCAACAACACAGAGTGGTGGGACTGCATTATTAGTTAATGTCACAGGAGTCATTTCTCAAAGAATGAATGTTTACTTTGAATGTCATTTTGTCTTATAGTTACTCATGATGAGATTTGTTTTGTGACATTGTTGATACAAAGCATCTAAATCAAATACATTTGCTCATTTTCAGCTTTTTAATCTCCATTTAATGTTCATTGTAATAGCTGGAGGGCAGTTGTGGACTACATTGACCAGCAGTTTGAGCAATACTTTCGTGATGAAAGCGGCCTCAACCGTAAGAACATTCAGGACAACCGTGTGCACTGCTGCCTCTACTTCATCTCTCCTTTTGGCCACGGGTAACACTCCCTGACAAAACAAGTAGAAGTGTTTGTTATTCACAAGATCTGAAAACTCTTTATACGTTTTGGGCATTCAAAACTCATAAAATGCTTTATGCGTTTTTTGAATGCGTTTTGCCTGTGTGTAAACTACAAAAAGAATTTTTGAAAACAGTGAAATCATGCAGATGGGTATTATGTGTTCAGTCTATAGATGTGCAGTGTTTCTTTACAAAGTGACAATTCCAAATTGTTACTCCCCTCGTTGAAACTGATACCCTATTGCCAAAACCCCACCCCCTCCCACACACACACACACACACACACATCTAACCTTAAACCTATCTATACTGGGGACTAAGGAGGGTGGTAATAATCTGGCGGGGGTCAGAATTTGGCACAACACCGGAAACAAGCTTCCATATTATTGCATCATTAAGATATAATGCTTGTTGTATTCCTCATTTGTGAGCCACTTTGGATAAAAGCATCTCCTAAATATTTACTAAATATTTACGTGTAATAAATGCCCCGTGTGACGTAAGAAGGACCCTGCAATTGAAGCAAACATCTGCAAATAGGGCAAAATGTATTAAAAAAAATGGTGAAGTAGTCTTTAGATTCCGTGATTGTTAATTACAGCAATAATCTGACATTGATTTAATCTTGAACTGATTAATTAGCAGAAGTTATTACTCAACCACCTGTGTGACGTCACTAATGACAGTTCTATACTGTTCAACCAACATGGTTCAAACGATTTATGTGCGATAAAGTTACTTTGCTTTCAGCTAACATTTGTGACTAGCTTGTTAATTTCTTCAGTGATGCATCATACTATGGTTACTAAGTAGCGAGTTACATCATTGTAGGGGTATTAAATGGTTCTGTTTTCCAGATATTGGCATCAACATCAGATGCTGTAATACCTTTATCAGTCAACCACTATTCACAATAATAATTAGGTTTAATAATTATATAAATCTGGAGTTTTTACTCAAAAACTTAATGACAGTGGCATTTTGTCCTGGAAATGTACCTCAGGAATCATGGGAGGTTTTTTTTCCCTTCTTGTCAGTCTCCGACCGATAGATGTGGAGTTTATGAAGACACTACATGAGAAGGTCAACATAGTGCCTGTGCTTGCTAAAGCAGACAGTTTCACTCCAGTGGAAGTCAGAAAAATGAAAATGAAGGTATGTATGTGCCATGTATAAAAATACTGACAAGTGACAAGCATATTGTTACAATCCCGTCTAGGGTGAGGGCACAACATGAACTGGAAAAGACATCCAAAGATTATTTTTACACCATTATTTACAGGACAACAAGTGAAATCTCAACTTTAAGAGTGAGCAAATGCCAAAACAACAAACAAACACCTAGCAAACTCCTAACAGGAACAACTAAATTCCCTACCAAAGAAAAAGAATAAAATAAAAAATATATACTACCCTACCTCCCTAACAAAAAACAAGGGTAAACAGAATTTACAAAAGAAATGGCATCCACCCCGACAGCTTTCAAGTGTGGAAAAGATATTTAGAGTAATAAACAAAAAGCGAAGAAGTTGCACACAACAGCCACAATTCAACAGGAAAAGCATGCAGTGTAACACAGTTGCAAACACCCTAGCAAAAACACACCAGTTATTGACCAACAAGAAGTCACAGGTTGAACAGATCTCCTTCTTCAGGCACTGTGGATCCTTTTATTGCTCCTTGGTCCTTTTAACAACAATCACAGGGGGGAGACATGCTTTTGCATTCTCTCAGAAAATGTAGCGTTCACCCGAGAAACTGTTTGTTTTTGGGGTTTTTTGACTGGTTCATCTCTTATGATTGTGTCAATGTAGTTTACAATCAGTGATAAAACACACTTTGAATTAAATACGATATTTTTGTTTGATATTTACAGCTGTTTGGGGGATATTTTATTGCCAAAATCACTTTGGTTTGATCCGATACTGTGAAAGAAAGGGGAGGGCGGGAGTGAGAGGGAAAAAGAAAGAGAAAAAGAGAGAGGACCAGCAAAGCAACACATACACACACACACACACACACACACAAACACACACAAACAATACGTCTCAGGATGTAATAGATTTTATAATTATATATTAATAATATATATTTTGTTTTCTCTTTAGATTCGTGAGGAGATTGAGAGATTCAACATCAACATCTACCAGTTCCCTGAGTGTGATTCAGATGAGGATGAGGAGTTTAAACTTCAGCACCAGGAACTGAAGGTGACCTAACCCAGCTCCATATGAAGACTGCAGATGCAAAAACCTCTTTTAAATTAGCTTTTTATGTTTTTAATTTGACTTATCAGTGACAAAAATAAAATAAGCGATTACCATAACTGAATAATAACCTTTTCATTGCTATTAAACTGAACCTAAACATAGCAGTCTGATAAAAATGCTCATTTAAAAAGAAAAACATCAGACAGACTTGCATACAAGACAGACAGTGACTAAATTGAAATCTGGATTTCCTTTTTTGTTGCAGGACAGCATTCCTTTTGCTGTAATTGGCAGTAACGTCCAAATTGAAAGCCAAGGCAGGCCATTCAGAGGCCGTCAGTACCCCTGGGGTGTGGTGGAAGGTACTCTGTCTCTAGCATATAATATTTTATTCATATACATTCAGAAAATAAAGTGTCCCTACAAATAATTTATGCAGTGGTAATCCGTACTAAATACTCTTTAGACATACAGTACACTCATGTTAAACAGTATGGAATATATAGCAAAAAGTTGGATATATAGTACTTTACCTGCACACATACAGTATACTTATATCATTGCAAAATGATATGTTAATTGTATTCTTTTAATATGTAAATTGTATTTGTAAATTGTATGTAAACAATGTAAAATGCATTATTGCATATATATATAAAGTACTGTGCAAAAGACTTAGGCCATAATTAGATATTTTTTTTTTAGCAATAGTATAATGACCATATATAATTATTTCTTAGTCTCTTTATTAGAATATAATAAATTTGTATAAATTTGTACAGTATTAAAAAACAGAGAACAATTCAGGAAAAAGTGCGTTCTTGCTCAAATATTAAAAACAGAATCAAAGAGAGTTTGAGTCTAAAATCTCTATGCACAGTCTATGTCTGTAGTTGCTCTTTATGCTAGTAAAACCCCACTTTTACAAAAGTACATTGTAGAGACCGCCAGTAATGTAGCGTAATTTGCTAAGGCAGCATATACTGCTGGCAACCTATCATATGCACGCTACTTGTGTGGTGTAAGGCTGAGGCAGCATCGGAATCCATTTGCGGAAGTTTATTAATAACAATAGACATACATGTAAGTGAATAAACAGGCAAAGGATCATACACGAGATAGCAGTCCAGACAGGTGACAAACACTAGGGTAATCCAATAAACATAAGTCGATAGGCAGGCCTTGAGTTAAAACACAAGCAATCTTGAAAGGACCAACATACCTGGGGCTGAGATTCCTGCTGGGTAGCTGAAGTTTTAAGTCCCTCGTTGATAGCCAGATCTGTTGACCTGGTTGGTAGGGAGGCTGTGGACGTCGTCGAAGATTGGCCTGAGTTTCTTGCTCTCTGACAGCTCGTTGCAGATGAACATGAGCAGTGTTCCACACCCTCTCGCTACGTTGAATCCAGTCATCTACTGCAGGAACGGATGATGGTTCACCCGACTACAGGAACAAAGGGGACTGGTATCCTAGTACGCACTGGAGCGGAGTTAGTACTATAGAGGGTTTAATTAGAGTTCTGTGCATATTCGGCCCATGGTAGAAACTCTGACCAGCGATGTTGCTCTCGGCTACAGTAGCTCCTGAGATATCGGCCGATCTCCTGGTTGAGACACTCGACTTGTCCATTAGACTGGGGATGATAACCTGAAGTCAGACTTATGTTAATATCAAGATGTTTACAGAATGGTTTCCATACTTGAGATGTAAATTGGGTTCCTCTATCACTCACAATATCCTCAGGTAGGCCATAAAGACGGAAAACAAGGTTAAATAGTGCTAATGCAGTTTCCATGGCAGTGGGAAGTCCCTTGAGAGGAACCAAACGACAATACTTAGAGAATCGGTCGATGATTACAAGGACTATGGTAAAACCCTCTGAGAGTGAGAGATCAGTTAAGAAATCTATGGAGAGATGTGACCAGGGACGTTGAGGAATTGGAAGTGGTTGGAGGAGACCTGCGGGTAATTCCTTGGGGGTCTTAGATTGGGCACACACTTGACATGATTTGACATAAGTAGTTATATCTTGGAGCATGGAAGGCCACCAGAAAGAATACCGGACGAGTTGTGAAGTGCGTGTGATACCTGGATGACCTGAGCTGATGGAGGTATGAACCCACTGGATGACTCGTGTACGAAGATTCTGAGTTATTGGGTCATTAGCCTGTTCTCTTTGAATCTCCTCCATCAGATCCCATGATACAGGGGCAATGATTACAGATGGTGGAAGGATATTGTCTGGGTTGCCTGATTGTAAAGGAGGGTCATGTCTTCTAGGTAATTTGTTCTTTGCTATTCCTTGCTTTTTTACTACTGAGTCGATATGTAACGGTAAACTGGAATCTGGTAAAAAAACAGAGCCCATCGAGCCTGTCGTGGATTGAGGCGTTTAGCATACTTGATATATTCAAGGTTCTTGTGATCAGTGATTACCTGGAACGGGTGAATTGCTCCCTCAAGCGAGTGTCACCATTCCTCTAATGCTGCTTTCATTGATAGTTATTCTTTGTTCCCCACATCGTAATTACTTTCTGCAGCTGCAGTTTCCTGGAAAAGAAGGCACAAGGAAATAGTTTACCAGGTTGACTATGGCGTTGGGATAACACGGCTCCAATTCCACAGTCAGACGCGTGGACTTCAACTACAAATGGTAGACTTGGATCTGGGTGTTTCAGGAATGGTTGCAGTTGTGAATCAGTCCTTCAAATTCTGGAAGGTATTGGTTGCACTTGGAGTCTATCTTAGCTTGGTGGGTTTGCCTTTCAAAAGGGATGTTAGAGGAGAGGCAATCACACTGTAATCTCTGATAAAACGTAAAAGTTTGCGAAACCTAGAAACCTCTGCAATTCTTTTACGGTAGAAGGAGTGGGCCATTCTGTTACTGCTTTGACATTGGATTTGTCCATTTTTACCCCTTAATGGCTGATATGATAACCAAGGAGTGATGTCTGCTGTACATGAAACTCACACTTCTCTGCTTCGACATACAGGTGGTTATCGAGTAGTCTCTCCAGTACTGTTCGGACATGGCTGATGTGTGATGTGTCTCTTCAGACTTGGAATAAATCAAAATATTGCCAATATATGCAATAACATATTGGTTAAGAAGGTCTCTGAATATTTCATTGATGAAAGATTGGAAGACAGCGGGAGAGTTGGCCGGCCCATAGGGCATAACAAGATATTCGTAGTTCCCCCTAGTGGTGATAAAAGCTGTTTTCCACTCATCACCTTCCTTTATGCGGATTAAATTGTAAGCACTTCGTAAGTCAAGTTTTGTATAGATGGTGGCTTCGCATAGTTGTTCTACCACTGATGGGACCAGTGGTAGTGGATAACGAAATTTAATTGTAATGTTATTGAGGCCTCTGAAATCGATACATGGCCTTAGTTCCCCATCCTTCTTTTCTACAAAAAAGAAGCCTGCACCAGCTGGTGATGTAGATGTAGACGTATGAAACCTGAATTTAACGCTTCTTCAATATATTCCTCCATGGCTTGAGTTTCTTTCAGAGAAAGGGGATAAACTTTGCTTTTAGGAGGCATGGCGTTTGGAAGTAAATCAATTGCACAGTCCCAGGGCCAATGTGGGGGTAATTGAGTTGCTTTAACTTTACTGAATGCCTCTGCCAAATCATTATAGCATTTGGGCATATCAATTGTCTAATGGTTCTCTGGGCTTTCAATGCAGGTAGTTAAACATGGTGATGGAACACGAGTGAAACAATGCCTGATACATGAAGGTGCCCAATGGGTTAACTCACCATATTGCCAGGAGATGATGGGATCGTGGATGGAAAGCCAGGGAAATCCCAAGATAACCTCATGCTTGGGCATGTCAACAACATATAGAGAAATCTGTTCCTGATGAAAGAGTCAGATTTTTAGCTGTAGAGGGATGGTTTGGTGTGTGATTCTTTTACCTATGATTTTGTCATTTATGGCCCGAATTCTGATCGGTGGATCACAGGATTCTGTGGGGATATTATATTTTGTAATGATGTCCTAATGAATCAGATTCAGCACTGCACCTGTGTCAACCATGGCTGTTAATGAGAGTGATACATTGGTAGCATTGATATTAATACTGTTACATGTGTTTCTGTCCTGCACCCTGTTTTGCTGTCAATGTGCTCTTTGTTTATGTTCCCGTTTTCATCATTAGTTTATCCCCATCACCTGTGTATAATCAATTACCTCGTTTCTCCCTGTATTAGCCCATGTATATATTCCCTGTGTTTTCCCTCTGTCGGTGTCCGTTCTCGTTTGTACAAAGACAAACGAGTGTTTTGTGTATTCCCTAGATTCCGTGTCATTAAAAGAAACCTTGTTATTCCTATTCCTTCGTCTCTGAGCTTGCCTACCTGCACGTACTATAACAAATAGGAAATTGAAATGATTTATTAGTCAACAGTGAAAAATGATCTACAGTTACTGCTTAGATCGGCTCTTGAGTGTGCATATGATGTTGCGATGACCTGGTTCACCGCAGTAGAAACACAAGTGAAGTTTTCGTCGTCTAGTTCTCTCCTCCTCAGATAAACGGGTTAATCCAAGCTGCATGGGTTCATGCATGGTTTGAGCGGTGGTTTGAGAGATGGGCCGTGGGCCAGGAATCGATACCGGTGCAGATTTTCTCTCATCTTTGCATTTGGGTACTTGGCGGATCAGATTATCAGTTTTGATTGCGAGCCTCACAAATTCAGAAAAAGATAAATCCTCACCCTTGCAGATCAGTTTCAGACTGTAGTTCACGGACTCAGACTTTGTTGAAAACGCTGCTTTCGAATATCATTCCATTTACTCTTACTCTGTGCAGTGTTGTGAAAATAAATAAATAGTCAGCAATGGTGCGATCTCCTTGTGATGTGACAATGATTTGATTTGTGGAAAAATATCCCTGCGCCCTGTGGGATAATTCAAACACTTCTTGTAATTGTTGGATGAAATAAGTATATGATGATCGAATTTTTTTGTCCCTTGTCCCCACTGCAGCAGCCCACAGCTAATGCTCTACTGGATAACAAGGTCTTTGGGGAAAGCACTCTTCTTTTCTTTCTCTTCAAACTACAAAAAATAAAAAAAAAACTTGATGATTGATGAATAAAAGTCAATCCATCTTTTATTATTTTATTTTTTTTTTTGTTTGTGGCAAAGCCAAAGCAGCTTTACATTAATAAGAAAATGTGTGTGTGTTGTGCATATATTATATATTTATATTATTCTGTTCATTCCATCTTAATATAATATTAGTTATTATAGTTTTTAATATATCACTGCAGAGCAGCAAGCGAAAACACGACAGTGATCGTCCGCTCAGTCAGCTCACAAAATACAACGCCGGCGCCAATGCAAAAAAACAAAAAATGAATATCAAATCAAGCAAGCCCCAAAACTTAAAGCAAAGGCAAACAAACCACCAAAACAAAAAAAAAAAAAAAAAAAAAAAAAAAAAAAAAAAAAAACCCAGGAGGTTAGGGGGGGGGGGGGGGGCCTCAGTTCTCTGGCAGTGAGTGTTACACTGATACAGAGCAGAGTTACAGTTCATTAAACCATTTTGGTCAAAAACAGTCAAAATATTTTTAATAGTTTCCATCTTTTTTCTTAGTTAATTTTTTTTTTGATCGACGGGGATGTTGTGTTTTTTGTTGATATGTGCCACTGGCTGATGTAAGGTGTAAGGTCTTAAACAAGGATGAGCTAACACAGTCTCCGCCGACACCACAGGGCCACATTGCTGCCGCACATAGGCACAGGTTCCCTGTCCGACCCGGACACGGCCCAGATCCAGCCAATCACGTTAATTGGTAAACCTCGGGATAAGCAGAGAGACAAAAAATTAGCGTAGACGCCATTCTTCTTCTGACGTACCGAGTACATCTGGTGTTATAGGAAGTGTTCCCGGTTCCGGCTGACCTGATCTGTACAGCCTAACAATCCTTTAACGGATATGAAGACAAAAGTTTATAGTGCGTCATGTGTATGCCAGGTTAAATAGATGCATTTTTAGTCTAGATTTAAACTGACAGAGTGTGTCTGCTTCCCGAACAATGCTAGGAAGATTGTTCCAGAGTTTAGGTGCCAAATAGGAAAAGGATCTACCGTCTGCGGTTGATTTTGATATTCTAGGTATTAACAACTGGCCAGAATTCTGAGATCGTAATAGAGGCGAAGGACTATAATGCATTAAGAGGTCACTCAGGTACTGGGGAGCTAAGCCATTTAGTGCTTTGTAAATAATTAGCAAGATTTTAAAATCTATACGATGTTTAATAGGGAGCCAGTGCAGTTTTGACAGAACCGGGCTAATATGTTCATATTTCCTGGTTCTAGTAAGGACTCTAGCTGCTGCGTTTTGGACCAGCTGTAATTTGTTTATCAAAGCAGGGCAACCACCCAATAGAGCGTTATAGTAATCTAGTCTCGAGGTCATAAACGCATGAACTAGCTGTTCCGCATTTGTCATTGAGAGCATATGTCGCATTTTAGATATATTTTTAAGATGGAAGAATGCGGTTTTACATATGCTAGAAATGTGGCTTTCAAATGAAAGATTAGTATCAAAGAGCACACCCAGGTTCCTGACTGACGAAGACGACTTAACAGAGCAGCCATCAAGTGTTAGACAGTATTCTAGGTTTTTATGTGCTGAAGTTTTTGGTCCAATAATTAGAATCTCTGTTTTTTCTGAATTTAGTAGTAGGAAATTACTAGTCATCCAATTTTTTATATCAGCTTCGCATTCTGTTAATTTTGAGAATTGGTAGGTTTCGTCAGGGCGCGAAGAAATATAGAGCTGAGTATCATCAGCGTAACAGTGAAAGCTAATGCCATGCTTCCTAATGACATCTCCCAAGGGTAGCATGTACAGAGTGAAAAGCAACGGTCCTAGAACTGAGCCTTGTGGTACTCCATATTTAACTTGTGATCGAAATGACATCTCTTCGTTTGCTACTACAAACTGATAACGGTCAGATAAGTATGATTTGAACCATGCCAATGCAATTCCACTAATTCCAGCATAATTTTCTAGTCTATTCAAAAGAATATTGTGGTCGATTGTGTCAAAAGCAGCACTGAGGTCTAGTAACACTAATAGAGAGATACAACCATGATCTAATGATAAGAGCAAATCATTTGTAACTCTAATGAGAGCAGTCTCAGTACTATGGTACGGTCTAAATCCTGACTGGAAATCCTCACAAATACCATTTCTTTCCAAGTAGGAACTAAGCTGAGATGATACTGCCTTTTCTAGTATTTTTGACAGAAAAGGTAGATTGGAAATTGGTCTGTAATTGACTAATTCACCAGGATCAAGTTGTGGTTTTTTAATAAGAGGTTTGATAATAGCCTGCTTAAAATTTTTTGGTACGTAACCTAGTGATAAAGATGAATTAATGATCTTAAGAAGAGGATCTATGACCTCTGGAAGCATCTCTTTCAATAGCTTAGTCGGTATAGGGTCTAACATACATGATGTAGATTTTGATGATTTAACAAGTTTAGACAATTCTTCCTTTCCTATAGCAGCGAATGAATGGAATTTTTCCTCAGGGATACAACAACCCACTGTCTGATGTGATACTGTAGTAGACAGTTGCATGGCTATAATTTTCTCTCTAATGTTGTCAATCTTGCAAGTAAAGAAGTTCATAAAGTCATTACTGCTGTGCTGTTTGGAAACATCAGAAGTTGAGGCTGTATTTCTTGTTAATTTAGCCACTGTATTAAATAAATACTTAGGGTTGTGTTTATTTTCTTCTAAAAGATTTGAAAAATAAGCAGATCTAGCGGTTTTACAGCCTTTCTGTACTCCATCATTTTCTCTCTCCATGAAATCCGAAAAAAACTTCTAGTTTTGAATTCTTCCAGCTGCGCTCCAGTTTTCTGGCTGCTCTCTTAAGGGCCCGAGTGTGCTCGTTATACCATGGCGTTGGACTAATATCCTTAATCTTTTTTAAGCGCAAAGGAGCGACAGAGTCTAGAGTGTTCGAAAAGAGAGCGTCAATAGTTTCTGTTGCAACATCGAGTTCTTCTAAGCTGTCTGGTTTGCTAAGTTGATGAAACTGATCAGGAAGATTATTTATAAAGCAATTTTTAGTGGTAGAAGTGATGGTTCTAACATATTTATGGCAGACAGGTGGTTTTCCAGCCTTGGATAAATGTAGCACGCATGAGACTAGATAATGATCTGAGACGTCATCGCTCTGCTGCAGAATTTCAACGGCATCAATATTGATTCCATGTGACAATATTAGATCTAGAGTATGATTACGACAATGAGTTGGTCCTGACACGTGTTGTCTAACTCCAATAGAGCTTAGAATATCTGTTAATGCCAATCCCAAAGCGTCTTTTTCATTATCTACATGTATATTAAAATCACCAACAATAAGGACTTTATCCACAGCCAGTACTAACTCCGATAGAAAATCAGCAAATTCTTTGATAAAATCTGTATGGTACCCTGGTGGCCTGTATACAGTAGCCAACACAAATTTCAAATGAGAGTTGTCACTAACATTATATAAACTTACATAGAGCACCATCACTTCAAAAGAGATATATTTGAAAGACTTTTGAGTAATACTGAAGATATTACTATAGATTACAGCAACACCTCCCCCTTTACCTTTCTGACGAGGTTCGTGTCGATAATAGTAACCTTGAGGGCTAGACTCATTTAAAGTAATGTAATCGTCTGGTTTTAGCCAGGTTTCTGTCAAACACAGCACATCTAGGTTATTTTCTGTGATAATATCATTTACAATAAGTGCTTTTGAAGAAAGGGATCGAATATTCAGCAACCCAAGCTTTATCATTTTGTGATCTTTATAATCTCTGTTTACTACTTGTTGAACATCAATTAAATTATCACCCGTAAATGGGTTTGGAAGTTTTCTGTATTTATTAGTTCGGGGTACAGACACAGTCTCTATCTGATGATATCTAGGTGAAAGAGTCTCTATGTGTTGGGATTTATCTGAATTCTGTGACGTGAGACAGCTAGCAGACGGTCGGTTTAGCCAGTCTGTCTGCTTCCTGACCTGGGCCCCAGTTAGTCAAGGTTGAGCTCTAAGACTATGTGCCATATTACTAGAGAGAAGAGCGGCACCACCCCAGGAGGGATGAATACCATCTCTTTTCAACAGGTCAGGTCTGCCCCAAAAACTTTTCCAATTGTCTATGAAACATATATTATTCTGTGGACACCACTTAGACAGCCAGCCATTGATTGATGATAGTCTGCTAATTATCTCGTCACTCCTACGAGCAGGAAGGGGTCCAGAAAAAATTACAGTGTCTGACATCATACGTGCGAGTTCACACACCTCTTTAATGTTTAATGTTTATTAAGTTTTGTAAACACACTAACAGAACAAGCTACGGAAACTGTAACTGTCAAGTCATTCTCTAATCAGAAACCGTGGGTGGACAAAACTATCCGTGCTGCAGTAAACAAACGCACTGCAACATACAACGCCGGTCTTCTGTCGGGGAACATGAGCGAGTACAAATCATCGTGCTATGCTCTTCGCCACGCAGTGAAAGACGCCAAACGACGCTACAGGGATCGAGTGGAGTCTCATTTCCAACTTAATGACTCCCGACGCATGTGGCAGGGACTGAGGACCATCTGCACCTTCGGATCTAATTCCTCCACAGAGGTGAGAGCAGACCCGTCGCTGGCTGACGATTTAAACTCTTTCTTTGCTCGCTTTGATTGCAATCGCGGCAGCGTAACTCTGCCTCTCGGCGCGCTAGAAAGTAGCGGACAGAGCAACGTTAACCCTGTAATCACCGTGTCGGAGGATGAGGTTCGGCGGGCGCTAAAGAGAGTAAACGTCAGGAAAGCAGCCGGGCCGGATGGCATCTCTGGGCGCGTTCTGAGGTCCTGTGCTGATCAGCTCGCTGGATTGTTTACATCTATCTTCAATGAGTCCCTTGCTACCTCTGTGGTCCCTTCATCCTTCAAAAAATCGGTCATCATCCCTGTCCCTAAAAACAATAAACCCTTTTGCCTGAATGACTATCGTCCAGTTGCCCTCACATCAACAGTCATGAAGGTATTTGAGAGACTGGTTAAAAACTTCATCTGCTCCTTCATACCAGATACACTGGACCCTCTTCAGTTCGCCTATCGGCCAAACAGGTCTACTGAGGATGCCATCTCCCACGTTCTGCACTCCTCCCTCACCCACATCGACAGCAACAATGGGAACTATGTAAGGCTGCTTTTCATTGATTACAGCTCAGCCTTTAACACTATAATTCCCAGCAAGTTAACCTCCAAACTCCTAAAACTTGGTCTGAACCCCCCACTCTGCTACTGGATTCAAGACTTTCTTTCACACAGACCCCAGGTAGTGAAAGTAGGCCGGTTCACCTCCAACTCCATCACCCTGAGCGTAGGAGCGCCACAGGGCTGCGTCCTGAGCCCCCTACTGTACTCTCTCTACACACATGACTGCGTGGCTACTCACAGCTCCACTTCTATTGTCAAGTTCGCTGACGATACAGTGGTTCTGGGCCTTATCTCCAACAACAACGAGAACGCATACATGGAAGAGGTTGAGAAACTGACATCTTGGTGCCAGGACAACTGTCTCTCTCTGAATGTGACCAAGACCAAAGAGCTGATTGTGGACTTCAGAAAGAGACAACAGGCCTATACTCCTCTTATGATCAGTGGGACCCCTGTGGAGAAGGTGAGCAGCTACAAGTACCTCGGTGTGAACATCTCCGAGGATCTCACTTGGTCTTCTCACATTCACACACAGGTGAACAAAGCGAGGCAAAGACTATACCATCTGCGACAGCTGAGGAAATTCAGGGTCTCACCAACGATCCTAAAAACTTTCTATTCAGGGGCCATAGAAAGTGTTTTAACTCAGTGCATCACAGTGTGGTATGGAAACAGCTCCAGTCAAGACTGCAAAGCCCTTCAGAGAGTTGTGCGCTTAGCTGAGCGCATCTCTGGGTCCTCTCTCACACCGCTGCAAGACATTTATAACAAACGCTGCAAGAACAGAGCCAAGAAAATCATCAAGGACTCCAACCACCCATTCAATCGTCTCTTTAACCTGCTGCCATCTGGTAAGCGCTACCGCAGCTTGAGAACAAAAACTGAGAGACTGAGGAGAAGCTTCTTCCCCCAGGCCATCAGGCTCCTAAACTCGGTCTCTTAACTTCATCTGCACTCTGGACTTTATACCTGCACTCAGCACTGATGGCCCTTACTTACTTTAATGCTGCTACTTTTAAATATCAAGCACTCTTGCACTTTACATTGCTGCTGTAACTACCTTGTTACTATTGTTCTGTACATAATTTGTCACATTTTAGCCCATATTCACAGGATTTATTATATATATTATTAGTAATTTTATCTTACAGTATATTGTTTAAATTGTCAATTCATGTTTAGTAGTTTAATTTATGTTAGTAGTTAATATTGCACTATCTTGGAGTTGACCTGATCTACATTTCACATATCCATATACAACTGTGTACGTGACAAATAAAAATCTTGAATCTTGAATCTTGAATGTTAATTTTGGTGATCTCCGACTGGCGAAGTCGGACATCATTAGCGCCGACGTGAATAACAATCTTAGAGTATTTACGATTAGCATTAGCCAGCACTTTTAAATTTGCTTTGATGTCAGGCGCTCTGGCTCCCGGCAAACATGTGACTATGGTGGCTGGTGTCTCTATTTTCACGTTCCATGTAATAGAATCGCCAGTAACTAGGGCACTTTCAACAGGATTCTCAGTGGGTGTGTCACTGAGTGGGGAGAACCTGTTTGATGTTCTAATCGGAACAGAAGAGTGGTGTTTTTTAACACGACTAGGCCGCCTCACGGTCACCCAGTTGCCCTGCTGCACGGGCTCTACAGCCGGAACCGAACAATGTACGGAGTTCACTAAGCTAGTCGCATCCAAAACAGTATCTGAAGCCCCTGCATTCTTACTATCCTCAATTAAAGTTTGGATGCGTGTCTCTAATTCTAAGATTTTCTCTGTCAGCCTGACTATTTCCCTACATTTATGACATGTGAATCCTTCATCGCTGACAGAAAAAGCTAAACTATGCATGTGACAGGCAGTGCAAGTAACAATGAAAGGAGAAGATGACATAGCTTACCGTGTTTGTAGACCAATCCGACCTACCAGATGTTTGATGAACTTGTAGAAAAGGATAGCGTGACAGAAATGACGGTGGGCACGGATAACACAAACTAGCGTAATGCTAACGCGTTGTGATGGTGATTTAGATTAAAAGATTAAAAACTAGCGATGTCAGATTAATGTGATAGGCAATATAAGACAATATCAGATATATAGTGAAGATAAAGTAGACAGCAAACAATGACAATAAATAGATTCAAATAAAGCTATGGAGCAACAGACTCAAACAATTCAGCAGCGAGGCAGACAGAAGCAATCGATCAAGTCTCGCGAGATCACCCCAGCGGCAGCAGCATGGTCTCTACATTTATCTGCGTTCCCATCAAATTTTTCAGCTAGAGAAAAGCATACCGTTTGTGGTGTGGTAGAGGGAAGAGACTGGATATAATGGATGAGCCAAAACATGAGTTAATTTGATTTGATCTCATATGTTTGACCTTTTATGGCACTACCATTTCCCTGTTTTTACACTAGAGGCAGCATTTTCCTTGTTAGAAATACATGCTCGGTTTTAATGTTCTTTTAAGGTGGGTAGAATTTAATGAACTGCAAAACTCAGCATTTTGTTTGCGTACCCCCTCTGTCACCTCATAGACCTATACCCCAGTTTGGGAACCACTGCTTTAAGGCATAAAGATATTAAGATATAATAAACCTTAGCATCATGATTTTCTGTAAAGCTGCTTTGAAACAACATGTTTGTGAAAGGTGCTATACAAATAGGATTTGACTTGACTCTTGCAGTGGAAAACCCAGCACACTCTGACTTCCTGAAGCTGAGAAACATGTTGGTGCGCACTCACATGCAAGACCTGAAGGACATGACGCGGGAAACACATTACGAGAATTACCGCGCTCAGTGCATCCAGAATATGACCCGTATGGTGGTCAGGGAGAGGAAACGCAGGTCAGAGGATAAACATCATCAGATGATCTCTGCACTTTTACATTCCAAATGAATGGTGTACTTGATTATCATCTGTCATCAGTAATGACCTATGTGCTTTATCTTACTGTGTTTCATTGGTTGTGTTCATTCAGCCTGTGTAACCAGCTGAGAGACAGCGCCTCAGACCTTCCTGTGCCTTTGGTCCCTGTGGACAGTGACACTGAGCGCCTTATTTGGGAGAAAGATGAGGAGGTAATATTGTTTTCTGTTTTGTAACTCAATCATGCAGTCTTCATTCTCTTTGGAATAGACTCTTTGACTTAGGTAAAAAAATTGGTACTATGCCATTAATAGTCATTTCAAGTACAAATATGTCACATAGCTGTCACATGACCTAGGCTTTAGAATAGCATATTATTAGCATACTACTTTTACTATTCAATGTAAAATATGGCAGAACGTGGCCAAACTGTACTAATTCTTAGCTACAGTTTAACTAAAACAAGGGAACAAATTAAGTTGTAGGAACAAATTCTTAATTTGTGGCCACAAAATTTTGTTGTTTTTTTCCCCTTCATGTCATTTGCAGAGCTCCATAAGATACAGTGGGTACGGAAAGTATTCAGACCCCCTTAAATGTTTCACTCTTTGTTATATTGCAACCATTTGCTAAAATCATTTATGTTCATTTTTTTCCTCATTAATGTACTCACAGCACCCCATGTTGACAGAAAAACACAGAATTGTTGACATTTTTGCAGATTTATTAAAAAAGAAAAACTGAAATATCACATGGTCCTAAGTATTCAGACTCTTTGCTCAGTATTTAGTAAAAGGAACCTTTTGATCTAATGCATCCATGAGTCTTTTTGGGAAAGATGCAACAAGTTTTTCACTTCTGGATTCTGGGATCCTCTGCCATTCCTCCTGGCAGATCCTCTCCAGTTGTGTCAGGTTGGATGGTAAACGTCGGTGTACAACCATTTTTAGGTCTTTCCAGAGATGACCAATTGGGTTTAAGTCAGGGCTCTGGCTGGGCCATTCAAGAACAGTCACAGAGTTGTTGTGAAGCCACTCCTTTGTTATTTTAGCTGTGTGCTTAGGGTCATTGTCTTGTTGGAAGGTAAACCTTCGGCGCAGTCTGAGGTCCTGAGCACTCTGGAGAAGGTTTTCATCCAGGATATCCCTGTACTTGGCCGCATTCATCTTTCCCTCGATTGCAACCAGTCGTCCTGTCCCTGCAGCTGAAAAACACCCCCACAGCATGATGCTGCCATCATCATGCTTCACTGTTGGGACTGTGTTGGACAGGTGATGAGCAGTGCCTGGTTTTCGCCACACATACCGCTTAGAATTAAGGCCAAAAATTTCTATCTTGGTCTCATCAGACCAGAGAATCTTATTTCTCACCATCTTCGAGTCCATCAGGTGTTTTTTAGCAAACTCCATACGGCCTTTCATGTGTCTTGCACTAAGGAGAGGCTTCCATCAGGCCACTCTGCCATAAAGCCCCAACTGGAGGAGGGCTGCAGTGATGGTTGACTTTCTACTACTTTCTTCCATCTCCTGACTGCATCTCTGGAGCTCAGCCACAGTGATCTTTGGGTTCTTCTTTACCTCTCTCACCAAGGCTCTTCTCCCCCGATAGCTCAGTTTGACCAGACGGCCAGCTCTAGGAAGGGTTCTGGTCATCCCAAACGTCTTCCATTTAAGGATTATGGAGGCCACTGTGCTCTTAGGAAACTTAAGTGCAGCAGAAATTTTTTTGTAACCTTGGCCAGATCTTTGCCTTGCCACAATTCTGTCTCCGAGTTCTTCAGGCAGTTCCTTTGACCTCATGATTTTCATTTGCTCTGACATGCACTCTGAGCTGTAAGGTCTTTCATAAACAGGTGTGTGGCTTTCCTAATCAAGTCCAATCAGTATAATGAAACACAGCTGGACTCAAATGAAGGTGTAGAACCATCTCAAGGATGATCAGAAGAAATAGACAGCACCTGAGTTAAATTTATGAGTGTCACAGCAAAGGGTCCGAATACTTAGGACCATGTGACATTTCAGTTTTTCTTTTTTAATAAATCTGCAAAAATGTCAAGAATTCTGTGTTTTTCTGTCAATATGGGGTGCTGTGTGTACATTAATTAGGAAAAAATGAACTTAAATGATTTTAGCAAATGGCTGTAATATAACAAAGAGTGAAAAATTTAAGGGGGTCTGAATTAGAGCCCTGCGCGGGACTGTTTTCTTAAACCCACACCCGCCTGCTCCCGCTGAATGTATGACCAGGACTGCCCGCTCCCGCAACCTGTGTGTCCCACACCCTCCCGGGCCCGCAATATGTCTGTCCGCTCACGTGGACTTTATGTGACGTAATGTAGCTACACAAATAATCAGACTGAATATTCGTTCAGGTTAACATCCCGAATAACAGACTTTAAACATGATTGTTTAAATAAGATGAATTAACCAAAGCTAAACCAAAGCACCACACATGACAAGCATATTGGGTAGGCTTATTTTTTTATTAGGGTTGTAAAACATTAGGCCTAACTGTTAAAACAAATCCACAACTAGCGGCACCTCAGTTTTTATGCTACTGCATACACACTCACCAAACGAGTAACAGAAAACTGTATGTTGCCTCAGGGCAGAGGTGCCAGATTCATGTCCGTTGTAAACGAACACTTTTGAACATTTATCGCAACTTAAGAAGTTTAACTCCCATTTTGTCAGTGACAATTGACCCTTCGCAAAACCCGCCCCGTGTTGCAATGCCTGACAACCCATGCTCTCTCTCACCACACCTCATGTTCTCCCGCAGTGAAAAATACATTGTGGAGCAAAGAGGACACTGACAACGTATGAAACAGTTTCATATTTAAAATATTGTAATTTTTTAAAGCAGTTTAAACACTAAATACCGTATAGTGGCTCCTGTGTCGAGACAGATCCTTTAAGCGGCTCATGAACCGATCATCTCTTCATACTAGTTCATTTATAGTATCAAATAAACATGAATGAACATCAGAAGGAATGTTGTTTCAACCACGGAGGGACATGAGGACACACAATATTTCAAGTTCACCAATGTTAATCTACTATGGGCTACTCCCTGACGGCTTTGTCGGATAAGATGGTGGATTCGGCGTTGTTATTGGTTAGATCGCCTGTCAATCAAACTGTTGCGAAGGGTCAATTGAGAATTGTTTCCACATGTCTGACTTGCCTTGTTTTGCTTTTGTCAAGTAAACAGCGGCTTTAATTTTCTTCTCGCCTTCTTGTGTTGAGTCCATTTCTACTACAAGCCAAATCCCACTGTTCCCCACGGGTCTCCCGCTAAATTTTCTGACCGCCCACTCCCGCCCGCAGCAAAGGTAAAACCGCCTGCTCCCGCGGGATTTGCATTGGGTTCCGCGGGAGCTCAAACCCAATGCAGCCCTCTAGTCTGAATACTTTCCGTACCCACTGTATACTTGTATATACTATTATTGGGGATCCCACCGGTGGTGTAGTCTAGTTTTTTGTAGTGAGCAGTGGTGGACGAAGAACACAAATCAAGTACTTGAGTTAAAAAGTACAGATACCTATAAAAAAAAAATTGATTAAGTGAAAGTATTTAGTGCTCCTATTCAATTTTACCTGAGTGAAAGTACAAATTACTTGATTTTTAATTTACTTAGTAAAACTACTCATTTATCAATGTTTATTTTATGTAATATTATATAGGCTGCTTATATAATTTAATTTTATATTATATATTTTATATAAATCCTATTGCTCAAAATAATTAGGAATTAGGAATTGTCAAATAGCCAGCACTAGTCAGTATGAATGAAAAATTAGTGGATGCAGATACAAAATATGTAGTGTATTGACAAACAATAAAAACATACGAAACGTAGGGCTAAATACACAAACAATTTTAAGAAATTGCTACAACGGGAATAACAGGCAGAGTCAAAAGACAAGGAAAACAAAACATGGGAAATAAACACTCGGAATTGACCACTGTAAGCAAATCAAGACTTCGCAATGGTGTGTGTGTGCAGGGTGCTTAAATAGTGACAGTGATTCATGGCAGGTGTGTGTGCAATCAGTCCAGGTATGAAGGCTTATGGGAAATGTGCAGTATGTGTATGTCTCTGAGTGAGTGTGTGATGCATAGGGGGAATTGGAGTCCGGTGGTGAAGTGCCCCCTAGTGGATATAACGGGCACTTCAGTTGACGATCTTTACAATAACATAATTATTTACTGGGAGACAAAATATTAATTGTTGCAGTCTATTTAAAAATATTTAATTTAATTTAATTTTTTATAAAATGGTTTTGAATGAATAATTACACTTAGTAGTTATATAGTTATATTAAATAAAAATTTAAATTGGCTGTCAACTTGACGGATTTATTCAAACATGCATAATATAGGCTATTGAAGAACATTACAAATTATAATGAATAGGTATGTAATGTGGTGCATATATTTAGCTAAGTGCTTCCCTCTAGAATTCATTTTTCTAACGAGTTTGGTCACTGAATATGTTTGTTATGTGACATTGTTTATAAGCTGTTTTATTAATGTCTAATGAGTGAGCGATTACTCGAAAAATGATTCAAAAATTCGGTAAGATGCATTTTTATATTTTAACATACCTTCAGATGTTCTTTCATGTTTATTTCGTGCTGTAACTGGTATTAAAGTGGAGGAGGATCAGTTCACTTGCGTTTCACGCTGCCACTTCTCTTGAATTCGAGGAGCTGCGATCTGTCAAGACGCATAAAGACTGCCAAAACGGAATTTTTGTCCATTTATTTCGCAGTAAAATGGGCAGAATTTGAAAAATTAGACTTTATTTCCTGTCAAAAGCAACAAATCTCAAAGCTTATTGCGATTTATTGGACGGTTGCGTTTCCTCGCGCTTGTATAAAGTGGATACACAGCATATACCTGCGCATCGCAAAACACCGCTGGATCACAATGCCTAATTATAGAAAATAATATACATATCAGACTGTAAAAATACATTAAACAAAACACAAATTGAAAACCATTTTTATGTGTAAAATATGCATATATACTGCAACAATAGAAGGATTAGTGAGTTAGTTTATTTCATCACGGGCAATGTTTAAGTCTTTACTTAAACATTGAATATTTGTTGGCTATTTTCCTTAGTATTAATCTGTTTATTTTGTTTCCTTTTTCCTTCTACAGTTGCGGCAAATGCAGGAAGTTCTGGAAAGGATTCAGGAACAGATGCGTCATGGACATTAAGACAGGCTTATCCATTAATTTCAATGTTTATGGTTGAAATACAGTTAGATATGTCAAAGGTCTAAGATGCAGGAAACTGCAGTGAATATAATATTAACTGTAAAATGTATGTGTCCTGTGAATATATGTTTGAAGGAATTTGTGCTGAATTAGCCTTCGGAATCATGGGATGGATCTAAATAACTCATTTAAAAATACTTTATTTTATCATGTAAATATGAACAACAATTGTAGTACACAAATAAGACCAGTACAACTTGACTCGTAAATGTCATAAGATTTATTATGAATCGTCATTGTTTTTTTGTAGTAATCTAGCATATCTTCAAGTTTTATTACTATTTTAACATGGTGGACAATTCAATCTTAATGCAGCCCAAAATGTACAGGCGATATATATATATATAAATATATATGTATATATATAACTTAAACTTTCTCCATAGGGAAAATGCACAGTTTTTTATATATTTATATAAAATATCAATGTAGAATGAGGTCTAACGGTCCCGTCCACATCATACAGTATGAAACATGGTCCCAAAAATGAAATAAGGGGAGGGATGAGCATTTAAACAAACAAAAACTGCAATCTACATGCAAAACCAGGCATCAGTATAATCCTAAAATACATACACATGTGAATGCATGCATATACTTCACATATATACATACATCCATACACGTATATTAAAAAAAATGAACACACTAATAAATTTCACAAAGTTTAGGCTATTTTTTGTTTGTTTGTTTGTTTGTTTTTTAACTGAGTTTGAAGCACAAATTATATCATTACATCTTCACATCCCCCAAAAAGAAAAAGTACAACAGAAAATCCAAACCTTGGATTTAGGGCTTTTGCAGCAGGAAGAGGATGTTAAGAGCAGGAATCACAGTGTTCTGTTTGAAAGTGACAGTATAAAGCAACAATGTGGCATACCAAACCGTCAATTTACATAGAGAAATGGTAAGATGGTAACTTTGTGCAGATTCAACCAAACAAGTGCTCCGAGAATGGCAGGCTGACTTTAAAGGGATAGTCAACCCAAAAATGAAAATTCCGTGTTGTTCCAAACCTGTAGGAGTTCATTTCTTCTGCTTAACACAAAAGAATGATATGAAAAATGGTGGCAACTAGACAGTTGACTTAAAAAAATACTATGGAAGTCTTAAGAATGCCTTCTTCAACTTGAGTGTGAATAAATGACAGGTTTTTTTTTTTTTTGGGTGAACTATCTTTTGGTAAAGGGGCTTTTTGTCCTGATGTCAATGTTTGACACACAAAACAGCTTGTTTAACCTCTTAAGATGCTTATAAACAAGCGCATACTTCACGACAATTTACACAATCAAGCATAAACATGAGTGTATATGCAGTGATGAGCGTAGAATGGACACAACGGCACCGATCCACACTGGACAAGTGAGCGCCCATTGATCCATCTACAAACGTGTGACGAACCAGATTGATTTACGTTAACGTATTCTAGGACTTCATTTGACGTTTTTCAACAAGCTGCTACAAGCACAAGAACAATGATAATACTGCTGATTTAAAAAACAAAAAAAAACGTGACCCGACATGACGCGCCGTCACACGCCGTACACAACATTTTTAATAGTTTGAAATGTTAATCAAGTATTACTTGTTATTGTGTTAAATATCTGAGTACTTGCTAGAAGTTATAAACGCTTGAATGTACTTTCCAATACATGCCTGCATACAGGTCTTTCTCAGATTTGTAACTTAATATTAACCCATTTGCCTCGCCTCGACACTTGAAGACCGTTTCGTGAGCGCCAGCAGATGTTTGTGACTAGAACCAGGTCATGGCAATGTTGTTGCATTGCTAAGGCAACAGGTGGCGCCAATGGCCTTGAATTGGGGCTCAGTCACTTTGAGGAATCTGATCTTGAATGTACCTGTTTTTTATTCAAAAGCCCCGTTTGAAAAGTTACTTTGATTTTTCTCCTGAAGCTCCCATTACTGACCTTTAAGCACTTGTTTTTGATTGCATTCATTCACCAAAAAATTCCACAATGTTAAAGCGTAAGAATTTGCATCCAGAAAAAGAATTGGAGGAAAAGAGAAGAATTCATTTGTTTTAGCTCTCCACTCTCCCATTACTAAAGACTGACACCCAATTTCTTTGAATTTAGTTAAACAAGTGCATTACAATTGGTATTTCATGCCAATGCTGCATGGCAAAAGACACGCAAACTCCTTCTACACATCAAAGAGGACACACTCTGATCCTCGACAAGGTCTGTGGCACGGATGAACGACAGTAGTGAATTTCTGACTGGGATCTAGTCATTTCTTTAGCGATTAGATTGCTCTCGCTTCGTGAGACCTCTTTCCATTGAAGTATTTCTGCGCACCATCTCTTTTTTTCTCAGGCCAGCTTTAGCGTGCTGACGGGAAAAGGAGGAACAGTTACCATAGTCACTGGATTGAGCACCGTCTGGCCCACCAGCCCAGTGTGATGGTGAGCGACCACAGCCGTGGGTTTTCCCACCACGGCGGCCTGCTGGCCTGTGACAGGTGTGCCGTTAACTTGGGCGCGAGTGTGCGGGTGGTGCGCCAAAGTGTGCGTGATGTGCCCCATCATCGCCGGCTGTGATACGGCCACCGACTGCGGGTAAATGGCTGCGGGGAGGTGGGCCACGGGATGCACGGTGATGTGTCCGATTGGCTGGCCAGCACCAGAGGGCGCAATGTGTGCCAGATGTTTTGGGCCAGCTGGGATGACGTGATTGACGGCCTGGATGACGGACGCGTGGGAAACAGAGGCGTGGGTGATGACTGTCGGCTGAGGAGGGGAGATGATGTGTGAAGGCGGTGCGGGGGCAATGGCTTGAGGGGTGACCACCGTTGGCTGGGGTTGACTGGGTGGAGTAGAGGGTGGGGTGGTGGCTTTGTGTTGTATGGAAATGTGCATAGGGAGGATGGAGGGTGGAGGCATGGCAGCGTGGGGCTCCGACGGCGCTTGTGCTGGCAGTTTGGGTGCAGAAGAGAGGATGTCGTCCTCTACATCTTGGTCGTAGTTGTCTTCACCCTCTGGAAAAAGTAGAGAGCAATTCTTGGTGATTAGATTTAACGTTGTCTTACCCCTTCAGACACATTAACATGAATCATGGAAACATACTTTCACTTTCAGAAGGACAAGAGAAACAGTTTCTCGTGAAAGAAACCTCAACAAAGGAAAGTAAAAAATTCTTTTGAAATATTTGATATCTGTATTTTTATGTAATTCTCCAGGTCTGCTTCTGGTGCAAGACTTTTACAATGATGCAAAAAATTCTATTTCAAGTTCTTTTGATTTCTGAAGGATCTTGTGACACTCCATCACAGGAATAAAGTTTGATCATCTGATTTTATTATATGTTTGTTGTACCTGATGCTGTTGATGTGGAGGCCTGATCATCTTCGGGTTGGACAGTTTGTCGGAGTATCCTGTCGATCTCCATGATGTCTATACACTGGCTCAACTCATTCTTCAGCTCGGCGAGTCTCTGCTGAGTGGCTATCTTCTCCCGCGCCAAACGCTCCATCTCGTGCTCGTACTCCTTCTCTTTCCGCTTCAACGTCTGCAAGAAACGTGACCCATTAGTCTGTATCACTGGCACTTAAGTACTCATGAATCACATTTATTCACCGCATCAATCAAACACATTTTCATTTCGGTATGGCACATTCTTAAGCATCTGACAACCATGTTTTTAACAATTAACGGACATCCAGGGGTACGGGAAGATGCTTTAGGTTGGTGATGCTTTGTTTATTTTTGGATTCGCCACATTTGAATAAGACACAATATCGAGTCTATGAAACACGTCAAAACTTCGCGAAGTGCAACAAGCGTATTGATGAGCAGCATACACAACAGGCCATGTTTGACATTGCTTGCAATTGTAATGCAACGTGCCGGTCTACGGGACATAGTTTAAGCCTTTAAATAAAAAGGTTATTGAGATATTTCTATCATATGCAACAAAAGATCCTGCACAGTGACAGGAAATAGAAATGAGCACAAAAATCCTGCCTACCTTACACAACACCGAAAGTGGACTTGCGCTGACGAGTAGAGCGGACGAATTCTTTCTTTGCACATATAAATAAAACATTTTAATAGCCCACTTAAAGTGTTTATTACAAATAAATGACTACATGCTAAAAACGAATAAACGTAAATGAACAAAAATGCGTTTACGCTGCAGCACTCTCCTGCTGACATCTGAACTTCACATTATACATCCTCTATTTTTAAATATTTCTCTGAATATTCATGCAAAATGAATGGAAACACATTGGTCATTGACATCAATCCATCCCACCACCCTATTCTTCTATAATTCAGGACGTCGATTTAACGTCTCCGAAGGATGGTGCTTGTTAAGCGAAATCAAAGAACAAATGACATATCATTTTGAACAAAATCAAGCAAAAACAACGTTTGTTTTGGCAGTTCGAAACAATTTCCTTGCCGGAAAAGTTCACTCTGGCTGGTAAACACCTTCGAACTACCACTGGTCCATGGTGCTTGCGTAAATAGGTGGGTAAGGCTCTGAGGCTCAGCCTTCTTTGACATGAAAATACTGTAGAAGAAACAAACAGGAGATTTACATGTTTAATACTATAGCTGCTTGCTTGTACAATATATTGTATTTAATATATAAATAAATAAACATGACGTGACTTTACTAGAATGCTGAATTGCAGAGCTTGTGCAAACATATCCACGTTACTACGATCAAATGATTTTCTTATGCTTTCTTTAAAAAAAAAAAAATCCTCAGTTTTGTTGTGTGGCTTTTTTTTCTTTTTTTTTTCCAGTGGGTGTTTATTTTATTTCAAAGAATTCTTCTTACGGTTTTAGTTTTAGTGAACTATAATAACTCCAATACATTCCAAGGTGAACCTTTTTAAAAAAGAGCAACAGTTTGAAGTCAAAAGGGAAGAGAAAAAGGGAGGAATAAAAAGAAGGGATGTGGCAGTCACACAGGCAAATGGTTTGACCCACATTGTGTTAGTCATATGACCATGGGACAGGCTAACGGGAACAAAACGTTTAGATTTTTAAACCTTTGAAGAGGAGC
Source organism: Opsariichthys bidens (assembly GCA_037194245.1). Classification (NCBI taxonomy): domain Eukaryota; kingdom Metazoa; phylum Chordata; class Actinopteri; order Cypriniformes; family Xenocyprididae; genus Opsariichthys; species Opsariichthys bidens. The sequence goes on from CM074294.1 coordinate 1,057,089, forward strand.
AGGTATGTCCGTTCTGCATTCAAGAAACATGGTCGGCCGTGCGAGTGACAGCATGTTCAACATACATGGTCATACGATTTCAGGAAAACAAACTCCACACAGCAAAGCAGTTTACACACCCGTCCCATCTGTCAAAGCCCTGAGCACGTGACGGGTCTGACACATTCAAGTCAGTCGGTTCCCTCCTCCGTCCCTCCCTCACCTATGCTCTGCCAAGCAAACTGTGTGACAACATGGTCATTTCGGCTTCCAATTTGCAGGAGCCCTGTAGAGTCACAGAGGACTGCAGTATACAGTAGAACAGAGCATGTTTCTGTGCTGAAGAATAGAGAGCAATGAGATAGCAGAGGTTGATGGTGGTTTTCATGCGTGTCTGGGATTATATAACCCTCTGATACGGTATTAAGGGAATATGAATGTGACTGGTGCAGTAGGTTGAGAGAGAAAAAGGCATTTCTCATTATTGTCAATGTTGAAATTATTATCAGTGCTGCTCGATATTTTTGTGGAAACCATGATCCATTTTTTTCAGGATTCTTTGATGAATAGAAAGCTCAAAATAACAGAATTTAAAAAAAAAAAAAAATATATATATATATATATATATATATATATATATATATATATATATATATGTCGCTTTTGATCAATTGAATGTGTCCTTGCTAAATAAAAGTATTAATTTCATTCAAAAACAAAAAAAAAACAGAACCGTGTATATAAAATATACGTAATTAACTAAACATCATATCTAGCGAGACCAATAAATGAATATTGGCAATTGTTTCATGGCCAGTAAAAAATATTTTGACAAAGTGAATTTTAGAGCTTGACTGTGATGGTTGCACAAATGTTAAAACCTTGTAAAAGATTCAAATGAACATTGGAGTGATTTTGTGGCCAAACAACTGAACTAAATACTGCTAAAATAGATGCTTTAGATGCAAAACACCAAATCGATAATAAATGAACAACAAATTATATTGACACGCAAAACTCATCATAACACAAGTTGTGTCATGATAGTCCTTGGAAATGTGACACTTACAGCTAATGATAATGCATTAACTCAAATCCTGATGTGTGTATAAAACCTGTGCTGGCTGATCACAGGCCAGTTTTAACACACTCCATCTTTTGTGTGTGAAAAAACTGACTAGAGATTCAGGTCCCACTGGATATCACCATGGCAACAGCTGGAACCCGCCATGGTCTCCTTGGCAACAGAGCAGGGAAGGAGCAACATGGTGATGAGGAGGGGCATTGGGGTAATAGAGAGGTAAGGGCAAATGTGATTGGCTCACATTGACCTCTAGTGTTTCACAGTCCCTCCCCCCTTTCACATATTCACGGTCCTCTTCCTTTGTGATGAGAAACACTCCTCGCCCGCTCCTTAACGCTCACTGTCATCAAGTGCAGCTTGAAGAGGAGAAGAGAGCAGTCAAGTAAGACTGCATTTGAACATCCAAACAATTTTTATACATCCCAATTTTCTGATTAACAAAAGTGTCACAGGTATAAAATATTTTGACCGTCTTGTCAATGGATAATGCGTATCTTTTGTTTTTAAATATTTTGTATTTTATATGGGCAATTACCAGAGAAGTTATTTCCTTACATAAACTCCAAAAGTTACTGACAGCCTTACTTTTCCCTTGGGAAAAAGAAGTGTACTTACTTGTAAATTGAATTAGAAGTGAACTTCAAATCTTATAAAGTAGAAAACATGTATTTGTGGAAAATACGCTTAAAAAACATAGAGAGCCCACTTTCATGATTATGCTTCTAAACACAGTTAAATGCACTTCTACTTCAAAGTACTACTTAATTGTTTTAATATGCATTTTTTAAAGTAATACTTGTATTATACTGAAAGCACACTGTAATTTAAATTTCATTATTACAAATGAGTAAATACAAATATATTTAAATGCATGGCATACAAGTTTCATCAGAAATTAGTCAAATGACATTAAAATATATTTTAGTTGAACACATGTGCTTGTCGTTAGTACATTCAACAGTACATTTAAGATAAATTGAAACTATAATTCATTTTCATTTCATTGTAAACATCATGCAATTACCTGAAAACATTGCATTTAGTTCACGCTTAAGTGTATTCGTTTAAAGTACATTATTTCTGTGATCAGTACTCTTGCTAAAGTGTTCACAAAAATTGTCAATGAATAAATGTTATTTATATTAATGCATATATACTGTGAAGAATTCACTTTTTGTGTATGGTCATCAATCATTATTTAGCAGCATGCGTATGAGTGGCATTATCATAGCCACCAAAAACCAATAGGTCAAATAATGTGTCAAATTTGGATATTAGCATTGGCTATAGTCAAATAATTTGTAAAACTTTAGACTGATTTGTTTTTGGTGGCTGATATGATCACGCTGAGATCCCGGTTGACCACGAATCAAAACTGATGGGACCAGAACGTCATTGCAGCTGTAATTAATGTCTTGATTGAAAATGAAACACTCCTGTCCCCGTTATATTACACTGTAACCAGTGTGCGTAAAAGAAGAGCATCATGCCTGGTTAAACCCGCAAACAGCATTTGACTGCATCCAGATCGGAATGGGCAACGACACTCAATCTACAGACAGTAGACTGTTCACTGGCCACCAGCTTTGTTCCTTGTGATCTGTTTGCTTACAAAGATTCACAGGACTATGGTCCGCAAAAAAGAAAAACAAACACGCAAGGCCACCACTCAAACAATTAAGCGTAACTTAAGCAAAAGCATGCCACATGGCACGCACTACATCCATAATGAAACAGTGTGTATGTCTGGCTTGAACACCAGGGTTGCCAGGTTGTGGTAAACCCCCCCCCCCCCCTCCCCAGCCCAAATGCAATTCAGAATGCGCCTAATCACAGCCAAAACTAGCTCAAATGCGTTCCAAAAAAAAAGTTCCGTTCTGGGATGGGGTGTGTGGTGTCACTTAAACAACCCGCAACAGTGTAAAAGTAGGTAACCCAGGTTAAATCCGTGGACTTGGCAACAGGACTCCTGAGTGAGAGAGGGAGGGGAGCACTAACACAGAACAGCAGTTGACGTCACAGGGTTCATGTCTCACGTGGACACGGGAGTAGGCTGAAGCGGGGGAGAGAGAGAGTGAGAGAAAACAGCGCTTGCAGAATAGAGTAGCGTGCAAGTGGGCGTCCCACATTCCCGCGCTTGTGCTTATTGTGCATTTATAACCATTGCCGGCTTCAGTTTTATAGCTTTTGAGATCTTGTTCATTCAGATATGTCTTTCATAAACAGGTCAACTTTCCGCCCATGCTATTATACTAACTGTCAAGGCTGCAGTCTGCAAATTAAATGATGGAGCGTGACCTTGGCACTTTTATGTCAGCTGTATCTATGCCAGTCTTAATATTCTGACCGGGTAAAATGATATGCACTTTAGCACCTTAACCAGGGTTCCGGACTGCGACCTTTTTTTGAGGATGTGCGAGTTAAAATTTTATGTGGTCGCATTTGTGCGAGTGCATGATCTTGTTATTCGCGTGTGTGTAACAGAACGAGGAATCAGCAGCTGCTGCCTTTGTAACTGTTTTGTATTCAAAATGAACAAAATGTATATAATGAACGAGTACATCATGAATCCATTTTCCAAACCGTGCTTTTGTCTTATCCTGAATCACTACGGAGCGCCTACAATAAGCGTTTATATTCGGACTGTTTCAGACTGGGCTGGGCTCGGCTCACAGTATCACAGTACCTGCGTGACTCGTCATAGACAAACAGAGAGAAGTAGTTCCGGCTACAATGTTCTTCCGCAAGACACATGCAGTTCTATTTATTAACCGCTAGAGAGCAAACGTACACGCGCATTGCTCAATGAAACACGCCAATTAGGAATTCAGGAAATTTAGGAATTAAGCCATATGAAAATGAAAAGGTTAATAGCTGAATAATAATAATAAAAAAACAAAGTTTGGAGTTCAAGGATGCTGGTGGAAAGGACGAGCCAGCATACAGACACACCGATGATGAGCGCACAGGTAGAAAGGCACTACTTCAACAGCAATGGCTTTGACCAGGGTTCCTCTATAGGCCGCGAGAAACAAACGTTTGGCCTGCGCTAATGTGAAATAGTGTTGTCAAGGTAATGTATATAAGCACGTCTCTGTCGCGAAAATTCAAACACAGCATCATTGCTTGCGTTGCGTATCCGCGGGTGCGTTGAAAATGCTTACGCTCCGTGCCAGTGGGAGGCACAGTTAGTCTGTCAGCGACTCAAAAACTGACTAGGCTAAATAGACTCAAATGTGAATGGACTGAAAATGTTTGGTTTATTTTGTCTGACCAACCACAACAAAGAAAGAAAGTAAACTGTATGTGAGAAAGTATAGTGTTTGCCTTTATATTATTAGTTACAGAAAGGCAAACTAAAGGCTAATATTTTCTCATTTACCTTAAACATTCAGCAAATACACACCTATATCATTAAAACAAATCTCTGAATATCTAATTAACATTTAACTTTACAGACCTTGCAGATTTATTCAAATACAAAAGCGAGATTTTCTGAAGTGTTTGTAGCCCGCGTGAATGTTAAGGTTTTTTTATATAATTATTAAGGCTATATATATATGTATATATACATACATGCAGTGGTGCTCAGAATTATTGGCACCCATGGTAAATATGAACAAAGAAGCATGTTCGGCATGGTTAATTATTTTAATCTTTTATATTTAAAAAAAAAACACATAAATCTAACCTTTCATTGAAGTAAAAGAATTGAAAATGTAGGGAAAATCTCTTTATGAAATAAATGTTTTTCTCCAAAACATGTTGGCCGCAATTATTGTGTAATATATTATTACACAATTACACAATTATTTATTCATGAACATGAAATTGTCCAGCCATGACTTCCTGTTCCACAGGAGTAAAATCGTGAGGAAACACAAAGGTCAAATTCCCATAATCATTCATCACAATGGGTTAAACCCAAGAATATAGTACTGACGTGCAGCAAAAGATTGTTGAGCTTCACAAAAAAAGAAAGTGGCTGTAAGAAAATAGCGAAAGCATTGAAAACAAGGAGAATAATTCGACCCAGGATGTTTTGGCAGATGCATATGACACCATTCTGCCACTAGAGTATGTGCAGAGAAGTGTATGTGGTTGGGAGGGTGAGAACAAGAATATAAGGAGGGAACACACAATCCTTCTTCTTGTGAGCCATTCCCAACCCATATACCAAACACGTTTTACAATAACAATATATTAATTATTATCATTCAATATGCTTTAAGCTTAAACTATATATATATATATATATATTTTTTTTTTTTTTTTTTTTTTTTAATGAATTCAATTTGGCATCTAGCTTGTTTTAATAGAGGTCAGAGGAAAAACATGATCAAAATTCCATCCTCACATTCAAACATTAACTTTTACAAGCAGACGTAACAGTCCACATCGGTTATGGTATAAGGCTGGATGTGTGTTTCTAGGTGAATCTCATAACATGGTAAATTAACCAAATCGCACATCAAATTTGACTGAGAAATTACCTCAAAAAGTAATTTAAAGTCATTATTGTGTTAAATGAGAAAAGCATTAAATAGACATTACAAAAAGTAGCTTTAGAAAGTAGTATTTTATTTGATTCAACATAGAATTTATTACACTTTTAGGCTACAATGGCCATTATTTTTTTAGAAGCTGCATCTGAACTGCTATTACAGACCAAAACAGTTTTGTTTACCAACATTCTTCAAAATTGTATGTTACCCAAAATAAAGAAAGTCATACAGGTTTGAAACGACATGAGGGTGAGTAAATGTAAATAAAAAGAATTCAAATTTTTTGGCAAACTATCCCTAAAACATTACTATTTTTTTTTTTTAATAAAGTGGTACTGTAAAATTAGAAAGTAAAACTGCCAGTAGGTGGTGGTAAATGACTAAATGAGTAAGTCACTGAGTCATTCATTCATTTGATTTATTCAAACGGCTGATTGATTTAGTAAATGGCTCTTTTCAGGAATGGGCCACTGAATCTTTGGTTCACCCAATTAATTCACTCAAAACGCTGATTCATTCATTAATGAAATACTGTACAACAGTTCTGCTGTGGCTCTTATAGGCAATATTTTCATTGGCAAAATTGAGCAAAAATAGAAAATATTGTATAATATACCACAACATTAACTTCTTATTTATTGAACTCTAGTAAATTAATATCAATTCAGAGCAAAAACAGCACAAATGTGATAGTGCAGCTGTTGCTCATGTGGTATTATTGCTTAACAATGTCATTTATATAAATAGAGAACATTTTTATCCTGGTATGTTGAATTATATGGCAATTTTAACTGTTTCTATAGGTACACCATCTGGGTCACACTGTTGACCGGTCTGAGGTGTTAATTGCATTCAATCATTTTAATCGCATTGTTTTTCTATCACTAATTAAATTAGTGCATTCAATCGACAGCCCTAATATTAAACTTTTTTTTCTATTCTGCCAAGATTTTAGGATGTAAATACTCATAATGGTCCTAAAGATGGGCTTCTTTTATAAGCAAATTATAATGATTATACGATGATTAAAATTACATTATTCAAATATTACATTAAATAATTTCTTCAGAAATAAGCTTCTGTTGGATGCACATAAAATCCTTGTTTTATAGCACACACATCCAATGTCATCTTTGACTTACCTGGATGTAGCGGAGGGCACTTCTCAGGACACTCAAATTGGAAGTTTTCTTTTCATCTACGTTAGGAACGTTCCTCTTGAGGGTCTCAAAACATTCTTTTAGATGTGCACGCCTGTGACAGAAAGAAAAGCACTAATCATTCTGTTGTGCGGAAAGCAAGTGAGAGTTTTAACAGATGTTTAGGCGAAGCATTTTGGCAATGGAATTAACAGCGATGAAGAAGTCAACAGGTAACTGCTTTGTAGTATCATATTTGTTACTATGGTTGCTAGCCAATAAAGCAGATAGAGCACTAATTGTGATCAGTCCTGCAACCAAATGACTTGCATTAAAGCGACTGCACCTCAAACTCAATGAGTTCATACGCTCCACTTCTGTTTGTTGGAATGAATAAACAAAAATGTAAACAGAAGTTCACCCACCTGTTCTTTTCCAGCTTGTTGTGAACTTCTCGAGTTCCAGCTCTGCAGGGAAAATATTAAATACGTTTCTACGCTGCATGTAAACTTTCATAAATCAACCCATAACATTTTATATCATGGCCTCTTGCACGTGTCTGCAAATAAGTAGTTCACTGCAAAAAAAAAAAGAAAAGAAAAAACTGTCATAGCTCACCCTCATGTCATTTCAAACACTTTTTTCTTCCATGGAACACAAAAGGAAAGATTGTTCATGCAGCTCTAACACAAACAAAGACAGCTCCAAAAAACAAAAACATCTAAAAGTAGTCCTTAGGTGTCTTCTGATGCCAAATGATAGCTTCATGTGAACAACAGGGCGAAACTTCACTGAAAATCTTCCCCTCATTGGAGATGCACAATTTTTTGATTTTCCTAGGGGTGGAATAGATCGTCGTTGATATGTACGGCTTGGCATGCATGTGACGTGTGGACTAACTGCAAAGTTAAAGCGACATAGAGTGACTTCCGGTTGGAGCAGCTTGAGCTCCACACTAGCAACTTAAAATTTTGTTTTATATTGCTCTTGTTTTATGCACTAGTGTCCTAAAGCTGCATTTGTCTTATTAAGGGCTTAACAGTCCAGTATCCTGTCAGTTTTAATGTAGTTTGAGCCACTTCCGAAGCGAAATGACCGCAGAGATGCGGAATCAGAAAGATGCAGCGTGGTTCTGGAGGACCTGATTGCAAAAAGATCAAAGAAAAAAATCAAAGAAAATCAAAGACTCCGGATTGAGTTTCACAATGCCTTGGAGCGTGTCAACACCTGAGTGGAAGCAGCGGAGGAACGGATGACCGGATTGGAATCTGTGATGAGGGGGGGCTACTAGGACTCCATCACTATCTTTGACCAAGGAGTTTATTGCTAGCGAAAGAACAGAGTGAAGGTCACGCCACTCAAACATTCACATTACACGACTAAAAGAGGGACGAGAGCACGGCAAACCGATAACTAAGATGAGGCCGGTCAAAACCCCACACTCGGGTGACAAGTGACAATCGTCAATACACCAGATGCTGGCAGTTGGCCGAACATCAGTTAGACACTGCAATTTAAGGTTCAAATTCAAGTTGGAACATTATTGTAGTTACCTGGTGTTCAATTTTACTCAATTTCATTTTCTAGGTTTGTATTAAGTCCTGAGTATTCAGCCGATGTTAAATATGATATTTAAGTGACACTAAAAACAAACGCATGTTTAAACTTCTAACAATTGCGGCTCAACATGTGCTAAGGATTTTGGTTTGAAGAGCTTGGCCAGCGGATGTACAGGTTATCAGCAGCCACGTGGATAATAAAGATCGATGAAGTAGGGCCGGTTGCTTTGGTTACGTTCAATATCAAATGGAAAACGGACAACTTCAACAGAATGACGCTACTTGTCTAACATGTATGTTTTTTGTTCGTTTTCTAATTACACTTGTAATAGGTTCAATGTAATTGTTTGCTGGGGTTCAGCTTGGAAATTCAACTTTTGTAAGAGCCTTATAATGGTCTTTTCTTAAGCGAGTGCTCACATGGCGAGCTATTTGGGAGTAGGGTTCACTGGAAGAAGTTGCGGTTTCGAATGCAAGGAATTAAAATAAAATTTTGGTCAATGTCAGTCTTTTGTACGGTTGTGTATAAACACGCATATGTTGTCTGCCTGTTTTTTTTCTCTTTCTTTCTTCACTCAACCCACGATGCTTTGGTTTCATGGCCTTCTTAATTCTGCCGATGAGCCGATGGAGTCTTCTGGTGCAATTTTTGAGAACTTTATGCAATGGCTTTCAGTAACAAAACGAGGCTACTCCTTTAAACGAGACTCATTTGTTGAATAAGAATAAAAATTGTCAAAATGTAATAATTCAAGGCAAAATTTTTAACATGTCGGTGGTTTTAGTGATTTCTTTTCACTTTTAAACAGACTTGACACATATAATTTAATTTTAGGAGGAGATCTGAATTGAGTCTTGCACCCAACTCTGGATGCCACTAATTCCACAAAGTAAATCGGCGAAATGCGTTAACTCATTTGTCCAGACATATGGTTTAAGGGACCCCAGGAGATTTAAATATCCATCATTGAAACAGTTTTCTTTCTTTTCACCGGTGCATCAAACATATTCCAGGATTGATCATTTTCTGTTGGATAGGAAACTACTCAACCTCCATGACAGCATAGTCATTGGCCAGGCCCCGACCACTACCAAGTTTTATAAGAAATGTTCTGTCAAATTAACATCTCTGCTGAGTAAAGTATTTGAGGAGGTCCTTGTTTCAAAGTCCCCCCCCCCACACACACACACATGCCACAGGCCACCATATCAGTCCTTCTTAAAAAGGATAAAGACCCACTTAAATGTGAATTCTACCGCCCGATCAGTTTACTTTGCTTTGACAATCAGATCCTGACCTAGGTGCTGGCAACCAGAAAAGAGCCAGTCATGAGTAAGATAATTCACCCTGATCAGACTGGTTTTATTGCTGGTAGACAGTCCCTCTGTCTGCTAAGGAATATGGCTGGTTTGATTGGAATACAAAGGGACGGACACGTGCGTAAACTTTTGCTTTATGCGGAAAAGCTCCTCCTCTTTCTGTCTAATCCAAATTTCTCTACACCGATTGTCCTTTCAATTATTTCCGATTTCAGCAGTGTTTCGTATGGTGGCCGAGAGAGCTCAAAGCGCTGCAAATAATAAAGCACATGCAAATAAAAAAAAAAAAACGTGATCATCAGTTTGATAACACGTGTTGCAAATCCTCACAACACATGCAAACTCAAAAACGCGCTAGATTTACAAAAAGCGCTGCAAAGAGCTCAAACCACAACGGAAATGTTTCAAGGGGGACCCCAAAAAGTGACGGACCCTACTTGACAACAGCACAAACTAAAATATCTTAAAATATATTATGTAGGCATTAACTCCATGTAATGTGTTTCACTAACAGAAAAGTGTTTTAATATGTGGCATTGTTCTTCACTCATTCAACTTTAAGAGATGATCATTTAGTGGATGATTTAAAAATATCCGTTAATCATCTGTAGCGCACTAATGTGACGTCATGGTAACGGCCACCTGAGGCGCTCGATGACCACGTCATCTGTGAAAAACACTTTATTAAAAATAATAAATACATGAAATAATGTACACTTGTTTATTTTCGTTTGCAGTTTTTATAGTATTTCATGATTGTGAGCACATTGTGCACTCAAATGCCGTACACTATATAGGGATCAGTGAATGAGTGAAGGGTGAGTTGAACTGGTTTTGGACGCACGTCCTAGTAGGGTCCGTCACTTTTTGGAATCCCCCTTCAAGCATTTCCGTTGTGGTTTGTGCTCTTTGCAGCGCTTTTTGTAAATGTAGCGCGTTTTTGTGTTTGCATGTGTTGTGAGGATTTGCAGCACATGTGTTGTCAAACTGATGATCACTTTTTTTTTTATTTGCATGTGCTTTTTTTAATTTGCATGTGTTTTATTATTTGCAGCGCTTTGAGCTCTCTCAGCCACCGTAGTTTTGAGACATAAAGTCTTCTTTTCCCCCATTAGTGAAAGAGCACAGCAAATGTCATTCCAAGTCTTCACAAATTTACTTATTTGGGTGTGAGTGAAACACACAGGTATAAGGATCTATTCAACAGTGATTTTAAAACAACATTTAATAAGGCTAAATGGAACATAAAAAAATGAAAACATGGTACGATGGTCAATCCTACCCTTATCTCTAGCTGGAAGGATCAACTCCTTTAAAATGACAATTTTACCAAGGGTTCTATTTTCATTTTTAGACAGTGCCAGTCTTCATTCTCAAATCATTTTTCAAGGATCTGAGTAATTGTATTTCTTTGTTTATTTGGGATTAAAAAAAAATCCCAGCATAAGGAAAGAATATCTGGAAAGGACAAAGGAGGAGAGTGGATTGGCAATGCTACGTTTTTTGTATTATTACTGGCTGCTAATCTTCATAAACTGACATCCGGGCTCTCTGACATGTTGAGTGAAGAAGCTCCAGTTTTGTCATTTATGAAGCAACACGCATGTAACCCAATATCATTATGGTCACTGCTTTATGCTCCAGTACCCATCTGCAAATGTTATTCGACTAATAACCCACTTATTCGAGGATCAGTTCAGACTTTAATAGTAAACAGGCGTTTCTCTCTGCACCCATCCAACCGAACCCAATGTTTTCTCCCTCCCTTATAGATTTTGCATTTCAAATGTGGTGTAGAAATGGAGTCAAGTGTGTTAAGGATCTTTTCAAAGATGGCATGTTTATTTCATTTCAGCCGCTAAAACAGATTTTGAGCTCCATCCGTACAAGTTTTATGTGTATTTACAGATCCGTCGTTTTGCAAATAGAAATCTCATCTTCAGTATGTATTAGACATGGGCTCTTGCAATTTAAGGTGCTTCATAGGCTCCATCTGTTTAAGAGCAAGGTGGCTAAAATGTTTTCAGGGTTAGACTCAACGTGCCCCAGATGTAGTCTGGAACCAGCAGACTTGAGTCACATGTTCTGGGGATGGCCCAGATTAACAAAACTCTGGTCAGACATTTTCAGAAAGTTTTCATTTTTTATGCAACAATGGAACAAATTTTATGGAACAAATCTTGATCCAAATCCTCTGTCATCCATCTTTGGTGTAGTACCAGAAGAAATGCAGCTAACAACTAATCAGACAGAGCTCATCACCTCTCCACATTATTGGCGAGACGCCTGATTCTACTCAGTTAGTAAAAGGCAATGCCACTATCTCATAAATGCTGACTGACAGAGGTGATGTCATATCTCAAACTTGAGCTCCTTAAATATACAGGTGCATCTCTCACCAATTTATTAGAATGTCGTGGAAAAGTTCATTTATTTCAGTAATTCAACTCAAATTGTATTAAATAAATGTAACGCACACAGACTGAAGTAGTTGAAGTCTTTGGTTCTTTTAATTGTGATGATTTTGGCTCACATTTAACAAAAACCCTCCAATTCACTCTCTCTAGAAATTGAATTTTTGACCTTCTGGGGAGTATTTTCTTTTATTGTATATGTACTCAATACTTGGTAGGGGCTCCTTTTGCTTTAATTACTGCCTCAATTTGGCGTGGCATAGAGGTGATCGGTTTGTGGCACTGCTGAGGTGGTATGGAAGCCCAGGTTTCTTTGACAGTGGCCTTCAGCTCATCTGCATTTTTTGGTCTCTTGTTTCTCATTTTCCCCTTGACAATAACTCATAGATTCTTTATGGGGTTCAAGTCTGGTGAGTTTACTGGCCAGTCAAGCACAGCATCACCATGGTCATTTAACCAACTTTTGGTGCTTTTGGCAGTGTGGGCAGGTGCCAAATACTGCTGGAAAATGAAATCAGCATCTTCAAAAAGCTGGTCAGCAGAAGGAAGGATGAATTGTTCCAAAATGTCTTGATTAACAGGTGCAGTGACTTTGGTTTTCAAAAAACACAATGGACCAACACCAGCAGATGACATTGCACCCCAAATCATCACAGACTCTGGAAACTTAACACTGGACTTCAAGCAACTTGGGCTATGAGCTTCTCCACCCTTCCTCCAGACTCTAGGACCTTGGTTTCCAAATGAAATGCAAAACTTGCTCTCATCTGAAAAGAGGACTTTGGACCACTGGCCAACAGTCCAGTTCTTCTTCTCCTTAGTCCAGTCCACGCCTCTGACTGTGTCTGTGGTTCAGGAGTGGCTTAACAAGAGGAATACAACTGTAGCCAAATTCCTTGACACCTTGATCTGTGTGTGGTGGCTCTTGATGCCATTTCTTGTTCACCCAAATTCTTGAATGATTTTGCTTGACAATCCTCATAAGGCTAAGGTTCTCTTGGTTGGTTGTGCATCTTTTTCTTCCACACTTTTTCCTTCCACTCAACTTTCTGTTAACATGTTTGGATACAGCACTCTGAACAGCCAGCTTCTTTGGCAATGAATGTTTGTGGTTTATCCTCTTTGTGAAGGGTATCAATGATTGTCTTCTGGATAACTGTCAGATCAGCAGTCTTCCCCTTGATTGTGTAGCCTAGTGAACCAAACTGAGAGACCATTTTGAAGTTTCAGTAAATATTTGCAGGTGTTTTGAGTTGAGCAGCTGATTAGCATGTCACCATAATCTAATTTGTTGAGATTGTGAATTGGTGGGTTTTTGTTAAATGTGAGCCAAAATCATCACAATTAAAAGAACCAAAGACTTAAACTACTTCAGTGTGTGCACTGAATTTATTTAACACACAAGTTTCACAATTCGAGTTGAATTACTGAAATAAATAAACTTTTCCACGACATTCTAATTTATTGAGACGCACCTGTACTATCCAAGGCTCCTCTGAAAAGTTTGATGTGGTCTGGCAGCCCTTTTTGTCTTATTTTGAATTTTCATTAGGGGTGGAATAGTACAATTATGCCAATAATTAGGACCCTTTTTATTTATTTATTATTATTGTAATTAGATATTTCCCTTTTTCCTTTTGTTGTAGGGGTATGTCTGTGTATGTTGGTATGTGCTCGGATGTGGAATATGTATGTAGGTCCAAATTAATGTTGTATGTATCTCTGTGTAAGCAAAATCAATAAATATTTGTATAATAACCAACATAGAGAGATAGCTTATCATTTGCACATTTTGTCTAGCCAATTGCACATTTAAGCAATTTTAAACCATTCAGCGCAAGAGGAGGCCAAAGAACTCAATTTCGTACTCGCGTGCTATCGGTGTGCACAGCCACAGCCACACACACACACACACACACACACACAGAGGAGAGTTTCAGACTTAATTGATTCATCTTTCTTGTTTCCTTGGCAGGTATTCTCGTAAATATCAAATATCAATATGCTCAATATCATTATATTGGATCCATGCTTACAGTCTTAAAGTGACAGCTGCCTATAATATACCTGCTCCTGTCTAAGTCATTAATGCTAATCAAACAAATTACAGCTTTAACAAAGTTTAATATACATTTAATTTATACAGTGAACATTAGTTTTATTTTACATTTAATAATCACATTTCTGTGCCTGAATAGTACTGTTAGACCTTATTTATTTGTAACTGATATATTGTATTTATCTATGCTTGTAGTTGTGATGATGTATTTTTTCTTATATTTTAATGACTGTTCACTTGTCTTTAATAATGTTTGAACTTTATTAGGTAGACTAGTAGTTTTTGCTGTGGCATCAAAGTACTTAAAGAGAGCTTCAAGCAATAATTGGAAAGCACCTCGTTTCAAAAGCTCCTAGTTTGCTGTGCTAGATGCAGCCAAAAAATGATTAAATGTAAATATGACTGTAATAATAATAAAATCATCATTGTTATAATTATTACTACTAACTCAAAATATTCTACAGAAATATTCAATTATATAATTAAAAAATGTACTTTTTCAAGTAAAATTGAATATTTAAGAGGCACAAAATATGCGTAAAACACTAGGCCAATGTTAAATATTTTGTTGACTTGTGTATTGACATTATCCCAAATGATTCCAATAATGTTGAAATACAGAGAAATCAGCCATTTTAACCAGTTTAACGGGCTGTGTCATTGCGTCGTCGCCTGTCAATGACGTCATATCCGTCTTACCCTTGGTTTTCACAGGAAACCATGGAAACACCATAGATGCTTTAATATGTTGTGTTTTATTAGACAAATGAGCAACTGTTTACTGGATACCGTTCTTGACAGAAAACTAATCACTGTTATATAGCTCATCACATTTAGTCTTTCTTGAGTAACGTTTGTTATACCTCAGAGAAAACACTATTTTTTCAAGTGGCTAACATAGTGCTTTATTTGTAGTAATAATAATAATGCATTTTCTCCACCACCATACAATAGATTTTAGACAAACAAGTCCTCCAGCTTTTATTACTATGATATTCTAATACCGATCTACCTTACTGCAGTGTGCAACAAGTATCTCATAATCTGAGCTAACGCTCAAATATATTTTAGTATGATGTTTTGACCAAATTAAACAGCGCTGCGTTACCCAACAATTTTAATTCGTCAAATAAAGTGACCTGTACGAGTAGTAATTCAGCAGCACTTGCAGCTGTGTCATTAGAGTGAAATAATAAAATAAATGGACGAAGTTTAAGTTCAGGGAAGGACGTAACTTTAATTGTAAAATAAACAAACAACCAAACGAAAGTTGCGGCAGCGGGCATAATAAAAAGAGCAACGTAAAAATTCTCAGGCTCTCACCGCACCCTGCTTCATACCACAGTAAAATGAAAACAACTTTAATACATGAACTCATCACCATAAACATGATTTCTGCCCGAGTCTTGTCGGATTGCTTTCCATCAGCAGTGGAGGTGAACTCCCATTACTCCACGCTCATTCATGGCGTCATCAAACTACGCCTGTGTTACTGTTTTGAATAAGCGAAACTTACTGTGCTAATAATGATCATTCTTTTGAAAGTACAACTGTAAAATTACAATACTAATCTTTATGGCTGACTATCTTTATTTCTTCATTTTCAAACACCAACACAAAAATGAATGTGGGGGGAAAAAAGAGAAAACGGTGATGCGCTTCACTCTGAAACAATCCGTCCATACATTTATTTAAAATCGCCGTTTTGTTTTATTCTCGTTCATTCTTTTGATTGATCACGCGGCCCTACTCTCAATGAAAAAAACTCAGACGGACTTACATTTACTTCGACATTTTGAGCCCTGATCGGTGATGAAATAAATGAATATATTTCACATTGACAAACGTACGCTGCACACTATTAATGTATTAACGTTCTACATTAAGAGAATATACAGAAGAATATAAATAAAAGGGGGTCGACTTGCAACTGTCGCAAAACTGTACAGAGCTGTTCCAATGAATTCAAAATTACATTCTACAGGGAGTGCAGAATTATTAGGCAAATGAGTATTTTGACCACATCATCCTCGTTATGCATGTTGTCTTACTCCAAGCTGTATAGGCTGGAAAGCCTACTACCAATTAAGCATATTAGGTGATGTGCATCTCTGTAATGAGAAGGGGTGTGGTCTAATGACATCAACACCCTATATCAGGTGTGCATAATTATTAGGCAACTTCCTTTCCTTTGGCAAAATGGGTCAAAAGAAGGACTTGACAGGCTCAGAAAAGTCAAAAATAGTGAGATATATTGCAGAGGGATGCAGAGGTCTTAAAATAGCCAAGCTTCTGAAGCGTGATCATCGAACAATCAAGCGTTTCATTCAAAATAGTCAACAGGGTCGCAAGAAGCGTGTGGAAAAACCAAGGCGCAAAATAACTGCCCGTGAACTGAGAAAAGTCAAGTGTGCAGCTGCCAAGATGCCACTTGCCACCAGTTTGGCCATATTTCAGAGCTGCAACATCACTGGAGTGCCCAAAAGCACAAGGTGTGCAATACTCAGAGACATGGCCAAGGTAAGAAAGGCAGAAAGTCGACCACCACTGAAGTCAAGTCAAGTCAAGTCATCTTTATTTATATAGCGCTTTTTACAATGCAAATTGTGGCAAAGCAGCTTTACATTAATAAGAAAATGGTGTGAATGGCTGAACAAGACACACAAGCTGAAACGTCAAGACTGGGCCAAGAAATATCTCAAGACTGATTTTTCTAAGGTTTTATGGACTGATGAAATGAGAGTGAGTCTTGATGGGCCAGATGGATGGGCCCCTGGCTGGATTGGTAAAGGGCAGAGAGCTCCAGTCCGACTCAGACGCCAGCAAGGTGGAGGTGGAGTACTGGTTTGGGCTGGTATCATCAAAGATGAGCTTGTGGGGGCCTTTTCGGGTTGAGGATGGAGTCAAGCTCAACTCCCAGTCCTACTGCCAGTTTCTGGAAGACACCTTCTTCAAGCAGTGGTACAGGAAGAAGTCTACATCCTTCAAGAAAAACATGATTTTCATGCAGGACAATGCTCCATCACACGCGTCCAAGTACTCCACAGCGTGGCTGGCAAGAAAGGGTATAAAAGAAGAAAATCTAATGATATGGCCTCTTTGTTCACCTGATCTGAACCCCATTGAGAACCTGTGGTCCATCATCAAATGTGCGATTTACAAGGAGGGAAAACAGTACACCTCTCTGAACAGTGTCTGGGAGGCTGTGGTTGCTGCTGCACGCAATGTTGATGGTGAACAGATCAAAACACTGACAGAATCCATGGATGGCAGGCTTTTGAGTGTCCTTGCAAAGAAAGGTGGCTATATTGGTCACTGATTTGTTTTTGTTTGGTTTTTGAATGTCAGAAATGTATATTTGTGAATGTTGAGATGTTATATTGGTTTCACTGGTAAAAATAAATAATTGAAATGGATATAAATTAGTTTTTTGTTAAGGTGCCTAATAATTATGCACAGTAATAGTCACCTGCACACACAGATATCCCCCTAAAATAGCTAAAACTAAAAACTAAAAACTAAAACTTCCAAAAATATTCAGCTTTGATATTAATGAGTTTTTTGTGTTGATTGAGAACATGGTTGTTGTTCAATAATAAAATTAATCCTCAAAAATACAACTTGCCTAATAATTCTGCACTCCCTGTATTTGCCACAGATCCTTGTTAATGTACATGATATCTTCACCCTTTGCTGGAAGAGTGTGTATAGACATTTTTTAATAATACATTTGTCTTTCTGTGGATTAAATATGCTTCATAAAGAGATTTTATATATATATATATATATATATATATATATATATATATATATATAAAATATATATTTGAGCTGTTAGCTTCACTGTTTTGGACTGCCAACATGAACTTGAGTGCATCTGGTGTGTAACATGGCACTTATTGCCCAGTGTGCATCGCATCCGATTTAGTTTACCGTAGGGTTTAGTATTCCTAAACATCTTTTACGAATTTGAGTCTCTGTGTGAGTTAAGTTTAGCTCTTTTGCTCCATTTACAGACAGTTAATCAAATAAGAGAAGTAAGAAAGTTACAAATTTAGCCGTCATACTTTATGTACATCTATGCTAGTATTACACGCTGTGCAGTCGGTGTCGTACTCGGAAGGTTTAGCTAATGTGGGGTCATATGAAGTAACCCTTTTGGCTCACACACTTCTAGCTCTAAACAGCAATCATATGGTTCATTAATGCTTTTTGATGAGGCAAGCTACACAAATGTCCTTTACCACCCCATGTATAAAACTCATTAAAAAAAGTCATAAAAACTCATTTTATTGTTCATTTCTCCAAAATATCACTTAGGTTTGGAATGACATGAGGGTGAAAAAAATGATGATATCAGAAATCACAAATGCAGTTTGCAACCTGCAAACACACAGCATGACTTGAGGGGTTGCGTTACTTCTCATCATGGGTCACCGTGATGCAATCTCCTAAAAAAATGGCCAACCCAGTTTCATTCAGTAATGGATTACATGATGTGTGTCCTACAGTTTAATCTCCACTGCTTTGAAAAATCTCCAGCTTTCTTGTAGGGCTGCACAAATAATCGAAATAATAACACCAAGCCATTTTAGGATTTCGGTTTTATCAAATCTCTCTGCAGTTTTCTGTAAAGATACAAATTTGAAGCATTAACACTTTGGAAATGTAAAAAAATTAACACAAATATTAGTAATGCAATTTTACCGTTGTAATGTAAAATATGTTTATTTAAATAATATATATACATTTCTTCAGTAATATATATATATATATATATATATATATATATATATATATATATATATATATACATATATATATATATTAGGGCTAGGCAAGTTAACGCGTTTTTATCGCGTTAACGCATTAATTAATTAACGCCGACAATTAATTTATCGCGCGTTAACGTACTTTTTATTTTGAAAGTCCGTTGCTCACCGCGTTTGAATACAGACTGTAATAATACAACCGAATACAACACAAAGCACGGGTCGCAGGAGGGGTGGGATGTTTATCAGTAGGCTACTGGCTGCTTGCGATGAGCGTCATCACGCGTCTCAACCAATGAAAGCATTTGTTGTTTGCCTAAGAGAGCTACAGCGCGAAACAGAAAATATCTGATGCGGACAGAAAAATGGAAAAAGGTACCGAAATCTTAAATAGACATTTTTATTTTAAACCTCTTCCACACGGTGGAGTTGATAGAACTAAAGCTATTTGTAACCACTGCAAAGCTGAATTGTCCTATCATCGGAGTACTTCGAGTCTGAAATATCACTTAAATGCAATGCATACCGTTGATGCCAGGAAACAGTACTTGACCAGTTATAATGTTATTATCGAGGTTCATATATATATATATATATATATATATATATATATATATATATATATTTACAATCTAAAAACGTTAATGTTTTATTTATACGTTAGTGTTATATTTAATTTGATTACATTAATGTTTAAGTTAAGATTTTCAAGAAATGTTAACTGCTACTAACTTTTAACTGCTGTAAAAAAAGCACTTTATTTGTTTAAAGTTTTGACAAACCAAATTTTATTGCACTTTTGTTCATTCAGCAGTGCTTTGAAAGAATAAAATTACACAATACACTTCTTTTGATTTCATTATTGAATTTTGCGCATGCTGCGATTAATCGCGATTAAAATATTTAATCGTTGCCCAGCACTATATATATATATATATATATAATATATATATATATATAATATATATATATATATATATATATATATATATATACACATACATACATACATGCATACAGTGGGGAGAACAAGTATTTGATACACTGCTGATTTTGCAGGTTTGCCCACTTACAAAGCATGTAGAAATATGTCATTTTTATCATAGGTACTCTTCAACTGTGAGTGACGGAATCTAAAACAAAAATCCAGAAAATCACATTGTATAATTTTTAAATAATTAATTTGCATTTTATTGCATGACAGAAGTATTTGATCACTTACCAACCAGTAAGAATTCAGGCTCTGTTAGTTTTTATTTAAGAAGCCCTCCTGTTCTCCACTCACTATCTGTATTAACTGCACCTGTCCACACACTCAATCATACAGACTCCAACCTCAGCACAATGGCCAAGACCGGAGAGCTATGTGACATCAGGGATAAAATTTTAGACCTGCACAAGGCTGAGATGGGCTACAGGACAATAAGAAAGCAGCTTGGTGAGAAGGCAACAAATGTCGGCGCAATTATTAGAAAATGGAAGAAGTTCAAGATGACGGTCAATCTCCCTCTGTCTGGGGCAACATGCAAGATCTCACCTCGTGGGGCATCAGTAATCATGAGAAAGCCCAGAACTACACGGCAGGACCTGGTCAATGACCTGAAGAGAGCTGGGACCACAATCTCGAAGAAAACCATTAGTAACACACTGCGTCGTCATGGATTAAAATCCTGCAGCGCACGTAATGTCCAGGCCCGTCTGAAGTTTGCTATTGACCATCTGGATAATCCAGAGGAGGAATGGGAGATGTGGTCTGATGAGACAATGATGATCTAAACTCCACTTGCCGTGTTTGGAGGAAGAAGAACAATGAGTACAACCCCAAGAACACGATCAACCGTGAAGCATGGAGGTGGAAACATCATTCTTTGGGGATGCTTTTCTGCAAAGGGGACAGGACGACTGCACCGTATTGAGAGGAGGATGGATGGGGCCATGTATCGCGAGATCTTGGCCAACAACCTCCTTCCCTCAGTAAGAGCATTTAAGATGGGTCGTGGCTGGGTCTTCCAGCATGACAATGACCCGAAACACACAGCCAGGGCAACTAAGGAGTGGCTCTGTAAGAAGCATCTCAAGGTCCTGGAGTGGCCTAGCCAGTCTCCAGACCCTAAACCCAATAGAAAATCTTTGGAGGGAGCTGAAAGTCTGTATTGCCGAGCGACAGGCCTGAAACCTGAAGGATCTGGAGAAGGTCTGTGTGGAGGAGTGGGCCAAAATCCCTGCTGCAGTGTGTGCAAACCTGATCAAGAACTACAGGAAGCATATGATATCTGTAATTGCAAACCAAGGTTTCTGTACCAAAAATTAAGTTCTGCTTTTTTGATGTATCAAATACTTATGTCATGCAATAAAATTCAAAGTAATTACTTAAACATCATACAGTTTGATTTTCTGGATTTTTGTTTTAGATTCCTTCACTCACAGTTGAAGAGTACCTATGATAAAAATTGCAGACTTCTACATGCTTTTGTAAGTGTGCAAACCTGCAAAAATTGGCAGTGCATCAAATACTTTTTCTCCCCGCTGTATGTATATATACAGTTGTGTTCAAAATTATTCAACCCCCACTGAAATTGATTGTTTTGGCCGGTTTGACATTGATTTTGATCATTCAGTCATCCTGCTTACAATTAAATCAAAGAGGCACGTGTAGGTCAGACAAATATAACATAACATTTATAATGAAATAACCACAAATGTCTTTTCTCTGCTCACATCATTATCAGTTTTATTCAACCCCCAAGTGACATTCAATCTTAATACTTAGTACAACATCCTTTTACAGTTATAACAGCTTTTAAACGTGAAGCATAGCTTGACACAAGTGTCTTGCAGCGAGCTACGGGTATCTTTGCCCATTCATCATGGGCAAAAGCCTCCAGTTCAGTCACATTCTTAGGCTTGCGTACTGCAACTGCTTTCTTTAAGTCCCACCAGAGGTTCTCAATCGGATTTAAGTCTGGTGACTGCGATGGCCATTTCAAAATGTTCCAGCCTTTAATCTGCAACCATGCTCTAGTGGACTTGGAGGTATGCTTGGGATCATTGTCCTGTTGAATGGTCCAACGTCTCCCAAGCCTCAGGTTTGTGACGGACTGCATCACATTGTCCTCCAATATCTCCTGGTACTGAAGAGAATTCATGGTACCTTGCACACGCTGAAGCTTCCCAGTACCTGCAGAAGCAAAACAGCCCCAAAGCATGATTGACCCCCCGCCATGCTTCACAGTAGGCAAGGTGTTCTTTTCTTCATAGGCCTTGTTCTTCCTCCTCCAAACATAGCGTTGATCCATGGGCCCAAACAGTTCTAATTTTGTTTCATCAGTCCACAGAACACTATCCCAAAACTTCTGTGGTTTGTCCACATGACTTTTGGCATACTGCAGTCGACTCTTCTTATTCTTTGGAGACAGCAAGGGGGTGCGCCTGGGAGTTCTGGCATGGAGGCCTTCATTACGCAGGGTGCGCCGTATTGTCTGAGCAGAAACTTCAGTACCTACATCTGACAAATCTTTTCTCAGTTCCTCAGCAGTCACACGGGGACTTTTCTCCACTCTACGCTTCAGGTAGCGCACAGCAGTCGAAGTCAGCATCTTCTTTCTGCCACGACCAGGTAGCGTTTCAACAGTGCCCTTTGCCTTGAATTTGCGAATGATGCTTCCTATGGTGTCTCTTGGTATGTTTAACATCTTTGCAATCTTCTTATAGCCATTGCCCTTCCTGTGAAGAGTAATCACCTCTTCTCTTGTCTTCCTGGACCATTCTCTTGACTTCACCATGTTTGTAACCACACCAGTAAATGTCTAGAAGGAGCTGAGAATCACAGTCATTTTAAAGCTGCCTAATTGGTGCTTATTAGGCTTTATTGCTGCTCCCTGACATCCACAGGTGCTTTCAATACCTGATTGAAAACACTTCAATGGACCTCTGTTCTTCAGAGTGGTAGTCTTTAAGGGGTTGAATAATTGTGTCAATGAAGAATTCACAAAAGAAACATTTACTACTGTATTACAAAACCAATTGATGTCATTTTAGTTGCATATGCTTCTTTAAGAAGTCCTTGTAGGATTTCATTCTGAATTCAATTACAAATGTACTCTAAATTCTCTAAAACCATTTACAGCATTGGGGGTTGAATAATTTTGAACACAACTGTATATATATATATATATATATATATATATATATATATATATATATATATATATATATATATATATATATATATATATATACAGGGTTGGGGAGTAACGAAATACAAGTAACTTAGTTACGTATTTAAAATACAAAATTTGAGTAACTATTTCATTACAGTTACATTTTAAATGGGTTGTAATCAGATTAGTTACATTTGAAAAGTATTTTAGATTACCAAAGTGATTACTTTGATTCTCTGACAGTCTGAAAAAGCAGAGTTAAGTTTCATCAACATTTTAATACTTTTAAGAGGGATCATAAAATTTTTTATTTTTATATAGTACTGTCCTGAACAAGACAAAATGACTGAATTTATAAAACTGTCAGTTAACTGTCCTGTCATGACCTGGATGATCCACAACTGTTTTCATGTTTTGTGATAGTTGTTTGTGAGTCATTTTATAATTGTAAAAAATTGGTCACAATTTTCTTTTCACAACTTTTTCTCACAACGATTTTATCGATTAGTTGTTGCAGCCCTACTACTTTGATGTCATACATAGATTGGTCTGTGTAGCGTCACTTAGAGTTCAATAAGTCTGTTATGAAATGTCCGCTGAATCATTGGTTTCACACGTTTCGTTCAAAACATGGATTTGGAAATGAAACACTGATGTGCATTGCACGGAAAAATTTCTATTTTCATTTGCAAAATTGACCAAAATAGGCAATATTGTGTCTAAAATATCAATATTAACTTCTTATTTACTAAGCTTGTTCTAGCTGCATTCTGATCGGTTTTGTGATATTGAGCTTCAAAGTTTTTGCATTCCATTTAACTTAGTAGACAGAAGCTTTTTGATTTCTAAATAAAAAGTCCCAAAATTTTGTACACACCATACAAAAACATCAATTTTTGTAAATAATTTGTCACAATAATAAAATGTGACTAACTCAATTTGACAAAAATGTCAGATAGAACCTTATAATTCCAAGGGGACGAACTGTTGTATAAAACCAGTGCTGCATTTGCACTCGTTATATAGGCTATGGGACAAAAACAGCACATGTGTAATATTGAACTCATTAATCGTGTGCATTTTTGCCCCCATTTCTTTCATTTTAGGGACTTTCTGAATGCCCTGCATTATATTCGTCATCAATCAACTGTGTGTAATGTCAGATGAACTACACAGGTCTGGGGCAAGTGCAATAAATTTGCTAAAAATTTCAATGCTTAATTTTTAACCGCATAATTTAATAATCTAATTAATGCGTTAAAGGGTTAGTTCACCCCAAAATGAAATTTCTGTCACCCTCATGTCGTTCCAAACCTACAAGACACAAATCAAGATATTTTTGTTGAAATCCGAGAAGTTTTTTTTTATCTCCCATAGAAAGCAGCGAAATGACCACATTCAAGGTCCAGAGAATTAGTAAAGACTTCTTTAAAATAGTCAACGCGACAACAGTGTTTCAACCTTAAAGTTATGAATTGACGAGAATAAAAAAAAAATTGAGCAAAAATAACGAGTTTATTCAACAATTTCTTCTCTACCCTGTCAGTCTTCTACGTAGTTGACACAGTGCAGGACTTCCGCGTTTACGTCTGAACACCAGCTCAGTATTGGCCAACGTGGTTCAGTTGATCACCACAATGTATGTGTGTGATTTTTGCGTGAACTAACCCTTTAAATCGAAAGCCCTAATTAGATAGACAGACAGACAGATAGAGCAGCTCTACTTTCTAATATAAAACCACAAAACATGGCTCACCCTCCAGGTCTCCTTTTCCCATCCAGGTTGCGTGGATCTTCCATGGTGGCTCCATTAGGCCTGGGTGGTTGGCCTGCCTGAACCTGGGCTGGCGCAGGCTGAGGTTGGGGTAGTGCTGGCTGGGGCAGAAGGGCGTGGTGCTGGGCTGTGATGATGGGGGCCGGATACGGCTGCAGCACTGTCTGCTTCTGTTGTGGCTGTTGATGTTTTGGACCGTTATTCGGTGGAGGCAAGCTGTTCATTTCTGTTTTTATGTGTGCAATCAAGTGACGATGTTGCTGCTGCTGCTGCTGCTGCTGCTGCAGAGGGGAGTGGGCGTCATTGCTGTTAGGGCTGAGGAGAGGGGCTGCTGATGGGGAGAGGGCTGTGGCCAAAGATGTGACCACTGTCATTGGGGAGGCTGTGTGAAGGGACGAAGCAGTCTGAATGGGAGGGGCTAGAGGGTTGGCAGGGACCACTGGGATGGGAATGACAGCTATGGGAACAGGTGCTGGGAGGGGAGGGGGCGGGACTGGAGGGTGGTGCTGGTGGTGGCCGTGCGACTCGAGCAGCATGTCTTCAGCCCATGTCACATGGTTGACTTGGACAGACTGGATAATGGGGGTGGAGAGCTTTTGCTCAGCCTCACGGGACAACAGGGCCTTCTCTCTCTGCTGCTCCTCCTCCTCTATAAAACAAAAAAAGGAACAGATAAAATGAAAAGACCCTTCCGCTATTTGAGAATAATATCTGTCTTTTCCCTGACGAGCCTACTGCGTTTTAGATTGGGCATTTCCGGTTTGGTGAATTTCCACTCAAAAAGACGAAAAAAAAAAAAATCTTTTGCACTACAAATAATCCTTATCTGTTTGAATGAGCTGAAAAATTTCCTTCATGTTCTATTTTTAAAAATGTGATATGGCATCACAAGAATATTTATTCAGTCGCTGAATTCTTCTCCTCCTGATTATTTTCTTTTTTCCTTTGTATTCCGCTGTAACATTATGAAAAAATCTGCTGGGGGATGCTCTCCCAATTTTATTTATATCCATTGAATGATTCATACTAAGAATCTCTTGCTTTTTTCACCAAATCTTTACATCTCTTTCCAGGTTTGTTTTGCTTAAAAACATAATTCACTTCTAATCCCTATTAGCAGTCTGGACTGTTTCTAAAGCAGGTAAAAACAATATTTAGTGTCACTCAAAAAGACGGAAACCACTTGGCTTGTTTAAAATGGGGACACTTGCTTGATATTCAGCAGTGTTTTAGATATGCCTGCATTGGCACCATCGTATGTGAACTGAGCTGGACGATTACGTCCCTGTTTTCTCCAGTGCTGATATACATAAATTAACTAGACTAATAATTATTGATCTTTGCAACGGAATGAATCGATAATATACAGGGAGTGCAGAATTATTAGGCAAATGAGTATTTTGACCACATCATCCTCGTTATGCATGTTGTCTTACTCCAAGCTGTATAGGCTGGAAAGACTACTACCAATTAAGCACATTAGGTGATGTGCATCTCTGTAATGAGAAGGGGTGTGGTCTAATGACATTAACACCCTATATCAGGTGTGCATAATTATTAGGCAACTTCCTTTCCTTTGGCAAAATGGGTCAAAAGAAGGACTTGACAGGCTCAGAAAAGTCAAAAATAGTGAGATATATTGCAGAGGGATGCAGAAGTTTTAAAATAGCCAAGCTTCTGAAGCGTGATCATCGAACAATCAAGCGTTTCATTCAAAATAGTCAACAGGGTCGCAAGAAGCATGTGGAAAAACCAAGGCGCAAAATAACTGCCCGTGAACTGAGAAAAGTCAAGCGTGCAGCTGCCAAGATGCCACTTGCCACCAGTTTGGCCATATTTCCGAGCTGCAACATCACTGGAGTGCCCAAAAGCACAAGGTGTGCAATACTCAGAGACATGGCCAAGGTAAGAAAGGCAGAAAGTCCACCACCACTGAACAAGACACACAAGCTGAAACGTCAAGACTGGGCCAAGAAATATCTCAAGACTGGAATGGGCCCATGGCTGGATTGGTAAAGGGCAGAGAGCTCCAGTCCGACTCAGACGCCAGCAAGGTGGAGGTGGAGTACTGGTTTGGGCTGGTATCATCAAAGATGAGCTTGTGGGGCCTTTTTGGGTTGAGGATGGAGTCAAGCTCAACTCCCAGTCCTACTGCCAGTTTCTGGAAGACACTTTCTTCAAGCAGTGGTACAGGAAGAAGTCTACATCCTTCAAGAAAAACATGATTTTCATGCAGGACAGTGCTCCATCACACGCGTCCAAGTACTCCACAGCGTGGCTGGCAAGAAAGGGTATAAAAGAAGAAAATCTAATGATATGGCCTCCTTGTTCACCTGATCTGAACCCCATTGAGAACCTGTGGTCCATCATCAAATGTGCGATTTACAAGGAGGGAAAACAGTACACCTCTCTGAACAGTGTCTGGGAGGCTGTGGTTGCTGCTGCACGCAATGTTGATGGTGAACAGATCAAAACACTGACAGAATCCATGGATGGCAGGCTTTTGAGTGTCCTTGCAAGGAAAGGTGGCTATATTGGTCACTGATTGGTTTTTGTTTGGTTTTTGAATGTCAGAAATGTATATTTGTGAATGTTGAGATGTTATATTGGTTTCACTGGTAAAAATAAATAATTGAAATGGGTATAAATTTGTTTTTTGTTAAGGTGCCTAATAATTATGCACAGTAATAGTCACCTGCACACACAGATATCCCCCTAAAATAGCTAAAACTAAAAACTAAAACTTCCAAAAATATTCAGCTTTGATATTAATGAGTTTTTTGTGTTGATTGAGAACATGGTTGTTGTTCAATAATAAAATTAATCCTCAAAAATACAACTTGCCTAATAATTCTGCACTCCCTGTATAGAATAAGCTGGACAATGACACCATTTTCTTTGGGAGCTGCTGTGCAGCCAAAATTTATGTTAATTATTACTGTAAAGCTGCTTTGCCTCAATTTGCTTTGTAAAAAGCGCTATATAAATAAAGGTGACTTGACTTGAATATTCTCACTCAATGTTCCAGTTAATGAACAAGGCAACATGTTACATAAATATCACTGTAGTATGTCTGTACTATTAACAATAGTAGTCTGTAATATTGCTGCAGAGATAATCAAGTTTAATTATGCAAACTTTTGGATGCAGTATAAAGAAAATACTGGATGGAAACACCAAAATTTGAATTCAAATTCTAAAATGTGCAAAAAATTCATATATTTGCTTGAAGTGACAATTTGTTTCATTCTGTAAAAATAAACTACAATGCACAATGTACACATTTACTGAATAAATTCCTTGATGCTCAATAAAAAGCTATTAAGTCATGAGACTGATTCATTTACTCAGAATTTTGATTTCTCACATAAATTAAATTTGTAGCTTTAATGGCAACAATTATTCTCTTTTTTGACTCTCACTGGACACAGAGCAATATATCAGCTAGGCTTATTAGTGATTATTGGAAAATAACTTTTTCCCCTCAGTTCCAAAACACCTATGAAAACTATTTCTGGTTTTCAGTGATTTAAGTAAAAACTGTGAGACATATTTCTGCACAAACTTGCTGAAATGAAAGAAAATGTCATTTGTGGTCAAAAGCATGTTGGTCAACAACTCTTTGCATTACTTTTGTTCTTGACGGCTACTTATCTACTGTAAGCACTGACTATCACAGCATAATCCAAATGTTTTTGCTCCAGGTTTCATCTTGCGGTTATGAATTTTCCTCAGATTAAAATATATTTTTCATGAAGTCTGCATCCTAATGAAGTTGCCCGGTTCATTAGCAGCCTGATGTAATTGGTCACAGCACAGATTTCAAAGGGTGCTTTAAGATTTATTATCCAGCTATACTGGTATTTCTGATTGACCTTTGGGAAAAAAAAAAAAAATTATATATATATATATATATATATATATATATATATATATAGGGCGAGAGGAGTAGAAGCCATAGATAATAAATATCAGTAGCAATAGAGACAATCTCAATTATATCAATTTAGACATCAGTAATGGACCTAATTAGTGCTTGTCTAGACACTGACTGAGAATTACAAATTAATAATGAGAAGCTGTATGATCCTGTGATTTAATACTGTGTAAGCTATTCATCTAGCAGGGCTCAAAACCTTTGCTGTATAGTTTCCATTTTAAACAGGAAAAGCCGGTGCGGGGCGCAGTAATTCATGACTCCATGTCCCAATTGGTTGGGGTGTGTCAGCTAGGTGTCCTGAACAGAAAGAAGCTCCGGTAAGTGTCTTCCCTAGACTCCAGCTCTATACTGGCATCACACAGTAGTAACTGCACTGGGAAATCTGAACCCAGGCCGTACCATCTGCAGCCTAAAATGCCACCATCATCGCAGGATGGCTCTGTTGTTTAGCCCCGTCGATCCACATTCAGTTGCATTTGAGATGTGGCTTCATGCGAACGCAAGCACACCGCAGACGTGTGGATGACATGATGCAAAGTGCCCTCACGGCTCAAATCATATTATGCAGGAATCCTCCTGCATCACATTCACAGAAGCCCTCAAAAATAAAAGAATACCGTGATCAATATTTTCAGCGCATGCATATTTCTCCATTGTATAAATGGAGATGAAAAATACATAGCGAAATGTCTTTTCCCTTGATATCTGCGTGCATACAAAGATATTAACAGCATGTTACAGGGTTCAGACTGGTGCGAAAAAATGGGCATATATGCGATCATTTTTTTTGAAGATGTGCGAGTAAAAATTTTATGTGTCGCATTTGTGCAGAGTGCATGATCATGTATCGTGCGTCGCGTGTGTAACAGAAAGTATCATCAGCAGCTGCTGCCGTCCGTAACTGCTTTCCAAAAAAATGAACAAAAATTTATAATAATTGAAGTATATATCATGAATCACTTTCCCAAACCGTGTTTTTGTCTTATCCCCACTGACACTACGGTGCTATAATAATAAGTTTATATTATCTATTTCTATTTCAGACCAGGCTCTCGGCTGCGTAGTATCACAGTACCTGCGTGTGGCGTAGACAATACAGAGAACAGAGAGAGAAGTAGTTCCGGCTACAATGGTCTTCCGCAAGAACACATGCAGTTCTATTATATTACCGCTAACGGGCGAACGCACACGCGCATGCTCAATGATGATGAAACGCCGCAATTAATTAGGAATTCAGGAAAGGGATTTAATTAATAAAAAAAAAAAAGGGAAGGCAATATCTTAAACAAAAACAAACAAAGAGGTCATTGATGCTGGAAGGGAGAAGGACGAGCAGCATACAGAGACTCTAATGACGAGCCAGCAACAGGAAGAATATTAAGAAGTTTACTCAGCAACCAGCATTAGACCAGAGTTCCAACCAGCCACGAGAGAAGAAAATGTTTTCGAAAAAAGTGTCAATGTCAAAAAGTGTTGTCAAAAAATGTATATATCATCACGTCGTGTCGCGAGCGAAAAAACAAACATAGCATCATTGTTTAAATTGCGTAAATCACTCATTGATATCGATCGCGCTGCTGCGTCTTCGCGCTGCTCGCGCGCTTCTCGCCGGTGGGGTGGTCGCGCGCAGATCAGTCAGTCAGCTCAATCCAAAACTCTGGAAAAAAACTCTCAAAATGTGAATGAAAAAAAGAATTTGAAAATTTTTTGCTTTATTTTGACCAACCAACCAACAAAAAAAAAAAGCAAGGAGAATGGGAAGAAGAGTTTTTGTTTTTATTTATATATATAAGTAGCAAACTAAAAAAACAAAAGTTTAGTTCTTTTCTCATTTACCTTTCAACAACAGCAAATACACAACTAAATAAAAACAATCTTCTGAATCATCTAATTTCGCATTTATCACAGACCTTCGCAATAGATTATTCGAATTTAACAGAGTGGAAGTTACAAACAGTTGTTTGTGTACAGTGTGCGTAAACGAAGGTGCTGTGGTGAAAACCGAATGCAGACTTCAGTTCAGCTTCACTGGAAAACAGCTTCAAAGCAAAATTATATATATATATATATATAAATATTATATATAATTAATTTTTATATATATATATATATATATATATTAATATATATAAATATATATATATATATAATATATATATATATTATATCATAATATAATATTATATTTTATTATGTTCATTTATTTCATATTTCTAAAAATTATTTAAATATTAATAAATAAATATAAAATATTACATATATAAAGATTTATATCGTGATCAAATTAAACTGTGATTTAATATATCTTTAAGACTAGAGACTATCACATCAAGCATTGCATTGATTAATCCATGTGAGAAAAAAAAAAGAAAAAGAAAGTGGCGACCGAATCATGTGCTGGTGCGACCAACTGAGAAAGTTTTGGTAGCACCCCAGTGCAACCAGGGAAAAATTGATGTTAGCAGGAGTGCAATCCCAAATACTTCAAGTGTCATTGTGCAAACATTCTAAAGCCTGGCTAATAAGTGAAAGTGAAAGTCGTGACATGTTGTCAAGTATGGTGACCCATACTCGAAATTGGTGCTCTGCATTTAACCCATCCCAAGTGCACACACACAGCGGTGAGTAGTGAACACACACACACACAGTGAACACACACCCGGAGCCCACACCAGTGTGGCAGCGCGAGTGGGCAGTGCGACAGCGCCCGGGGAACAATTGGGGGTTAGGCCTTGCTCAAGGGCACTTTAGTCGTGGTATCGAAGGTGGAGAGAGTGTTGTTTATTCACAATTCCCACCTTCAATTCCTGAAGGTGTGGGAATCGAACCCACAACCTTCTGATTACAAGCCCAACTCCCTCACCATTAGGCCACAACTACCCTCAGAGCAGCTAAAGAAGTTGTAGAGACATCAGGACACAGATAGGATACCATTGTGTGTTATAAACGTGGCATACATTTATTGAGACAAAGGAACCTTCGGCAACAACTGAGAAATTTCCATTGTACTTTCACCGGTTAATGCAGAAATCATGACAAAATAATCTCAAACAAACTAGGCCAGAATAGCGCAAAAGATGGAGGCTTTTTAATCACAAGTTTACAGTTGACTGTACTCGCATTAAAAGAAACGACAACATTTACTGAGCAAAAAAATCAAATGCAAACATGACATTTCATTTAACAACCTAACCTCTGTGTTCCTCAAAGATATGCACGTGCTGGTTGATATGGGGCAGCTAAGAAAACATAACGTAAAAATAACAAATAATTAGAGTCTAGACAACTAGTCATGTCTTTAACGCTCTATATTCATTTCATTTGTGTCTAGAGCAAACCAGGTTTGACTATATGAGAAGTGAAAGAAAATTCGATGAAAACACTCTTTTGACAACACTGGTCAGAAAATGTGGGGGATCATTCTCATTTCCTTCAACACGAAGCCCCACAAAGAGTATTTAGAAGAGAAGAGCAATTTTCTAGTTCTACTACAAGATCAAATCTTGAAAGTTTGTACATTAAAATAATACCTCTCAAGAGAAAGACCCTGCACTTATCGTTCCTCAACCTATTCGTCTGTATTGCAAGAAAATCAATCACAGTCCGCAGAGTAAATAAGTCTACAAAACTCTTACTTGGATATGCGTGTAAAATGCACATTATGTAACTTCTGCATTGAGAGAGGGTGGTGTTGCCCTATTTTCTCCCCATTTGTGACCGGCGCGGGGGGTTGGGGAGAGACAAACTGTCTGGCGCGCACGTGGTTGAAGAGGGCGGTCTTTCAGCACGCGGTATTTGCT
This sequence comes from Opsariichthys bidens, assembly GCA_037194245.1. Lineage (NCBI taxonomy): Eukaryota > Metazoa > Chordata > Actinopteri > Cypriniformes > Xenocyprididae > Opsariichthys > Opsariichthys bidens. Next base: position 1,089,594 of record CM074294.1, read on the forward strand.
GTGGGTGTGGATTTAGCTGACACGTCACCTCGAGAATGAAACAAAAAGCCCCCCGATCTGTTTAAAACGATAAATACATCACGAGTATAATCTTATAGCGCCTGCATTATGGGATATCGGCATATAGTTTTCCGACAAATGGAAAAAAAGAGGAAGTGTAAAGAGAAAAGTAGGCTGGTCTTGAAAGTCATGAGATAACCACTCAGCAATGTTATTATGTTTAAAAAAAAGCCTTTGGTCTAATGCCACCGCCCAACGGAAAAGAAACACGACGTTCGCTACTTCTAGCTAACCCGTTTTAATTAGTAAGCAAAAATTGTCGCAATAATTTTAGAAATTCTACCCAACCAATAGAAGTGCAAAAATGTTTAACATATATTCAGACGAAAAATAAAAACCAACGCACCATGTACTGGGGTATATGTACCCACCCACCGCAGCGCTGCTGAGCGACTATAGTAGCACACTAAATATAGCATGGATTTAACCCGGAAACCGAGTGAGAGAAATCTGCCCTAGTCACGAAGACTGCACCCTACAAACAGTGGGAACCCGTGAATATGACCACTGATATAGAGCTCTTATTCGCAATGCTTATAATAAGTTTCTTCTTTTTTTTTTTCAACTAAATGTTACTGTGATTATTTATCTTGAAGTGTGCCGGCATGAAAATGCATTTTTCTGGGCAAAATCCCAAACAGTTCATACGTATATAATTTATTCTGTAGATCTATGCAATCACCCCCCCCCCCCCCTCCCTCCCCCGCCTTACCACGTGTAATCTGTTGTTGCTGGGCTTGCCACTCCAAATACCTGGCCGCTTCCAGTAGAGTATCGATACTCATTGTGAATACCGATACAATAAGTTCCCGTTAAAATGTATGCAAGCCACCGATACAGATATACGTGTTGGCTTAATCACAGTAAAATCCACTGGCTTCCAAAGACAATCATAAGACCTCCAAGGCGCTCCCGAAATTCATCAGAAAAACATTACTTCACTGGCAACAAGATGGCGATTGGAGTAACAGAAAACACAACAAGTCGAACGGCATAACGTTCGAGGTCCGCCCTCTTCAGTGCAACTCCTCCCTCATACTACCAGTGTTTAAAAAGTAAGGCAAAACACGCTGTCACGATCAGCGAAAGGATCGGGAATCTATGCTAAACATAACCTCGCAAATTAGACCAAAATGTGTATATATAATAATCCAGACTTCAGGATGAGATTTATATGACACCATAGATATTGTGTAAATTGATTTCCGGACGCTTGCTAGAGCATAAAAGGAGGACGTAGTCTGAAACGTTTTGGAATCCATTTTCCGGGTTTTCGCGGTAGCCTTACCCTGCAGTACATTAGCACATGTCGATGCAAGGGAACCAATGGGCGTGGAGAACAACAAGGCATGGTGTCTGTCCACATGGGTAGCCGCTAAAGGCTGAGCGCGGCTCATTTGCATGGCGAGACAGTGTATGGCAAGCCAATTTACATTCATTCCTTTTACTGACAAGCTTCTACTTTTCTTACTAGTACTTGTTTACAGACTAAGAAGTGAAACTAGTATAGAAACTAGTACAAAATTGGGATGGGAGGAATTAAAAAACAAACAAAAAACTTTTGCGTTCCCACGCAAAGATATGATCTTTCCCTTGCAAAACCTGTTGTGAGCTCGGACCAAACCTTCTCTGGCTTCTCTGGCAGTAGTGTTTCAGTCAGCTCCGTGCATACATATGGACAAATAGCTGTCATGTGTTTTATAACAACGTTTAGCTCACGAGTTATTGATCCGGGAAGTTTGAATCTGTGAATATATCGCCAACTTTACCGAACTCCTTAAGCACTGACGCATTTCCTTATATTTGAGTCTAAGTTCAAACTCTAAATGAGCCACACATTATTTGTATTAATGCATGGAGCTGACTACTGCCAGCCAGAGGGCCACAACAGATTTTGCAAGGGAACAATAATATCTTTGCTTAAGAACGTAAAAATCTTTGTTTGGGAACGCAAACATCTTTGCGAGGGGACGCAAAAGATTTTTCCTCCCATCCATTTCATTTTTCATCATTTAACAGACACTTTTATCCAAAGCAACTTACAAGGTGGAGCAACATCAAAGGTGGAGAGAGTGCTGTTCATTCACAATCCCCACCTTCAATTCCTGCTGGCGTGGGAATCGAATCGGCAACCTTCTGATTACATGCCCAACTCCCTCACCACTAGGCCATGACTACCCTACGACTACAGGTACGACTAGGACCCCACGACTACCCCATCCCAATATTTTTCACCACCAAGTCCCTTCAGGGGCTCTGTACTATCCCAAGTGTGATAACTGTGCTTTTGTTGACGGTAACAAAACGCATTTCCCCCATTTAATTCTATGAGGATCTGCGCTTCAGATATCAACCATTCACTTCTGAGTAGTATGTAGTTCAATTGTTGTTGGTATGTATTCCAATTTTATTCATTAGCTGGAGGCTACTAGTACTACTAGAATGTAGACAGACTGGAACCTGAAGTTGAGTTGTCCTTGAGCAAGGCAAATAGCCCCCAATAGCTCCCTGTTTATCTCTGACATTAGTTGTTAGTATTAGCAACTTTTGAAACACTATGACCCTTTATGCGGTCTTGTGGACTTACAGTGGCCACCAGGTACGTGTCCGTTAAGACTGTAGGGCAGGGTTCCGAATGTTTGCCCCATGCTAATGTCAGTTAGTGTTATCAAGGTCATGTCAACATAAGCATGTCTCTGTTTATGTTGCATGTCCACTGGTTTCACTCAACTCCCATGGGAATGAATTGAAAAAGCTTGCTCTGCTCCTCAGTGGGACATGTACAGTTATTCTGACAGTGAAAACAAGCCAAGACTGAGGAAAAGAAAAGTGGACACGGAAAACAGACGACTCAAATGTGAATGGGACTGAAAATTTTTGTTTTATTTTGCCTGACCATCACAACACAAAGACAGCGTGTTGAACAAAGAAAGTAAACAATATGTGAGAAAGAATAGCGTTTGTTTTATATTAGGCCTATTAGAAAGGCTAAAATGTAATATTTTCTCATTTACCATCAACATTCAGCAAATACACATCTATATGACTAAAACGAATCTCTGATTATCTAATTAACATCTAATTTCCCATAACCATGCAGATTTAATCGAATCCAGCAGTGAAATCTTCTGAAGTGTCTATTTGTGTTTTTTGCATGACAGTCGGTCTGCGTGAAGTCAATGGGGACTCGAGAGATCAGCTTCACTGGAGACACGATCGACAATCTTGATTTTAAAATGTGCTGCTCTATATCCAGTTGGCCACTGTCATTTTCGTGCTATTTTCACTGTGTGGTGCGAGTAAAATTAGAGTTACCTTGTCTTTATTTGATTTTGTTGTTGTTTTGTATTGCAGGATCAAGAAGTTGCCATCCAAAATATAAGATTTATTTTCATTTAATTTTCAATTTCATTCATTAATGTTCATTTTCATAATTTTCACATTTCTAATTTATTTAATATGAATTAAAATAAATGTAATTATATAGGCTTTATATCGGCCATCGGCCACCCCGCTCTGTAAGATATTGGCATTGGGCAGTAAAAAACAATGTCGGTAGTCGGCGGCCCTTGGCTTTGTATTGTTGGCAGAATTTCGTCCATGGTGAAAAGTAATTTAGGAACCCTGCTGTAGGGTCTCCCATTTGTCAATGTAGGTTTTAGAAGGGTGCTCATGAGTGCACCCCCGTTGTGGTAAATATGCGTCCTCGATGTGCACTTTTGCTGAGCCCACAACAAATCGAGCTATGCAGCAGACTTTGTACGTCGTAAAAGTGTGAACTTGGAGGATGATCGGGAGGGATTCCATTTGTATAGTATTTATTTTTTTACTAGTACACTAGGTAACTAAGTTTTAAGGAATATATGTGAAAACTGCTTGCCATAGAATGAGCCTGCCTCGCTGCCTTGGTACCTGCCAGTCATCCTGAACGAGTAGCTAAATGGTCACGCCCAGATCGTTGAAAGTGAATGCACACTGTATGCATCCAGTCGAAAACGAAGCGCAAAAATCTCCGCGCCCTTTACAACGATTTTTATTTTGTATGCGGTAGTCGTACACCAGCATGTTTGTCTGCGGTGTATTTTATTATATAATGGTGAACAGACGCAGTCATGAGTGACGTACCTATAAAAAATATTCAGCTCAGCCGAAACTGATACTTCATTCAAGCCTGGAAAGCTGTTCAGGATTTAAAAATTATTATTTAAACTATACTTCGTTTAAATTGTATATTCAACCCTCAAACACATCGTTATTGCTTTATGACTCCAAACTTTCCCTAAACATAAACATGAATACATTTAATACTGACCTCTATTGCCTTAAAAGATTAAAATTCAGTTTTTTTCACAATATAAAGCCTTTTTAGGGCACTTCTTACTCTTATATTTTTTAATAGTATTGCGAATAAACAAGCTTGTTTATGTGGTGCTGTATTGTGGCTCGTGCCATGCTGACATCTCAATGAATGAGCGCTTGCATGGCAACAGACTGTGATTGGCTGATTTGTAGGGATACCCTAGATGACCAGCACACAGTCAGGAGTGTTTCTTCCAATCAGCACTTATCTCAGATGCGCGTAAGAATACATGCACATCCAAATACACGCTTACATAGACACTCAACATTAAGTGCACGCGCTGTTTCACACATAAACAGCAAATGCAGACACATGTAGCTCATGTTCTACACGGCAACGGACTTTCCTAGAGTCTATCTAACTGCTATTCACAGCCCCTCCTCGTTACAGGTTGTTGCATCACTGTAGGCTGTGATGATGATGATGATGATGAAGTAATGTCTTTCTTCTCGGACCTCAGTAGGTCAGGGGTATTTTTGTCATGCAAATAATAGGCGGCATTTTTAGTTAAATGGTGGAAATTATTAATGTTTGTTACATTAAAAGGTTACTCCCTTTGCATTCGGCTCCATTTCGACCCGGGTATCGTGAGGCTTTGCAAATAATGTTATGTAGAATTTTTGGGTGTGTGTGTGTGTGTGTTTTTTTTTTTTAATTATTAATTATATTTTATAACTATATAAAATATCTTCAGTATATTTTCTCCTATCTCACACTTTTGACTGAATTATGTTGATAAACGTGAGTTTGCACGCTTATTGATGAACTATTGCAGCATGGAAAATGTATTTTTTAAAAAGTTCTTTTGAAATCTGAAGTTTATTCAAGGAACGAGCATGCTTTGTTTGAACAAATTCCAGAGTAATATAGGGCTGCTCTCAACTTTTTAGCCATTACTTATTAATAAGCCATAAATCATAATAAAGAGCATTTTTTTCGTGGACTAACCGACTAATAAAACCTTGGCCGACCAAGCCTCGACTAGGGGCAGCCTTAATATGTTGTTTTGTTAGAAAATGTGTATGTTTGGTAAATTTTGATTGTTTTTGAGCAGTTAAGTTTTTAATTAAATTTAAATCAAATAAAAAAATATATATATTTAATTGGAGTTGATACCACTAATTCTCACATTCTTATAAATTCACATAATAAATTGATGAATATTGAATTTTGCATTTTTTTTTTTCCAATTCATGTAAAATTACAAAATGGAAATACCATGGAATTTTGTTAGATAATATAGTACTAAAATACTATTTATGTACCATAGTATTTACATTATACTCCAAATGTACTACAAAAATGAAGACTTTGGCTAATATGTCACATGGTTGGCCATTGTGTCAAAAACATTGGGTTACAAACAATGACCTGTTCATTAGACTCCATAGAGAGAATTGAGCCTTCTGTCAAACACACACACACACACAGCAACTGTTGCCAGGATACAGGAGCTGCTGTCTAAATGTCTAAAAAGTGGGCTGAAATATATTGGAGAAGCAGCCCTGATCCCATTATCCTCAACACTGGGGATGTAATGAGGCCTCGTCTTTCTGTCTTAGGAACATTGCAAGTTTATATGAAACAGTTTCTCGAATGTCAAATTGTCTACAAATGCACAACTGGCAGAGAGATTCGATGAAAACATTTTAATAGTTTAATCTTAATTTATTGCATTTTTTTCAACATCTATGAACAAATCAACAAATAAAAATGAATAGAAACTAGACTGAAAGCGGCATTATCATTAACATCTTTATTGCCATGTCCATACGGCATCATCCTCTGTTTCCATGGAAACCAGTGTTTTAGTGCCAGCATGTTGAAGTTTCAAGGCATGGAATCATCAGATGTGCAAGTCACTGTCACAGATCATTTCAAAGGCTGACGTAAGGATTAAGCCTACAAAATATTCAACGAGTAGTCTCATTTAAAGAGCTTTGTTTGGTAGGGTTTGGGATTTAACATATGATGCCTTAATTCTAGTTAACGTCTGAATATGAAATTAGATTACCTCGGAGGATAAAAAGTAACTGATTTATTTGGTCTAGTACAACCCAAATGCGCACACACACACACAAACTGAGCACTGCATTTTAAACCTGATCTAGAACCATGTGTTTAGTACCATATTATGATGCATACATTGCACAAAAAAAAATCATTTGCCATTTCATTCATTATATATATATATATATATATATATATATATATATATATAAACATTTGAATTAAAATTCAATTCATTTAAAAATACTTTGTTATATTTGTATGCTTAGGTATGCAATATTATTACTGATTAATATTGAATTCCATCGGTCAACAAGCTGTTTCGCAAGAAATGTTGCATTCCAGCAGAAAAAACAACAACAGATGGGCTGATTTATATTTACAGATATTTTATTATTTTAATTATGTTGCAAACAATGACATCAAGATATACTGATGGACAATTATTTATTTATGTGTGTGAGACCACAAAAAGCAGAATGAAGTCCTCGATATTGGGGATTATCAGTTAACATTAACAAGGCAGACAAAACGAATAGCTGGAAGGTGACGTCCACACACCCACCCATATATTCTACATGCACAGCTTTGGGATGGCAGTGTTTGGGCATACATGACTTTACTGTTCAAAACAGTATGCTGTGGATCAGCAAGCACAGCAAACTACAGTGATGTAGTCTTAGAAGATGCTAATTGTTGCTGTACACGGCAAGCCAATGGAGAACATTTTAATCTTGCTCCTGTCTGCCCCATTAATCTGATCAGGAGGCCATCATCCTATAACCGTGTTCATAGAAAACACATATACGCCTTAATAGTTAACACAGAGCAGCCTATAGATATTGCACTTTGATCTACCATGGAGGTGTCATCCTCTAACTACTCAAGGTCCAGATGTCTTCTTCTGCAATGCCAAAAGCCTCCCCGAGTGAGAGACTGACTAGATTGCTCGTCGGAACACGGTGACTGAGCAGTACCACAGAGTACGTCAAAAAGCCTGTACAGGTGACGACTCCTGTGGTCTTTACGAATGGTGCAGGCAAGCAGCAGAATGATGAAGCAGCGAAAGCGCTACATCAATGAAGTTGAGGGTTTCACGAGGAAGTGTTAATGGAACCTATGAACAAATGAAGCCAGTTTTGAGAATAGCGGGGCAAAATGCTGGGAAAGGTGCTAAATCAGAACATGGATGAGATAAAGCTGGATTTGTGTGAAAATGGAAAATGTGCGTAATTAAGAGTGAGTAAAATGGCACGTCACTTGCCCTCTATCAGCAAATAAAGTATACCAAGATGTGGCAATGGAGGGTGTCAGAATTATATTTTCTGTACAAAAAACAGTGTAAACCCTGCATGAAACACTACTGCCTCCAGGGACAAGTGCACTTTACTGTCCTTAAAAAAGTGGTTCCTCTTCTCTTATTGTGTTTTCGACTTGCCTTAAACTGCTTCAATAAACCGGTTTTTAAAATAGAAATGAACGAGAACGGGTCGATAATGTGAACTGAAGTTGTATCCTACCATTCAGCACTTCTTAAAGTGAAGAACGTCAAACTAATCATCTTGTAGAGGGGAGAACTGCACATCCAGACGTTCATACGGTTAAAATATGTCGCAGACCCCAAGAACAGACATGTTAAGCTGTTCATCTTCAGTCAATTTAAACGTTAAGGATTTTTTCTTCTTCTTCTTCTTCTTCTTCTTCTTCTGTAAAGCAGAATGCAACAAACTTCAAAACATTTTTGACTGGAAACTGTTTTGAGTGCCCTGTACACTGAATTCCCCAAACAGCATCATTCTGCCTTCTGTCGAGAAATGCTTGAGGCGAGAGCAGCACCTGTGCTCTGCATCCCTACGGTTCTTTAGATGATGAGAAGCAAAAAATTTACAGTATACAAGTTTTGGATTCACCATGCAAGAATACTTGTTTTACTTTTTACTAATTCTTTTCTCCTTGTGTCTTGTGTAACATTTAATAAGCTCGAACTACATCCAGAGTAATTTACATAAAAGGACAATAGTAATTAGAAGAGAGCTGGATGAGGTGGTAACCATAGTAATGAGTGCATCCTGAAGAGCAGGTGTGTGAGTTGCCAAAGTGGTGGTGCTGAGGGAAAGGGAAGGGGCAGATCCTATGGTGTTCAGCGACATTCCCACACTTTGACCGTTTGATCTACACTTCCTGTCACCACGTAAGGAGAAGTCTTGTGGAAATCTGTGGAAGAAAGATTAATGGATGACTATTACATCGATAAAATAGTGTAACAAGTCCAAATATCGTTTCAACAACCTAGCACTTCCAAGCAACATTATCTGTTTGGCTTACCCAGAGAGGTAACAAAGTGTTCATGGGCACATAGGGTCTTCATGCAGCGTTTGTTCTTATAATCCCAGATACGAAGGGTCTTGTCATCAGCACAGCTCACTACAAATCTCCCACCCGGATGGAACAGCACTCCACGCACCCAGTTATCATGGCCAACCTGAGAGGCAAGAGAAGTAAAAGATGAACGAAAAAACAAACTGAATAAGAGCTTGGAATTCGCCGTATGATTGAAGTCTAATGCATCGATCTAATAGAACAGTAAAAGTCACTTCAGTGGGTGTTTGAAAAAGATTTTGCTAATATTTGCTAAAAAATAACAAAAACAAATACAGAGCATTATAGGGGTGGGCGATGCAGCCTCAAAATTATATCGCGATATAGAGAAAAATATAATGGAAAAATGTTTTATCGGTGATTGCAGCAGCATTTATTAGTGCAAACACAATGAAGGGGATTTTCCATCCTTTTCCATTGAGCTACGGTCATTGATGACAAAATACATTAGTTAAATACATAATTATTCGGGTAAGAAATACTACAGAAATTAAAGTAATCAAATGTAAAATAACTTTCATTTCTGTAGTCTTCACGGTAAAAATTAAATACAGATTAATGCTTACCATTAAAGTTATAAAACGTATTCAGTAAAGAGCAGAAAGGGATTTTCTTTGTCTTTCGTTCTTTGATAAACTATTAAAGTGACAGCAGTCCAATATTCCTGCTGCTGTCTGTTATGTTAATGTACAGACCCAATATAAATGTTTGAACCACTAACATTATCCAGTTCATTAGCAATATCAGCCATGGTACTTGCATGATGTTAAAATGGCGCCATAAAACCAAATTAAAGCGGGATGAAGCTCTGATCTCTAACTGTCCAATGACAGTGAGTGTTACAAGTGAGAGAGGGTCGGCGAAAGTTGATTGGTTGCTCCCACGTGTGTACTGTCCAATGGCATTTTACCACTCGATTGACAAATGAATGAAGAAAAGCATTTGGCAAACCGACAAAGCAATTGGTAAATAGAGAGCAAAAAGCATTTGCCAAATTCTTTTTAACCCTTTGACGCGTACGATCACATCGGTGTGATCAGAACGTTCAGTGCATCCCGTGATCAACTGCCAAATTCAAAAGTGCTTGCGCGCATTCTCTGGTGACAGACGCGCTCAGCGTTGTCAGTATATCACAAATATGCAGTGTTTTCAACCACATAATGTTCATTTTAGGTTTCAGACATTTAAATGCACATAAGTACTAACAAATCAATACATTTAGAGTTTGTAAAATACACACTGATGTCTATGGAAGCGGGAATAACAATCATTTCCATAATAATTAGACAGCATGTTTTATTCATATCACAGATACACATTGTGTAAGTAACTTTAAAGTTGACTGTCTTCTTCTCTCAGTTCACCGGCTCACTTACTTTCAGGTATTTTGGGAGAAGTGGATGACTTCACGTGTTATAATTCCAACAGATGCGATTCTCTGTACTGTGGTGCAAACTAACATGGCGCCACCCGTTGTCGCTCAGCCAGAATATTTTAAACTTGCGTGCGAAAGGGTTAAAAAAGCGATTTAAATGCGCATTTAAAATGACTTACTAATGTACTTTATTGTTTTATTGATCTACGTTTTAACAAATGAAATAACCCGTTTCAAATTTGTCTATTTATTTAAACATTCAAAAATGATTTTTTAAATTTATTATGTTGTTTTATTAACTACATTTAAAAACAGGAATTAAATAAACAACTTTAAATATGTCTATTAATGTGCCCACATAAAAAGTGATTTATTTATATACAATTTTATGTGTGAATTATTTAATTCATTCATTCATTCTTCGTTTTATTTTTAAGTGGCACTCCTGGTCCTCCATAATTCCAAGCTCAAGTTTGCAGCACAGACACGGCAAAACAAATGATTATGAATGTGTTGGTAAAAAAAAAAATAGCACAGAGACATTTTAATTATTTATTAATAAACTAGTGTTTTCCTTTAGAGATAAATGCACCTTTCATATGGTTTTCATAATCAACGAGTATTTGTTTTCAATTTGAGTTGGTTCGTTTAAAAGACATTTAAAGCTTTCTACAGCCATCTTCTCATGTCTGTGAGGCAAGTAGCTTATATGCGCAGTTTCGGTTCATTTTTGTGACGCGCTCCATTTCAGGGAGACCATAATGGCAGAAAGCGTATCCTGTTTGTTTTCTTTACTTCACAAAATCACAACATTTTGTTGTTATTGTGAGTTGACACAAATAAAAGTAGACCCTTTACAGTGTCTTTTCAGAATTATAGGGGAACGTTTGGATTTCCTGCCCAGCATATTGTACCACAAATCACTGCATAGACAAACAAAACGTTCTATGTGAATTGTGCTTCATACGACAATAGACAATATTTTGCTAAATGCTAATATAATCTCATGATTTCAAATGGTCATAACTAGAATTTCTCATAAATTCAGCAGTTAAATGTCATTATTATGATTTAACAAAGCATGATTTTTTTTTTCTTATGTGGTGGAAATGAGCCTCCATAATAATGCATATTTTAAATAATGATTAAAAAAAAAAAAAAAAAAATAGCTGCAGCAAACCTTACATTCATATGATACAATGAAGCTGCCTGAACTATAGTTCTACTCACCAGTGTCATAAGGCACATGCCAGTACTTATGTCCCACATCTTAATGGTCTTGTCTCTGGATCCAGATAACAGAAATGGCCCAGGCTTTCCACTCTTCTTGTTCTGCAAGACAAATTATTTACAGAATACAATGCGTCTTTTTTATGATGCAGAAAGGGGGGAAAAAAGCAGCAAAATTGCCAGGAATCTCCCATCAGTGAACACAATATACCTCAGAGCCTGTAGCCTCAGATATGGTAGGGTGTGCACTCTCAGGGGCCCAGGAGATGCACTCCACCACATGCTCATGCTCCCGCAGCTCCGCCTTGCACTCCTTGGTGGCCACCACCCACACACGCACCGTCTGGTCATTAGAGCAGCTGGCCAACAGTGTGCCGTCTTGATTGGGCCGGACCATACGCACCCACTCCCTGTGACCCGTGAAAGTCTTCACACAGTAACTGAGGCAAGACAGAGAGAATCATTATACATTCACACTCACACACTTCCAGAATGTTTTGTATTGCTTTGAAAAAATGACTAATTATATAATTCATTGTTTTTTCAAGGCAAAAACTATAAGATATTCAGAGCTCAACATGTGACTCACTGAAATCCTTGAAGAGTACAGTATTCTGCTCACCATTACACAATGTGCTTCATTATTACTCACCCAGTGGCCACTTCCCACATTTTCATCGTCTTATCCCTGGAAGCAGACACTATGTGATCCCCGTTTGGCATGATGGCAACTGACGACACATTGTGATCGTGTCCTGAGGATGGGAGGGAGATAAATGCAACATAAGGTATGAGGAACAGCTATATACAGTTAGTTTCAAGCAACTGGATTTTTAACTTGCATAAACATCCTGCTTTCAGAAAACAAAAAAAAAAAAAAACAAAAAACATTTGAATTTTGATTCTAAAGTTACTGACCGATGTGATGTAAAGGACAGGATTTACAGCAGAGGTGGGGGACTCGAGTCACAAGAGCCGCAAATTTTAGGACTTGAGACTTGCTTGACAAATATTAATAAAAGACTTGACTTTGACTTGATATTCGTGACTTGAGACTTGACTCGGACTTGAGTGAAATGACTCAAAGTCTTTTGTTTAATAAATATCTGTTTTTGAACGCGCCGCAACCTAACCACGTGATGCAGCAGGCAAGCGGAGAGATCTAACGTAAGAGCAAGTCGTGACTGAACAGGCGCCACGCCAAGAATAATTAAGTTTGGGTAACGTTACCAAGATTATGTGCAAGACGGTGTGAAGAAGAGAAGAACAGCAGTATGCAAGACCTGCAACAGGAAGATATGTGACACAAACACCACCACTTCAAATTTCATTTGACAATTCAAATCCCACAAAAAAAATTGTAAGTGATGAAGTCAGACCCGCTGCTTTCATCCGTCTTAGCTAGTCAAAGGTTATACGTTTTGGACATGTTAAGAGTTTACTTTGAATTGGTTTTGCGTTCATCAAACAGAAAATTGGGTTCAAATCAGTGCTGTCAATGTTAATACATTAACCCACGCGATTATTTTTTTCCAGTTTAACGCGTTCAAAATATTACATGCAATTAACACAACATCTGCTTTTTTTGTCATCCTTTGGCTTGCTCTTATTAGTGCAAAAAAAAGAGAAAAAGAACGCGCGGATGTCACACACACACACAACGCGCACACACACACACAACGCGCACACACACACAACGCACACACACACAACACACAAAACACACACAACGCACAACGCGCGCACACACACACACACACACACAACGCACAGAACGACGCGCGCCAGTATAGAGTTCTCTGTCACACTTGAACGAACAATTACACACACAATAATGCCAAAAATGTCCGTTTTGTCGAGTATCCTCATTAGAGCAGCCTTGAATGAGAAATAAAATCTTAAATGAGAGTAAAGAGTTGGGGTTAGGCCAGTTAGCCTGTGAAATCCGCGTCATGTACGGCAGCTCTTAAAGTGACCATCTGTCATTGAAGATAATCAAACAACAAATGTAAAATTATCACATTTAATTTTTTTGTCAGTGCAATGCATTGTAAATGGTTATTCACTGTTTATAAGGAAATGTCAGCTTTTTTGCAATAGCACTTATCCATGTGTACAGTGTCTAATAATTGGTTTTCAGTGTTAAGACATTGGGTGAAAAGCCTATGGGTAGTTTTTGGGGATGCACATACATATATTGTATACAAACAATTTCATCATCAAATGAATGTTTGTGTGTTTGTGTGAAATGTTTCTGAACGGGATGACAAGATTATTCTGCTACACAACAGACAATGATTTAGACTGGACAAAAAAACTAACTACATCTTTATGCTTTCTGGGTTAAACTGACGTGTCGTTTATCATGACATGACCTTATAAAATGTTCTTCCGCATTTCTTCCTTGTGCTTGGGAGTTTGTTATTTTCTTCGTGCTCATACATTAATATTCATTATTCTGTATAGTGAGTGTGTTGTAGGTCTGTGTTTTGTTGGTTGTTCTCTCCCCTCTTTCCCCCCTCCATATGCACTTTTCCAGAGCTTTACACGCCCATTTTCTCCATTTTTCTTGGTTTATGACACTTTAAGCCTATATTGGAGATGGCTGCAGTGCACAGTGGGTCAAAGGCCATTCAAGGAAGCTCCTCCACCAAACAGTGGATTTGAATAGTTGTAATTATGTGGTAGCAAATGCAATAATTGTGTACCATGCATGGTCTTGATGCACTCAAATCCCTGGAAGTCCCAGAGTTTGATGGTCATGTCCGCGGAGCAAGAAGCCAGCAGCTTTCCAGTCTGGTCAAAGGAGATGTCCTGCACTGAATCAGTATGACCCTTCAGGGTCCGCTCGAAATCCCCAGCTTCATAGTCCCAAACCTGCACAACAACAGAATGGGACATTATTTAAAGAGAAACAGTTTGTGTAGCTTGAGTAAAACATCTGAGTGCTCTGGTACAGCACACCAGAACAGCACATAGAATTTTTTTTTTTTTACAAATTAAACTATACCAATTATTATAAATGTATAACAAAATACAGAATAAATATTCTAAATAACAGAATTAATACATTTACTGTGATGTTCCATAACTGATATGATTGCTACTACAATGAAAACTTCAATGTAAAATTGCATGTTTCCAAATAAATGTTTTTCTAAATAAACACCAATCATTTGTGTGTCGGAAATACTTTTCAATGTTTCTGAGAGAAGATTCTTATACTCACCAAGGCTGCAATTATTTGATCAAAAACAGTAAAAACAAGTAATATTGTTAATTATAATTATTAATTCAAAATAACTTTTCTATTTTAATATATTTAAAAAGTTTATTCCTGTGATTGCAAAGCTTCAGTAAATCACATGATCCTTCTGAAATAATTCTAATATGCTGATTTGCTCCTCAAGAAATATCATCAACGTTAAAACGTTATGCTGCCTAATATTTTGTGGAAACATAAATTGTTTTCAGGATTCTTTGATGAACAAAAGTTTAAAAGAACTGCATTTTTCTGAAATCGCATTTTTTGTAAAAAAAAAAAAAAAAAAAGAAAGAAAAGTGTTTACCTTTACTTAAAAAAAATAAAAAATAAATAAAAATGATGTCTGATTCCAAATGTTTAAATTATAATGTATGTGGAAAATAAGAACAATGAATGTACATAATTGAACCGTATTGGTCAGGACATGACTTTTTGCACCATTCATGAGAGCTGCACTGCTCACACAGAGTCTTAATGCGATGCAGGATTTTTCCCAGAAACACCAAACTGTACAGTATCAATTACATAAGTATTAACACTGACAACTACTTTTTTAGACTACCAGTACAACCAAGTCGTTGTCAAGCTCTATTTCAAACTAAAGTGCCAAAATCTAGAGTGTTAAAAGTGCAGTAGCAAAGATTAAAAACAGGTTTTAAATCCTGCACAGAAAAACTATAATGCTTCAATTACTAATAAGCCCTGCAAATAGCAGCAGGTTAGACAACAAAGAACATTGAGCAGATCTATGAATCTATGAGAAAACAATGCAAAATGTCTAGCAGTCTAGCTGCGATAATTACAGGTAATGTATAGATGTCTTGACATGGGAAAAGGTACAACGAAAGGCATAAAGAAAAGCAGACTGACAACGCTTATAACTGCACTGCCTGGTGTCCAGAGAACCACTCTCTGCGCTATTGCCCTGGGAAACCAGAGCATCACGATTTCTCCATGGAGATAGTCAGTGACTCAGCAGAAAAGAATGAGAGCAGTGGATTTGAAAACTGAAATGTGGCAGAAGACAGCATCCATAACGCATATGCATACTTCCTTATACAGCCTATCGAAGTCAAAATATCTGATGCATGAAAATAAATAAATAAATAAACCTTAATAGTGGCGTCCTCTGAAGCAGAGACCATGAGGCTGAACACAGGGTGGAAGATGACACGTGTGACAGGGCTTCTGTGACCGCTGAGGGCGTACTTCTCAGGTGGGCGTGGGATCCACTCTTTGGGGTCTCGTTTCTGTGCCACAGGGCCTCCTAAAGTGATCTCCTCCTTAGCTTCATTCAGTTTAGACTCCAACTCCATAACCTAACAAAAACCAAGAAAAATGGGGGTTACAAGGGTGTAAATTTTGGACAACAGACATCTGTTCAATTTTAGAAATTTTGCCTCGATTTTTTTTACCGGAATTAGAAATGATAGTGTACTGACCTTTTTTTGTAATCTGATGACTGAAGTCCATTTCTTTTCCAAAAGGCCAGCATACTTCTTATCCAACTCCTCATTCTAAAATAATTATAAGTGAGAATGAGAATGTGACCTACTAACACATCAGATGGGACAGTCTTATATTAAAGCTTAGTGTGAAAATGTGTTACTACCATATCCAACTCTGCCTCCTTCTTAAAAACAGAATATGCCTCTTCATAGCCATTAGATCGCAGATAATCTGCTATTGCTCGATTTCTGAAAGGCAAAGATGGGACTTTATTAGACAAATAGATGGGTGATCGATTAAGCCCTAATAAAACTCCCAGACAGTATCGGTGTGAGATAATCACAGAATTCGCTTTAAATTGAATTCGGTGATGATCGAATTCTAATTCACTGCTAATTTGATTAAATCCGGTAGTCGGAGGTAGTACGAAGGTAGTCGTGGCCTAGTGGTGAGGGAGTTGGGCTTGTAATCAGAAGGTCGCTGGTTCGATTCCCACGCCATCAGGAATTGAAAGTGGGGATTGTGAATGAACAGCACTCTCTCCACCTTCGATACCATGACTAAAGTGCCCTTGAGCAAGACACCTAACCCCTAATTGCTCCCCTTGTAAGTCGCTTTGGATAAAAGCGTCAGCTAAATGATGAAAAAAAATGTAAATCCAGTCATCAATGATTGCGACAGGCCTATTGGCATCGTTAAAACGCGATCGTTCATTAGTTTGAACATCAAGTAGAGAGAGGTATCGAATCAAAACGAATATTTTATCAGCTGGTTCTGATCAGTAGCCGATCGTAGGGAGTTAGAAAAATATAATACACACTGTTGCATTCCCAATATTTAGTAATTTTGCATCAGATACAGGATTATCTGCTATTCCAACAACCTGATTGTTACAGTGAATGTATTCATTCGCCGCTATAGGAGAGGAGATTGTATAAACTTGATAAATCATCGAAATCAACAACATGTATGTTAGACCCTATATAGATTAAGCTATTGAAAGAGATGCTTCCAGAGGTCATAGATCCTCTTCTTAAGATCATTAATTCATCTTTATCACTAGGTTACGTACCGAAAACCTTTAAGCTGGCTATTATCAAACCTCTTATTAAAGAGACATAGTACTGTGCTTCCATTAGTTACAAATGACTTGCTTTTATTATCAGATCGTGCTTTTATCACTCTACTAGTGTTACTAGACCTCAGTGCTGCTTTTGACACTATCAACCACATTATTCTTTTGAATAGACTCGAAAGTTATGTTGACATTAGTGGAATTGCATTGGCATGGTTCAAATCATACTTATCTGACCTTTATCAGTTTGTAGTAGTAAACGAAGAGATGTCATTTCGATCACAAGTTAAATATGGAGTACCGCAAGGCTCAGTTCTAGGACCGTTGCTTTTCACTCTGTACATGCTGCCCTTGGGATATATCAATAGGAAGCATGGCATTAGTTTTCACTGTTACGTTGATGATACTCAGCTCTAAATTTCTTTGCGCCCTGACGAAACTTACCAATTCCCAAAATTAACGGAACGCGTAGCTGATATAAAAAAAGAATTTGATGACCCTCTACTAAATTCAGAAAAAAGAGAGTCTAATTATTGGACCAAAAACTTCTGCACATTATAACCTAGAATACTGTCAGACACTTGATTTGCTGCTCTGTTAAGTTAGGAACCTGGATGTGCTCTTAGATACCAATCTTTCATTTGAAAGCCACATTTCTAGTATATTACATATACAGTCGTGGCCAAAAGTTTTGAGAATGACGTAAATATTGGAAATTGGAAAAGTTGTTGCTTAAGTTTTTATAATAGCAATTTGCATATACTCCAGAATTTTATGAAGAGTTATCAGATGAATTGCATAGTCCTTCTTTGCCATGAAAATGAACTTAATCCCCAAAAAACCTTTCCACTGCATTTCATTGCTGTCATTAACGGACCTGCTGAGATCATTTCAGTAATCGCGTTGTTAACTCAGGTGAGAATGTTGACGAGCACAAGGCTGGAGATCATTATGTCAGGCTGATTGGGTTAGAATGGCAGACTTGACATGTTAAAAGGAGGGTGATGCTTGAAATCATTGTTCTTCCATTGTTAACCATGGTGACCTGCAAAGAAACGCGTGTAGCCATCATTGCGTTGCATAAAAATGGCTTCACAGGCAAGGATATTGTGGCTACTAAGATTGCACCTAAATCAACAGTTTATAGGATCATCAGCAACTTCAAGGAAAGAGGTTCAATTCTTGTAAAGAAGGCTTCAGGGCGTCCAAGAAAGTCCAGCAAGTGCCAAGATTGTCTCCTAAAGAGCTTGCTCAGGAATGGCACCAGGCAGGTGTGAGCGCATCTGCACACACAGTGAGGGCAAGAGTTTTGGAAGATGGCCTGGTGTCAAGAAGGGCAGCAAAGAAGCCACTTCTCTCCAAAAAAAAAAACAACATCAGGGACAGATTGATCTTCTGCAGAAAGTATCGTGAATGGACTGCTGAGGACTGGGGCAAAGTCATATTCTCCGATGAAGCCCCTTTCCAATGGTTTGGGGCATCTGGATAAAGGCTTGTCAGGAGAAGAAAAGGTGAGCGCTACCATCAGTCCTGTGTCATGCCAACAGTAAAGCATCCTGAGACCATTCATGTGTGGGGTTGCTTCTCATCCAAGGGAGTGGGCTCACTCACAATTCTGCCGCAAAACACAGCCATGAATAAAGAATGGTACCAAAACACCCTCCAAAGGCAACTTCTTCCAACAATCCAACAACAGTTTGGTGAAGAACAATGCATTTTCCAGCACGATGGAGCACCATGCCATAAGGCAAAAGTGATAACTAAGTGGCTCTGGGACCAGAACGTTGAAATTTTGGGTCCATGGCCTGGAAACTCTGCAGATCTTAATCCCATTGAGAACTTGTGGTCAATCTTCAAGAGGCGGGTGGATAAACAAAAACCCACTAATTCTGACAAACTCCAAGAAAGTGATTATGAAAGAATGGGTTGCTATCAGTCAGGATTTGGCCCAGAAGTTGATTGAGAGCATGCCCAGTCGAATTGCAGAGGTCCTGAAAAAGAACGGCCAGCACTGCAAATACTGACTCTTTGCATAAATGTCATGTAATTGTTGATAAAAGCCTTTGAAACGTATGAAGTGCTTGTAATTATATTTCAGTACATCACAGAAACAACTGAAACAAAGATCTGAGAGCAGCAAACTTTGTGAAAACTAATATTTATGTAATTCTCAAAACTTTTGGCCACGACTGTAATTTTGACATTTGCGCTCAATGACAAATGCGGAACAGTTAGTTCATGCCTTAATGACCTCAAGGCTAGATTACTGTAACGCTCTACTGGGTGGTTGCCCTGCTCGCTTGATAAACAAACTACAGCTGGACCAAAACGCAGCCCTTACTAGAACCACAAAGTATTAGCTCGGTTCTGTCAAAACTGCACTGGCTCCCTAATAACATTGTATAGATTTTAAAATCTTGCCAATTACTTGCAAAGCACTAAATGGCTTAGCTTCCCAGTACATGGGCGAGCTCTCAATGCATTATAGTCCTTCGCGTCAGTTACAATCTCAGAATTATGGCCAGTTGTTAACCCTTTTAACCCTAAGAGTTCTTTTTTCTGAGTGACACACAAAAAACTAAAGACTCGTAACTCCAAAACTATAGCGAGGAGAGTTAAAAAGGTGAGTATCATTTTGTGAAAGGAAACTTTTTACTTTTTTTAAATTTTTTAATTTACATTAAATTTAAATTTGGAAAAATCAAAAAAAAAAAATCATTTCTACTTTAAAAAGGAATTTAAAATGAAGGAAATACGGTAGCGAGTTCATTCTTTTTCTGTGATGTTCCTCTATATGTGAGCTGTATCTGGCTCAAACTTTGTGGTGATCGGATAAAGTTTTCAAAAGTTACAGAATTTGGAACAAATTAATATTTTTTATTTTATTTTTGACATGCACAGAAATAAATGACTCATAACTCCAAATCTCTTGCAAGGAGAGCCAAAAGGTTGGTCTCATTTGAAAGAATTTAAAAAAAAAAAAAAAAAAAAAAAAAATTGAATTCGGACAATGTCTTGCTGAGATACAAAAAAATAAAAGTTTGCTCATTTCATATTTCAAATATTTCAGATTTGACATGCAATAACTCAGAAATGAAATAGGAGGAAAATTCTGATTCTTCTTCAAGAATTTTGTTAATAGGGAGCATCCAATGTAAGTAATGATGCGCCTGTGGGGTTTTATGTGTCGTAATTGCGTGATCAATATCTTGTGATCGCTTAATTGGATTATGAGGATGTTGGACTCATTTTAATCATGAGAATCAGCTGTAAATAATGATGCCCAATTTCCCACAATCTGCGCATGTGTCATGACGTAAATTTTAAATCTAGACTAAAAACACATCTATTTGTGTTGTGCTGCATAGATCATAGATCGTGATGAAAAAAATCTTAAATTAGATGGAACTGGATTAAATATTTTGACTGTTGCGATCCCAAATCGGACTTATGACCTGTAACTCTGTCTGAATCAATCAGGCAAGTGTTCACTGTTGGCCAGAGGAGAACTGGCCCCCCGACTAAGCCTGGTTTCTCCCAAGGTTTTTTTTCTCCATTTTGTTGGAGTTTTGGTTCCTTGCTGCTGTTGCCTTGCTTAAGTTGGGGACACTTGCTTGATATTCAGCAGTGGTTTTGATATGCCTGCATTGGCGCCGTTGTATGCGAACTGAGCTGGACGATTACATCACTGTTTTCTCCAGTGTTGATATACATAAACTAACTAGACTAATAACTATTGCTAATTATTAACTATTACGCTAATAACTAAGCATGAATTGTTCCAAAATCAGCCTTAGTCCATTCCTTGTAAAGTTGATTTTGCTGTACAATACTCATAAAGCTGCGGTTCTCTCGGTTCTCTCTTTTTCTTCCACACTTTTTCCTTCCCCTCAACTTTCTGTTAACATGCTTGGATATAGCACTCTGTGAAGAGCCAGCTTCTTTGGCAAGGAATGTTTGTGGCTTATCCTCCTTGTGAAGGGTATCAATGATTGTCTTCTGGATAACTGTCAGATCAGCAGTCTTCCCCTTGATTGTGTAGCCTAGTGAACCAAACTGAGAGACCATTTTGAAGGCTCAGGAAACCTTTTCAGGTGTTTTGAGTTGATCAGCTAATTAGCATGTCACCATAATCTAATTTGTTGAGATTGTGAATTGGTGGGTTTTTGTTAAATGCGAGCCAAAATCATCACAATTAAAAGAACCAAAGACTTCAACTACTTTAGTCTGTGTATTGAATTTATTTAATACATAGGTTTCACAATTTGAGTTGAATTACCGAAATAAATGAACTTTTCCACGACATTCTAATTTATTGAGACACTCATATAAATAAAGTCACCTTGACTTATATAGCGCTTTTTACAATGCAAATTAAGGTCAAAATAAAGGTGATTTGACTTGGTTGTCATGGACACCTGCCACTGAGGATGGAAAAAGTTTCAAATGACACAGCAGGAAATGCAAAAATGGAAGACAGAGCACTTTCACTACGTCTTTTGACACACACAGAGTATCTCCTTTTCTCTTTCTGTGCTTCATTATGTAAATGAGTGTTTCACCTCTTCAGATCATAGTGAATATTTCATGAGCTGACCAGTGGGTTAAAATTAGATAGTGATGTCAGAACCTTCGAGACTAGACTTAGTGACTTCTCTGAAGGAAACTGAACAGTTATCCTAAACAGAGCTGACATCAAATACAGCAGACAGGGAAAAACATCCATAAAATCAATTTTATACAATCAAGTCTGAAATCACACTGAAAATGCATCCACTATCTTCTACCATCTACTTTGCATTTGCTACAATGTACATTTCTGTGCTGATGTTAACAAACGGCAGTGTTCACACAGAAAGCATGAGCAGTGTCACTCTATTGATCTGAATATTTTCATTTTCAACCCTGGCAGATACTCCACTGCTGCCACAGTTGTGTGCCGTCTAAACAGTTGAATTACAATAACAATGCATTGTTCCAATGACAAGTTATTAACAAACAACTTGAAAATTGATTTTAGACATTTGAATAATTTCAAATCGATACATGATACAATCACGATTCATATGTGAAACAATTTTTTTTTTTAGGGGAGAAAAACTCCATTATCACTCCATAGAAATGTTAACTTCTGTCACTGCACTGCAAAGAATATGAATATGAAAATATTTGTGAATCAGCTGTCCATGACAAGCCTAAATCGGCCAAGGTCCCAGCACAAAAACACTGAAATATAGTCCAATCCACAAAAATAGATTTTTTTGTGTGTGTCAATATTACACACCCCTAGAAACCCCTCAGTTGGTGTCAGAGCAGAAATTACACACTGAAGTTTTTTAATATAAAGAGTGATTATTGAGTGAGCTGATGCATTATTATCACTGGCCTCAACTGGTTAAGTCTTTGATGTTTGTAATGTGGCTTTGGCTTAAAGGCTTCAGTAGTACAAGCCCCCAGAAATAACTTTCCTTCCAAACAAGGTGGCCAGCCAACAAAGACACAATATCCAAATGAGATCAAATATTTGACAGAACTGCCCTTTCAGTCTGTGCACCAGAGATTACCCAATGACCCCTGGTGTTACATGAAACGTTGTGGATGCACAAGGACATTCACGCAATTATGAACCCCTCCTCCACTCCTCAGTCATCAGACTTCATGAAATATTAAAGCTAACTAGCTGTCGCAGGAAGCTCCCTGAGGCGCAGGCAGGCATGCTCGTCACCAGTGCAACGAACTGCACTTTATTTTAGGCTATTTTAGGCATAATACATTTTATTTGATCACATGTTGATATTTAAGCATTTCAGAATCCTGTATTTGCTGGAACACAAGTCGTATTATTTATCATCTGAAATATTCTTGAATTGTATTACAAAGTTAAATAATGCAATAAATGTCTAAAACGCAAAACAAGCACAAAGTGTGCACATTTGGATTTGTGACAAATGAGAGATACATGAGGCCACGTTTATTTCTCTAGTGCTATGGCCGCTCTTAAAGCTGAAATATATAAGAAATTTGCAGTAAAATATCCAAAAACCACTGGGCCAGTGTTATATATTTCTTTCAGATGAGTATTTCCAATATTTCAAATGTTTCCAACTATTTGCAAATCATGAGAAAATTGCTATTTTAACCAAGGATCCAGGACGTGCGAGTGAGTCGCAGTAACCTCTGTTTTCGGTTTTCTTTTGTAGAAACCATGGAAACACCAAAGACGCTTTAATAGATTACATGTTTTATTACACAAAGGAACATTTTTTTTTTCTGGAACATGTTTTGATAGATTTCTAGACAGAAAACTAATCATTGTTATATAGCTAGCTTATATAGTTTTGTCTTATTGTTTAAATCTAATTTTAAACAAATAAAAAAATTACATATTGCACCTTTAAGTTAAAAATAAGATGAAGACCAATGCTACTTATTTGTATTTGTTTTTTCTGCAATTACAATGCAACTCTAACCAAGTGCGACTTATTCGACTTATTTTTAAGGTGAATAAGGGGCCATTTACATTTCGCGCCAAAAAACCATGCCATTTCCTCCTTTTGCAAGCACTCAGGAGCTTGCGTTCCTGTAGTGTCTGTGGTTGCTATGCAACCAGGAACAGCACTTTCCACGACTCCACAGGAGTTTCAATGGATTGAAAAGTACGTGAATAGTACAAGATTTATTCATGGAGAAAAAAGGGAGGAAGAATTTTGGGAAAAAAGGAGTCTGGACGATGAGAGATTCAAAATGAGTGTTGCGACCACGTCGCTTCCATTTTGAGCACGCTTGCCACACGCCTACATTGGAAATAACAAATATGCGCACTCAAAAGACACGATATGTGAACTAAGGCCATTTGTAAATTGAAAGTTATTTTAGCTGTACCAAAATAGTCAGGCTGTGTCAGGCTATGCTGCTTGAAATTGCAAACTGGCATCATAGTTTATTTGTTGTCATAATCCAAAAAACACTGGTCTGTAGCATATATAGTTCTACCTTTTACTGCACTTTGTTATTCTTCTATTTATCTACTTGGAGCAGCTAATGAAGTATCAGAAGTATCAAACATTCACAAAAAAATACAGCTTACTTCCACATTGCAAATAGTCAGGATAGTCAAGTACAACATATGTTCCGGAAAATATTGTAAGTGACAGCCTATTAATGTTATTGAGATCCAGAGTTGCATGTTTTGATAGCATGAGAATATGGACTTACAGTTCATCTCGTTGCCTCTGTGACAGCACCATTGTGGCAGGAGGGAAGGGGCGCTGTCTCTGCCCCAAGTAGGGAGCTGGCGAACAGTCCCGAGCAGCTCCTCAGCAGGACAAACTGTGGGACGAGACAATTTCACACTCTTGTGCAAATCAAAGTCACTCGTGGTTCAGAAGCTTCCTCTACAGCGACACACCAGACCACAGCAGAACACACCAGAAACGTGCTGGAACTAACACTGATTTGGTCCACTTGCCATCTAAGGAGAAATGGGGGGGAAAGAGACTGATTAGAACAGGAAACGTTAAAGCAATTCATACACGATTAAGGTGAAGTGGCAATGACATTGACTTGAGCCATTTAATCAGAAAATCATATTTACAAACAACAGAATGAGCCATAATTCCTCCATTAGCATTCTTACTCACTCTCCAACTTATATCAACTCAAATGTGTATCTGCCATTCTGGCCATGCGTGCTCATAATAAAGTATCACAGCCCTCCAAAACATCCACAGTAATATTTAGCCCCTTGATGACAACCAGACTGGAAGTCCTGGAGGTGGCAGGGCGTAAATCCCCTCTGCTAATCCTAAGGGGATGGTGGTCCAATAAATCAGTCGTCGAGGCAAAAAGTGAGGTGTTGGGGACTGAGACAAGACTTCGTAATCCTTTCAGTGGGTTTTGACGGCGTGCAAATATCCACTCTAATCTGTACAGTGCAAACCAAAATACCTTGACGCAGGTGAAAAATTTTCAATCTGGCCTTCGGAAAACAGAGGAGATATCCAGATATGCGTCTACATTTTGGACTTGGATAAGATATGAGATGTTATGTGTCATGCAATTCATTGTCCGACTTCATAGTAGATGGTCTTAACTACCATGTACTTATAAAAACAATAAGTACAATGTACTTGTTTTCATGTACTTACTGTATTGCAACACTTTTGCTGCTATTGAGGTGGGATACTGGTAAGGTTAGGGACAGGTTTGATGGTATGGGTACGTTACAGGGTGGGTGCAAAGAGTATATTTATAAATTGCATTACAGAAGTAACGGCATGCAAGTAAAATACAAATGTACACAAGTGTTTTGTATAAAATGATTAAATTAAATGTAATACACCCATCTCCCGATTCAATACTATAATAATAGTTGGGTGTCGATTCGATTTTTTAAGAATTGCAATTCAATATTGCAGTGTATTGCGATACTGCTTTGTTTTTTAACACTCGATCATGTGTAAAAGTTGAATCTAGGGGTGTCGCGTTATACTGGCATTGACGATAATCGTGATATTCAAAGCATGAAATATCGACATTGTGTTAATTTAGGGTGTGACAATATACCAGTATTGGCAATAACCACAATATTTAAAATCAATAGGACACTTATGATATAATGACGTGTAAATACTCCAGTGCCAGAACATGGTTGACCTCTCAGTTGGCAGTATTGCACCTTAATGCTGACACCGGTCAAACAAAAAAACAGCACGCAGTGCCCTGTCGTCTGACCGGGAAAGTGAGAGGCTCTGCCCACACCAGAAAAAAAAAAAGTAAGCTCACCAGTATGGGATTGTTCTGGCTTCCAAGAAAACAGCACAATCTGCAGAATGTGCCTGTCTACGATCAGTGAAGTTTGTACCCACCTCCATGTCCATCACCCAGCGGATTACACTATTTACAGAATGTAAGATGCAAATATTTTAGTAGTCATGGAATGGGAAATGTTATTAACCTGTTAACTGCGGTTTTCTGTGTTCATATATTTAAATAATGGTGATTCTTTTAATAAGTACCATGTTTTCTTTTTCTCGTCTTATTTTTGTATTTGCAATCAAGTCATGGCCAATACGGCCTGTTCGTAGCACTTGATATTTTTTGTTTATATCTATTAAACCAGGGGTGTCCAATCCCACTCCTGGAGGGCCACTATCCTGGAGTTTAGCTCCAACCCCAATTAAACACACCTGAACCAGCTAATCAAGGCTTTTAGGCATACAGGAAACTTCCCGGCAGGTGTGTTGTGAGAAGTTGGAGCTAAACTCTGCAGGACAGTGGCCCTCCAGGACTGAGTTTGGACACCCCTGTATTAAACTCTGTAAGAAGTTAAGTTGGTCACACTGCCATCATGCACTTAAATGCTTCATCTGCGGCCGTTCTAGGCTCACATTAAAACTGAATTGGCAGCGAGCTTACTGCTTGACTTCACTGGTGATGGCACAACGATGGGTTAGAGAGCTTAAAAGTTATATCAGTTTTAATGTTAATTTTTAAATCATCATACTGTTGAACTTGACAGTATTTTCTGTCTTGTTATTTCATAGAGATCTTCAAAGAAGACAGAGAAACCTAGAGTCTCAGGCCGATTGAGATTAAAATCACAGATGATCAGAACAGTATTTTGATCAGTAATAGCAACAAGTCATTTTCTCATTTTCAAAATGCGCAAATGGCTTCACATAATCACATTGCGTTTTTACAAGCAAGTAGCATGCTGCTTAACAGAACTTTGGCTCGCGTTTTGGGACAGAACTGTCACTTGCCAATTCGTGCCAGCGTTAGTAACTTAGTAGTTCATTTGCCCCACTTTCCAGTTCAATCCATTCACGTTCTCTGGGAGCTAATAACCGCCATTCATGTCAAATTACACCACTGATTTAATGCATTTGAATCTAAAACGAATTAATCTAAAAATAGTGGAGGAAACAGAGTGAGCTGCGGCAGGAAAGGTACGTGATCCAAATTGCCCAAAACATGAGAATTCAAGTCAAGTCAAGTCAGCTTTACTTATATGGCACTTTTTACAATGCAAATTGTGGCAAAGCAGCTTTACATTAATAATTAGCAAATAATTTTTGGCTGCACAGCAGCTCCCAAAGAAAATGGTGTCATTGTCCAGCTTATTCTATATAATACTGATTCATTCCGTTGCAAAGATCAATAGTTATTAGTCTAGTTAATTTATGTATATCAGCACTGCAGAAAACAGTGATGTAATCGTCCGGTCAGCTCAGTTCGCATACAATGGCGCCACTACAGGCATATCAAAAACACTAATGAACATCAAGCAAGTGTCCCCAACTTAAGCAAGCCAAAGGAAACAGCGGCAAACCAAAAATCCAACAAAAAGGAGAAAAAAACCTTGGGAGAAACCAGGTTCAGTTAGGGATCAGTTCTCCTCTGGCCAACAGTGAACACTTGCCTGATACTCAAGCAGAGTATTCTGATGTCAAAGGAACTGCCTGAAGAGCTCAGAGACAGAATTGTGGCAAGGCACAGATCTGGCCACAGTTACAAAAAAAATTCTGCTGCACTTAAGGTTCCTAAGAGCACAGTGGCCTCCAAAAAATCCTTAAATGGAAGACGTTTGGGATGACCAGAACCCTTCCTAAAGCTGGCTGTCCAGCCAAACTGAGCTATCAGGGGAGAAGAGCCTTGGAGAGAGGTAAAGAAGAACCCAAATATCACTGTTGTAGAAAGTTGTAGAAAGTCAACCATCACTGCAGCCCTCCACCAGTCGGGGCTTTATTGCAGAGTGGCCCGACAGAAGCCTCTCCTTAGTGCAAGACACATGAAAGCATGCATGGAGTTTTAAAAAGAAAAAAAAAAAAAAAAAAAAAAATACACCTGAAGGACTCCAAGATGGTGAGAAATAAGATTCTCTGATAGACCAAGATAGAACTTTTTTGCCTTAATTCTAAGCGGTATGTGTGGAGAAAACCAGGCACTGCTCATCACCTGTCCAATACAGTCCCAACAGTGAAGCATGGTGATGGCAGCATCATGCTGTGGGGGTGTTTTTCAGCTGCAGGGACAGGACGACTGGTTGCAATCAAGGGAAAGATGAATGCGGCCAAGTACAGGGATATCCTGGACGAAAACCTTCTCCAGAGTGCTCAGGGCCTCAGACTGGGCCAACAACTCTGTGACTGTTCTTGAATGGCCCAGCCACAGCCCTGACATAAACCCAATTGAGCATCTCTGGAGAGACCTAAAAATGGCTGTCCACCAATGTTAACCATCCAACCTGACACAACTGGAGAGGATCTGCAACCTCCTTGGTTGGTTGGCAGAGGATCCCCAAATCCAGGAGTGAAATACTTGTTGCATCTTTCCCAAAAAGACTCATGGCTGTATTAGATCAAAATGGTGTTTCTACTAAATACTGAGCAAAGGGTCTAAATACTTAGGACCATGTGATATTTCAGTTTTTCTTTTTTAATAAATCTGCAAAAATATCAAGAATTCTGTCTTTTTCTGTCAATATAGGGTACTGTGTGTACATTAATGAGGGAAAAAAATTAACTTAAATGATTTTAGTGAATGGCTGCAATATAACAAAGCGTGAAAAATTTAAGGGGCTTTGAATACTTTTCATACCCACTGTACTTCCTGGTTCTAGGACTCTACCAGCTGCATTTTGGACCAGCTGTAGTTTGTTCACCAAGCAAGCAGGGCAACTAGTCTCGAGGTCATGAACGCATGAACTAACTGTTCCGCATTTGTCATTGAGAGCATAGGATGTAGTTTAGATATATTTTTAAGATGGAAGAATACTGTTTTACATATTCTAGAAAGGTGGCTTTCCAATGAAAGATTGGTAACAAAGAGGACACCCAGGTTCCTAACTGACGAAGACGACTTAACAGAGCAGCCATGAAGTGTTAGACAGTATTCTAGGTTATTATGTGCTGAAGTTTTTGGTCCAATAATTAGAATCTCTGTTTTTTCTGAATTTAGTTGTAGGAAATTACTAGTCATCCAATTTTTTATATCAGCTACGCATTCTGTTAATTTTGAGAATTGGTAGGTTTCGTCAGGGTGCGAAGAAATATAGAGCTGAGTATAATCAGCGTAACAGTGAAAACTAATGCCATGCTTCCTAATGACATCTCAGCAAGGGTACCATGTACAGAGTGAAAAGCAACGGTCCTAGTACTGAGCCTTGTGGTACTCCATATTTAACTTGTGTTTGAAATGACATCTCTTCGTTTACTACTACAAACTGATAACGGTCACATAAGTATGATTTGAACCGTGCCAATGCAATACCACTAATGCCAACATAATTTGAGTCTATTCAAAAGAATATTGTGGTTGATCGTGTCAAAAGCAGCACTGAGGTCTACAAAAACTAATAGAGAGATACAACCACGGTCTGATGATAAGAGCAAATCATTTGTAACTCTAATGAGAACAGTTTCAGTACTATGGTACGGTCTAAATCCTGACTGGAAAACCTCACAGATACCATTTTTTTCCAAGTAGGAACACAGTTGTGATAATATTGCTTTTCTAGTATTTTTGACAGAAAAGGTAGATTGGAGATCGGCCTGTAGTTGACTATTTCTCTAGGATCAGGTTGTAGTTTCTTAATAAGAGGTTTGATAAAAGGCAGCTTAAAAGTTTTCGGTATGTAACCTAGTGATAAGGATGAATTAATGATCTTAAGAAGAGGATCTATGACCTATGGAAGCATCTCTTTCAATAGCTTAGTAGGTACAGTCTAACATACATGTTGATTTCGATGATTTAACAAGTTTAAACAATTCTTCCTTTCCTATAGCAGCGAATTAAAGGAATTTTCCTCAGGAATACTACAATGCACTGTCTGATGTGATACTGTAGTAGACTCTCTACATGAAATACGAAAAACTTCTAGTTTTGATTTTTTCCAGCTGCGCTCCATTTTTCTGACTACTCTCTTAAGGGCCCGAGTTTGCTCGTCATACCATGGCATTGGACTAATATCCTTAATCTTTTTGAAGCGTAATGGAGTGACAGAGTCTAGAGTGCTGGAAAAGAGAGCATCAATAGTTTCTGTTGCAACATCGAGTTCTTCTAAGTTGTTTGGTTTGCTAAGACAAAAATGATCAGGAAAATTATTTATAAAGCAATTTTTAGTGGTAGAAGTGATGGTTCTACCATATTTGTGGCAGAGAGACTATTTTGCAGCCTTGGTTAAATGTAGCACGGATGAGACTAGATAATGATCTGAGACGTCATCGCTCTGCTGCAGAATTTCAACGGCATCAATATTGATTCCATGTGACAATATTAGATCTAAAGTATGATTACGACAATGAGTGGGTCCTGACACGTGTTGTCTAAATCCAATAGAGTTTAGAATATCTGTAAATGCCAATCCCAATGCGTCTTTTTCATTATCTACATGGATGTTAAAATCACCAACAATAAAGACTTTATCAAAGAATTTGCTGATTTTCGATCGGAGTTAGTATTGACTGTGGATAAAGTCTGTATGGTGCCCTGGTGGCCTGTATAAACACAAATGCCAGCACAAATGTCAAATGAGACTTGTCACTTACACTATATAATGTTACATAAAGCACCATCACTTCTAAAGAATTATATTTGAAAGACTTTTGAGTAATACTGAAGATATTACTATAGATTACAGCAACACCTCCCCCTTCATCTTTCCAACAAGGTTCATGTTGATAATTGTAACCTTGAGGGCTACACACATTTAAAGTAATGTAATCATCTGGTTTTAGCCAGGTTTCTGACAAACACAGCACATCTAGATTATTTTCAGTGATAATATCATTTACAATAAGTGGTTTTGAAGAAAGGGATCAAATATTCAGCAACCCAAGCTTTATCATTTGTTTATCAGTATTATCTGTTTTTAACTTGCTGAACATCAATTAAATTTTTACCCTTAAATGGGTTTGGACGTTTTTTTGCATAGTAATTCGGGGTACAGACACAGTCTTTAGGTGTTAAGTCGTCTTCGTCAGTTAGGAACCTTAGTGTGCTCTTTGATACCAATCTCTCATTTGAAAGACACATTTCTAGCATATGTAAAACCGCATTCTTCCATCTTAAAAATAAATCTAAATTGCAACATATGCTCTCAACGACAAATGCGGAACAGTTAGTTCATGCGTTTATGACCTCGAGACTAGATTACTGTAATGCTCTACTGGGTGGTTGCCCTGCTCGCGTGATAAACAAACTACAGCTGGACCAAAACGCAGCTGCTAGAGTCCTTACTAGAACCAGGAAGTATGAACATATTAGCCCGGTTCTGTCAAAACTGCACTGGCTCCCTATTAAACATTGTATAGATTTTAAAATTCTTGCTAATTAATTACAAAGCACTAAATGGCTTAGCTCCCCAGTACCTGAGTGAGCTCTTAATGCATTATAGTCCTTCGCGTCTATTACGATCTCAGAATTCTGGCCAGTTGTTAATACCTAGAATATCAAAATCAACCGCAGGCGGTAGATCCTTTTCCTATTTGGCACCTAAACTCTGGAACAATCTTCCTAGCATTGTTCGGGAAGCAGACACACTCTGTCAGTTTAAATCTAGACTAAAACCGCATCTATTTAACCTGGCATACACATGACGCACTATAAACTTTTGTCTTCATATCCGTTAAAGGATTGTTAGGCTGCATAGATCAGGTCAGCCGGAACCGGGAACACTTCCTATAACACCAGATGTACTCGGTACATCAGAAGAAGAATGGCGTCCACGCTAATTTTTTGTCTCTCTGCTTATCCCGAGGTTTACCAATTAACGTGATTGGCTGGATCTGGGCCGTGTCCGGGTCGGACGGGGAACCTGTGCCTGTGTGCGGCAGCAATGTGGCCTGTGGTGTCGGCAGGAGACTGTGTTAACTAGCTCATCCTTTGTTAAGACCTTACCGACTCATCAGCCAATGGCACACATCCCAACAAACCGTCCCATACCAGCGTGATCAAAAAGATCTTAAACTAGATGGAACTAGATTAAATATTTTGACTGTTGCGATTCCAAATCGGTTTAATGACCTGTAACTCTGCCTGAGTATCGGACAAGTGTTCACTGTTGGCCAGAGGAGAACTGGCCCCCCGACTAAGCCTGGTTTCTCCCGAGGTTTTTTTCTCCATTTGTTGGAGTTTTGGTTCCTTGCCGCTGTTGTCTTTGGCTTGCTTAAGTTGGGGACACTTGCTTGATATTCAGCGGTGTTTTTGATATGCCTGCATTGGCGCCGTTGTATGCGAACTGAGCTAAGCCGGATGATTACGTCACTGTTTTCTGCAGTGCTGCTATACCTAAATTAACTAGACTAATAACTACTGATATTTGCAACGGAATGAATCAATAATATATAGAATAAGCTGCACAATGACACCATTTTCTTATTAATGTAAAGCTCCTTTGCCACAATTTGCATTGTAAAAAGCGCTACATAAATAAAGATGACTTGACTTGAAAGAGTCTCTACGTGTTGGGATTTATCCGATTTCTGTGACGTGAGACAGCTAGCAGACGGTCGGTTTGGCCAGTCTGTCTGCTCCCTGACCTGGGCCCCAGTTAGTCAAGGTTCAGTTAAGACTATCAGTCCCTCCAGAAAAACGCGGGATTTTTTTGTGATTGTTGCGGGCAAAAATCCTTGATTATGCGGCACGTTTTCTTAAATGCGATGGAATATGCGGGATATTTTTGCAATTTTATGCGATGAAATTGCGGGAACTTGCAAAAACTGCGGTTTTTGATGCAAAAGAGGAAAAAAAGGGGATATTTGAAAAAATGCACACCACCCCAGGAGGGATGAATACCATCTCTTTTCAACAGGTCAGGTCTGCCCCAAAAACTTTTCCAATTGTCTATAAAACCTATATTATTCTGTGGACACCACTTAGACAGCCAGCCATTGAGTGATGATAAGTCTACTAATTATTATCTCATCACTCCTACGAGCAGGAAGGGGTCCAGAACAAATTACAGTGTCTGACATCATAAGTGCGAGTTCACACACCTCTTTAAATGTTAGTTTTGGTGATCTCCGAGTGGCAAAGTCGAACATTTAGTGCCGATGTGAATGATAATCTTACAGTATTTCTGATTAGCATTAGCCAGAACTTTTAAATTTGCTTTGATGTCAGGCGCTCTGGCTCCCGGCAAACATGTGACTATGGTGGCTGGTGTCTCTATTTTCACATTCTGTGTAATAGTATCGCCAATAACTAGGGCACTTTCAACACGATTCTCAGTGAGTATGTCACTGAGTGGGGAGGACCTGTTTGATGTTCTAAACGGAAACGGAACTTTTCCACTGGTTGCACTGGTGCTACCAATTTTCTCAGTTGGTCGCACCTTTTTTTTTCTTTTTTTGATACAACAATTTTAATCAATGCATGCTTGATGAATAGCTGTCTTAATCTTAAATATATTAAATCACAGTGCCTGATGGCCGATATAAATCTGTTATGTATAATTTATATTTATTTTAATTCATATTTAATAAATTAGAAATATGAAAAGTATGAATTAATCAAAATATTTAGATCGTGTTTCCAGTGAAGCTGAACCGAAGTCTGAATTCACTTCAAACGGATCAACTGTCACGCACAGAATACACGCGTTCACGCAGGTTACAAACACTTCAGAAAAATCTCACTTTTGTATTTGAATAAATTTGCCAAGTCTGTGCATTTTCAGCGCACCAGTGGTTACGCAACATAAGCAATGATGCTGTGTTTGAATTTTCGTGACAGAGACGTGCTTGTATACATTACCTTGACAAGACTATTTCACATTAGTGCAGGCCAAACATTCTCTCGCAGCCTATAGAGGAACCCTGGTCAAAGCCATTGCTGTTGAAGTAGTGCCTTTCTACCTGTGCTCTCATCAGTTGTGTCTGTATGCTGGCTCGTCCTTTCCACCAGCATCCTTGAACTCCAAACTTTGCTTTTTTATGATTATTATTCAGCTATTAACCTTTTCATTTTTATAAGGCTTAATCCCTAAATTTCCTGGATTCCTAATTGGCGCGTTTCATCATCATTGAGCAATGTGCGTGTACATTCGCTCTCTAGCGGTTAATAAACAGAACTGCATGTGTCTTGCGGAAGAACATTGTAGCCGGAACTACTTCTCTCTGTTTGTGTATGACGAGTCACGCAGGTACTGTGATACTGTGAGCCGAGCCGAGCCCAGTCTGAAACAGTCCGAATATAAACGCTTATTATAGGCGCACCGTAGTGATTCAGGATAAGACAAAAACACGGTTTGGAAAATGGATTCATGATGTACTCGTTCATTATATAAATTGTTCAATTTGAATACAAAACAGTTACAAACGGCAGCAGCTGCTGATACCTCGTTCTGTTACACATGCACAAATAACATGATCATGCACTCGCACAAATGCGACCACATAAAATTAACTCGCACATCCTGAAAAAAGGTTGCATATGCGACCATTTTGGTCGCAGTTTGGAACCCTGCTATTCACACAGATATGGGACGCATGTCTAAATAAGCATTGAAATATCAGGTTTTAAATCATGCAAGTCAAATCTAAAACAAATATTCTCCGTTTATGTAATCGGTTTGGAAAAAGAGAGATGGCAGTCATTCGCGAGTCAGCTCATTATCCTGTAATGCAACCACACCCACGGAGAGCGCACACTATTCAAACACAAATTCTGAGGCGATTAATGTAACAGAGAGAAAATGCCCACATCAGCGCTGGACAATGTATCAACCTTAGTCAGTTATGTACAGTACTGTGCAAAAGTTTTAGGCAGGTGTGAAAAAATGCTGTAAAGTAAGAATGCTTTCAAAAAGAAACTTGGTAATAGATTATATTTATCAATTAACAAAATGCAAAGTGAGTGAACAGAAGAAAAATCTAAATCAAATCCATATTTGGTGTGACCACCCTTTACCTTCAAAACAGCATCAATTCTTCAAGGTACACTTGCACAAAGTCAGGGATTTTGTAGGCATATAGTTAGGTGTATGATTAAACAATTATACCAAACAGGTGCTAATGATCATCAATTCAATATGTAGGTTGAAACACAATCATTAACTGAAACAGAAACAGCTGTGTAGGAGGAATAAAACTGGGTGAGGAACAGCCAAACTCAGCTAACAAGGTGAGGTTGCTGAAGACAGTTTACTGTCAAAAGTCATACACCATGGCAAGACTGAGCACAGCAACAAGACACAAGGTAGTTATACTGCATCAGCAAGGTCTCTCCCAGGCAGAAATTTCAAGGCAGACAGGGGTTTCCAGATGTGCTGTCCAAGCTCTTTTGAAGAAGCACAAAGAAACAGGCAACGTTGAGGACCGTAGACGCAGTGGTCGGCCAAGGAAACTTACTGCAGCAGATGAAAGACACATCATGCTTACTTCCCTTCGCAATCGGAAGATGTCGAGCAGTGCCATTAGCTCACAATTGGCAGAAAACAGTGGGACCCTGGTACACCCATCTACTGTCCGGAGAAGTCTGGTCAGAAGTGGCCTTCATGGAAGACTTGCGGCCAAAAAGCCATACCTCCGACGTGGAAACAAGGCCAAGCGACTCAACTATGCACGAAAACACAGGAACTGGGGTGCAGAAAAATGGCAGCAGGTGCTCTGGACTGATGAGTCAAAATTTGAAATATTTGGCTGTAGCAGAAGGCAGTTTGTTCGCCGAAGGGCTGGAGAGCGGTACACGAATGAGTGTCTGCAGGCAACAGTGAAGCATGGTGGAGGTTCCTTGCAAGTTTGGGGCTGCATTTCTGCAAATGGAGTTGGGGATTTGGTCAGAATTAATGGTATCCTCAATGCTGAGAAGTACAGGCAGATACTTATCCATCATGCAATACCATCAGGGAGGCATCTGATTGGCCCCAAATTTATTCTGCAGCATGACAACGACCCCAAACATACAGCGAAAGTCATTAAGAACTATCTTCAGTGTAAAGAAGAACAAGGAGTCCTGGAAGTGATGGTATGGCCCCCACAGAGCCCTGATCTCAACATCATCGAGTCTGTCTGGGATTACATGAAGAGAGAGAAGCAACTGAGGCTGCCTAAATCCACAGAGGAACTGTGGTTAGTTCTCCAAGATGTTTGGGCCAACCTACCTGCCGAGTTCCTTCAAAAACTGTGTGCAAGTGTACCTAGAAGAATTGATGCTGTTTTGAAGGCAAAGGGTGGTCACACCAAATATTGATTTGATGTAGATTTTTCTTCTGTTCACTCACTTTGCATTTTGTTAATTGATAAATATAAACTATTAACATGTCTATTTTTGAAAGCATTCTTACTTTACAGCATTTTTTCACACCTGCCTAAAACTTTTGCACAGTACTGTACATCGTTCTGAGATGCGGTGAGGAATGATTCTGGAAGAAAACCACTTTCAATTTGATTTCGATGGAGGATTAACTTGATCAAGCTAATGATCGTGAATAGTAAGTTTTTTTTTTTTATTCTTAAGTTCTAATCACGATATAAACTGTATGTGAATATGAAACATGAACATGACATGTCATAGAGGTAAATGAATGTTTAGACGATTTCTTTGGCCTGTTTTGATCAGTATGTGAAGTGTTTACGGAGAAATAGTGTGCATGATCACAAGATGTGCAATAATATGCATGCATAAGATCACAAAAATCATGTTTTCTGTTCAGAGTGGACATTACAATAGCTGATATGATCTTGTTAGCGTGCTCACAGAGGTTGTTTTTTTATCTCACAGATTTGAGAATCATAGTGACCAGACATTTGCCCAAATTGGACTGCATCTACATGATACTGAGACTGGAAGCAGGAAAATGTGTGTTTTATTTCTGTTTTTGTTTGTTTGTTTGTTTTTTTCTCTCCAGTGCAGAAACACCAAATGCCAGGTATGTGATGCTCACTTCTATCTCTGAACAGGATTTATTTACAGATATAGCTGTCTACTCAAAATGTGTCTGACTCTCATTTAACTATATTTTAAATAAACTACAAAAAAATGATATTTCTTTTGTCATTGCATTCTTTCTTAGGTCACTCAGTCACATTCCTGACTGAATGGCTCATTAGGAGCAGGGCCTTAAGCTCCACAGGTGTGAATCACTGTATATTCATGAAGATTCATGAAGGTTCACACCTCCTCACATACAGCCATCCTGAACAAAAAGAGTCTTAGAAATTTAAAATCAATACATTGTTTTATTGTTTGACATTGAATGATTTTTACATCACTTTGAAGCTAAAAAGTTTCTTCAAAACTAATGCATATATGTAATTCTCTCAAAAATACAAATGTGTACTTGTTGATCACATATTATTGTAGCCTAGTTTCTGTTGAATCCAGTGGTGTGAGACTTTTGTCATTAACCCCTAAAACCCAAATTGTTCTGCCGGCAGGCAACTTTGAATAAATCCTAAGTACTGCAGAGTTATTTACTGAAAAGTAAAAAAAATATATAGATTTTAATAATGAGGTTTTTTTTACTATTATGTACGTCAATGTGTCAAAAGCAGCATATAGCTCAGATAATCATGTGTTATATGTCATTTGAAAGGTCTCATGGAGTAGAATACAACGAGCATAATTGTTTTGGGCTTTGACTAAACTTGAGTGATTATTTTGTACGTAAAACCCCACAATACCCAAATGTAAAAAAACTAACTGATGCAGCATTTTTGTCATTTAGCATCATCATTATTTACAGCAAATTCTCATGATTAAAATGAATCCAACATAATCAAAATCCAATGAAGCGACCACGAGATATCAATCACGACACATAAACCCCCACAGGTTCACATCTGCTATAGCTAAAACTAAAATTGTAGCTATCAAGTGGCATTTCAAAATACAACTTCATGAAAAGGGCATAGATTGTGGAAAATGGCACATCATTACTTACAGTGGATGCTCCCGATTGAAATGAGTCCAAGATTAACAAAATCCCATGCGTGGATCACGAGCTACTCCACGTGAAAGTGCGACTTTAAAAATACCCACAAGGCGGTGACGAGGGCTAAACAAAAAAGGCCACCTTGATGCCAAACGCTCCAACTTTTGAACACTATATAGACCTGTATCCGGATATCTAATTTGTGGTGATCCCATGAAGAGGAATATAACCAAAAAGAATTTTCCTCCTACCTCATTTCATTTCTGAGTTATTGCATGTCATATATGAAATATTTGAAATATGAAATGAGCAAACTTTTATTTTTTGTATTTTATCAGCAGTTTCTCAGCAAGACATTGTCCGAATTTAATTTTTTTTTAATTTAAAAAAGTAAAAATGATCTTTCAAATGATACCAACCTTTTGACTCTCCTTGCAAGAGATTGAGTTAAGAGTCATTATTTCTGTGCATGTCAAAAATAAGATAAAAAAATTAAAAATTTGTTCCAAATGCTGTAACTTTTGAAAACTATCCGATCACCACAAAATTTGAGCCAGATACAGCTCACATATAGAGGAACATCACAAAAAAGAATGAACTCGCTACCGTATTTCCTTCATTTTAAATTCCTTTTTAAATTAGAAATATATAAAAAAATTCATTTTTTCCAAATTGTTTTTGCTGTTTATTTGCAGTTTCTCAACATGAGAATGTCAAAATTTAATTTTTATTTAAAAATGTAAAAACTTTCCTGTCAAACAATATCCACCTTTTGATTCTCCTTACTATAGTTTTGGAGTTACGAGTCTTTACTTTTTGTGTCACTCAGAAAAAAAAAAAGAAGTCTGAAAATACCCTTAGGGTTAAAAGGGTTAATATGTTTATAAGCAACTGAAAAAAGCACAAATGTCAGGGCATGTAAAACTACCCCAGGATCCCAAATCAGCCTCAGACCCCAGAGGGTTAAAGAACTGATCAAAGTTGTAAAACAGACACACACACACACACACACACGAATAAGAAAGAGTGAGTCTGAGGGAATGGGATGTACAGTGAGACAGAGATTCAGAAGATTTAACAACATTTTAAACAACATCTTTGATAATAACTAAATATACATGCCAGTAGAGTATGGGAAAACATTGATTAAAATACAAATTATTGTACTTTAAAGCTGTTCAGAATTGTATCTAACCTTGTTTAAAAATAACCCTATAGTCCCATCTTATAGTCCCCATCTATTTCACGTCCACAAACAGATAGTCAATCTGCAAATTAAGTTAAACATACAAAATTGATTACAAAAAACACGTTTGAATATCTTATTAAATGTTAGTATTACTGTATATAGAAATAAGCAGTGTATAATTCAGGAGGATATTGTTTGTGTCATGAATTAATCTCAAAATACAACATTTTAAAGAAAGTAAATTAATTAAAGAAACTAAAAATTGTATATGGGTGGATGACGTGACATACAATTCTACTGTCCATGATGATGTACACTAATAAAAAAAATGGTTTTTGTTAAAAATATATATCTTTATGTTGCTCCCTCTTGACAGATATTTAGGACACAATACCATTACCTTTAGTTGTTGTTTTTAAAGACTACAACTTCAATTTTAATTATAAAAAACAAACAAATTGTGGTGTGTGTCCGTCCTGTCATGTGTGACCTTGTATACTTTTATATTAATAATATATATATAATAAAAATTATGATATTTATTTAGTTTAAAAGTGAGAAATAATTAAGTTTTTTTAGACATAGAAAGTGTTGTTGTATGTGTTTATGATTTTTAAAGAGGAAGTTGGGCATATATTTTTTGTCCGTTTAAAATGGGGATCATATGTGTGACATTTTAATTTTAATTTTAAAATTTATTTGATATCATGGACATCACAAAGGCCACAAGGCACACACTCCCAGGAAGTAGCAGTCCAAGTGCAAAGAAAGGTTAAGAGGTGGTTTTGAGATTTTTTTTTTTTTTTATTTTTTTTTTTTATTTTTAAGAGTAATTTCTGTATTTTTTTGTTTTCACTGTTGGTCAATATGGTTTGAAAAATTTATTTGTTTTTAAATGATTTTATTTTTTAAATGTTTTTTTATTTTTTCTTAATAAAATCATTGGAATGCTTTTATATATTATGCTGCTTTATTTATTTTAGCTTTTGTTTGTTTTGAGCTATATATGTTAACTGAACAAAATAATGTATGGTGAACTGTATCATATGGTGTGACCGTTTTTCCAAGTCACACCATATGATGCATTTACACACCACAATTTTAATATTTACATTTTTTTTTTAATGATAAATTTACAAAAAATTAAAAAAAATAAATAAAAAAAAATAATAAATAATAAATAAATTAAAGTAATTTTATTAAATTTTTATATTAAATTTTACCATGTTTTCCAATTGTTGTATTGCTTTTGCCATTTATTCACCATTGTTTGTGTGCAATGCATTGTCTAATTCAGGCAGAAATGTCAAGACACAAGAATACAGATGAAAAACCAAAAATGAAGGACAAAAAAGAGAGGAGAGTCCTTGGGAGGAAAGAGAAAAAGAGTAAAGAGACCATGCAGAGAGAGACAAGGAAAAAAAAGAATGAAGAAGGATGAAAGTCACCTGCAACAACCTGCATAGTTTAAGAGGATACACTTAGATACTATAGCAAGATGGTGCTACTATAAAAAAACTTCATTAAAAATTAATTAGATTATATATATTTTTAAAAAGAACAAAAAAAGAAAAAAAAAAAAAGAAGAAACTTAACATTCATTCCTGCATCCCTCAAGAGGGGAAGAAAAGAGAAGAAAACTCAGATGTGCAAGATATGCACAAAAGAAAAAAAGAAAAAGAAAAAGAAGAAATGAGAGAGATGTGGAGAAAAGCCCAAAATCAAAAAAAAAAAGATGAAAAGAAAACATGAACTGGCAATGACATCCCACCTCTTCTCTTGAGTCCACAATTGAATTCTCCTCTGCTTCTGTCTCCTCAATGCCCCCCACCAGAGCCTTCTGTCCCTTCTCCTGAGTTTCCACCCACATTCCTAATGTGTGTCCCCCAAACAGTAATCTAAGGAAGTCAAGATCAGGCAAAGGTGAAAAAACTGAAAGAAGAAAAAACCAAAAAAAGAAAAAGACAAAAAACAAAAAAAAAAAAAAAAAAAAAAAATAAAAAAAAAAAAAAAAAAGAAAGAAAAACTCCTAATGCAAAAAAAGGTGAAAAGAAAAAAAAGAAAAAAAAAAAAAAGGGCAAAAAGCAAAAAAAAGGAAGTGAGAGGAGAAAAAAGGTGAAAAAAAAAAGGAAACAATTGGAAAAAAAAGACAGGAAACAAGAAAAATTGGAAACAAGGTTGAAAAGAGAAGAAAAGACAAGAACAAAACAAAAACAGAAAAAACCACAAAAAAAAAGAGAGGCAACACTTCAACATTAAGACAAGTTACAAAACTCCACCAAATTCACAACATACAAAACTCACAAAACAAACATGGATCCAAATAAAACCCAATGATTGCAACCCTTAAACAAAAGGCTTCTGATTTCAAAAAAATCAAAAAGAGGACTAATATCAATCAAAAAGAGAACAGAACAATCTAACTCAAAATAAAGTGCTTCAAAAATAACTGCTGCAACAACTGCAACAAACAACCAGTCTTGTTGCAGGAGATTGCATGTTCAGAGAGCATAATCCTGCAGAGAGGAGTTTCATGGAAAGCAATAGAGGAGAGGAAAATAGTTCAGTGAGAGAAAAAAAATCTGAGAAGGCAATCAGAGAGAAAAAAAAGAAGAAGAGAAAAAAAAGAATCAAAAGGAGATCAAAAAGAAAAAAAAGAAACAGGTGGAAAGGAAGACAAGGAGGAACAAAGAGTCAATCAAGAAAACTTCATTCTCATTCAAAACCAGTTCAAACTGACAAAATAAGGGCTTCAATGAAATCAATGAAAATTGCACTTTCAAGAGAAATTCAAAACAAAGAAGAATGCAGCAAAGCAAAACTATGGTTCAGGAACACATGGGAAACAGGCACACAACAAGGTTAGCAACAGTATGTGAAAACTATAACTGGCAGAGGTTCAAGCTGGAAGCTGCAACTTACAA
The DNA here is from genome assembly GCA_037194245.1 of Opsariichthys bidens. NCBI lineage: Eukaryota > Metazoa > Chordata > Actinopteri > Cypriniformes > Xenocyprididae > Opsariichthys > Opsariichthys bidens. The sequence continues at coordinate 1,131,788 of CM074294.1, forward strand.
GCGCAGTCTAGAAGGAGGTGTGGGCCAGTGTGGGCAGGGAAATAATGGCACTACCATGAGCAAAAAAACCAAGAGTGATCACTTTTACTCAGGCCAGCAACATAAATGTGATCAATAGCAGTATCCAGTATTTTGATCGTGGAGCATGCCTTGCATCGATGGTCATGCATTGGTCACTGTTTCTTTCTGAGTCACACTTTTCATAGGAACTTCTCTGGAGGTTTCCTGATGCAAACTGTCATGGGTTCAACAGTATGCGAAGCTCTGAGCTGGAGGAGGACGGACTACAAGCCCAGAGAGATGGAGAACATCAAGCGCATTTAGAAAAAGGAGATTCAACTAAACAAAAGTGGTTGAATGATAATACAAACCAAAAAATTAAGGAAACACTGACACACAAAGTTGAGCACCCTGAAGTGCGCACCACCAACCCAGAGCTTCCTTAACCTTTGCTTTGCTCTACTTCTCACCCATGCTCCTCTAAAACAGTTGCTGGACTTGTGTTGAACAATCCCTTGCCTATCAAGTGCGATGTTCTTCACAGTGCACAAAGTGCGAAGAGGTGTAAGTGAGGTGCCAGCTCCAGCATCCAGATGCACCCTGTTACAAAGTTGGCTGCAGAAAATTACCAAAGTTTCTAAAGGAACAGTGGCCAGTGGGTGCAATGAAAGTGTACACAACTCCATTTAGATAGTTGACTTCGAAACAAAGAATGAGAGCCATACGTGGGCTCCACGATGAAGAAGAGTACAAGTTTATGTTCCAACTAACAAGATGAAGGCAAAATAATAGAGGATAATATTGCACAACTGCAGGCAAATAATAGATATATCATAACAGAGAAACATTGGTGTGAACAATATCTTCTTCTGGCCAAATGATATCTGACCTGTATATGTTTTAAAATGTTGTGAAAAAATTTTGCAAAATATCTGATTTTATTTGATCTTCACAGGTTAGCTTCCACTGATCAGATGGATTGAATGGCTGAAGTTTAATATGTGTTTATCTTTGTTATCAGTTGCTTTATATCTTAGTTTATTTTAATTAAACATTCATTTTATTATGTTTAATGTTTATCACATGGGTATCCGTTATTTTAATTTTATAAGTTGTATGAAACATTTGACTAATTTGTTTATTGAATGTTCTTTTTAATGTTGTTTGAATATTAAACTTTGAGTTTTCTTATTTCTTTAAATTTTAAAATCATTTAAAATGTTGTTATTGAGTTTGAATTTTCATTTTAAATGTATTCATTTGAATTGGTTGATAAAATTTTTTTTTAATTTATAAAATGTTTGGTTTTTAGTTAAAAAATATTACTGTTAATTAATTGAATTAATGTGTTGTTATGCATATAATTATTGAATTGAATTGAAAATTGTGTGTTGTGGTAAATTTTAAAATAGTGTGACACTGTAAAATGTGTCATAAAAACGTTCAAAATATAAACAGAAAAAAGTAATTTTTTAGTTATAATGGATTAAAAAGAGATTTGTAAAAAAAAAGAAATAGTATTATAAAAAAGTTAAAAAAGGCTGCTGAGATTAAATCTTTTTGTCAATAAGAGTTAGAATAATAATAAAAAAAATATAATTTTTCTCTTTTAAAGGTTGTCTTAAAATAAATAAAAAATAATAAATAATGAATAATTATTTAATGGGGAAATTTAAATAAAATAAAATATAATATTTTTTATATTTTTAAAAAAAATTGTTTATGATTAAACATAATTATGAAATAATTTTTTTTAAAATTAAAGTTCATTTCAACAAAATGAATATTTAACTTAAAAAACCTTTTAAATTTTTTTTATGATTCAATTTCATAATAATCAAACAAACAAAACAAAACCTAATATTTGAAATAAAAAATAAAAAAAATTTCAGGCTTATATGTCAACCACCACCATATTTTTTTTTACATCATCTTTGTTCAATGCCAAAAAACACAATCCCTAATTTATTTTAAAGTCTAACAATGACATTACAAGAATTTTTTTTTTTTTTTACAGTTTTTGTTAAAAAAACGTCGTCGTCTTCAACCGTTTAAAAATAAGTATATGCTGCCTGCCCTCTATTTTTTTTTATATATATGATTTTGAATGTGAATTAATTTTATCTTAAACATAAGAGCAGTTATCTGCCTAATTTTACCTTACACACTTATTAAAATAAAAAAAATGCATTAAAATGCATTTATGTAAAATATTTGTCATATATTGAAATAAAAAGGGAGAATATTTCAGTTATTGGAAAATATAAGTCAAGTTATTTTCTTTTTTCTGTGCTTTCTTTAAACCTTCACCATGGCAACACTACTCGAGATTTACTATAATAATTTGCAATTTAGCATTTTCAGTATGTTGTCATTACGTTCAGAAAGTTGTGGCAATTGCAGGAATCCCCCAAGAAGAGTAGTTCAAAATTCAGAGCTTGATTAATCAAAATATCCACATTCAAACCAAAATTATCTGACTACCTGTTGGTTGGAGCTAATGACTGTAAATAAGAAAGTTGTCTGGCTTAATGAGAATATGTGTACAGAGTTTGATGACTGAAGGTTAAACTAACCCCCCTCAGTTGTCAAAAGATGGCGCTATAGAGCCCCTCCTCCACACCCGTTTTTAAGGCTTAGCCCTTGACAATCCTGGCGTGTGTTGAGTTTCATGCAATTTGAAGCATGCTAAGAGTCTCAAAAGCATCCAAAACAAATATTGAAGTTTGAGGTGTTGCTATGGCAAAAGTTTTTGAAATATCAAAAATCTTTTAACAGGTCTACATTCACCATGTCTTGACATTATTCTGGTGAAGTTTGAAAAAAATAAGGTAAAATAAGAGGGTGATCTCAAAGCACTTTGAAAGTGGCACATTTCCTGCTGCCAGTTGGTGGCGCTATAACTTTGACTCACAATAGTAGCATCCATGTGCTCGGCCTCCTACAACGAACACACAGCTGAAGTTTCATAAAAATCAATGGATGTATGCAGAAGTTATAATAATAAAATTATCAGTATTCTTTAAAAAAAAAAAAAAAAAAAAAAAGTTGAAATTATGCAAACTGATGACTTTAACAAACGTACAGACAATCGATTAACATCCTCAGACAGTTACAGTCGGACATTTGGTCCTCACTAGTCAAAATGAGGACACACACACACAGACACACACAAACACACACTTGTGTGTCAAAACATAGCATATAGCAAACTACTCTGAGGCTGGTGAAAACACATTCTACCGAATCCCACACCATGTTTGCTTGGAGTATGTGAAGTTGAGGACAAAACAGAGCCTTGCTCCTTTCACTTTGAAGCATGCATCACATTCAAACCAACACACTAAGCCACACTTATTGATATTTTGATTGCAACATGATAAATTGTGCAGCTCAACTTATTATTGGATACATTTGTGTGAAGTTGTCTTTTAAACAACTAATAGAGTTACGATTCATTTCCCAAGCAGTGGAAATACTTCATCTTAACTTTCCTGCATTAAACAGTAGGGGTGTGACGAGACGAGACGAGAGACGAGACACGAGATTGGGTTCACGAGACGAGATTTTTATAGTATTTTTAAGAAATCCTCAATAATGAAACGTATGAAGGGAAAATAGTCTTTTATTCAACTAAAATCATAAAATGCAAAAATGTTGGTGCATTTGGAAATCAACTTGTAATGCATGTCATTTTACTTCTATTTTAATGAACTGTTTGCAGTAAAACAACATGCAAACACTGCTAAATGTTGCTACAAAATCAACCAATTGTTTTCTGCCCTGTATAATTTCACACGAGAAAGAGATTTTCTCACTGAAATTCTTTCTATAGATTGAACATAAAATAAACAATATAAATAAAATAAACATAAAAATAAAAAATTCAAATTACACTTTAAGTGTCACTTTAACTGCAGTACAAAGTTGACCATTTCCCAGTCACTATTGATTGTGTGGCTGTAACTGTTATATAGCTCTGCGTACACCGAGAAGTCCAGCCGTCAGCAGTGATAGCGATGCTTTCTGCCTCTTTAGGGGTCGTTCACATATCGCGCCTAAAAAAGCGTGTAAAGCGCGGCCGCGTCGCTTCCTCCTTCTTTTGCAAGCGTTCGGGAGCTCGCGCTTCTGTAGCGTCTGTCGTTGATATGCAACCATGAACTGTGCTCTCCACGACCATCGCTTGGTTCTTGTCACATGACAAGACATTCTGAAATGTTTTCATCTCGCCGCGGCACAGGCGCGCCAGGAAAAAAACGAGCGCGCGATATGTGAACGGCCCCTAAGAGTCTGTACAACCTTGGCCGAGGTGTACGGCATAGTTTTCTTACAATGTTTACACATTGTTTGTGTCTTGTGTGTTATTCTTGCGCCAAAAACCAAAATGTTTCCACACAAACGATTTGAAAGTGGCGGGGGCATCTTGAATAATAATTTCACCCTCACACTGATAGCACCACGAGACAACTTTTCAACTCGACGAGAAATTTCGTCACGTTTTAGTGTCTGTTGATTAGGTAACTTACCAGTCCTAAGCAAACTGCTCCTGTGCCGTACAATTGTCGCAGGGTAACAAACCTCATCAACCACCTTAGAAGCCACCATAAAATACATTATCAACGCAATGCCATATTCGCCTTGCTCTCAAAGACACGCGGAAATAACGTGTTTCAACTTAGCCAAGGATATTTGTCCAATAAACATCGTAAGCAATGAAGGGTTTAAATAAATGACTGCCGCACTTGACAAAAGAAATAGCATATCCTCACGCAACTATTTTTCTGACTGCCTGTGCTGTATGCGAAATACCGACTGGAAATGGAACGAGAAATTCACAGTGCTGAATATTTTGCTGCCACAACCGACTTGTGGTCAAGTAGAACTACGGAGCCGTATCTGGGCTTTCATGTTCATTTTATTGACAGAGTTTGAAATAAAAATCAAGCTTTTGCAAACTTCATTGTTCCCACAAGACCATGCCGCGGAATCTATTGCAACGCGCCTCAAAGAAGCGATTTCTGCGTGGGGTTTGATTGAGGAAAGACTTGTCTGCATGATAACAGACAACGCATCTAATATGATCAGGGCAGCATCTCTGAATAACTGGACGAGACTACATTGCTCTGGACATAGACCTCACTTAGCTAATGGTATGTTATTTTAACATTTTTCCCTAATGTAGTGTAACTACTTCGCCCATTATAAAGATATTACAGTGGCACCTAGCGTCATACAGTATATTCAGCCTATTCTCCCAAACAGAGATTTAAAAGTTTACGATAAAGCGAGCGATATTTGGCTGGTCATACAATACTATATGTGAACATATGTGCACCCAGTAGAATTTAGAAAAAGGCAGTGTTTACTGATAAATAGTCTCATGTAGGTGTACATACTTTGTAAACATTTTTAAAAATTGTCACATTAAAATAATGTTTGTTAGCATTAAAATACATTAGGTATCATAAGCTAATGATAAGTAATAAATCTGGATCAGTATTTTATGTTTTTATTAATTTATGTTTTGTTATATATCAGGGCTCCAGACTAACTTTTCCACTGGTTGCACTGGTGCTACCAATTTTTTCAGTTGGTCGCACCAGCACATGATTTGGTCGCACATTTTTTTTTTTTTTGCTACAACAATTTTAATCAATGCATGCTTGATGAATAGTACTTTTAAATATTAATATTTAATATTAAGATTAATATTAATCTTAAATATATTAAATCACAGTGGCTGATGGCCGATATAAATCTGGTATATATATCTATAATTTACATTTATTTTAATTCAAATGTAATATTATATGTATATTTGATCGCGTTTCCCGTGAAGCTGAACTGAAGTCTGAATTCATTTCACACAGATCGACTGTCACCCGTTCACGCGGGTTACAAACACTTCAGAAAATCTCACTTTTGTATTCGAATAAATCTGCAAGGTCTATGAAATTAAATGTTAATTAGATATTCAGAGATTTGTTTTAATGATATAGATGTGTATTTGCTGAATGTTTAATTTAAATGAGAAAATATTAGCCTTTAGTTTGCCTTTCTGTAACTAATAATATAAAAGCAAACAATGTACTTTCTCACATACAGTTTACTTTCTTTCTTTGTTGCGGTTGGTCAGACAAAATAAAACATTTTAGTCCATTCACATTTGAGTCTATTTTGTCTAGTCAGTTTGAGTCTCTGACAGACTAACTGCGCGTGACCACTGGAGCGGAGCGCGAGCATTTTCAACGCACCAGCGGTTACGCAATGAAAGCAATGATGCTGCGTTTGAATTTTCGCGACAGAGACGTGCTTATATACATTACCTCGACAACACTATTTGACATTAGCGCGGGCCAAACATTCTCTCGCGGCCTATTGAGGAACCCTGGTCTAAGCCATTGCTGTTGAAGTAACTTAATGCTTTTCTACCTGTGCGCTCATCATCATGTGTCTGTATGCATGGCTCGTCCTTTCCACCAGCATCCTTCAACTCCAAACTTTGTTTTTTTTTTATGATTATTATTCAGCGATTAACCTTTTCATTTTTATATGGCTTAATTCCGAAATTTGGTGCGTTTCATCATCATTGTGCAATGCGCGTGTACGTTCGCTCTCTAGCGGTTAATATATAGAACTGCATGTGTCTTGCGGAAGAACATTGTAGCCGGAACTACTTCTCTCTGTTTGTCTATGACTAGTCACGCAGGGACTGTGATACTCCGCAGCGCAGCCGAGCCCAGTCTGAAATAGTCCGAATATAAACACTTATTATAGGCGCACCGTAGTGATTCAGGATAAGACAAAAACACGGTTTGGAAAATGGATTCATGATGTACTCATTCATTATAAAAATTTTGTTAATTTTGAAAGCAAAACGGTTACGGACGGCAGCAGCTGCTGCTGATACCTCGTTCTGTTACACACGCGCGAATAACATGATCATGTACTCGCACAAATGCGACTATATAAAATTTTTACTCGCACATCGTTAAAAAAAGGTCGCATATGCGACCATTTTGGTCGCAGTCTGGAACCCTGTATATATATATATATATATATATAATAAGATATACATATATATAGCTGTAATAAAAATACTGAAAAAAAAAGAAAGTTCTGAAGTGAAATAAAAGTTATTAACCAACAGAATAATCGTGATTAAAATTTTGTGGAAAATAATCGTGATTATCATTTTTCTTGTTATCGTGCAGTCCTAATATAGCCCTATTACTATTGTAGTACTAGAATACTTTTGTATGGTTTAATGTAGGTCTTTAATGTACTACTACTACTACAATAATAATTTAATGCATTATATTTATACAACTACTATTTTTTGAAGAAATAATCACAATTTTTCATTCATGTTTAAATTAACAGTAATTTGGAAAATAAAATGAAACCGAAACTGAAGAATATAAAAGTTTAGAGCCCTACATATTGAATTGCATAGCATCATGTTTTTTTCCCATTGCATCATATTGTATTGAATCAAATCGAAATCGTATCGCATCGGTAGCTGCTTCATATGCATCTTAAGATGTATTGTATTGTTGGCTATGTATCGAGATGCACATCACATGGGCACATCCCTAATGTGCACACTAAAACTGTGTCCTGTGCACTGCGAATCTGCTTGCTCCATGCTCCTGCGTTAGAAATTCATTGGCTTCTGGATTAAACACTGTCAAAAGTGATCAACCAATAACAGTAGACAGCTGATCGATGAAAATGCTATGGCATTTTTCATTAAAATAACAGCATGCTATACAAGCACTATAACTGAAGCGAATGAGATAAGTGAGAGAGGAGCCGGGTACAAGTCACTTCGCTGTCGAGACAAGCGAGTGAAAACGCGCAGCTGACGTTATTGCCTATGCCGCTGGTAACAAAACGGATCGGAAAGACGTGAGACTGACCGGCTAGTCACCGATCAGGTCCAATCATGTGGGAAATTGGCTGATCAATCGGTGCATACTACAAAAGACTGCTCATCAAGTTTGGCAGCAGTTATACGCAGACTCAGATATTTAGTTTTTATATATGACAAAAATAGGGAAAAAGCAAACATTTTGAAAATGCTGGTTCTACATATTGGTAAAGAATTATCACAAAAAATTATTACAGGTGCAAGACACAATGGAGTCAAAGTTTTGGAGTTTTTTAATGGCTTAAACCTTCCAACAGTTTTGAGCTTCTGCCTGAGATGACACCATGTTTGAGCACCTGGTATAGTTGAGTGGAATAGGTCTGGTTTCTAGAGCAGCTTGTCAATTTTTCATTAAATGAGGCTGTCTGTGACAGAGAAACAAAACACATGAAGTGGGTCAGTGCAATGATATGTCGTTTTAGTATCAACATTGCGATGTGGTATCCACAATAATTACATCAGGGTTCCAGACTGCGACCAAAATGGTCGCATATGCGACCTTTTTTTTTAACGATGTGAGGAGTAAAAATTTTTATATTCATAGTTGTGTCGAGTACATGACATGATGTCATGTTATGTGTAGTGTGTAACAGAACGACGTAGCTGCGCAGCTGCTGCGTCCGTACCGTTTTGCTTTCAAAAATTAACAAAATTTATATAATGAAATGAGATGAATCCATTTCAATTTTTTTTGTTTTTGTTTTTGTGAATTTCCTGAATCACTACGGCACGCCTATAAATAATTATTATTATTTGGCGGGCTCGCTCTGGGGATGGCTGCGCTCTGCGTGCGGGAGTATCACAGTCCCTACACAAACACAGACAAGTAAGATGTAGTTCGATGTTCTTCCGCAAACACACAAAGACCGCAATATCAGTTCTATATATATATATTAACGCTAGAGAGAGAAAAACCAACGATGATGAATGATGATTTGAAACAAACCAAATAAAATTATAAATAAATAATAAAAAAAAAAAAAATTAAATCGTATAAAAAAAAAAAAAAAAAAAAAAAAAAAAGTTGGAGGATGCTGGTGGAAAGGAACGAGGACGAGCATGATGACACATGCACAGGTTGATGATGCACAGGTTATTTTAATGCATATAGTTACTTCAACAGCAATGGCTTAGACAGGGAGCTCCTCAATAGGCCGCGAGTTGAATGTTTTGCAGCGCTAATGTCAAAATTGTTTGTCATACGATGTATATAAGATATGTCGTCTCTGTCGCAAATCATTTTTGGCTGTCGTGAAAATTCATTTGCTGTCGCAACGCTGGTGCGTTGGTTCCTCGCTCTGCGCCCAGCTGGGTCATGGACACTCGAACTGTCTCTGTCAAAAATCACTCAAATGTGAGACTCTCAAAGTGAATGCACTAATAGACTGGTTTATTTTTTCTTGTAAAACCGCAAAAAAAAAGAAAAGTAAGGAAGAAAGAAAGAAGAAGATTGTTTTTATTTATATTATTTAGAACAGAATGAGAAAGTTTATTCATAAAATTTAAAAATTTCAAATAAAAAAATTTAAAAAATTATCATAAAAAATAAAAATTCAATAAAAACAATCTCTTTAATATTTAAAAATTAAATACTTTCTCTCATTAACAAAATAGATTTTGAGATTTGTTTGTAATGTTTGTAACCCGCGTGTGACGGGTTTGTGGTCGATCTGTGTGAGATCAGTTTCAGCTTTACGGGAACGCAGTTCAATATATATATAATAAACGATATTGAATTAAAATATATTAATAATATAAGATAAATATACCAGATTATATATAAGGTTATTATTCTATTAAATAATATATTAAATTTAATATATATAATTTAATATTATTTAATATTATTATTATTAATATTATATTTCAATTATTTATTCATTAAAAATGCATTCAGTAAAAAAAAAATAGCAAAAAAAAAAAGGTAAAACCAAAAGCAAAATATTACAAAATTGTGAGCACAATTGCTGGCGCATGAAACACAGCAAAAAAAACCAGAATTACATTGCAGGGTGTGCAATGTCAAGTGGGGATTGTAAAAGATGTGTACTGCGAACCATGTACGGATCACAATTGATTTATTTGCGGATTAATTGCAAAGTTTAACCATCATACAGTGAAAGTTTCACTCTCTTTCACTCAAAATCCTGTCGGTTTAAAGATTCAAGCGAGTTTAAAGCATTCAAGAGCAAGAAGACACGAAAGGAAACTCCGAACTCGCTGTTTTTAGTGCGCACACAGAGCCGCGTAGACAGTTGAACATCGATTTTAGTTCTTTCTTGTCTCTTTTGTTCTTGAATAGACACATACATGAATTGTCAAAATGCCTGTCTTTGCAAATATCCTCGTAAACAGTCCCTTATGTTTTAAGTGAACAAACAATTGAGAATGAAAAAGAATGCATATCATTATCCATGCATTAACTCTTCAAGCGACAGAAGCAGCTTAACATTAATGTTAAACAACCAAAGACAAAGAGAAATTCACTTTTGCAGCTTTAACAAAGATCAATCATTTAATGTAAGACTACGCAGTTATTTTTACATTTTCAACTATTCTGTGCCGGAATATTGTTAGACTAACCCGAAACAAATTCTTTTGCATCTTTGTTCTATTGCATATATCTATGCTTGTAAGTTGTTTATTTTCTATGCAGATTCACTCCCTACAAAATCATCCCAATCATTCTAGAATGATTCATTCTTTCCAAATAGAGCTATTCCAAGTTATCTGGCGATTCAGAAAAACAAAATTGCAATGTCTTTTTCCAATATCCTAGTCAGTGATAATGATTCAACTCAAATTAAATCCAACAACTCTCAAGAAATTCAGGATTAGCTGTTTGCTCACCAGGTATGTCCTTAAATCTTGAGAAGTCAGAGGACGAGCACTATAAAAGTATGTTGTTATAGCTGTAACAAGAAAACTTAAACGCTACAACAAAGCTACAATGTATACAATAGATAGAAATGGTACAATACATGCAACGTGTATATATATAATATATATATACACACATACATATAATACAATATATAGGAATGGTGTTTAGTGAAATGAAACCTCACAATTGTGTCGCAGGTCATTGAATCCAATGTTAATTAGAATTTGGCAATACTTTGATTAACATTCCAAAATTCTCTCGCTATTCTGCATCTATTAACTCTATCAGCACAGCTCTTTCCTTTGCTGAAAACTTTCATCCACTCACTCCTCTTTTTCTGCCAAGTTCCCAGCACACATTTATTAATGATTGACTGGCCATTTCCATTTTTTGGCAGTGTTGTCAGGCCTTTTTGAAGGTGACAAGTGTTAAACCTAATTCAATTAATATGAAAAAGTACAACTAAAACTAATAACTAAAACCAATAACTGAGCAGACTCTTAAAACAATGGCATCAGCCTGATTCTCAAAGGAAATAACAGCACGTCATGTGTAGATTGGTATACAACTGTTTGTAAAAGAATATTCCAATGCCTATAATATGCATAAACATATTTGGAACGTGGCTGAAACCCGAATACAGACCTTTGTTGAATTTGATGAGCATGTTAACATAATCAATGTCCCAATGTTTAGTGGATCAAAGCCACACAGCCCAAAGGCCCATGAACTCACACCAAGACTAATGTTCTGTGCAACAAACATTTTCATTTGTATGAATGGCTGTTAATTCGTCTGTTCAGACTTGCAAACTTTTGCAATGCATGCATCAATATAAGGGATTTTATTACACATAGGCCTAAATGTTAATATATCTTTTCCATTCCAACACACCACAAAAAAAAAAGCCTGTGAATGACGCTGCGGTTATATAAACTAAGAATTTGTAACGCTCATGTTTGAAGACAAACACTGTTTGACTTTGTTTCTACTTGGTGACATGTGAGTTTCAGAAATGGAAAGTTGAAAAAAAATAAATAAATAACAGCCACCAAATTTTCATGGTAAACATTCATGTCAATTTACAAGAATTCCAAACATACTGGAATATATATGTATTCATGGAAAAGGCCTATAAAATGTGTAACTCACTGATTTTATTTCCACGAAATTCAATCGAGAATTAAATATGTTGTCTCATTTTCACTGCAAAAGGCAAAAAACGAAGCGAGAAAAAAAAAACTCGATTTAATAGCAATGAAGACGTCACGCTGAATGACGTCAGATGCAAGGCAAGCTCAGGCCAAGTACCCTAAAATGAATTAGGCCGGATAAATAATAATCATTAGCAACAGTAAGGCAACACCCACGTGATAGGAGAGAGTGATGACAGCTACGGTGTTCGTACATACATAAAGTAAGGGCAAGGTAATCGCTCACACCTCTACATGTCATGATTTTTGAGCTGGTGCTGATCGAGACAAAATGTATTAATGTCTGTTGAACATTAGAAGAAGGAGGGCACCCAATAAAACATAAGATTATTGATTATTAATAATATTATTCTAAAAACATTCCACCTTAAACACCGAATGAAAACATGATGGCAGACATATAGCCAACGCTGACAATTTGTTTGCCAACTAGAATTATGAACGGCTCGACTATTAATTAGCAATCACAGTATAACATATCATACACACCCTTGTTGACAGACTGGACAGTAACGTAAATAAATCAATACGTTATTGCAGCGAACCGTACAGTAGCACAGCGAACCGTACATGCACCGGCATCGACTTGATGACTCTCCGGCCTTCAACCATCATAGGCACACCCAATCCCAAATATCACCCACACCAGCCATTTAATTAAACTTAAACGGCTTCATGGGGCCTCTTAAGTGCGCGAGAGGTTTTGATACACTCAAATACAAATGACACTAGCTGTTATTACTTATTCTGCAAATTTGTTGCGGAGATAATGCTAATATAAACTAGCTAACATCACTTAATGCCGGCTGTCACAAATTTCCCGTCAGGTAAGAGGCTTAATTTAATTAAGTGAAGATTAAAGTGTTGTTTCTGTAGTTTCGTTTGTATGAAAGTTATGACATTGCCGGCGTTAGTTTATATTGCTCTCTGATATTCCCACCCCTATTTTGCTCTAACGGCCTGTCCGCCATTTTGAGTCAGGAAAGCAGGCGGCGCAAATTTCGCAGCCACATACACACTCTAACAGACTCACTTTCACCATAAAGCAGCCAGCAACGAATATTAAATATCCTTACCTTCTTATATGAAAGGTTTCTCATCTGTCAGATCACACAGGCAAGTAAAAATACTCAAAACCAATGGTATGTCTCTGCTGAAAATCACTTCCGATTTTCCGGCTCAGTCAGCGCTGTTTCTCCTCCTTGATTTCTGCACCGCATAACCGTCTACTGATGATGGGCACGCGCACGGTGCAGCCGGGACCGCGCCCGCCTTGAGGATCACAGCGGTCACTTACATCATAACCTTCAGCTGACACTGAGGATGAGCCGCATTTTATTACGTTTTTCAACGTGTTACGTTTCAATTAATATGCTGGCATTTATAAATACCCTTACTTTTAACTATGGATAGCCTATAGTGTCAGTATTTGTAAACAAATACATAATAATAATAATAATAATAACAATATTAATAATATCCTGAGAATAATAAAAAAAATGAAGAATGCTCCACACTACAAAAGGGAAATGCAGAATGTTTATGCTCATTGTTGACAATGGACAATCACATTTCAAACATGAACTTCCTTAAATAAGAAATGTTTCAAGGATTATTTCGAATAGATGTTACAAATGCCAGTTGCTTCACAGTTTGTTCATATGGTGTTATTCAGCACACTTAAAAAAAAAAATACTGTGAATATTCAGTGTAATTTTGATACTTGTGAGTTATTTGGTACTTTTACTCCAAGTGAGTTACTTTGATCAATTAATTCTGAATGTGTGTAACACCGAGACCTATTTAGTAATTCTGTCACCTGGGTTGCATTATCAATGTGATATTGTCACTTTGTGAGTTAAAAGAAATATGATCATGTGAAGTACTGACGTTCTGAACATTTGTTTATTTGAGCTATTTTTACCATTTAATTTTGTTCTTTATTAAATCTTTTACATTTTGCTACTTTAGCAACAGTTTTATTCTTGACAAGTTAATCCTATATGAGCATTGATTTTATTTATAAATAAATTCACTAATTATCTCAATTAGTGACATTCAGAGGGTCCTAACTTCAACATTTCTGTAGGCACATGTCCTACTTAATTGAAAGAAAGACATGTAGGGGTTGCTACAATACTATAATGGCAGTATATTTATAGGCGCTTGTGTTGATGAATTGAGCATATAGTGTCTACTGTAATTAGAAAAGAACATGTACACAGTGAAATACTGGCAGCTGCGGGTCCAGCCTTTTACCGTAATTTTACAGTTTCAACACTGTTTTTCCAGTTAACTGTAATTGAACAGTACCAATACTGTTGTTCATTTTACAGCTTTACTGTAATTTCTCAATAGAGTACTGGCAGCTGTGCTTCCAGCTATAATTCTACAATATAAAAAATGTAATATTACAGACATGTCAAACAATATTTGAACTAGATGGAGAGTAAATAGATAAAGAAGAAATAGATTATGGTACATCATTTGCTATTTATTAAAACACATGGGCATTGACAAATTAGTTGAAACTGACCCAAACTGAATCTCAGTATAAACACAGGCAGTAAGTTAAGAAAAAAAGAAAATAGCACTTGCTTTAACCAACACAAATAAGAATACCTATAAGAATTTGTTCAAAAACTAAATTCTCAATATTAATTTACCCTAATGCTATCCCAGATGTGTACAACTGTCTTTCTTCAGCAGAGCACAAATGTTTTTAAAAAGAAATCTGTAGATGAATACCATGAAAATCAATATTGAGAATACTTATTTTGGAAACTATACTGCTCTATATTTAAACAGTATGATAACAGTTTTATGAGGAAAAAAGCAACATCAAAGAGAAAAGTCTAAATTGCACAGTCCAATGAGAGGAACTAGTGTGTGAATAAACCTTAAGAAGAGACAAAGAAAAAAGGGCCAATACATCACACAACTTTGGAAGGATCTAGCAAGAAGTCTGATGAAACTGGTCAACGCCCAGGTCTGAGAAGAAAACATTAAGAAAATTTAGTGACTACATGTTGCACATGCAAGATCATTAACACTGCACACACTTTTATATTAAACAGAAAATTAACTGTTTAGTAAATGAACGTAAACTTATAAAGTAAACAAATGAGGGTGTATATTTGTTAACAAAGTTCGCAAGGATACATGTCTTTGATCTAACTAAATCGGAAATGCATGTAATGTTTCAGGTTACGTATGTAACCATGGTTCCCTGAGAACAGGGAACGCAACGTTGCGTCCTGGAACGCTAGGGGAACTGTCTCCTCGGGAACCTGTGTTTGAAATGCATATCCAATCTAGCAATATCATATTGACCGGCGACAGCCCATGACATCATAACAATGCACCCCATGTTTATATAAGGGGTGCCCAGATAACGTCATTCACTTATCGTCTGAAGGGACTGTAAGCAGGAAGGCCCAGAGGTATGGCAAAGAGATGCAACATCTTGTTCCCTGTACTCAGGGAACTATGGTTACATACGTAACCTGAGACATTCCCTTTCAAAAGGGAACTTCGAGTTGCATCCTGGAACGCAAGGGGAACGATATACCCACACCACCATGCTAAGGGGAGTGCATGCCAACCTATGGCAGTGACCACTGTTAGAATCAGGCAAATTCAAATGAAACGCCAGACCTATACACCCTACGGGTCCAACTGAGCTGTCAGTGACAGCGCTCCCAGCGGTCAAAGCCTCAGTTATAAGCCTCAGAGAGGCCTTCATATCTTACACATAAAGGCCTACCAAGGCCGCACAAAGGCCTGGAACTGACACCTTCCATAGAAAAAGTCTGGAGCCCTGCAACTGCTGGGGACTCCAGGGGACAACCTGGAACTGAGTCTTGACTGGCAGAGAAGTAACCATACTGTGGGGAATTCGCCTTCAGAGGGGCCTACTAAGTCCAAATATCCCGATGACAAATGTTTATTGGCTAAATGTAGTCAATGCTAGCTGACATGGACCCACTTATTAGGAGCTGGCTCTCAGGAAGGCCTGCTAAGGCCAGCTACCTGATAGCAAGTCTCACTAGCTGTCAACGCCTGCAACCTTGGGCTCGCCCACCAGGAGGCCTGCTAGTTCCCAGAGTGGACTGCTAAGGCCAACAGACTGAAAACAACCAATTGCCAACTACCAGATACCCACAAGCCGACCCCTGCACCTCTAATGGACCAAAAAACCACCCGCACCATAGGGGACTCACTCACAAAGAGGCCTCATGAGGCCTATTTATCTCAAGGCAAG
The DNA here is from genome assembly GCA_037194245.1 of Opsariichthys bidens. NCBI lineage: Eukaryota > Metazoa > Chordata > Actinopteri > Cypriniformes > Xenocyprididae > Opsariichthys > Opsariichthys bidens. The sequence goes on from CM074294.1 coordinate 1,148,083, forward strand.
TCATTGCTAGCTGCTAAGAACCCTAAACCATAGGGGTTTTGCTCACCTGGAGGCCCGACAAGGCCTACTACCTGACAGCAAACTTCTGCTAGCTGTCACATACTCAAAGTGCTGGGAACTCGCTCACAGGGAGGCTTGCTAAGGCCAGCTACCCAGAGCGTGTCTTGTTGCTACAACATCCACACTGATGCGGCTCACCACAGAGAGGCTTGCTGAGGCCTACTATCTGAAAGCAATCAAAATAGCTACCAGAAACCCATTTATTGGGGACTGTTCACAGGGCGGCCTTCTAAGGCCAGCTACCTGACCGTGCATGTGCTGGCTGCTAGGAGCCCAAAATGGTGGAGACTCACACTAAAGGGAGGCCTGCTAAGGCCTACTACCTCTTAGCCTAGTAACAGTGAAAGACTCCTAAACAGCGCCTAAGCCTGTGACCTATTCACATCACAAAAAAGCAGTGCACTCAGTAAAAACATTTTTTACCGTCTAAGCAAGGGGAGTACAAACTTACACCAACATGTCCTGGAGGTGGCCCCTTGGGCCTACTACACTAGATAAACACGGGTATCAGCTCGTTGCCACACTTGGCTGCAAGGGAGTGTACAAAATGACCAGCCCGCAGAGAAGGTCAGTTCTTGCTCAACCTGAGGCACAGTGGTACAGGGCAGTAGGACAGAGCTATAACAAGGCATTTGACCAAACTGGGAACCTATAGGGAGAGGCCAACCACCGAGAATCTAGCACGACAGAAAACCGATCTGTCATCCACCCTCGGGGAGTGGGGTTTTCCTCAGAAAGCCACCCCACAATCAACCCATGCTCAAACCTCGTTCGGCGGGCTTAAGCAGAGTCTAGCGATGTCAGAGTCTTGGCCCAAAGGTACCAAATGCGGGACGCCTACCACAGCATTACCTAATCTCAACAAAGGTTAGGAAGGGAACAGCTTTTCTTGCTACACCTACCCATATGAAAGGCCAACAACTCTCATGGAGAGGAGGCCAGCGCTGACGATGCCTACACTCATTTACTGAGGGGTAGAGGCTGCGACGCCTAGCAGACAGCCTTAAAAAAAACCCTAGCGCTAGCCTAGGCCATCTATCAAGGTGGCCCTGTTAAGGGCCCGCTCCGAAAACTACCTGTACTACCCGGCGGCCTCAACAAACCAGTTCTCAGAGCAGAGTGGAGACCTACCCACTAAACCTGAGACCGCTAAGGTGGTATTTAGGACCTCTTTCTATTCTAGAAAGGGAGGAGACGCCTTTGGTAGGACACGTCAGGCGGCCTATGGGCCAACGCTGGACTTAATATTTCTAAGGTCAACGTGTTGTCTCTGCAGGCCTAACGGTAAGAGACTATCCTACACTGAGGTGGCTGTCAAGGCGGCCTGACTTATATATTTAAAAGGGCCCGCCTGTATGCAGCAGCAGCCTCAACCTCACTCTCAGGTGGGAGAAGGCCAACTCACAGATAGATACTAGAGCAACGGTCTACAGAGGGACCTACAGTTTTTCCTTTCTCTTAAAGCAAAGCCCTCTAATGGTATTTCCTCCTACTGAAATAACTCTCTTGCCAACCCACAGGGGACAGCAGGGGCCTAAATAAGTATATAGATTCTTTTTTAAAAAGGGGTTCTATATATACATATAGTCCTATATCATAATCTACCTTCACACACACACACACACACATATATACACATATATACCTACTACCTATAATTCTTTTTCTATTAAAAGACCCCTGCCCAGCATCCTATACAGGGAACTGTAAACTATACAGAAATACATAGTATTTTCCCAAACAGTTCACGGGGTGGTGGCCTACCACCATGAAATCGTGGAGCCTACCACCCCTACAGCCTAAAAGGGGTCTCACTATCACATCAATTGCACACCATCAGAATTAATATAATCATAGGTCCAGCACTGGCCTGATGTGAGAGCTTCTGGGCTGAAGAGGGATGGAGAGGGTTAATTTCTTTTAACCCTCAGAGAGATAGGCTTCCAAGCTTCTGCTGGATCACCACCCTCAAATCCTTCCTCTTCTTCGAGTCCCGCCATCTCTGCGACCTACTCCTGCCAGGAGGGGCGCACGGGAAGCGACACTCTTCCTCTGCATGCCAGGGTAGGGGCTCAGACCTCAGCGGTATACAAGTTTTATAAGCTGCAGAGCGTGCCTTTGCCTCCCTGAACTTGCCCACCACCGTCTCAACGGAGGTCCCGAAAAGCTCAACGGGCAAAACCGGGGCATCGAGGAGAAAGGTTTTCTCTGTCTCCCAGATGTCCACCAGGTTCAACCACAGATGACGCTCCGTGGCCACCATCGCCGCCATTGAACGGCCGATCACGGCAACGGTTTGCTTGGTGGCCTGGAGCGCCAAATCTGTAGTGTGGCGCAACTCAATGACTGCTTCAGGGGAAAGACCCGCCCCCTGGTCTAAGTCCCTCAGTAGGTCAGCCTGGTACACCTGCAACACAGCTATCGTGTGCAGAGCAGCACCAGCCTGGCCTGCTGCCACGTATGCCCGACCGCACACAGCTTCTCTCCTAACGCACTGCCATGGCAACTGTAATCTGTTGTAATCTGTCAGCAGCGCATTCCACAACCTCCAAAAGCTCAGCATATGCGGGGCAGGGTGACTGAGACACTCACTTCCTACACCCTCTTCAGCCATCTCCTGCCCGGCTGGAAAAGCACTGGCTGCTGGACCAGAGGATGCAGCCGAACTTGCATCCTCGCCCGACAGCTCTGCCTCGCCAGCCGCCGAGCCGCTCGAGAGGTCCATGCCCCTCTCAAACCGCTCGGCAGTCCAGATGCTGAACTCTCTCCCCTCGAGAAGAGAGCCAGACGAGACCAGAGCGTTTTCAACGGGAAGCGCTCACAATTCACACAAGAAGCTCCCTCGAGAACTTCCCGTGCATGCTCTTCCCCCAGACAGCGCACGCACAGAGTGTGTGTGTCATCTAGTGTCAGATAACGTGGACACGGATCAACACACTTGACAAACCGCTCAGCAGTGGTGTATAAAGTACTTGAAAGCCATACTTGAGTAAAAGTATAGATATCTTACCAGAAAATGACTTTGGTAGAAGTAGAAGTGAATGTTTAGAATAGTACTTGAGTAAAAGTTTTAAAGTATGTGATATTTTTTGTACTTAAGTATGAAAAGTATTTTTTGATATTAAACATACTTAAGTATTGAAAGTAAAAGTACAAGTAAATGCAAAATACAAAAGAAGCATAAAATATTTGTAAAAATTGTTCTATACACAGTTTGAGCAGCAAGATTGTTTTAACTCTTTCTTGTTTTGTTTGCTTTGAATTAAAAAAAATGGTAAAATGTTTATTGTAAGTTTTAAATATAAAAAAAAACTAATATATTAATTATACCTTGATCATTCAAGTTAATTCGTAGTGCATTATAATTAAATTTAAATGTTAAAATGTAAATGTTGAAAATAACAATTAACAACACTTTTATTAACCTTTAATGTTACAAATGGACTCTAATTGTAAAGTGTTTCCATTTTATATAAATCCAAACAATCATGCTTAAAATGGCCATCTTTAAACAGAAAGACTCCTTCACTCCTTATTTGCTTCTATTTTAGAACACTTATTGTTAATCAATAATACACTTAATCAAAATATGTGTTAAAGTGCAGATAAAATAAGAGATGAAATCGAATACATTTATGATTTATGTTTCTGTCAGCTGAATGATTAGAATACAATTTAAATATGCATCTTCACTGGATAACGAATGCATGAAATCGAACAAATGGATATAAACTAATGCAAATAGAGGGAAACAATCGTGACATTAAACAGTTGGTGTTTTTGTCACATTGTTTTAATCGCTTAAGGTAACGTCACTACTAATGTCAGCATCCTCTCAGCCTCGACGGCAAACACACTGCTGTTCTCCACTAATGCAGCATCTAGTCAACAAACTAATTACTTTAGTGATATGAAAACATTTACTGTAGTGTACTGTATAGCAAACCGCTTTGTTGTCTGTTTTAAATCCGTTTATGAAGTGTCCCGTTCTGCGTAGCACGCAGCCTCGCATCACGTGTTAAAACAAATTGTACGAGACTTCAGTGATAGTAGTAGTCGATAGGCGCAGTCATGGCCTAATGGTGAGGGAGTCGGGCTTGCAACCTGAAAGTTGCTGGCTCAATTCCCACGCCGGCAAGAATTGAAAGTGGTCATTGTGAATGAACAGCACTCTCTCCACCTTCGATACCATGTCTAAAAAGTGCCCTTGAGCAAGGCACCTAACCTAATTATCTCACTTGTAAGTTGCTTTGGAAAAAAGTACCTGAATAATTCAATGTACAGGTGTGGCCAAAAGTTTTGAGAATTACATAAATATTAGTTTTCACAAAGTTTGCTGCTAAACTGCTTTTAAATCTTTGTTTCAGTTGTTTCTGTGATGTACTGAAATATAATTACAAGCACTTCATACGTTTCAAAGGCTTTTATCGACAATTACATGACATTTATGCAAAGAGTCAGTATTTGCAGTGCTGGCCATTCTTTTTCAGGACCTCTGCAATTCAACTGGGCATGCTCTCAATCAACTTCTGGGCCAAATCCTGACTGATAGCAACCCATTCTTTCATAATCACTTCTTGGAGTTTGTCAGAATCAGTGGGTTTTTGTTTGTCCACCCACCTCTTGAGGATTGACCACAAGTTCTCAATGGGATTAAGATCTGGGGAGTTTCCAGGCCATGGACCCAAAATTTCAATGTTCTCGTCCCCGAGCCACTTAGTTATCACTTTTGCCTTATGGCACGGTGCTCCATCATGCTGGAAAATGCATTGTTCTTCACCAAACTGTTGTTGGATTGTTGGAAGAAGTTGCTGTTGGAGGGTGTTTTGGTACCATTCTTTATTCATGGCTGTGTTTTTGGGCAGAATTGTGAGTGAGTCCACTCCCTTGGATGAGAAGCAACCCCACACATGAATGGTCTCAGGATGCTTTACTGTTGGCATGACACAGGACTGATGGTAGCGCTCACCTTTTCTTCTCCTGACAAGCCTTTTTCCAGATGCCCCAAACCATCGGAAAGGGGCTTCATCGGAAAATTTGACTTTGCCCCAGTCCTTAGCAGTCCATTCACGATACTTTCTGCAGAAGATCAATCTGTCCCTGGTGGTTTTTTGGAGAGAAGTGGCTTCTTTGCTGCCCTTCTTGACACCAGGCCATCTTCCAAAAGTCTTGGCCTCACTGTGCATGCAGATGCACTCACACCTGCCTGCTGCCATTCCTGAGCAAGCTCTGCACTGGTGGCACTTCGATCCCGCAGCTGAATACTCTTTAGGAGACGATCCTGGCACTTGCTGGACTTTCTTAGACGCCCTGAAGCCTTTTTTACAAGAATTGAACCTCTTTCCTTGAAGTTGCTGATGATCTTATAAATTGTTGATTTAAGGGCAATATTAGTAGCCACAATATCCTTGCCTGTGAAGCCATTTTTATGCAACGTAATGATGGCTGCACGCGTTTCTTTGCAGGTCACCATGGTTAACAATGGAAGAACAATGATTTCAAGCATCACCCTCCTTTTAACATGTCAAGTCTGCCATTCTAACTCAATCAACCTGACATGATGATCTCCAGCCTTGTGCTCATCAACATTCTCACCTGAGTTAACAAGACGATTACTGAAATGATCTCAGCAGGTCCGTTAATGACAGCAATGAAATGCAGTGGAAAGGTTTTTTTGGGATTAAGTTAGTTTTCATGGCAAAGAAGGACTATGCAATTCATCTGATCACTCTTCATAACATTCTGGAGTATATGCAAATTGCTATTATAAAAACTTAAGCAGCAACTTTTCCAATATTTATGTAATTCTCAAAATTTTGGCCACGACTGTAGTTGTTATTTGGCCTCTAGAGTTAGCTCTTGTGCTGCACTCTTCTCAGCCGCTCCAGAAATGAAATCAACAGCGGTTGAGCAAGAACTTATTTGCACATGTTTGCTTGCAGTCTGTGTTCTTCCTTTTTTATTTTGTAGTAAGTAACGATGCTTTGGGGAAATGTATCGGAGTAAAAGTATACATTTTATTTAGGAAATGTAGTGGAGTAAAAGTAAAAGTTGACAGAAATATAAATACTCAAAGTACAGATTTTCCCAAAAAATACTCAAGTATGGTAACGAAGTAATATCACTTCATTACATTACACCTCTGCCGCTTAGTAAGCCTGGTTTTCTCTGCGCACTTCATATTTGCCACTATGCTTTCAAACAGTCCCTGAAGACGAAAAGAGGATGACGTTATCTGGGCGCCACTTATATACACACATGCTTATCCCGAGGTTTACCAATTAACGTGATTGGCTGGATCCGGGCAGTGTCCGGGTCGGACGGGGAACCTGTGCCTGTGTGCGGCAGCAATGTGGCCCTGTGGTGTCGGCGGAGACTGTGTGAACTAGCTCATCCTTTGTGAAGAACTTACCGACTCATCAGCTAGTGGCACATATCCCAACAAACTGTCCCATACCGGCATGATCAAAAAGATCTTAAACTAGATTAAATATTTTGACTGTTGCGATTCCAAATCGGTTTAATGACCTGTAACTCTGCCTGGATATCGGACAAGTGTTCACTGTTGGCCAGAGGAGAACTAGCCCCCCAACTAAGCCTGGTTTCTCCCAAGGTTTTTTTCTCCATTTGTTGTAGTTTTGGTTCCTTGCCGCTGTTGTCTTTGGCTTGCTTACGCTGGGGACACTTGCTTGATATTCAGCAGTGTTTTTGATATGCCTGCATTGGCGCCGTTGTGTGCGAACTGAGCTGAGCCGGATGATTACGTCACTGTTTTCTGCAGTGCTGCTATACCTAAATTAACTAGACTAATAACTACTGATATTTGCAATGGAATGAATCAGTAATATATAGAATAAGCTGCACAATGACACCATTTTCTTATTAATGTAAAGCTGCTTTGCTACAATTTGCATTGTAAAAAGCGCTATATAAATAAAGATGACTTGACTTGACTTGACTATATGGCATGTTTTAATGAAGGCCGAAATATCTTTTTTCAAGCATGGCCAATAGAACTGTTGCAAAATGCGATCATAAGTTTTATTTACTCCTAGATGACCAGCAACCTCACCATGTGCAATTCGCATTACCATCTCTCGAAATTGGGTTTGGCACCACAACTTGAACTACAGATTCATCCAGCAAACCTTTTCAATAGGGAACATATTTCCTTAAGAGCACCTCATCTTGGATAAAATATCCACTGACAGCACTTCTTACCTCCTGGGGTGGAATAACACCCTCAAACAACCTCTGTAACCCAGGATCATTCTGTTGTACCATCACCAACTCCCTGTGAGAAATAGGAGAAAGAGTAGACAAACCTGGCACAACACACTTTGACACTTCTTTTTCCTCACAAGATGCCTCACGACTCTTTGAACAAGTTAAATACCTCAGGGAATTTTTGTTTTAATGCATCGGACTCCTCCATCAATGGAGTGGGGATTACGACAGGTGGTGGTATTACCTCACGCCACACCATACCTCCAGCCAAATTATTCCCAAGTATTACCATGACACCCTCCACTGGCAATGAAGGACGCACTCCCAGTCCGAAGTCAAGTTTACCCTATGCAAAGGAACAGAAAGAGTTTGCAATCCAATCCCCCTGATCAAAACATTCCTCCCTTTACTTGATGGATCAGACAAGGGCAGGACAGATTCAAGAATAAAGGATTCTGAGGATCCTGTTGTAACGATGCTGAGGAGGCAGAAGGTAAAATCCAAATGCAGCTTTAATACAGAGCGTAGTCATACAGGCAGAGGTCAACACAACAGCAAACAATAGCAACGAGGAAGAGGCAGATTCGTAGTAGGTGTCCAGGCGGGAGGTCAGAGGCAGGCAGAAAACATCAAAGAATAAAGTAACAGGCAGGATCAAAAGACAGGGTAACCAGACATGAAAACCGCTCAGAAATTGTGATGATCAAACAATACTTCGCCTGGAAAGGTGGGTGAGTGAACTATTTGTAGTGAAGTGAGGAAGCTAATGAGAAGTGATCACGAGGAACAGCTGGTGGACAATCAGTGACTGTGTGAGGGATTCTGGGAAGTGTAGTATGGTGAGGGAGAAGAATGGTGCGACCGGGTGACCTCTAGTGGTGAGTGGTTGTAACATGATTGACCGAATACATGACACCTGTGTCCCTCATAATTTTGACTGGAGTTTTAATTTCAGAATTGGTCAAAGAAACAAAACCCTGCATAATAAAAGGTGCAAAGTGCTTTGTGATTTCAGTTGCTGATTCACACACTACATTGCGCTCTTCAATAAAGCCCCTACTCTCAAAGTCATTAGAAATTTGTGTAGTATCGGTCATTAGCACTGGATTAACATTACCCTGAGACTTATTCTTTTGACTGGACCTCAGCTTTGCGGCCAAAACAGGACACTTATTTTTCCAATGGCCAATGTTAAAACAATAATCGCACACAAAGTCACGGTCAGTTTTCCCACGACCATTTTTCTCAAATTTTGAAACATTAATTAGTTCAAATCTCTTTGGCGCAATCCTATTTTCACTGAAGTACCGTCCTGATTGATTTTCTCTATTTGAAGTTTTATGCGTTAATATGTAGTCATCTGCTAAAACTGCAGCCTCGATTGCATCATTTAGCTTCTTTTCATTTATGTATGTAGCAATATACTCCAGCACAATGTTCTTAAACTGTTCCAAAATGATGAGGTCCCATAACTTCTCAAAATCATTAACATCGGAAGCATTACACCAACGATCAAAATGCGAAACAAGTTCTCTTACCACCTCAGAATGCATTTGGCGGTCACCTTTTCTCCAGTTCCTAAACCGCTGGCAGTATGCCTCAGGAACCAACTCATAAGCTCTCAAGATAGACGCTTTTACCTTATCATAATCTCTTCTGTCCTCCATCGTAAGCGCTGCATATGCCTCCTGTGCTTTACCTGTAATCACAGTTTGAAGCATAATAATTTGAACAGCAATTGGCCATTTCCCTTCCTCAGCTATGGTTTCAAATAAAGAGAAAAAAACATCAGGATCATGTTCATTAAATAGGGAGCAGTCTCAAATTACCGGCCAAATCAAAACCACCAGACACATGTAACTTTTCACCGCTCTGTGGGGGTAATTTACCATCCTTCGCCAATTTCAAACGCTCAGCCTGCAACTCCAAATTCCTCTACAATTTCCCACAATTGTTGTTTCACCAACAAATTTAACCGGTCCTCTGATGGCGCTTTAACGAACTCTTCAAGGGATGTCATTTTTAAATAACAAACAAATTGGTTACTCTATCCTAAAGTAAGTGCATAACAAATAGAAGGCTACAGATAAAACGCTCAGTCACTCTCTCTCCCCTCCTACCCTACCTATCCATCCACTAACCTATTATATGCCTAATCTTCATGCATCTTTCAAGAGCGAAGCGACATTAAACACTAATCTACCGATGGTTTCGAAATTGACCAAAACAGCCCAACCTGCAACCATGGTGGTGTGCTTCACCCAAAAGCCTGCACAAAAACAAAAAAGGCAAAATAACAAATCAACGCAAAGCATTGCTAATCCCTAATGGGGAAGAAAAAAAATTAACAAAGCTTCATCTGCACCTTAATAAGAAAAAAAATATGCACTTACCTCTAAGTGACGACTATCTTCAAACTCAGGACATTTCAAACCTCACCTTACACTCCGTTTCCAACAGAGAACCACTAATAACCAAAAGTGAGCTTCAAGCTAATCAAAACGAACTTGCATTTGATGTAATAAAATCTCTCTTTAGGACGAGTTTCTTTTGGACGAGCCCCCATTTGTTACGATTCTATAGTTAGAATCGCAACAAAGTTTAGGGAGACGCCACACACAACCGCTGTATAAACAATAATATTTATTGAACTAAAGAAATTAACATAAAATGGCAAAGGCTCAGTGTAAATGTTAGTGTAAGTGTCAGTGTCTGGTTGTAAGAAAAACATAATCAACGAAGAGTCCAAATTGACGTGGGGAAGATGGATCAACAAGAACTCCGCTGCGGCTGGTGTCTCCCGTAAACATCACATCCTGTAAGTTCTCTGGTAGCCTCACAACGACTAACCAACAAGCAAAAACATCTGCCGTCTTGGTTTGATCCCGTCACTTTTAAAGTGCCATAATCTAATTCAGGTGTGGAACCACGCCCTCCAGCAGCCAATCACCTGTAACTCAGGGACAAAAACTCACGGAGCCGTCACTCAGATCTCCCACTCTCTGAAGGCTTTACTCGATCGATAACTATTTTGGTAGTTCTCGATCGATCCTCTAAATCCTGCCGTCTGTAACGTGCTGGTCTCGGATGAAGGCACGAAGACGAAGGCTTCAACGTAAAACAGTTTAATAATAATAATCACCAGGAATACAGATAGGAAACAGGATAAATCCACACGTGAAACGTTAACACCGGACAAGGACGGAGCTGACACAGAGGGAATATATACACAGAAACACAGGAGGATAACAAGCAGGGCACAGGTGAAATACAATGACTAAACAAGACACAGCTGATTTAAATGAACTAATGACAGACGGAAATCAAAACAGAGAACACGTGACAGATGACAGAACCAAAACAAAGACCACATGTTACAAATGACAGGACTAGAACTCAAAACAAGGAACATGAGACTAAAGACAGGACTGGGGAACAGAAACAGACAGGCATAACTGTGACCGTACTCCCCCCTCCCAGAAGGTGCAATCTCGTGCCGTAAAGGAAAAGATACGGGAGGGGGGGCGGGCACCCTCCTGGACCACGGGATGGCATGGCGGGTTTGGGAGTTCTGGCGGCCATGGTGGAGTCCAGGGTAGAGTCACGGCTGGGGCTGGGAGGTCAGGCGGCCATGGTGGAGTCCAGGGCAGAGTCACGGCTGAGCCCTGGACACTGGGCCCCCCAAAAAACTTTTCTTGGCAGAAGCCACCCATTTCCTTGGTCCTTGGTCCGGCGGAAGGTTAGGCGCTGGCTCGGGCGGCGGATGATCGAACGCTGGAGCGGGCTCGTGGTGCGCTGGGGCGGGCTCGTGGGCGACCGCCATGGTCGCCTCAGAGCAGGCAGAAGATTTAGGGCAGACAGATGGTGTAAAGGCGACCTCCGTGGTCGCATCAGGGTCAAACAGGCTAACTAAACATTCAGCGGCGACCTCTGTGGTCGCTTCAGGGAAAACAGATTGTTCTGGGGCAATCTCCGTGATCGCATCAGGGAAAATGAACAGTTCTGGGGCGATATCTGTGATCGCGCCGGGGGAAACAGAAAGTTTGGGCGCGACCTCCGTGATTGCGTTCGGGTGTATAGATTGTTCAGGGACTCACTCGGGAACAACGGTTAGAGTTTCAATGTTCATTAATCCAGAGTGGTTATCCGTTGCAGTACATGAGGTGGCCGCGTGGGGTGACTGGAAGAGCAGCGGCGTCGTGCGGTGACTCTGGACGAGCGGCGGCGTCATGCGGTGACTCTGGACGAGTGGCGGCGTCGTGCGGTGACTCTGGACGAACAACGGCGGCGTGCCGTGACTCTGGACGAACAGCAGCGGTGTGCCGTGACTCTGGACAAACAGCGGCGGTGTGCCGTGACGGATAGCAGTGGGGGTCCAACACCTTGGACCCCAGGAACGCGCTGCTAAAACCCCCACGGTGATCTAGGGACTGGCTTGACAGACAGACTGGAACCGCTCCGCTGAAGGGGTATGCGGGGGTAGTCGGCAAGAAGTGGGCTGGTGGAGCGGGTGTTTCGGATGGGACTGGACAGAGAACACATTCTTCAACCTCGAAATCAGATGCATTTAGATCTAGGATTAAATTAATTAATTCGACTAGAGAAAAACTAGAAAAATTTGCTAGGGTGAATGGTGTTCTCGTCCAGCCCTAACCAAAACACTGCATTAAGTGAGGCATCCGGCCAGCCCACCTGATGGGAGAGCTCGAAAAACTCCCCCACATACCTCTCCAGCAGACATCCCCGCTGCTGGATGCCCCACAGACGATCTTCAGCTTCGGCTGCATTCATAGTCCTCGTAGTTGTAAATTTTAGGTCCGGTGTTCTGTAATGTGCTGGTCTCGGATGAAGGCACGAAGACGAAGGCTTCAACATAAACCAGCCCTACCATTGTTCAACCTCGTCTATCTCATGTATGAGCTACCCAAAGATATTGTTAGCGACAGAGGAACACAATTTACTTCTAAAGTGTGGAGAGCCTTCTGTCGACAACATTAACATAAGCCTGACATCAGGTTATCACCCCCAATCGAACGGGCAGGTTGAACATCTCAATCAGGAGATTAGCCGATAGCTCAGGTCATATTGCAGCCGTGAACAGCACTGCTATCAGGATTCCTAACCTGGGCCGAGTATGCACAGAATTCCCTCACGTACTCATCAACTGGCCTGACTCCCTTTCAGTGCATTCTCGGATACCAACCCCCTTTGTTCCCATGGTCTAGCGAGCCTTCATCTGTCCCCGCAGTGGATGACTGGATAGAGCGTAGTGAGAGGGTGTGGGACAGCGCACACATTCGTCTACAAAGAGCCATCAGAGGACAAGAGATCCACGCTAACCGATGACGTTGCCCACATCCTCCCTACCAACCTGGTCAAAAGGGTCTGGATATCCATGAGGGACCTCAAGCTTCGGCTACCCAGCAGGAAGCTCAGCCCAAGGTATGTTGGTCCTATATCGGCTAAGTGTCCCTAAGTTCAAGGTCCGATCGTCAGCATTGTGATGGATAGCGATATGCGTCGACTATCTGTCCATGAGTGGAAAATAATCAGAATCGTTTAACCTGAAGTAAGGACGTGGTTAGTGGACTGAGTATAATTGTTGTAGAAATGTGAATGTACGCAGAGCGGCCTACGAACTCCTAATGAGACTTTAATATGTAATTATGTAAATTTTCTTTATTTTTTTTAAACTCTTGACTCCGGGTCTTCATTCATCATATCTGGTCTCATGGGTCTTTAACAGCAAAATTCCCCTACAAAATTAAGCCAACATTAAAATGAGAACTGAAAATATACAAAAATAAAAGCCAATTCAAAATATAAATATTTCTTAATTATAATAGGACACAAATAATACTAAATAACACTGATATCGACTGCTTTATTTGAAGCACTTTTCACAAAGTATTTTTTATCACAATGCAATAGTCATATTTCTTGGCTTACATTCCTTGAAATCAAGCTAAAGTCAGTGTAAACTCAAGTATGACATGCATGCATTAGTCCTCTTTAGTCACTGCTCTGTGGCTCGTATAGATTTCCAGTCCAATCAGCACACATGAATGTACAAAAGAAGACATAAATGACCAGACAGTCCTGTTTACAAGTGTGAAAATTTGCCTAGTTACAAAAAACAGCCAGATACACATGCTTTTTTAAAGGGATTGTTATATTTTCTGTCATGAGAGAGAATTCATTTACACTATTTCTTCTTTAGTTTCATATTAATATATTTAAACTTAAACAAGACCATTCTTCATTTTAGAGCTTATCAGTTTGTTTACATTATTTAAAGTACAATTAAATTACAAGAAGTTAGTCATCTGGAGTAACAGCTTGCAATGTGTCCTGGTCCTCAGATGGCCCCTGCAAATCCTCCATTGACTCAGTATTGTGACCGTCAAACAGTATTTTGTGTGGGATGACATGTTTTCTGAGAGTCAGTCCTGAGTTTCTCAAGGTCACTGTTACTTCAGAGATTAAAAAAAAAAAAAAGTTGATAAATGTTAAGTAGTCATTTAAGAAAATGAGAGAAACACAAAGAGAATAATATAGAGAACAGCGATTTTAAGATTTTAAGACTGGGTCTGACAAAAAGGGCAATATATAGCAGCAAAAATCAGTGAAGATGTAAAAATTTCCATCAGAAATCATTCTAATATACTAAGCGGGACCCTTGGCGCTATCACATATTATAGTATTATAGTAATCATTAGAATTTAGGTATCATTCGAATTCTTAAAAAGTCAAAATTTTTAAAAAAAATTTCCCCCTAGTGGCGGTGTCATGTATCATTTTGCAAAATTTATTTTCAAATTTTTTTCTAAACTTAACAAAACACATCGTCGGAAAGGTCAGAGACTCATGTTTCCACATTTGCGGACTGTTTAGTCATAGAAGTGATTCTGTGACAAAAATGTATTAATTTTTAACAAATAAAAATTCACTGGAATGTGGGTTACCCTGTGGCTATTTGGTAAAAAATCTCAGAGGACCTTCAATTTTTATCAACTTTGGAACATAACTTGGTTAGACATATGGCTTTGATTTTATAGCAATTTTAGAGATTTGTTTTTTGTAAAATATATATTTTGTATAAAGTAAAACTTTGTCTTACAGTACACTTAAACGTTTATAACTTTTACACACATTTTTTTAAAGTTCTTACAGCAATAATCTGCTGAGTGTCTTCTTTAAAAAGAGACCTACCTTAGGTCTGTCTTTCAAAGCATTCATGCATTACAACCATTTAAGCTTGGATAGTGCATTTTCACATCTATGCTCAAAAAGGGGGAGACAGTTAATGGGTTATAAATAAATGAAGGCATGTAAACGTTTGAAGACAGTTTAATATGACTTTTATAAGAAGCTCAAATCTGTTCAATTAGTTAAATTAATAATATATTTAAAAAAAAACAAGATCACAGGGACATAAAACTGCCATTAATTGAAGAAGAAGAATATTTATGTTAGAATTACTTTGCAATCAAACAGCAGTCAAAAGGTTTCCAGGACACTTTCAGATCTTTAAGGTTATTTTTCTTACCTAAGAGGAATAACAACAATCCCAGTGACAAGATTCAGCTGCTTCACTATCCAGGCATGACTTGGAGAGTTCAGCTAAATGAGGATAAAGCAAAACCGTGGACAGCACAATTAATTCATCATTATTACACAACAATATCGACTAAGACATGTACAGTACTAACATTGAGATGGGAAATATTGGTGTCTGAGCCAGTTTTGTAAATCCAGTTCATAGTTTTCTGGAGAATCACTGCCTGATGTGTCAGATGCTTTAGGTACTCTGAACTCTCTTGGGTCTTCTCGTGTGCTTCTCCGACCTATTAAAAACAGCATTTATTAAGATCTGGACTAGATTTAATGCTCATCAATTTGGGCTTGTAACCATTCACCTGCTTCCTGTATATGGCATAACGCTCCTTTTCATGCCTCAGTGCAGCACGGAAATCCCCTTTACTTTCATGCACCTTTGCCAATAAGTGATGACTGTAGAGGGGGGCAGGATAGTGATAGTTTGGAAACACTTTGTATTTATGTACATATGAGTACTGTACCTACAAAAAAGCGTCTTGTTTGTGTTTCTGCTCACTCTTCACCTTTGTGCCAGTTTGAGAGATGAGGGTCCCTGATATTTGGAGGTCAGGGAGAGGGCGTTCTCCAAGAACTTCAGGGCAAGATCACAGGCCATCATACTATGAAGCACAAGGCCAATTTTACTCTGTACAGGAGATGAACGCAAAGAATGCGTTAAAACAAATTTGTGAATTTGCAAAGATATATATGAGCATTACTTATCATCAGTACTGGGGGAGATGCAAATAACATGGACATTTTTAGGTTGAAAGTTTTTTGAATGTATAAGGGAATGTTGGGGTCAGTAAGATTTTTTAACGTTTTTGAAAGTGGCAAAGCATCATTACTCCAGTCTAGTGTCACATGATCCTTCAGAAATCATTCTAATATGCTGATTTGCTACACAAGAAACATTTATTATTATTATTATTATCGATGTTGAAAACAGTTTTGCTGCTTAATATTTTTCTGAAAATCCTGTTGTGTTTTTTCAGGATTCCTTTATAAATAGAAAATTAAAAAAAATGGCACTTATTTGAAAAAGAAGCCTTTTGTGAAATTATAAATGTCTTTTCTGTTGCTTTTGTTTAATTCATAATTTCTTTTTTTAAAAATCTTTTGAACAATAAGTGTGTATATATACATATATAAATATTTTTCTTCAAATGGTAATATTTCACAATTTAACAGTATTTTTGATCAAATAAATGCAGCCTCTTCTTTCAAAAATACAGGGAGTGCAGAATTATTAGGCAAATGAGTATTTTGACCACATCATCCTCGTTATGCATGTTGTCTTACTCCAAGCTGTATAGGCTGGAAAGCCTACTACCAATTAAGCATAATAGGGGATGTGCATCTCTGTAATGAGAAGGGGTGTGGTCTAATGACATCAACACCCTATATCAGGTGTGCATAATTATTAGGCAACTTCCTTTCCTTTGGCAAAATGGGTCAAAAGAAGGACTTGACAGGCTCAGAAAAGTCAAAAATAGTGAGATATATTGCAGAGGGATGCAGAAGTCTTAAAATAGCCAAGCTTCTGAAGCGTGATCATCGAACAATCAACCGTTTCATTCAACAGGGAAAGAAGGGGGTTCATTCAAGAAGCGTGTGGAAAAACCAAGGCGCAAAATAACTGCCCGTGAACTGAGAAAAGTCAAGCGTGCAGCTGCCAAGATGCCACTTGCCACCAGTTTGGCCATATTTCAGAGCTGCAACATCACTGGAGTGCCCAAAAGCACAAGGTGTGCAATACTCAGAGACATGGCCAAGGTAAGAAAGGCAGAAAGTCGACCACCACTGAACAAGACACACAAGCTGAAACATCAAGACTGGGCCAAGAAATATCTCAAGACTGATTTTTCTAAGGTTTTATGGACTGATGAAATGAGAGTGAGTCTTGATGGGCCAGATGGATGGGCCCCTGGCTGGATTGGTAAAGGGCAGAGAGCTCCAGTCCGACTCAGACGCCAGCAAGGTGGAGGTGGAGTACTGGTTTGGGCTGGTATCATCAAAGATGAGCTTGTGGGGCCTTTTCGGGTTGAGGATGGAGTCAAGCTCAACTCCCAGTCCTACTGCCAGTTTCTGGAAGACACCTTCTTCAAGCAGTGGTACAGGAAGAAGTCTACATCCTTCAAGAAAAACATGATTTTCATGCAGGACAATGCTCCAAGTACTCCACAGCGTGGCTGGCAAGAAAGGGTATAAAAGAAGAAAATCTAATGATATGGCCTCCTTGTTCACCTGATCTGAACCCCATTGAGAACCTGTGGTCCATCATCAAATGTGCGATTTACAAGGAGGGAAAACAGTGCACCTCTCTGAACAGTGTCTGGGAGGCTGTGGTTGCTGCTGCACGCAATGTTGATGGTGAACAGATCAAAACACTGACAGAATCCATGGATGGCAGGCTTTTGAGTGTCCTTGCAAAGAAAGGTGGCTATATTGGTCACTGATTTGTTTTTGTTTGGTTTTTGAATGTCAGAAATGTATATTTGTGAATGTTGAGATGTTATATTGGTTTCGCTGGTAAAAATAAATAATTGAAATGGGTATAAATTTGTTTTTTGTTAAGGTGCCTAATAATTATGCACAGTAATAGTCACCTGCACACACAGATATCCCCCTAAAATAGCTAAAACCAAAAACTAAAAACTAAAACTTCCAAAAATATTCAGCTTTGATATTAATGAGTTCCCTTTCGAGGGAACTTCAACGCTGCGTCATATTACGCTTTGGGAATTCCCTCTGCGTCAGCGCGTCTGAGACTGAATGTCAACTAGCCATTGGCAGAAGTGAGCGTCGCGGGCGGGTGACGTCACGACCAGGAAGGATAAAAGGACTTCCGGAAAGATCGCTCGCTAGCTTTTCTGCCTCAGCAAAGCGATCTCTGTGAACTGTCTTGTCTATTTACTGTTGTTTGTCACAAAAGCACTATTGGTAATGGCGCAATCATTCAGGAAGTGTGTTCCTCCATGCCCTCGTTTTCTCTCGGGTGTGGATACACACGATCTCTGTGTGATGTGTTTGGGAGCGGAGCATGCTCTCTCAGCCTTCGAGGGGGCTGAGTGCGAGCATTGCGAGAGGTTACCGTTGCGTTCGCTCCGCTCCCGCCTGGCGCTTTTTGATAGAAGTGCTCAGGATAGCGTTCCTCATGGCTCAGGACCCGCTTCTGCCGAGGCAGAGCGGAGAATGCGGTCATGGGGTTCGCAAATGGATCTCTCGGAGGGGTCTGAGACGGGCGTGAGCGCTCTTTCTCTGCCTTCACCTGAGAGATCCATCGCTCAATCCCTGGGTTCGGAAGCCCGCTCTGCGGCCTCTTCCGCCCGGGGAGAGAGCCCGTCACTTCAGCTGTCTAGCTCTGAGGAGTCGGACACGCTGGGTGGCGGTGCGGGGGAAGAGGACTCGCCATCTTCTTCCCCTGCTTATGAGGAGCTGGTGGAGGTGTTGACTCGCGCTGTGTCCAAATTAAATATCGACTGGCCAGCCGAGAAGCAGGGCGCTCGTCCCAAAAGCAGATTAGACGAGCGTTTCCTGCCCTCAAAGTCAGCATCTTCACCGAGGGGCCTTCCTTTCTTCCCCGATCTGCACAGTGAGCTGTCTAGATCGTGGAAGAAGCCGTATTCCTCCAGACTTTTCAGCCCTCAGGTGAAAGTCTATTCCGATATAAGGGGGCTGAAGGAATACGGTTATGGGGCAATGCCTCGGGCTGAACAGACGCTCGCGAGTTATCTGTCGCCCGGGTTAGCATCGTCCCTGAAGGCCCCCACGCTGCCCTCCAGACCACTAAAAACCACTTCTAGTCTGGTGGGGAAAGCGTACACGGCAGCGGGTCAGGCTGGTGCTTGTTTACATACTATGAGCATCTTACAGGCTTACCAGGCTGACCTGCTGAGGGAGATGGATGGCGGGGAGGGGATTGGCCCTGAGGCAATCACTGAATTACGCCGGGCCACAGATCTTTCTCTCAGAGCCACCAAGGAGACCGCCAGAGCTATTGGGCGGTCTATGGCAGCCTTGGTGGCGACGGAGAGACATCTGTGGCTCAATTTGTCAGAAATGAAGGACAAAGACAGGGCTTTTCTCCTCGATGCCCCGCTTGCGCCCCCTGGCCTCTTCGGCGACGCTGTCAACTCAGTCGTCGAGAGGTTTCGGGAGTCCAAGAAGCAAGCGGAGGCTTTTAAAAAGTTTCTCCCACGCCGCCATCAACCCTCTGGGACTGCTGGGCGTGGGCAGTCCCAGCCGTCAAGCTCCTCTTATAGAGATCAACAAAGAGAGAGTGTCGCTTTTCGAGCCCCACCTCAGAGACACGGGGGGCAGAAGCGGCACTCTCAGCCCAAGCCTTCCAAACCGAAGACGGACCTGAGGGCCGTCCTTCAGGCGAGGAAGGCTTCGGGAAAAAGGTCCTGACGCCCCTGGCGTCAGACCTGTGAGGGCAGCCCCACACGGGGTGATGCGGTGTACACCTCAGCATACGGTGCCCGCATCATCTCGTGGCCCTCTAGGGGCCGTTCTGCTAACCCCGCCACCCTCGGTGCTTCGGGGCGCAGCGGCAACCAGCGAAGCACAGCCTCTGGGGAGGTTGAAGATACAGTCGGGTCGGTTGCTTCCTGCCAGTATGTTTCAGGTCACCGACGCGGCTGTACTAACATCACCAGAGACCAGCCTCGAGAGGCTGGTTCCCTTAGTAGAATTTTTGGGAGAGTGGAAACGTCTACCAAAAGTATCTCAATGGGTCCTGCAAACAGTAGAACTAGGGTACAGAATTCAGTTTGGTGTGCGCCCGCCTCTATTCAACGGGATACTGTTAACTTCAGTACGCCCCGAGCAGGCTCTGGTCTTGGAGCAAGAAGTAAAATCCCTATTAGCAAAGGAGGCTATAGAAAGGGTTCCTGTAGCCGACAGAAAGTCGGGTTTCTACAGCCGTTACTTTATTGTTCCAAAGAAGGATGGAGGGCTGCGGCCCATTTTAGATCTCCGTCGTCTGAACCTCTCAGTAAAGAAATTGAAATTCAAAATGCTGACGCTCAGACAGATCGTGACTCAAATCAGGCCCGAGGACTGGTTTGTCACGATAGATCTAAAAGACGCATACTTCCATGTCTCCATCCTTCCACAACACAGGAAGTTCCTGAGGTTCGCTTTCGGGGGCGAAGCGTACCAGTACCGGGTTCTTCCGTTCGGCCTAGCTCTGTCACCCCGCACGTTCACGAAATGCGTAGATGCAGCGCTGGCCCCGCTCAGGCTGCAGGGCATACGCATTTTGAACTATCTGGACGATTGGCTAATATTAGCACAGTCGGAACAGTTGGTGGTTCAACATCGAGATGTTGTTCTCACGCACATACAGAGATTGGGGTTGAGGTTGAATGCCAAAAAGAGTGTGCTTTCTCCAACACAGAGGACCACTTTTTTGGGCGTGATTTGGGACTCAGTATCGATGCAGGCGGCCTTGTCGCCCGCTCGTATTACTGCAGTTCTTTCAGCCATGAAGGAAGTGAAGCTAGGCCAGTCACTCACTGTAAAACAGTCCCAGAGACTGCTGGGGCTGATGGCAGCAGCGTCCAACGTGATTCCTTTTGGCCTGCTGTTCATGAGACCCTTTCAGTGGTGGCTCAGGACCAGAGGGTTTTCCCTGAAAGGGAACCCGTTCCGTACGACCAAGATCACGCGGCGAGCGCTCCGCGCCTTGGCGATATGGAAAGAGGATTGGTTCCTGTCCCTAGGTCCTGTGTTGGGAGCGCGGGTGCGACGAGTCGCACTGACCACAGACGCATCCCGCACAGGCTGGGGAGCGGTAATGGAAGGCCGCTCAGCTCAAGGTCTGTGGAGGGGTCATCAGCTCTCGTGGCACATAAATTGCCTGGAATTGATGGCTGTCTTCAACGCGTTGAAGTTCTTCCTTCCAGATCTGGGGGGCCATCATGTGCTTGTCCGTACAGACAACACGTCAGTGGTCGCCTATATAAATCGACAGGGGGGTCTGCGTTCGCGACCACTTTGCAAACTGGCGCACCAGATCCTCCTGTGGTCCCTGGGAAAGATGCTCTCCTTGAGGGCGGTCTTTATTCCAGGGGCTCAGAATTTAGGAGCAGACGTCCTGTCGAGACAGGGGCTGAGGCCTGGGGAGTGGAGACTTCACCCCGAGGTGGTGAAGCTTATATGGGAGAAGTATGGCCAAGCAGAGGTGGATCTGTTCGCGTCTCAGGATACGACGCACTGTCCACTTTGGTTCTCCCTCACACATCCAGCTCCTCTCGGACTGGATGCCATGGCACAGACGTGGCCGAGGCTGCGTCTGTATGCTTTTCCCCCAGTCGTCATGCTCCCAGGAGTTCTGGAGAAAGTTCGCCGGGAAGGGTTAAGTCTACTATTAGTAGCGCCTTACTGGCCGAGCCGAGTCTGGTTCTCGGACTTGGTGACTCTCCTCGACGGACCTCCCTTGGAGATCCCGCTCAGGAGAGACCTTCTGTCTCAGGCACGGGGCACGATCTTTCACCCCCGTCCAGAGATGTGGAGCCTATGGGTTTGGCCTCTGAGGGGGCCCAACTCGTAGGATTGGGTCTTTCAGCTGAGGTTGTTGAGACCATACTCCACTCCAGAGCTCCTTCCACAAGGAAACTGTATGCGCTGAAGTGGAAACTGTTCGTCTCGTGGTGCGCCGCGAGACACCTAGATCCAGTTAACTGCCCGATTGGTTCAGTGCTGGGGTTCTTACAAGACCGCTTCTCAGCAGGGTTAACCCCTTCCACTTTAAAGGTATACGTGGCAGCTATTGCAGCGTACCACGCTCCTCTGGGTGGCACTTCCTTGGGGAAAAACCCACTTATAATTCGTTTCCTTCGTGGCACCTTAAGGCTGAGGCCAGCAGCACGCTCCAGGGTTCCTGCTTGGGATTTAGCTGTGGTTTTAGAGGGTTTATCTTCCGCTCCATTCGAGCCACTTGAGTCTGTCTCGGAGAGATTTCTGACGATCAAGACTGCCTTCCTTCTAGCTATTTCGTCCCTGAAAAGAGTAGGAGACCTTCAGGCCCTTTCGGTGTCTCCGACGTGCTTGGAGTTCGCACCTGGCATGGTTAAAGCGTTCCTCTATCCTAAACAGGGCTATGTTCCCAAGGTTCCGACCCATGTACCACGGCCTGTAGTGCTGCAGGCCCTCTGTCCCCCTCCGTTTACGGATCCAGACCAGGAGAAGCTGAACTTGGTATGTCCAGTCCGTGCACTGGACACCTACGTCCACAGAGCTGCCCTGTGGAGGAAGTCAGATCAGCTGTTTGTCTGCTTTGGCCCGCACAACAGGGGTCTTCCAGCATCAAAGCAGACAGTGAGCAGGTGGATAGTTGAGGCTATCTCAGCTGCTTACGAGTCTTCCGGACAGCCGTCTCCTTTGGGCCTTAGAGCTCATTCTACTCGGGGTATGGCGGCCTCGAAAGCATTCCTCTCGGGGGTTTCCCTCGGTGATATCTGTGATGCGGCAGGCTGGTCCTCTCCGCTCACGTTTGTGAGACACTACAGTCTCGACCTGGGTTCGGCTCCAGGGGCCTCGGTGCTCTCGTCTTGATGTGCCAGCAGTTCACACAGACAGGCACTTGGAAGTATGGCGTTTTGGCATATCGTTCCCAAAGCGTAATATGACGCAGCGTTGAAGTTCCCTCGAAAGGGAACGTCTCAGGTTACGTCTGTAACCATAGTTCCCTGAGAGAGGGAACGAGACGCTGCGTCGCCCTGCCATACTTCCGGCATACCTGTGATCGTTTGCTTCGGCTATTCGAAGCTAGCGAGCGATCTTTCCGGAAGTCCTTTTATCCTTCCTGGTCGTGACGTCACCCGCCCGCGACGCTCACTTCTGCCAATGGCTAGTTGACATTCAGTCTCAGACGCGCTGACGCAGAGGGAATTCCCAAAGCGTAATATGACGCAGCGTCTCGTTCCCTCTCTCAGGGAACTATGGTTACAGACGTAACCTGAGACGTTTTTTGTGTTCATTGAGAACATGGTTGTTGTTCAATAATAAAATTAATCCTCAAAAATACAACTTGCCTAATAATTCTGCACTCCCTGTATTGCCGACCCCAAACTTTTGAACAGTAGTGTTCTTCATATACTCAGAAGCATATACTTCTGAAAACTCCTGAAAGGCAAAATTTTTTTTTTTTCATCAGATAAACACATTATAAAATAACAGAATTTAGTGAATTCATCAATATAAATCTCTTAAGTGATATGGGAAAACATAAAAGAATTATATATACTGCAGGCCACTCTTGCCATATTAGTTTGTTTGTTTTCAATGTCCCTATTATTCATTATTATCACATTTCTATAATTATTACTCACATCCAGTAAAGCCATCTCAGGGTGGTCCTCTCCAAACACCACGAGCATCAGGTATCGGGCACGGTATAATAATCGCAGAGCTGTCACTGGTTGCCCACCAGCAAAGCAATAAAGACCAAGGTGCTTCTACACAAAGAGGAAACAACTTTGTTTGTTAGTTTTGTATATTGACACCAGCATAACTGTATGATACACAGTAAACCATAGTTTTAATTTACATAATCATGACATACATATTCCTGTATAGTGTTGGGATGCTCAATTCCCAGAACTCTTTCACTGATCAGCACAGCCCTCTGCTGGTGACTGAGGGCCTAACAGCATAAAATAAAATTTCTCTTTCAAAATGTAATTTTTTCAAACTTTTCTTCAGGTTCCAAGTCTTTAGTTTGTCATCTGACATTTTAGAACATGTGATATACCTCAGTATAGTCTCCGAGGATGTAGTGTAAGCGTCCCAATAGCCTCAGACATACACAGACATCCTGATGCAGAGCCCCATAGACATTTGTGAAGAGACCCAAAGCCTGGCTTATTAACTCACAGCCCTCTTTCAGACAACCTAGTAATGCACAAATGTATATCAAATACTAAAGAATAAAGATGGTATGAATATTATTTTTGTTTTGATATACACCATCATACAAAAGTTTAGGGTCAGTGAGAGTTTTTTTTTAAATTAATGGATACATTTATTCAGCAAGGATGCATTAAATTGATCAAAAGTGACAGTAAAAACATTTAAAACGCTACAAAAGATTTCTATTTAAAACAAATGCTGTTTTTTATCATTCACCAAAGAATCCTGAAAAAAACAAATGTACAAAAATATTAATATTAATTAAGCAGCACAACCGTTTTTCAAATTGGTAATAAAATATGTGTTTCTTGAGCAGCAAATCAGCATATCAGAATGATTGGTGAAGGATCATGTGACACTGAAGAGTGGAGTAATGATGCTGAAAATTCAGCTTTGCCACCACAGGAATAAAATACATTTTAAAATATATTAAAATAGAATACATTTCTTTTAAATTCTAATAACATTCACAATATTACTGCTTTTTTAAAAACAAATATATGCAGTCTTGATGAACGTAAGAGACTTCTTTCAAAAATATTTGAATGGTAGTAAACATGCTCATGTATGTCAATTGTTCTTGTGTATTTTTGAAAGCTCACCTTGCTGGACCTCAGACTGACCACAACGCAAGAGATACAGAGCATCGTTGGCTCTAGGACTGATGTGCTTTACTATGGGGAAAATGTTAAGGATGTCCTCTTCGGTGAATACAGTTTTGTGCTCAGATTCAAAGTGATACTCTCTTAAAAGAATCTGAAAGAGAGATGAAGATAGGGTAGTTATCAGAGTAAGAAAAAAAGCACAATAACTGGCAAAAAATCTAATTAAAGTGTTAGTTGATCATGTCATTAATCACTCACCCTTGTTTCATTCCAAATCCGTTAATACCTTCGTTCATCTCAGGAACACAAATTAAGAGAGCAACGTAATTACCATATTCAAGGTTCAGAAAAGTAGTAAAGACATTAAAAATAGTCAACCTTGATGTTATGAAGCGAAGAGAATACTTTTTATGTGCAGAAACAAAACAAAAATGTCGTTCTCTCCTCTGTCACTCTCCTACGCTGTTTACGATTAGTACTTCCGTGTTCTACATCAGAATGCCGAAGCTGTTCATGTGAGAAGTCCGACGCATGCGTGTGATGCTGACACAGGAGCTGGCCAATAATGAGTCGATGTCTTGACATGGAACACGGAATCGCGAAATGTAAACAGAAGAGAATGACAAGGGAGAGAAGAAATTGTTGGATAAAGTCATTATTTTTGTTTCGTTTTGCGGACAAAAAGTATTGTTGTCGCTTCATAACTTTAAGGTTGAACCACTGTAGTCACATTGACTATTTTAATGATGTCTTTACAACTTTTCTAGACCTTGAATGTGGTACTTCTGTTGCTTTCTCTCGGAAAAT
This sequence comes from Opsariichthys bidens, assembly GCA_037194245.1. Lineage (NCBI taxonomy): Eukaryota > Metazoa > Chordata > Actinopteri > Cypriniformes > Xenocyprididae > Opsariichthys > Opsariichthys bidens. The sequence continues at coordinate 1,173,300 of CM074294.1, forward strand.
CAACAATATCAAAAATATGTTCCGAAGATTAACTGTATCTTTGTTGAAGATGTCTTTGAGGGTGAGTGATTTTAAGTCAAGTCAAGTCAAGTCAAGTCATCTTTATTTATATAGCGCTTTTTACAATGCAAATTGTGGCAAAGCAGCTTTACATTAATAAGAAAATGGTGTCATTGTCCAGCTTATTCTATATATTATTGACTCATTCCGTTGCAAATATCAGTAGTTATTAGTCTAGTTAATTTAGGTATATCAGCACTGCAGAAAACAGTGACGTAATCGTCCGGCTCGGCTCAGTTCACATACAACAGCGCCAATGCAGGCATATCAAAACCACTGCTGAATATCAAGCAAGTGTCCCCAGCTTAAGCAAGCCAAAGGAAACAGCGACAAGGAACCAAAACTCCAACAAATGGAGAAAAAAACTTTTAATGACTTTTAATGAAAAAAGATTTTAATGACAGAAATTTCATTTTTGAGTGAACGAACCATTTAAATCATGTTAAGTTCAATCTGATATACCTGAATGCCAGTTTTGATGGCAATTTCTCTGAGCAGGGTGATTCTCTGCAGCCTGTATTTGTCCACAGCCTCCTCCACACTTCCACTGCCAGAAAGAGATGAGATCCCACTTCTATCAAATCATAGCACAGCATCTATGTGTGTTCAGAGAACAGGTCATACTCACCAGGGCAGGCTGAAATGGTAGTACTCCTGGGCCTCAGTTTTGATGGCCATCCAAAGGTCACTCGGAGTGAGGTTGGACGAGACGGTCACAGTGCCGCCCACAGATGCACGACTCCGCCTTCTCCGACTCCTGCGCCTAGAAGCTAACTTGTCGTTTTGCTGAATGACTCCAGCATCGGCAAAAGAGCTCAGGAAGCAGTTGAGGAAATGGCTGATGGAGGCAGACAGGGCAGATGGTTCCACTGCCTGGGGGAGAAACAGAGAATTAAGGATCAAGAACAAGTTTTGGCCGTGTTATACTATACAGCATTATATAAGTGATATCCTACAGAGTATTATAAATACCATAAGCAGTTTCTGGACACTCACCAAAAGATATGTCTTAAATAGATGTTTTGCACATCTGGTGATCAGCTCACAAAGTGCAATTCTCTGAAAGAGGTCAAAATGTTTTCAATTTTCATGTTATTTTTTCATACACACTTTTTTCTTTTTTAAATTTTATTACTTCTCTTCAGATCAAGATGAGTCAGTCTAGTGGTACAATTTTCATTCATTTATTACATAATGTATTTATTACTATATTTCATTCTATTTCATTTAAATGATACATTTTTTACTTGATTTAATTTACACTACCGTTCAAGAGTTTTCGCTTATTACTTATAATACTTAGTAAAAATATCAAGCAGCACAATTGTTTTCAACATCGCCAATAATAAGAAATACTGAGCACCAAATCAGCAAATTAGAATGATTCTGGAGGGGTCCAGTGATGTGTAATAATTCAATTGTAATTGTAATAATTATAATGGTAGTGTGCATATATGTATAGATTAATAATGAATTAATAGTCAGTTATTGACTTGATTATTCAAGCCTCTCGATAAACAAAAAAAAACAATTTCCTAAAATAACATTATTGTAATGGTGCTTGCAGGAATGCAGATGAAAGCAGAGACGCTGTCTCAAAAGTCTGCCTGAAATCAGTTTCGTGAGGCGCCTTCTTGTGCAAATGCTGCCTACAAAGTTATTGCCCGATAAGGCAGCGAGTCAGCTGCCTAAATTTTCAGAAGCAGTCACAGAAAACCAAGTACATACAAACTAAAATTCCAAGGAACCAACAGAAACCAAATGTGACAGGCATGAGTAAAATACACACTAACATAGACATGATCAAGCCTTTCTTTCTGGGGTATCTTCTCAATATTCTCCAGCACAGCGCCCAGGTAGCGGATGTTGATGCCGTGCTGATGCAGAGCCTCTGTTAGAGTGACGCCATCTATAGGCACTGATGTCTGGTCAAGGCAACTCTTTGTCTACAAACACACACACAGTTAAAAGGATGTGACTTTTCTCATTCTGCTCAGGATTTCACAAGGAAAGACATCAGGGATGATCTGTTTTATCTGCACCATCCTTAGAAAAAGCAACTTACAAATGCTGGGATTTGACTGGAAATGAGGAAGACTGCAGCATCCTTTAACTGCTGTTTCTGTTTCTGGATATCTTCTGCACTTTCCTTGGGGAAACGTATACCTGATAAAAGAACAAAAAAAATGTGTAAATGTTCATATACAGTTGTGTTCAAAATTATTCAACCCCCCAATGCTGTAAATGGTTTTAGAGAATTTAGAGTACATTTGTAATTGAATTCAGAATGAAATCCTACAAGGACTTCTTAAAGAGGCATATGCAACTAAAATGACATCAATTGGTTTTGTAATACAGTAGTAAATGTTTCTTTTGTGAATTCTTCATTGACACAATTATTCAACCCCTTAAAGACTACCACTCTGAAGAACAGAGGTCCATTGAAGTGTTTTCAGTCAGGTATTGAAAGCACCTGTGGATGTCAGGGAGCAGCAATAAAGCCTAATAAGCACCAATTAGGCAGCTTTAAAATGACTGTGATACTCAGCTCCTTCTAGACATTTACTGGTGTGGTTACAAACATGGTGAAGTCAAGAGAATGGTCCAGGAAGACAAGAGAAGAGGTGATTACTCTTCACAGGAAGGGCAATGGCTATAAGAAGATTGCAAAGATGTTAAACATACCAAGAGACACCATAGGAAGCATCATTCGCAAATTCAAGGCAAAGGGCACTGTTGAAACGCTACCTGGTCGTGGCAGAAAGAAGATGCTGACTTCGACTGCTGTGCGCTACCTGAAGCGTAGAGTGGAGAAAAGTCCCCGTGTGACTGCTGAGGAACTGAGAAAAGATTTGTCAGATGTAGGTACTGAAGTTTCTGCTCAGACAATACGGCGCACCCTGCGTAATGAAGGCCTCCATGCCAGAACTCCCAGGCGCACCCCCTTGCTGTCTCCAAAGAATAAGAAGAGTCGACTGCAGTATGCCAAAAGTCATGTGGACAAACCACAGAAGTTTTGGGATAGTGTTCTGTGGACTGATGAAACAAAATTAGAACTGTTTGGGCCCATGGATCAACGCTATGTTTGGAGGAGGAAGAACAAGGCCTATGAAGAAAAGAACACCTTGCCTACTGTGAAGCATGGCGGGGGGTCAATCATGCTTTGGGGCTGTTTTGCTTCTGCAGGTACTGGGAAGCTTCAGCGTGTGCAAGGTACCATGAATTCTCTTCAGTACCAGGAGATATTGGAGGACAATGTGATGCAGTCCGTCACAAACCTGAGGCTTGGGAGACGTTGGACCTTTCAACAGGACAATGATCCCAAGCATACCTCCAAGTCCACTAGAGCATGGTTGCAGATTAAAGGCTGGAACATTTTGAAATGGCCATCGCAGTCACCAGACTTAAATCCGATTGAGAACCTCTGGTGGGACTTAAAGAAAGCAGTTGCAGTGCGCAAGCCTAAGAATGTGACTGAACTGGAGGCTTTTGCCCATGATGAATGGGCGAAGATACCCGTAGCTCGCTGCAAGACACTTGTGTCAAGCTATGCTTCACGTTTAAAAGCTGTTATAACTGTAAAAGGATGTTGTACTAAGTATTAAGATTGAATGTCACTTGGGGGTTGAATAAAACTGATAATGATGTGAGCAGAGAAAAGACATTTGTGGTTATTTCATTATAAATGTTATGTTATATTTGTCTGACCTACACGTGCCTCTTTGATTTAATTGTAAGCAGGATGACTGAATGATCAAAATCAATGTCAAACCGGCCAAAACAATCAATTTCAGTGGGGGTTGAATAATTTTGAACACAACTGTACATATATATATAGCCATACATATATTTCTAATATTGTCTACACATGTTTACAGTCAAAGAGCTGTAAGGTAAAAGCAGAACAGGTCCAAAAAGCTAACAACACACCTGTACAGAATACGTTAGGGTTGAACTGTATGTCAAAAGTATTCCTGAGGGAGGAGAAGATATGCTTTGATGAAGCACCCTGCTGGGTGTTATTCACAGGCACAGTTTTTAGGGAAAGGTGCTCTGCCTCCAGGTCTGGGAGTGTGACAGTAGTTGAGGGAAGTTGAGGTGTAGTAGCTGGATCACTCTTTAGTACAGATGTGCATGTACTCTGAGAAACAGTTTCCATAAATATCTGGTATCTGGTGGCATTCACATAAAAAGATCATTTAGCTCAAAACCTCACAGCAGCGTAATATTTCTACCATGATATAGAGCTTTTTTGCTGTTGATTTCATCTATTTTTACTGCTGTAATTGCCATAACCTAAATGATGTATATCTTCATAATAGAATGTTTCGATAAACTAAATATTTACACTTAATAAAAACACTAAACTAACACACTAAAATTCAATATGAACAAAGTAGTATTAGAATTATTTCAAGAAATCTGTCAAGACCATGTCAAGTATCATATTTCACCCTAAAATCAAAAGGAAAAAACTGATGCCTGTTTGTAGGGCCTCTTAAGACTTTGCATCTTGTTTTCATGAAAATTAAGCACATTTTTTCTGTAAAATTTTCAATACTGGAATGCGGCAGGACGTTGTAATTTTATATTTATTCATATGATATTCCCAATTATGGTTCTCATTAGATTCACATTACTGAGATAATCTTTTACTGTATTACAGCTGAAAAAAAAACACAAATTATATATCTATCTATGTATATATATATATATATATATATATATATATATATATATATAAAATCCTTCCATATTACGGTAAAGAGGATCGAGGTAGAAATGTGTATAGTAATCTGGAAATGCAAAAAAAAAAGAAGCATTTATTATCTTAAAATAGGCTTCATTATCTACATATAAAATAGTATTTCTTGTTTTTTTTTTTTTTTTTGGTTTAAATTTGAGGTGAAATATGACATTCTTGACAGGCTGTGTATTAATCATAAGACAGGTAAATATAATTACCGGTGCTCTACAAAGGCGTCAATGAGTTCTTGTCTCAGGCAAACTAGGCGATGAGGATGAAGCCTTGGGAATCCAAGTTGTTGATACACAGGATTTAAATCCTCTCCTTCAATAGGAAGGAAGTTGAGATCAGGTGGGAAGGTAAAAAGTAGATCCAGGATGTAGTGCCGACCATCGTTACCCACAATGCCCTTGTGCTCCACCGAGGAGCACAACTGTACAGCTGTGTCATCTTTGTTTAGCACTAGGTGGCTCTGCACTTTCAGCTTCTTACTGGGTTTGTCAAGCAGCTCCAGATACCTTCACAGAGTTTGAAATGTTTGCAGTTAAAAATTCATATATATTTTTTGATGTATTTTCTGACACATTCTTCAGCTTAAATGCCGATTTACACCGAGAACCATAAAAATAACTATAACGATAACTATATTAGCATGTACATCAACACATGATAATGCTCCGTTTATCATATCCACGTGCTGCAGTTCTGTCATCTGCCACTTTAAATGCTCTTTAATGGATGGAATCTGATTGGCTGTCAAAGTTTTTATAGTTCATCAGCTGGAAAAAAAATGTAATTACAATGACTAAAACTTTATAGTTATCGTTATCATTATAGTTATCGTCCTTGACTATAAAATCAGTAACCCAAAAAAAAAAAAAAAAATGTAAAAAAAAAAAAATTTACTCACCCTCAAGCCACCCTAGGTGTATATGACTATCTTCTTTCAGCCAAACACAATCAGAGATATATATAAAAATATCCTGGCTCTTCCAAGCTTTATAATGGGAATGAATGGTTCCCCAGATTTTGAAGCCCAAAAAAGTCCACCCATCATAAAAGTTATCCATACGGCTCTAGGTCATATAAAGGCCTTCTGAAGCGAAGCGATGTATTTTTGTAAGAAAAATATCAATATTTATAACTTTATCAACTACAATCACTGGTTTCCGATAACGGTCGTACACAAGTCTAGTTCCAGCGGAAGAGTGACCTCTGACCAGATGCATGATGCGTTGATGAATGTGGAACCGCAGATGATAGACCAAAACACCTGTCACAAATTAGTCTAAAATGAGAATTTTTAAAGAGAAATATCGGAGAATTTTGATAAAAGTGAAAAGGAGCTGGAGTTTGTTGCCCAGCCCTATTTGTTTAAACCACAAAAGATGTCTACTCTCACCTAAGTTTACGCTACTCCTATATCCTGGGTTGGGTCAGAGGCAGGGTTGGGAAGTAACGAAATACAAGTAACTTAGTTACGTATTTAAAATACAAAATTTGAGTAACTGTATTTCATTTCAGTTACATTTTAAATGGGTGGTAATCAGTTTACAGTTACATCTGAAAAGTATTTTAGATTACCAAAGTGATTACTTTGAATTTCAATGTCATTTAAACAGTAATTGGTGATTTTCTGACATTAACATTTTAAAACTTTTAAGAGGGATCATAAAAATTTATGTTATTTCTATATAGTACTGTCCTGAACGAGACAAAATGAATGAATTTATAAAAAAAAATTGCCCAATTGTCAAATTAACTGTCCTGTCATGACCTGGATGATCTGTTTTCATGTTTTGTGATAGTGGTTTGAGAGTAATTTTATAATTCACTCGTCACTGTAACTTTTTAGTTTTTTTCCCCCCACATAATTTTGAGTTTGCATTTCACAATTCTGATTTCTTTTTCTCAGAATTGCGAGATTTAAACTCACAATTGCAAGTTATAAAGTCAGATTTGGGAGACATAAACTAGCAATTGTGAGGGGTAAAATTGTGAATTTAGTATGTGAGTTTATATCTCATAATTCTGACTTTTCTCAGTATTGTAAGTTTATATCTCATAATTCTGACTTCTCAATATTGTCAGTTTATATCTCATAATTTATAACTCACAATTGCAACTTTATATCATGCAATTCTGAGGGGAAAAAGTCAGAATTGTGAGATAAAAACTTGCAATGACCTTTTTTGTGTTTGTTCCACACTTATTAGTATTCCAAAGTATTCTAAAGTATTTAGATTAAGTTACTAAACTTGAGTAATGTAACGAAATACGTTACAAATTACTTTTTAAAGCATGTATTTTGTAATCTGTAGTGAAATACATTTTAAAAGTAACCTACCCAACCCTGGTCAGAGGGCACTCTTCCACTGGAACTCGACTTGTGTATAACCGTTATTGGAAGACAGTGATTATAGTTTATAAAGTTAATTATGGCTATTTTTCTAACAAAAAAAAAAAAAAATCGCTACCCTTTCAGAAGGTCTTTATTAACCCTCTTTAGCTGTATGGATTACTTTTATGATGGATGGATGAGCTTTTTAGGTAATTTTTTTTTTTTTTTTTTAAATTTAGGGTACCATTCAGCCAAGATATTTTTTATTATAACTCTGGTTGTGTTTGGCTGAAGAAAGTCATATACACCTAGCATGGCTTGAGCGTGAGTAAATTATGGGAAAATTTTTAATTTTTTGGTGAATTAAGCCTTTAAAGAGTATGCTTTCACCTGTCATCAGACACAACGGTCTTGCCAAAGTCAGTGGAGCCATAGAGAATACTCTGTTCTTGGTCACGGTCAAGAATTCCTGGCACGATAGTTTGGGCAGTGACGCGGTAGCCGCGGTAATCGATCACTACAGTACCAATCAAGTAGAGGCCTTCTTGATCCACTGCCCAATAAGCCCTCACACCATTCAGGTCAAGAACAGGGGCAGCATGGGCTGCAGCCTCCCCTCCCATATCTCTGTATTGGTCCCGCACATCAAAGCCTAAACTGAAGAAAATGTTGTTCCAGATGAACATCTGCTGTCGTGGTTCTTCACTAGGGTTGATGGGAATCACATTACCATCCACCACTGCCATGGCTCCTCGAGTGGCAGAGCTGACAAAATCACTGTTAGCCTGATAAAGTCAGTAAAAGCTCATCATCAGAAACAGCCTTCCCATTATAGGTAAATGTTCCTAATGTTACATTTTAGATCCGATTTGGTTTCTAGAGAACAAAAAGTACTTTGTGTAACTATAAAAGCCTTCTTGGTTCTAAATTGAACACATGTGCCCATAAGTGGTAAAGATACCTTAAAAACAGCTCGGTCCCTCATCAGACGATCAGCTACGCTTTTTCTCGGAAGCTCTCTTGTGGTCTGAAGTTCTTCATTCCAATCCCGGGCCTTTGTTCAACACAATAAAAACACAATTAAAAAAACGACTTGTGTTTGTGTGCTGACTTTCAATATGTTTACCTGAACAGGCACATGTTCTTCATAACCGAGGCGGAAAGAGATGACATCCTCCGCTCGAACACAGTCCATTGTATGGTCAAGTGCTGGAGCAGTCCAGCTGAACACCTGGAAGGGTGTGGCAATCCTTTCAAAGGGGTGTGTGGACCTTCTAAAATAAGAGAGAAGTTAGAGGTGAGTAGTTTTTCTACATATTCTGTTACATTTACAAGAAAAAAAATAATCATAATTTGTTCTCCTATCATTTTATTTCAGACAATTAATAGTATATATTTTTCAGGTTAGCAAGGTTTAAAAGTTTCTTCTAAATAAATAAATAATTTCTTTCATTTTTTATATTATTTAAAACAGACATTATGTTTATAAATGTGTATTACATATTTATGAAGGAGGAAGGGGGGGGGGGGTGTCCTGGAGCCTTGGCTGGCCTATAGGGTATGCAGATGGCTAGGAAGACTCCAGGATGTTACCGATGACCAGGTAGGTTCTGGCAGTTCAGGGAGCCATGGCAGTGCTGGTAGTGCAAGAGACAAGGAAGGTCCTGGCAGTTCTGGGGGCCAGGGCGGAGCTGGCAATTTGGGAAGCCATGAAAGTGCGGGCAGCTCAGGGGACTGAGGGACATGGTAGGCGTGGGATGAGCTTAGGGACTGGAGTGGGCTCAGGGACTGCCTCCAGGACTGGAGCAGATTCAGAGGCTGGAGCTGCCTTCTCAGGACTCTGGTCAGGGGCTGGAGCCGCCTTCTCAGGACTCTGGTTCTCAGGACTCTGGTCAGGGGACTGGAGCCGCCTTCTCAGGACTCTGGTCAGGGGCTGGAGCCTCCTTCTCAGGACTCTGGTTCTCAGGACTCTGGTCAGGGGTTGGAGCCGCCATCTCAGGACTCTGGTCAGGGGCTGGAGCTGCCTTCTCAGGACTCTGGTCAGGGGTTGGAGCCTCCTTCTCAGGACTCTGGTTCTCAGTACTCTGGTCAGGGGCTGGAGCTACCTTCTCAGGACTCTGGTCAGGGGCTGGAGCCTCCTTCTCAGGACTCTGGTCAGGGGCTGGAGCCTCCTTCTCAGGACTCTGGTCAGGGGCTGGAGCCTCCTTCTCAGGACTCTGGTCAGGGGCTGGAGCCTCCTTCTCAGGACTCTGGTCAGGGGCTGGAGCCTCCTTCTCAGGACTCTGGTCAGGGGCTGGAGTCTCCTTCTCAGGACTCTGATTCTCAGGACTCTGGTTAGGGGCTGGAGCCGCCTTCTCAGGACTCTGATTCTCAGGACTCTGGTCAGGGGCTGGAGCCTCCTTCTCAGGACTCTGGTTCTCAGGACTCTGGTCAGGGGCTGGAGCCACCTTCTCAGGACTCTGGTCAGGGGCTGGAGGTGCCTTCTCAGGACTCTGGTCAGGGGCTGGAGCCACCTTCTCAGGACTCTGGTCAGGGGCTGGAGGTGCCTTCTCAGGACTCTGGTCGAGGAAGGGAGTTGCCTTCTCAGGACTCTGGTCGAGGAAGGGAGTCGCCTTCTCAGGACTCTTGATGAGGAAGGGAGTCACCTTCTCAGGACTCTGGATGAGGAAGGGAGTCACCTCTGGATCCTGGGCATAAACTAGAATCAAAGGCGCGGTGGAGGCCATTTTGGCTGAGGGCTCAGATTTTGCAGTCATCTTGGCTGAGGGTTTAAGTGTGGCGGCCATGATGGGACGAGCAGGAGACTCTGTGATAAATACTGGGGAACGAAGCTCTCTAGACATCTGTAGATGACCTCTCTCCAATCCAATCCGGCGCAATCAGGGAGTTCATTTGAATCAACAAAGTTTACCCCGATCCAATACACTACCTTGATGATCTCGTCATACAAGGGGTTTGTGAGACGAGACGACAGAATCTATTCATGTATTCAAGCATATTGCGGCTATTCTAGACCTCTGCCACGATCTGTCCGGCAAGTTCCCAGTTCATCTTTCCTTTACTTCTTGTGGTCTGGCCTTCTGTCAAACAGAAGAGGAAAGATGAGGTAAATGCACACAATGACTCTTTATTTGTAGGTTAAGGTATAACAGAGTGGGAATGCAACAGGTAAGGACATAATCAGATGACAGTTGCTTGTAAGACTTAGGTCGTGACACTGTGTGTCTGGTGCAGGTGATGAGGTGATGATTCAGACTGAAGAACAGAGGATCCAGGAAGATGACAAATGGGAACATAAGACGGAAGACTGAAGACAGATCAGGTTCAGTAGGTGGGTTTCGGAGGTGAGTTTTCAGGTAAGAACTCCAATCAGTAAACCGGTAGCACTCAGGTGAGTCACAGGATAGGGTCTGTGCTGCTTCTCATTGACGTGACCAGACAAAGATGAGAAGGGATCAGTATCAGATAAAGGGTGTGCTGATGAGGACATGCAGGTGCAGGAAATCTGTAATCAGGAGATGAGCTGTGGCAGGTGTGGTGATGGCTGACTGAGTAGAGTGACAAGGAGGAATGTTGGGAAATGTAGTGCAGAAAGAGTGACTGTGACAAAGAATGTGATATTATATTAAAAAATGATATGTATATTTAATTATAAATATTATAATAATATATATATTATTAATTTAAATATTTAATTTGTGTTTAAATGTTTTTAAATATTTATTTTGAATTAATATTTATTTTGTATTATCAAAATCTATTAAAAACAGGTCAAAGTATACTAAAAATATGCATAAACCCATATGACACAAAAAATACTTTAAAAATACAGGGCTCAAGACTAACTTTTCCACTGGTTGCACTAGTGCTACCAATTTTCTCAGTTGGTCGCACCAGCACAAGATTTGGTCACACCTTTTTTCTTTTTTTTTGCTATAAATATTTTAATCAATGCATGTGTCATCTTAATCTTAAATATATTAAATCACACTGGCTGATGGCCGATATAAATCTGGTATATATGTATAATTTATATTTATTTTAATTCACATTTAATTAATTAGAAATATGAAAAGTATGAAAATTAATTGAAAAATGTTATACCTATATATATATATATATATATATAGAGAGAGAGAGAGAGAGAGAGAGAGAGAGAGAGATCGCATTTCCAATGAAACTGAAGTCCGAATTCACGCACAGAATACATGCGTTCATGTGGGTTACAAACACTTCAGAAAATCTCATTGTTGTGTATTTGAATAAATCTGCAAGCTCTGTAAAATTAAATGTTAATTAGATATTCAGAGATTTATTTAAATGATATAGATGTGTATTTGCTGAATGTTGAAGGTAAATAAGAAAATATTAAACTTTAGTTTGTCTTTATGTAACTAATAATATAAAAGCAAACACTATAGCATGTAGAGCGCGAGTGTTTTCAACACACCAGTGGTTACGCAACGTAAACAATGATGCTACGTTTGAATTTTCACGACAGAGACGTGATTATATACATTTCTTTGACAACACTATTTCACATTAGCGCAGGCCAAACATTCTCTCGCAGCCTATAGAGGAACCCTGGTCAAAGCCATTGCTGTTGAAGTAGAGCCTTTCTACCTGTGCGCTCATTATCAGTTGTGTCTGTATGCTGGCTCGTCCTTTCCACCAGCATCCTTGAACTCCAAACTTTGCTTTTTTATGATTATTATTCAGCTATTAACCTTTTCATTTTTATAAGGCTTAATTCCTAAATTTACTGAATTCCTAATTGGCACGTTTCATCATCATTGAGCAATGCGAATGTACGTTTGCTCTCTAGCTGTTAATAAATAGAACTGCATGTGTCTTGCGGAAGGACATTGTAGACGGAACTACTTCTCTCTGTTTGTCTATGACGAGTCACGCAGGTACTGTGATACTGTGAGCCGAGCCGAGCCTGGTCTGAAACAGTCCGAATATAAACACTTATTATAGGCGCACCGTAGTGATTCAGGATAAGACAAAAACACGGTTTGGAAAATGGATTCATGATGTACTCGTTCATTATATAAATTTTGTTCATTTTGAAAACCAAACAGTTACAAACGGCAGAAGCTGCTGATTCCTCGTTCTGTTACACGCGCGCGCGAATAACTTGATCATGCACTCGCACAAATGCGACCACATAAAATTTTAACTCGCACATTCTCAAAAAAAGGTTGCATATGCAACCATTTTGGTCGCAGTCTGGAACCCTGAAATACAGTACTGTATATATACATTCAGTCATTCCATTTCAGTCGTATTCCACTCTTGGTGGTCTTTTCCCAACCCTTCCCATTACATGGCTTGGGTCTAGTATAAATATATATATATATATATATACACATATACACACACACACACACACACACACATATACATATATATACATATATATATATATATATATATATATATATGTATATATGTACAGTACTGTGCAAAAGTTTTAGGCAGGTGTGAAAAAATGCTGTAAAGTAAGAATGCTTTCAAAAAGAAACTTGGTAATAGATTATATTTATCAATTAACAAAATGCAAAGTGAGTGAACAGAAGAAAAATCTAAATCAAATCCATATTTGGTGTGACCACCCTTTACCTTCAAAACAGCATCAATTCTTCAAGGTACACTTGCACAAAGTCAGGGATTTTGTAGGCATATAGTTAGGTGTATGATTAAACAATTATACCAAACAGGTGCTAATGATCATCAATTCAATATGTAGGTTGAAACACAATCATTAACTGAAACAGAAACAGCTGTGTAGGAGGAATAAAACTGGGTGAGGAACAGCCAAACTCAGCTAACAAGGTGAGGTTGCTGAAGACAGTTTACTGTCAAAAGTCATACACCATGGCAAGACTGAGCACAGCAACAAGACACAAGGTAGTTATACTGCATCAGCAAGGTCTCTCCCAGGCAGAAATTTCAAGGCAGACAGGGGTTTCCAGATGTGCTGTCCAAGCTCTTTTGAAGAAGCACAAAGAAACAGGCAACGTTGAGGACCGTAGACGCAGTGGTCGGCCAAGGAAACTTACTGCAGCAGATGAAAGACACATCATGCTTACTTCCCTTCGCAATCGGAAGATGTCGAGCAGTGCCATTAGCTCACAATTGGCAGAAAACAGTGGGACCCTGGTACACCCATCTACTGTCCGGAGAAGTCTGGTCAGAAGTGGCCTTCATGGAAGACTTGCGGCCAAAAAGCCATACCTCCGACGTGGAAACAAGGCCAAGCGACTCAACTATGCACGAAAACACAGGAACTGGGGTGCAGAAAAATGGCAGCAGGTGCTCTGGACTGATGAGTCAAAATTTGAAATATTTGGCTGTAGCAGAAGGCAGTTTGTTCGCCGAAGGGCTGGAGAGCGGTACACGAATGAGTGTCTGCAGGCAACAGTGAAGCATGGTGGAGGTTCCTTGCAAGTTTGGGGCTGCATTTCTGCAAATGGAGTTGGGGATTTGGTCAGAATTAATGGTATCCTCAATGCTGAGAAGTACAGGCAGATACTTATCCATCATGCAATACCATCAGGGAGGCATCTGATTGGCCCCAAATTTATTCTGCAGCATGACAACGACCCCAAACATACAGCGAAAGTCATTAAGAACTATCTTCAGTGTAAAGAAGAACAAGGAGTCCTGGAAGTGATGGTATGGCCCCCACAGAGCCCTGATCTCAACATCATCGAGTCTGTCTGGGATTACATGAAGAGAGAGAAGCAACTGAGGCTGCCTAAATCCACAGAGGAACTGTGGTTAGTTCTCCAAGATGTTTGGGCCAACCTACCTGCCGAGTTCCTTCAAAAACTGTGTGCAAGTGTACCTAGAAGAATTGATGCTGTTTTGAAGGCAAAGGGTGGTCACACCAAATATTGATTTGATGTAGATTTTTCTTCTGTTCACTCACTTTGCATTTTGTTAATTGATAAATATAAACTATTAACATGTCTATTTTTGAAAGCATTCTTACTTTACAGCATTTTTTCACACCTGCCTAAAACTTTTGCACAGTACTGTATATATATATACTCCTTCTGAAAACTTTCATACCTTCTTTTCAGCAAGGCACTGAAGTTCTTCTTAAAAATTGGACTGATATGACCCAGGAGATCCAGCAGAGCATGACTGAGGACACTAGGATTGGCTGGCTTTGGATTAAAGCTGTAAGTTGATGATCTAAGTAAAACAATTTTTTTAAAGATAAAGTTCTATGTATTTGTCTTTCTGGAAAGGCAAGGGCAATTTGGAGGACATTGTAACTCACTGATTTACATAGAACCCACGAGTTGATGCCGTTATACTGAAGTGTCTGTCTTCCATGGTCACCACATTGAGATACATGAGGTCTCCATGCATCTTTCTGTTTCCTGGAGGAGGATTCCAGCTACTCATGGTCAGAACCTTCAAGCACTCTGAAGACTGTATAAAAGACAGACAATTAAATATTAACATATGCACATTATACAGAGGGTACGGAAAGTATTTAGACCCCTTATATTTTTCACTCTTTGTTATATTGCAGCCATTTGCTAAAATCGTTTATGTTAATTTTTTTCCTCATTAATATACACACAGCACCCCATATTGACAGAAAAACACAGAATTCTTGACATTTTTGCAGATTTATGCACGGAACAGGAAGACTGAGTTTAACAAAGTAGTTTAATCCTTGAAACTGGATACAGTCAGGGATAATCCACACATGAAACGTCAATGACCGACAAAACTGGACTGACACAGAGGGAATATATACAGAGGAACACAAGAGGATAACAAGTAGGGCACAGGTGACAGACATGATTACAAACAAGACACAGCTGAAGACAATGAACTAATGACGATACAAAGACAAACTGAAACTCAAAACAAATACCACATGTGACGGATGACAGGACATGAAATCAAAACAAGGAACGTGACTACTGACAGGACTGGGGAACAGATAAACAAACATGCCTATGACATTCAGACCCTTTGCTGTGACACTCATATATTTAACTCAGGCGCTGTCCATTTCTTCTAAACATCCTTGAGATGGTTCTACACCTTCATTTGAGTCCAGCTGTGTTTGATTATACTGATTGGACTTGATTAGGAAAGTGACACACCTGTCTACATAAGACCAAACTGAGCTATCGAAGGAGAAGAGCCTTGGTGAGAGAGGTAAAGAAGAACCCAAAGATCACTGTCGCTGAGCTCCAGAGATGCAGTCGGGAGATGGGAGAAAGTTGTAGAAAGTCGTAGAAAGTCAACCATCACTGCAGCCCTCCTCCAGTTGGGGCTTTATGGCAGAGTGGCCCGACGGAAAAGACACATGAAAGCCCGCATGGAGTTTGCTAAAAAACACCTGAAAGACTCCAAGATGGTGAGAAATAAGATTCTCTGGTCTGATGAGACCAAGATAGAACTTTTTGGCTTTAATTCTAAACGGTATGTGTGGAGAAAACCAGGCACTGCTCATCACCTGTGCAATACAGTCCCAACAGTGAAGCATGGTGGTGGCAGCTTCATGCTGTGGGGATGTTTTTCAGCTGCAGGGACAGGACGACTGGTTGCAATCGAGGGAAAGATGAATGCGGCCAAGTACAGGGATATCCTGGACGAAAACCTTCTCCAGAGTGCTCAGGGCCTCAGACTGGGCCAACAACTCTGTGACTGTTCTTGAATGGCCCAACCAGAGCCCTGACTTAAACCCAATTGAGCATCTCTGGAGAGACCTAAAATGGCTGTCCATCAACGTTTACCATCCAACCTAACAGAACTGGAGAGGATTTGCAAGGTGATTTGCAGAGGATCCCCAAATCCAGGTGTAGAAAACTTGACTCATGGCTGTATCAGATCAAAAGGGTGCTTCAACTAAATACTGAGCAAAAGGTCTGAATACTTAGACCATGTGATTATTTCAGTTTTTCTTTTTTAATAAATCTGCAATACAACAAAGAATGAAAAATTTAAGGGGGTCTGAATACTTTCCGTACCCACTGTACATAATTCCTATCCTATCTGATAAGTAACCATGGAATTTAACTTAGAAATTGAAACTTTTTCAAATAAAGTCAAAAATTAAGTTCTTGTAATACAGTACCCACTGTATGTTCATCTAGCACCTTTTTAGTGCCATTACTGTCAAAGTTCCTTGACTCCTACCTTCCCAAAATTTATATGTGGTTGCAGGGGAACCAGCAGACGCTCCTTAGAGCCTGGAAGAATGTGATTTGGAGGGCTGCAGCTGATGTGCTTACACCCATCACCTCTTCGCTTAGGTTTGTTGCTCTCTGAGAATTAAATACAATTAAATTATTGTGACTTGTGTGTATAGAGACTCACAATATGGATATCTTTTCATAATATATTTTCAAACAAATATTATCTCAACACAGACAACACATACATTTACATGCGCTGTACTTTATGTGCTCTGTGTATTATTTATCTCATGGGGGTCAAACGTATAAGGTTACCTTATCTTAACTTCGAAGCCTGCTATTTTACCAAGTTTATTTTATCTTAAGACTGGTATCTTACCTTCCATATGATCTTCAGTGACAAAGCTGAGAAATGATGGTGAGCTGCCTTCCACTCCATTATAGCCATCAGTAAGGTCTAAGCTCTTTAAAAGGTCTCTGATGTGGCGTAAATGGATACACACTTCTCGAACGGTGTACGGCTCTTTGGCACAATTAAAAGGGGACAGATTTAAGGCAGTTTGTTACCAGCATATATGTCTAAAATGTATGATTTCAACCAGTTTACTATTAAGTGAAGTTTGCAGTGAGAGCTTAATTGCTCAACTATGATGATGTGATTTAGTCCGGTAACTTTTTAGCGGCTTACCCTCCATAACTTGCAGAACAGAGCCCTCCTGAAGACCTGGTATGGATCTAAGGTGGGTAAAGTTGTCAAGAGAGACTCCATTCAGCTGCATGGAGAAGCATGTATGCCGACAGGTCTCCTCCCGGTCCATCAACACTTGCTTAATTTCGTGAACCATTGCTAAAGGTGACACCTTGAGTTCAAAATAGATATAGATAGATAGATAGATAGATAGTCAGACAGACAGACATTACACAGACAGACAGACAGACAGGTTTTACCTGGAAGTCAGTGGGTTCTGTTCCAGGAGCCTGGATTTTCACCGTAAACCCTGCATCCTCAGCTGGGTCCATGTCAAGAATAGCAGGAAGTTCTTGTTTTTTGCTGTCACCCTCAACCTGTTCTGTCATACTGTCTGCTGGGATGTCTAGCACATGGCCACTCATCATGGTATCAGGGCTGGGTGCTTGTATTTTGGAAAATTGAAAAACATAAATCACAAGTGGATTTCCAACAAGGTACAAAAGAGCTAGGAAAGGTTTGGGATGTACATTTTTATCTGCACTACAACACAAATACCCGACAGTGCTGTTTGGTTAAATTTTATTTATCTATAATTATGTAATGTCTGACCAATATTAAAATTCTATGCTATTTTGTCTAAATAAACTAAACTAAAATACTATAATGAGGTGTTATAAATGCTGTAAGTGAATTTAGGCATCACAACATCACAGTGTACAGTATGACAAATGGATATTGATTTTGAGATTTGCAAAAGATTACTTTATTATTTAATTATTAGGGTTAATAAAAATTAAAGTGATCATTAGATGATGACATTGTAAAAGTGGGGAAAATGAGCATTCACAATTCAATATCTACTATATGATGCCAATGATGAAGAAAAATCAGTTTGATACCAGTCTATTGTGCTTCCCTTGACAGAATACACACCTGTAAAGTTCGGAGTGGCCAGGAACAATTTATCAATCACAAAGAGTGTGAAGCGTTCACTCTGATCCTCTTTTTGTTCTACCTGTGTCACAGCAAGGGTCGTCTGCTCAGAGTTCCGCAGTGATAACCCTGTTCTCTGCTTTAGTGTTTCCAGGTCCCACTGCATCTGTTCTACTTCTGTATTTTTCCATATGAAATCCTGGTCTGTCTGTGACCGGCTTTGCTCCATCTCCCCTAACTCATGGTCCACCGGCCCAAAGCTAATCTCTGTAATGTTTGGTTGCTCTACATGAGCTATTTTCTTCTCCACACAAAAAAGAAGCTCTGCAGTTGTAGTAGCTTTCTCATTAGCATGCTGTCTTGTTATAATATCTACCTCTAGTGTCTCAGAAGTCTGTGGATATTGCTCTGTGTGTGGTTGTGCTATGGGCTCCAAGGTTTGTGCTTCCCTTTGCATCTTTAGAAGCAAAGGATCTTCAGTAGGAATGCCATACACAGGTTGCATCTTCATCACATCCAGATGTGTTTGGGCTGAACTGTTTGTACAATGTTCATTCACTAGTTTTCCGTCCTGTCTCTCCTCTGTGTGTATCACATTTACCCCCAATTGCTCCTTAGGTTCCTTGTGTAAGATGTACTGCTCTGTTCGAGTCCAACCACCTCTCTGACTGAAGTCAACGTCACTTTGTGTGGCATCTAGAGAAGATGCAGCAAGCACAGGAATGCTAACTGGGCCAGAAACTGAAGTTTGACTATCTGTAAATAGTCCAGTACCATGACCGAGGAGAGATTTACAAGTGTCTGCTCCACGTCCACGAGTGCATATTCGATTCTGAGCAGCAGGTATTTTGTATAGGGATGACAGAAGGGGCCATTCATCCTCTATAGAGCATAATTGGTTTGTGCTTGGCAGCCCCAACAATTCTTTATTCCTCTCTCCTTCATTTTGCAGATTGCTTTCATCAACTCCATAATCTCTTCTGGCATCTCGTGATTGCCCCCTTGTTGAGGACAAGAGCTCCAAAGGCTGAAGCGAATTCCCTTTGACCCGAAGGTTGCTGCTAAGCACAATGTCCGGGAACAGGAGATGATCTTGGTCCAGAACAGGAGAGGCCAGCAGGTCAGCTGAAGTCCTTGAAGGAGACAGACTTTCTATATCACTATTTTCCATGGATAGGAGCAACAGAGACTGCTCCTCGGTCTGGCGCATGACTCCCTTGGCGTTAATAATCGCGGACACCTTGCGGCAACAATCAAATATGTTCCCCATGTTGTCCATTTGATTACCAAAGAGCAAAAGAACTCTAAATTTGGAGTCAGCTAATAAGATCTAACTTGATTTTAAAATGACCTTGGCAGCTAGAAAAACCCTTGCTTTGTTGGTAAATCTGAAAGACAAGCCTGAGAGACAGATGACACACTCAATTCTCGGGTCTGGCACCTAGCTGAAACATGTTCTTATCTATAGACAGACAGTAAAGACATTCTATTTTTTGCATGCCAGAAATGATCAAAAGGACGATTTAAACATAGATGCAGTGATTGACTGGATGATTGTATCGTCCATATATTTATGTGTAGATAACAGTAGAAAACCAGGAATATTGCATAGATTTTCGATATATTTAAAATGAATGCATGAATTAGTCATATTATTATATTGCAGACTTCTTCTCACAGTTCTATTCCTTCATAAATGTGCCTGTTGTCCGTCCATATGTCTCATAAATCTCTATTGGACCACAGGAAAGTAGAACAGCTTGCTCCAAGCAGAGATGTCCCTCTCTCAAACAAAACGCAACACAAATGTAGTGTCTTTTCTCTGTCCTTCATTCTGTGTCTCATGAACCCCTTCATCTCCCCCCCCACACACGATAGAGTTCCCTGCATCCCATTCGTCTTCCAGATAAATCGCAACTCATTTCTTCAGTTTCACTAAAGAAGAAAAAAGCACATGACATGACTTCCTGAATCCATGCCAATGCATACATACGCTCAGAAGTCTTCTATATTCGCTGCGTGCTTGAGAAGTGCGTTTCTCGGTCGCGTCACCTCTCTGCTGTCCCCTTTGAATCAGCTGCTGGCTCGAGCGTTTGCTATGACAGAGCGCTGCAGTACCGGCGGAATGTTCAGGACCTGCTTTGAAAAGCTACAATTGTCGGAGAAGTGGAAGGACTAGAGACATTAAGAATACTAAACGAACAGAAGGAAGCGTCATTATTGTTATAAGCTTGACGATCTTCTCCTTATCTGTCTTCTGTTTGTCTTCAGTGCAAGCATATTTGCGGCAAGATCTCGCCCTTACTCGATGCGCATGCGCACTCACTACTAAGTTTCGCTAAACTATTCTTTTCTATTCGTATGCAAATATAATCCGTTTATTATAGATCTCTTATGAATATATGGTGTATTCAGAGCCCCTGCCCATATGGTATTAGTTTTATTTGTGCGCGCCTTAAAAAAAAAGTTCTAAAAATACCCTGCAATTGGGAGGAATCAAAATAAAAACGTTTCAATAAATTTCACAGAACTAAAAAGTAAGTTTTAAATGAATATGTTTGAGGTAAGTAAGATCGCTAAGTGACACTGCTAATATTGTAGTATTTGCATTAAAATTATACAAAATAATACACGAGGTGTTCTTTAATGTTTAAACAGAAAAACGCTTCCAAAACACTATTGTGGATTATAAGGCTATTGTTAATGCTTGACACAATGTGTCACAGGTTACTTGTCCTTAGCTTTGAAAATATATAAAACACATTATAAGGCAATCAGACAATCAGGGCTGGGTAGGTTACTTTTAAAATGTATTTCACTACAGATTACAAAATACATGCTTTAAAAAGTAATTTGTAACGTATTTCGTTACATTACTCAAGTTTAGTAACTTAATCTAAATACTTTAGAATACTTTGGAATACTAATAAGTGTGGAACAAACACAAAAAAGGTCATTGAAAGTTTTTATCTCACAATTCTGACTTTTTCCCTCAGAATTGTGTGATATAAAGTTGCAATTGCGAGTTATAAAGTCAGAATTATGAGATATAAACTCGCAATATTGAGAAAAGTCAGAATTATGAGATATAAGCTCGCAATATTGAGAAAAGTCAGAATTATGAGATATAAACTCCCATACTAAATTCACAATTGCAAGACAAAACGTCAGTATTGCAAGTTTATATCTCACAGTTGCAAATGCAAACTCACAATTGTGAGGGGGGGGGGGGGGGGGGACAAATTGTGAGAAAGTTGCAGTGACGAGTGAATTATTAAACTCAAAAACATGAAACTATCACAAAACATGAAAACAATCGTGGATCATCAGGTCATGACAGGACAGTTAAATTGACAGTTGGGCAATTTTTAAAAATAAATTTAGTCATTTTGTCTTGTTCAGGACAGTACTAAATAAAAATAACAACATTTTTATGATCCCTCTTAAAAGTTTTAAAATGTTGATGAAACTTAACTCTGACTGTCAGAGTCAGATAATCACCAATTGCTGTTTAAATAACATTAAAATTCAAAGTAATCACTTTGGTAATCTAAAATACTTTTCAGATGTAACTGTAATCTGATTACCACCCATTTAAAATGTAACTGTAATGAAATACAGTTATACAAATTTTGTATTTTAAATACGTAACTAAGTTACTTGTATTTCGTTACTCCCCAACCCTGCAGACAATACCAAACTTCAACCTGAAGGGTGCCCTCTTTCAATATTTCACCAGGTATGAGTTCAACAAAATCACACAGACTCTGGTGAGTTTAATAATTTTTTATAATCTATGCTTATACAATTTGTCACAGCCTTGACATGTCATTTCTGTAACAAACTGTAAAGAATTTTTTTTTGATAATTTTATAATCGTAATCGTTAATTTTACAGTGGGTACGGAAAGTATTCAGACCCCTTAAATTTTTCACTTTTTGTTATATTGCAGCCATTTGCTAAAATCATTTAAGTTCCTTTTTTTTCCTCAATGTACACACAGCACCCCATATTGACAGAAAAACACAGAATTCTTGACCTTTTTACAGATTTATTAAAAAAGAAAAACTGATATTCAGACCCTTTGCTGTCATACTCATATATTTAACTCAGGTGCTGTCCATTTCTTCTGATCATCCTTGAGATGGTTCTTCACCAAGGGTGGCCAACGTCAGTCCTGGAGAGCCACAATCCTGCAAATTTTTTGCTCCAACCCTAATCAAACACACCTGAACAAGCTAATCAAGGTCTTAAGGGTTACTAGAAAGCTACAGGAAGGTGAGTTTTTATCAGGGTTGGAGCTAAACTCTGCAGGATTGTGGCTCTCCAGGACCGACGTTGGCCACCCCTGTTCTACACCTTCAATTGATTCCAGCTGTGTTTGATTATACTGATTGGACTTGATTAGGAAAGCCACACACTTGTCTATATAAGACCTTACAGCTCACAGTGCATGTCAGAGCAAATGAAAATCATGAGGTCAAAGGAACTGCCTGAAGAACTCAGAGACAGAATTGTGGCAAGGCACAGATCTGGCCAAGCTTACAAAAAAAATTCTGCCGCACTTAAGGTTCCTAAGAGCACAGTGGCCTCCATAATCCTTAAATGGAAGACGTTTGGGATGACCAGAACCCTTCCTAGAGCTGGCCGTCTGGTCAAACTGAGCTATCGGGGAGAAGAGCCTTGGTGAGAGAGGTAAAGAAGAACCCAAAGATCACTGTCGCTGAGCTCCAGAGATGCAGTCGGGAGATGGGAGAAAGTTGTAGAAAGTCAACCATCACTGCAGCCCTCCTCCAGTTGGGGCTTTATGGCAGAGTGGCCCGACGGAAGTCTCTCCTCAGTGCAAGACACATGAAAGCCCACATGGTGTTTGCTAAAAAACACCTGAAAGACTCCAAGATGGTAAGAAATAAGATTATCTTCTGATGAGACCACGATAGAACTTTTTGGCCGTAATTCTAAGCAGTATGTGTGGAGAAAACCAGGCACTGCTCATCACCTGTCCAATACAGTCCCAACAGTGAAGCATGGTGTTGGCAGCATCATGCTGTGGGGATGTTTTTCAGCTGCAGGGACAGGACGACTGGTTGCAATCGAGGGAAAGATGAATGCGGCCAAGTACAGGGATAATCTGGATGAAAACCTTCTCCAGAGTGCTCAGGACCTCAGACTGGGCAGAGGGTTTACCTTCCAACAAGACAATGACCCTAAGCACACAGCTAAAATAACGAAGGAGTGGCTTCACAACAACTCTGTGACTGTTCTTGAATGGCCCAGCCAGAGCCCTGACTTAAACCCAATTGAGCATCTCTGGAGAGACCTAAAAATGGCTGTCTCCAATGTTTACCATCCAACCTGACACAACTGGTGAGGATCTGCCAGGAGGAATGGCAGAGGATCCCCAAATCCTGGTGTGAAAAACTTGTTGCATCTTTCCCAAAAAGACTCATGGCTGTATTAGATCAAAAGGTGTTTCTACTAAATACTGAGCAAAGGGTCTAAATACTTAGGACCATGTGATATTTCAGTTTTTCTTTTTTAATAAATCTGAAAAAATGTTAAGAATTCTGTATTTTTCTGTCACTAATGGGGTGCTGCGTGTACATTAATGAGGAAAAAAAAAAAATAACTTAAATGATTTTATGATTTTATTTAAGGAGGTCTGAATACTTTCCATACCCACTATACATAATACCTATCCTATCTGATAAGTAACCATGGAATTTAACTTAGAAATTGAAACTTTTTCAAATAAAGTCAAAAATTAAGTTCTTGTAATACAGCACCAGAACAGAAAATGACTACTGCTGTATTTAATACATGCATAATAAGGCCAGTTGTTTTTATTTTTATTAGATTTTTTTTGGTCCTTTCAGAAACTTTCAGAAAAACTATAAACAGTATATAAACATATGTATTTATAAATAGGGCAAACTGAACAAAATGACACCAATACGAATATTTTTGTATTATTTAATAAATAAACCACTATTTACTTCATACGTGTTCAATACATCATAAAGCTCTTTGCCAATACCTTATTCACAGCAGTGCCATCTTTGATTTTTAATGCAAATGAAAACAATATCTCTTTCATCAAGATATCTCTTGAGTTGGTTATACTGTTATTTAATGTTTTTTTTGGATTGTTCTGCTGACAAAACACTGAAAAAATATCTTTTCAAGAAGTTTTAGTAGAGAAAAAACTACAGACAACATGAGCGGTGGAAAATAAGTGATACACTGAAAACATGGTAAGCCTATCCCTCATAGCATTGTTTTTACTCTGTTATGGCGCTGCTCTGAATAAGGTCTATAGGAACAGAGAGACCAAAAACACAAAAGCAATACAATACATCTGTTTACCTCATCTGCCCTCCCTTGTCTTTTAAAGTGTTTAATGTGTTCAGAATAATACACTTCATTGACATAAATAATTACTGCACTGAAAGTAAATACTTATTTATAGAGTGTTCTGGAATCAACAATGAAGGCTAATTTTCCAAAATCTTCATATCCAGTCTGTATATTTTCTGGAAGTAAACATCCCATTCATTTTCTCCATAAGGAATGGATTTAAAAGAAACCTACAGCAATCTTTAAAGTTGTTCAATGATGGTATATGCTTCTGTTGAAGCCACCAGTCCACAATTTGAACTTATTTTTAAATAATTTTGTTTGTGTTTTTAAATAATTGTGCAGAATTCCAAATGAAAAACTACATTACCCATGATTCTGCAGAGAAATTGACCAATCGGAGAAGAACACACACGGCACACCCACTCCCATCAAGCACCACAAATGATGTGGAGACAGCTTCCACACTTTCAAACTACTTAAACATTTGTATGCATAATATGCTAAATTCTATATACAGGTATATATTTAAAAAAATTAAATCAGTAGTTACATTTCTTCATCATGTTTAATTTTATGTCATTTGTGGTGCTTCATGGGATTGCAGTTCTTTCCCTCATTAAAGCTGTGAAGTACACAGTCTTATAGCTTTGTCTTTTTGTCAGATTTTTTCAGAATTTTTTGAAAAGTTTGAAATATTGTGATTCATATTGTAGCTGGTTGGTTTGCTTCATGGCTCATTACCCCTAAACAAAGAATTTTTAAAAATCCCTATAATAAAAATGAATGGGAAAAATACCTCTGAGACAAAGTCTACAGAAAAAAATGTACCGGCACTGTTGCACTCTATAATTCTGTTGTCTCTGGTCCAATGTCTTTCCTCAGTGATCGGTCCCTGAATCTACCTATTTGGGCTTCTGACATCCTTGAAATGCCGCCTTCACTCCAGTGACCTCCAAGTGACCTGTGCAAGGGGAGGAGCCTATGTCTGAAAGGATAAAGGAAAAGGGCAGGGTCAGGCATAGGGCGGGGCGTCTCAGGCCCAAGCACCCTTTCGCGGGGCACGCATTCCCTCACTCTCTCCGATCTTCGCATCCTTTCTGAAGCTCGTCTTTGATGTGTGCTTTCCACCATCACTGGAGATGTCCACTGAGAATTTGAAGTCCATTCTGATTCCTATGAACAGGTAAAAGAATGAGACTGTTTCATGTGTCAGATTATGAGTATATCCAGCAATAGTGCCTCCTACCTGCACGGCACCTCCTTCATCATCTTCTTCTTTGTCATCTTCCTCATAGTCTTCTGTCTGGTGATACAATCGAAAGTGTGCTGAATGGAGTTGGAAAGAGAGTTGAGCGGCCACATCGGTTTGCTTGCGGAGATCTCGACTCAGCGTCGTGATCTTATGACTGCGCCGTTTTAGCTCATCCAGGAACCGTCTCTCTTCATCTCGAAGTCGAACCTGCAGTACGCTTGCAATCGCCCCCTTTTTCCGTAGCTCCGCCCGCAGCTCCACCAGTGCACTTTCCTGCTCAGCCAAATGCTGCTCTGTCTCCCGTAATCGTGCCTGCAGCAGCTCATCCTCCAACTCGATATCTATAAAAACACATACTTGAGGGAACATGTAGAAATGGCTAAAATTTGATTTTTATTTTATTCTCACCTTCTCGACTTCTTACTGGTTGTCTTTCACTTAGATCACAACTCAGTTCTGTAGAGACATACAGAGAGGTGGAAGTTAACAGTCATAGTCCAGGGGTTTTTGAAGCCAAGGACCCCCCCTCCCAAACCGGAAAAAATAACTGTTGCTAAAATTAAATAATTAGCTTTTATATTTTCACTTTTGTATTTTGTAGTTTACACACAAAAAAAATGCTTTAGATAAAATTTTAACAGTAAAAATATGATCTTAAACATATTTCATTAAAATATTATTGTCATGAATTGGGTCAGTTGTCCTCCATTTACTTGCCACCAGAGGTCGCCCTCCCATATCATGGACTATATTTCCCAGAAGTCCCGTACCTTGGTGCTGATCACTGCCCAGCTGCAGTCAATCTAGTGGACTATTTAAGTTAACTCCCTACCTATGTTATTTGCGAGGTCTTGTTTAACTCAGAATTTTCTGAGCGTTTATACCCGTCTAGTCTGCCTGTTTTTGATTCTGCCTGTCTCCTTGTCTGTTGATGTTTACCTGCCTGCCTTTTGACCTTTTGCCTGGATTTATACTACGAGCCTGCCTGTTCCCTGCCACTTCTGTTTTCTGTCCGATTGACCATTGCCTGTTTGACCACATTTTGTTAATAAAGCTCGCACTTGGATCTCACCCCGCTGTCTCGCCATTGCAATGATATATATTAGCTTTGAAAGCCCCCCAAAATACAGTAAAATACTGTTTTTACGAAAATATTTGTTAGAAATGCTGTTTTTACAGACAATGTCCAGGGCTCCATAATGGGGAGTAAGTGATGACATAATTTTCATTTTGGCTATCCCTTTAAGGCACTTTTTTCGATTATTAAACTAATATAATATTCTTTTTTAAAGCTGCTTTGAAATAATATGTACAGTGAAAAGCGATATATAAATAAACTTAAACTTTAACTATTTTGACTTAAAACTGTCATTTACAAAACTGCTTATTCTTAATAAATCATAATTAATAAACGGCAAAGTATAAGTTCTGAGTTTTATGATTTACATATCTGAGTTTAGAATGGTGAATCTTGGGTGACAGACCATTGCATCGTTTCTTCAGGTTGTGTATCTCTAGCCGCAGACCGGTCAGGAGGATCCGATGTTCCTGCTCCAAAAATGCTACATTACGCTCAACACTCTCCACTTGTTGGGCAAGTGTGGATCTCTCCATGGAATGTTCCCAGATATTGGCAGTGAACAGCACCTTTTTGCAATGAAAGTGAAAAATGTCAATACAAAGTAAACACACTTTCTTCGCTATAGGCCTAACCATTCATTTAAAGCAGGGATGGGCCATGTCAGTCCTGGAGTGCAGAGTTTAGCTCCAACCCTGAAAAAAAACAAAAAACTCACCTGCCTGTATCCTTAGTAACACTGAACACATTGATTAGCTTGTTCAGGTGTGTGTGATTAGGATTGGAGCTAAAGTCTGCAAGGACAGCAACATTCCAGGACCGATGTTGCCTATTCCTGATGCACACCGGTTTCCATTAGGGCAGAATATCCTTTAGCCACTGCCCTCCAACCACCAGTCATTCAATATAAAGTAAAACAGTGGCCTTGGTTCCATAACTATTTTTACCATTCATTTTTTCCAATGCGGACTTCAATCTTCATAAAGAGTTATAAAGCATGGGCCAAATCAAACAGCTATGAGGTGAATCACATTATTATAAACTTTGAATAATAATAATGCATACAAATATTTAATTAGTTAGACAGTATATGGGAAACTGGCTCACGTCATTCGCAGTGCATTTGGTTCTCTTGTGGACGTTTCTTTGCCGAATCATGGGTAATGTAGTTTTTCACAGAGGATTCCACTGTTGAACTTGATTATTTTGAAAATATATTTAAAAAGTTAATTTATTTAAAAGTTATTGAATGTGGGCTGATGACTTTAACAAAAGCATATACCATGAATTAACATCCGTTGCTCACTTTAGGTCTGTCGTTAAAGGTTAAAAGTTATTGCTTAGAATGAATCCCATGTGGAGAAAATTAATGGGGATTTTTACTTCTGGAACCTTACTGTTGCCCTATGCTCTGTTGTATAATGTCACAATACTTAAGTAAAAACGGTAAAGTAAATTCTGCTCAATGAAATGTTTTGTTTGACAAATGTGTATGTGCCATGTCTCTTTAAAATAAATGCAACTTGGTGCTGTATTGTTATAGTGCAAAAATATACATTTTTAACATTTTTAAGTTTGACTTACGTGTCCCAATACTTTTTGTGGCCACTGTATACACCAATAACAATATTTCAGATGTCTATTTATTATTCTGGATCTTAAAATGGCTCTTTTATTGCAACTGCAGCATCAGCAGATTTCAAATCAGCATTATGTCATTGGTGCATCCGGGCATTTCTGACCCAGGAACTACGTAACGACAGGCGTATGTAAATATTGCAATCTATCGCCTTTAAGGCGAACAAAATGTTTTTTGTTCATACAAAGCACATAATCCTCCCTTCGACGTTTTAATCAATACCTTTGTATATCGTATTAGTGTATTCTACCGTTTTCCACAACGATTTCAACAATAACTACACACCCATCAACCTTCGCGCACAGCTGGAATATGTCAGCAAATGAAAACGAAATGAATACGACACTGTTTATGACTGCTGAGTCTGCTGTATGATATTATCTGGATGGTTACATAATCATCACGGCGCTGACGATCTTCAGTCTTTATTTAAACTGCACCTCCTCAATACGATGTTTTAAAATCACTCACCGTATTTCAAAGTGACTGATATCAATGACATAAACATGCAGGTGGCACATCGCGCGACTCAATGATACTTACGATTTGACTGAGTAGATGAATGATGCAGGACACCTCCAGTGCAAAGTATCGCCACCGTCAGGGACACGAAAGGGTTAGTTAGCCATCTGCCATATCCATCCATACATCTCGTTCATTTAGCCAATGAAGGTGAAGTGACAAAGTTTCATATAGGGTTTTATAGTGCAATACTACGAGCTTTTACTCAAGTCGATATAACTATCAGGTTTTTCATATATAAGATAGTTGCATATTTATATATATAAAAAAAACCTGCGTACCCCACAATTTTAATCTTGTATAAAGCATTATACTGTTCACAGGAGTTTCTTACAGTAGCTCCAAATTCATTAATGGCACCAACTCCACACAACTTGTGTGTGTGGTTCTTCAGTTAGATTATTATTATTTTTTTTTAATTTTGAGGGGTTTAAATCAGCACAAAAAAGGTTTATAGCCAGTGTTAACATTTAAAGACACAATATGTATTATGTACAATAAGATTTTCCAAAAACCACTAGAACAGTGTTATGTATTTTGTTAACTTGAGTAGGCTACTTGCATTTTCCCAGATGTGTCTAAAAGTAGTTTAAATCCAGAGAAATCATCTATTTTAACCAGTGCAACAACGTCAATGACGTCATACCGTTGTGGGGTTTTACTTATGTAGAAACCATGAAAACACAGAAGATGCTTTTATATGTGTTTTAGGTTACAAAGGTTATTCCAGGTAATGTAACCTAATATAAGAAAACTTTTTGTTGTTATATGTGTAGCCCTGAGTGTTCATTGACTGTGAAAAGAGAGATAAATATTGCACCTCCCTTTTCAATTTTGAACTGAGTAACTGAGCAAGTTATAAAAAAAAATAAGGAAACTGCTGTCATATTAATAATCCTGCTGTGAAGTGTTTTTCTAAGAAGGTTATTATTGTTAAGCCTAGCTTCACCAGCAGAGGGCACCTCAAGTGTTACACAGGTCTTAGGATCGTGTGCTGACATCTTGCATATCTCCCTCTGTGAGGAACACTTCTGTGTAAACATCCTTGAGATGAACTTCATTTTCTTCCTTGCACCCAAAAATATGTTCTGCTTTCTTCTTCATGTTGGTTTTGTGAGTTCTCAAGAATTTATTTAGAATCAAATCCTCTGTTATAAAAGACTGGTGTAATAAATAAGACATGAGGAAAAGCAATAGAAACATGACAAAGCTTTCACATCAGCATGATCTGATCAGAATTTATTCAACATATTGTAATTTAATTACTGTTGAAAGTATCCGTGATTCGCTCCTCTGACCGGCAGAGGGCACCCTCATCTGAATACTGACACTACACTCACACACTCTCGCAACACCTCCCAGAAATTCTATACCTTGCCGCTGATTGCGATGCCAGCTGCAGCCCATCTAGACTCACTATTTAAGAGACTCTCAGACTCAGAGACCATGCGAAGTCTTGTCTCCTTCACGGTACATTTTTGAGCGTTATTCCCTGTGTTTGCCTAATTGTTATCGCCCTTCTGGATATATCGTTTATGACCCTTTGCTGCCTTTGACCTGTTTGCCTGTTTTCTGGATTATACGAATGAAATCTGCCTGACCTGATGTCTGCCCGCCTTGTGACTACGGTTCTAATCTGTCTCTGATATTCCTGTTTACCGCTAACCGACCTATATCCTGTTTGACCACTCTCTCTGTGAAATAAAGCTTGCATATGGATCCCACTCCGAGTGACGAGTCATTACAGTATCACAACCCACAGGCTTCAGAAATTCAATTTAATTCACTACATTTTGATAAATATATTACACTCGGGGAAGAGAAACCCCTTAAGCGTTCAAATCAGAACGGTCATCCGGGCATATATACTTTTTAAATACCTAATTTGTAAACTTAGTACAGAGGATAGAGTTATAGGAACAGCTGGCAGTTAATTTTCTAGTTCTTCTATGTGAGATATTCTGGCATGGTCACTGCCAGTCACAGCTGGTGGTTGACTGGAGTATTTGACTGTTAAATTGGTTAGTTCTGGTGATACAGTACATCACCTCTCACAGTTAACCTCCATTCTAATATTAATAATGCCCCCACCCTGACCTGTCCAACCACTGCATGGTAGCGTTCAGATTTAAAAATTCACAATTAATATTACATTAACTCTGATTTATCAAGTGAAAATGGTGAAGAACATAGGTTTATGAGTCAACCATTCATAGACTTTACCTTTTGTGTGTACACATACATTTATAATGAAACAGATTTTCTGTACATTAGGGCCCTGGACTGGTGTCCAAATTCAAAATACATCCGACCTGTTTAAATCACTTCTGAAACACTTTTAAAAGGCTAGTTCACACTGCACAGACTGATGCTGGTCAATCACCAGATCAGCTTCCTCCTTAAACATTACACAACCTGACAAACAACGAATGAACATGTTTAGTTGGTGAAAACGAACAGACCAACACTTGCAGGAAAAAAACTGATCTGACTAAACCTGGTGTTCATGTCGACATCTGTCGGCGCAGTGTGAAATAGCCTTAAGAGAATAAGACTGTTAAAGACGTCGCCTTGCTCTTCTCTGTGTTTCTCTGCTGTCTCTGTGATAGTTTGTGGCTCTGTGAGGAGAGAGAAAAGACACAAAATAAAATACTGTAGCTGAAGCATGTCTGCCTATGAACAATATGACCATAAAATGGTCATCCAGTGTAATATTAGTCGCCATTCACTTCATTTATGTTCAGTCACCGTAGAGAACGTGTATGAGTGAAGAAATATCACAGCCTCTTTTGTATTTTTTCATAACTGGCAAACAACTCCTCTTATTTCTAGCCACCTTGTTCCTGTTTTTCTTTGTTCAAGGTTAAATTCCATATTTGTTATTTCCGTGAAATGAATCCTTTTATGGTTTTTATCTTTTTCCGCCCTCTAGAGGCCAACATCCAGGATGGGGGTGTCACTTTTTTATATAAATTGTGTAAACTGCTCAATAAAGATTGCAGATTTGGGACAGGACTCTGTTCATGTGACGACTCTTCCCACAGCCGCAGAGCATTGATAACTGAGAGGGACTGAAAAACAATCGTACTTGACTGGAGAGTAAGAGAAATCTAATTCTTACATGAACTTTAACAAGAAAATGGTTCACAATCACTGAGCATTATTTCACTTTTCAAGCTTTTAACTGACTGTTAATAAGCAGTGTGTCTCAGTTATAGTACCGTTTTCTGCAGTGTTCAAGTTGATGTTCACTGGGCTTGTGATGGTGTTTCCAGTGAGTACAGGAGCATTTACAGTTGCTCCCGTCTGAGCATTCAGATCAACACTGACTCCGGTGTGAGCGCTGCTGCTCATCTGGACTGGAATAGAGACAGAGATTAGTTACATTTCCTAAATGGCAACTTTAACATCACTGCTATTCTTTTCTTCATTACCTTCCCTGTGTTTCAGCTTGTCTTCTTCCAGCTCATCTAGTGCGTCACAATGCTGATTAACAGATGCCATCGTTCTTCACTGACTCAGTGCGGCTGGACATGAAGGAAAAGGATCAGCTCCACTGTTACCAGACACTTTCCAAAAACAAATTATCCACTATTAAAAAAAAAAAAAAAAAAAAAAAAATATATATATATATATATATATATATATATATATATAAACATAGAAATAAAATATAGCCACAATAAATTACCAAAAATATATTATCAATTATTAAATGTCTCTGTATGCATGTATTATTCTATGTCCTATATTAAAAGTTGAATCGCTTGCTGTATTCCTCACTTGTAAGTCGCTTTGGATAAAAATGTCTGCCAAATGAATAAATGTAAATGTAAAAGAGGCAAAAAATATTGGGTCTCATCTACTCTCATGCACAAGGTTTCCTTCCGTCACTCTCATCAAACTCTCGTCACCCAGATTACAGACCTCTGATTGGACAGCTGGACATAAATGGTCTTTATGTAGAGGACAGTTTAACGGTAAACATGTTGAAGATTAGTGGACAGCCTGTCAGTTCATAAAGTGATCATCTGTTTCTTCTCAGAAGTCAACTGAACTGTGTATTGAAGCTTTGACCATTGACATCCATTCAAACAAGCCAACCCATTCTTACTCCAAAAGTGACCAATAATGAAA
The DNA here is from genome assembly GCA_037194245.1 of Opsariichthys bidens. Taxonomy (NCBI): domain Eukaryota; kingdom Metazoa; phylum Chordata; class Actinopteri; order Cypriniformes; family Xenocyprididae; genus Opsariichthys; species Opsariichthys bidens. Next base: position 1,206,236 of record CM074294.1, read on the forward strand.
ATGAAAATCATGCCCCAAAATATTATGTCATGATGACAATTATACCCCAGCATTTAATTTCATGATAATACAAAAACTATGCCCTTAACGTCAAAATTGACGGAATATGTTTTTCTATAAAAACCACAAGTTTAACTGCAAACAACAAAGAGGCCTGGGCACTTTTGCACAAAAGTCTTGGAAATTCAACATTTATGAGAACAGGTTGGAAAAAGTGGAGCGTTAACCGGACAGGAAGCGCCACACCTCAGACATCTCACAGGTTTTTCGGCCGCGCCATTCTGCACTCATGTCTCAAGTTCAAGGCAGCAGTTGAGCCACACATTACGTAATCAGGTTGGAAAGGTCACACGCGTGACGTAGGCGGACGTACCGATCCAATGTCTACGAAGAGAACATACAAAGACTAAATCAAATAGCCATTACCAAAAAAGGTAAAACAATGATTTTGAATTGTTCGCCATACTGCATTACAACCCTTCCAAGCTCCAAAAGGTAACAAAATGTGCTTGATATTATTCTACTGTAATTGTTACTCTAATATCAGGGGAGTTTTATATTATCGCGACAGGAAGAGATCCACCTGTGTTTGATATAGATATTTAGGTTGCTAAAGACCTGAATATGTATGAATTATTGTCGAAACATTCTTGTGTTTAAGCGTTAATGTTCCTGACAGCCTCTGTAGTTCCGTTTAGCCACCTTTTAGCAACCGTCATTTTCAAGACTTGTAACAGTGTTGAAAAGTCAGGGGTAGGTTACCAGCACTGCAAACCAGTTCAAGGAATGAAAACAAAAACTGGAAAAGAATGAAATTGACAGGAACATGACCAGAAATTAAATCAAATTTAAACGTTCTGAACAGTAACGCTTATTTGAAATGACCATTATCCGGTTAATAACGATGTTTTATCGTTCGGTTTAATATTTATAGATAGTAGGGTCTGTTTAAATATTATGTTGACTCATCCAACTTGAGTGAATCCTCATAAGTTGGCGATGGCAATGCGCTGGCGTTAGTTTTTCCGAGGATCTGTCACCAACCGTGAAAATGAATGACAGATTAATAAGCAGCGTTTGTGTGTTTTGAAACCAGTGAAAACTGCACGATAGTGTGGAACATGGATTCACACACTGTAAAGTAAGGCTGCACGATAACAAGAAAAATGATAATCACGATTACTAATCACGATTATTCTGTTGGTTAATAACTTTTATTTCACTTCAGAACTTTTATTTTTTCAGTATTTTTATCACAGCCATATATATATATATATATACACAAAAAACATTATAAACAAAACATAAATTACTGATCCAGATTTATTACTTATCATTAGCTTATGATACCTAATGTATTTTAATGCTAACAAACATTATTTTAATGTGACAATTTTTAAAAATGTTTAAAAAGTATGTACACCTACATGAGACTATTTATCAGTAAACACTGCCTTTTTCTAAATTCTGCTGGGTGCACATATGTTCACATATAGTATTGTCTGACCAGCCAAATATCGCTCACTTTATCGTAAACTTTTAAATCTCTGTTGTTGGAGAAAATTTATTGATATGTTATGAAGAATCATTGATGCGTTAATCCATTGACAAGCAGGCATATGAACTATAAAGGGTCTTCATGAGAAGAAAATGCTAGGGATGTCTAAAAGTAATATATGGTTCAAAGGAACGGGAGAAAAACTTTGGGAAAAACCTGACCCCACAAGCTAAAAAGACCATCACTCACACTAACATGAAAGGTGAGGGATCAGAAAAAATGAATAACGACCACTACTCACGCTAAGGGATGGGATATTTAATTAAAAAGGTCAATTAAAAGAGACATAAGAGACATATTTTTAAAAATAAAACGCGAGGTGATTGGCCACCTTTATCTAATGAATATGGACAAATTCGTAAACCATAGTGGCCAAAGATCAAGGAGGAGCCTAAAGAAAAAGATACGTGCAAGAACTCCCATTGGATCTTTACGATAAGAAAAATGTATAAATGCTATCTCCGATGGGTAACAAGTGGTCTCGGTGCAACGTCCTGACACTCCCTGTGCCAGTCTCTGGTTTTACCCTATACACAGGTAAGTTCGGCTGCTTCTCCATGACGAGGTAGATCCTGCGATCCTGCAACTTATGTTTTCCTGTGATGGCCAGGTTCCTTATAAGCACCCGATCTCCTTTCTCCAAATTCTGATATTTCACTTTACAATCATACAGTCTCTTGTTCCTTTGCTGCATTTTCAGGGAACTCTCAGAAGCTAACTGGTATGCATGCTGCAGCTCTTTTTTCATCCTCTCAACATACAACTGATGTTTCATCCCACTCTCCCCAGCTGCCGAAGTCCCGAAGCATAAGTCCACTGGAAGGCGTGCCTCTCTCCCGAACAACAGATAATAAGGTGAGTAACCAGTTGCTTCATTTTTGGTACAGTTGTATGCATGCACCAAATGAGTGATGTTTTGGCTCCATCGCCATGGCTTCCTGGCATGGAAAGAAGAGTTCGATTGAAACGCTCCGGCTGTGGGTCTCCTTGAGGGTGGTAAGGCGAGGTCCGGGACTTGCGAATTCCCAGGATTTCAAGGAGTTCTTTGATGAGCCTACTTTCAAAGTCACACGCCTGGTCGGAGTGAATGCGTGCTGGCAAACCATAGTGTATGAAGAACTTCTCAACGAGAATCTTGGCCACTGTTAATGCTTTCTGGTCTTTGGCAGGATATGCCTGAGCATAGTGGGTGAAATGATCTGTGATGACCAGAATGTTGGAGACTCCCTTTGAGTCAGGTTCAACTGACAGGAAATCGATGCAGACCAGATCGAGTGGGCCACTGCTTGTGATGTGATTCAAGTAAGCAGATCGTTGCGGTAAAGTCTCCCTAGCAATACATCGTCCACATTCCTTCACATACTGTTCCACGTCTTTCTTCATGCGTGGCCAGTAGAAACGATCTTTGCAAAGTTCTGTGGTTCTCTCGATTCCAAGGTGACCTGATTCGTCATGCAGTGAATGTAGCACCTGGGCCCGGTACTTTTCTGGTAAAACTAGTTGCTGTCTCTCTCTCCCATAGATGCTTTTAGTAATTCGGTACAAGAGGCTTTGGCGAATGTTCAACTTTGCACACTGTTGTCGTAAGATAGTGTCAATGGGGTTAGACCTCTTTGTAGTGGTAAGTACATGCCCTTTCTCCACTTCCTGCTTCACCGGTCCAATGATGGGGTCTTGCTCTTGTGCTAGTCTCAAGTCATAGTTAGACAACTGCTCCATGTGCCCCATTTCTAGCTGTACTGGACAAACAAACACGAAGGGAATGACTTCGGGAGTAGCACCCAAATGATCCACCAGTCTACCACAGGATTCATTTGAGTAGTGTGTATCAGCAAGCTGACAGATGGCCCTTACTCCAGAGCTTGGTAGGTCCACCCAATCTTGCAACACATCATTGGGAGGGGGATAGCGCGACAATACATCCGCATCGATGTTGTGACGCCCTGGCTTATACCGAAGGCTAAAGTCATATGTGGCTAAAGCGGCAAGCCATCGATGCCCAGTAGCACTAAGCTTAGCACTTGTCAGAACATAGGTGAGGGGGTTGTTATCTGTCCTAACTGTGAACTTTGCTCCGTACAAGTAATCATGGAATTTATCCACAACAGCCCATTTGAGGGCCAAGAATTCCAACTGATGAATAGGATAGTGGCGTTCTGCAGCACTCAATTTATGGCTGGCATAGGCGACAGGTCTCAGTCCGTCTGGATGCTCCTGATTCAACACGGCGCCTAAACCACTCAGGCTGGCATCAACATGTAGGACATAGGGCTTAGCTGGATCTGCATATGCCAGTACGGGAGCATGCGTAAGGCAATAAATGATGTTATGGAAGGCCTCTGTGCACCTCTGGTCCCAACGCTCAACAAAGGGTTCTGACTCACTGTAGTATTCGCCTTTCTGTACAGCATTATTCTGACTTTTGACAGGGGGATAACCTTTGGTCAAGTCAGTCAGTGGTCTCACGATGGCAGAGTAGTTCTTAATAAAGCGGTGGAAGAAACCACAAAATCCTAGAAAGGACCTCAGGGATTTCAAATCATGTGGCATCTTCCAATGAGACAACGTCCATGGTCAGACGTTGAAAGAAGCTTGCGTTGGTGCCGATTTTTACTGGAACCTGCTGGGGACCTGTGGCCCAGACCAAAACGAGAATAGAAACTGACTCTTTTACCCCAGTGAGATGTATCCCTTCTATGGATAACTAGAAGAGCTCAGTCCCCACATAGACAATCCAGTGAGCGGATAGATAGGTATCTGTGGTAAGTATTTGGAATATCACTGTTCGAATACAATGGTGACCTGTGATCCACTGTCCAGTAAAGCCTGACAAGGACATCCATTCAGCTCCATGGAAATGATTGAGGCAGGGCCCACTAACCCTCTGGGAAGTTGACTCACCCCATAGGTCTCAGTTTGACCCTTTTTAGAGAAACAGTCTATACTGCTTGAAATGTCCAGTCCCGGGGTTTCTTTCAGTCTTAGCTTTTCGGAGTGCCCGTAACAACTTCTGTATCACTTGGGAGGTATTTTCAGGCGACTGACACTTGGTAGCGATGTGTCCATCTTCCCCACACCGATAACAGAAGAAATCATCGTTGTGCTTAACTGACCTTTCTCTACTTGAAATTGAACTGGGCTTGGGGTTTGACTGAGATTGATGTAACTGAGTAGTGGAACTAATATTCATGACTGTTAGCTGTTGTTGCAGTAGTTGAACTTGCCTCTTTAACACTTGTAGACTCACATGATACAGACTCACACAGACTCTCCCTGGGTGTCAGCCCTTATCTTCTCCTGCTTGTCCTTCTGATCAACCCTCATGGAAGAAACAGAAACAGTGTTGGGCTCTTCCCCAAATCTTGATCTTAACTCGTGGATTTCTGCTTGGAGTTGTCGGATTACATTATTATCCTTCATTTTCAGCCGTATGGGTTTCACCGATGCATTAATTTAATGCCGAGCGGCTTCATTCTCTTCGGCTTCTTTGACTTCATTTAGCAGTGCTAAGAAAGTGGGTGGCTGTTCTCTTCTCTCTCTGTCTTAACTGCAGAAGAATCAGATCCGACTCAACCGCACCTCTGATCAGCTGTTCAACCCTTGTTCTGTCCATCATCTGAAGACTCAATCCTCCTCTTTGCACCACTTTAGTTAAGGATTTCTCCATCCTTCGCAGAAAGTCGGACAAAGCTTCCCCGGGGAATTGACGTAAGAGACGAAAGACAAAGTATAGATCCTCCCCTGACTCAACGGTTCTAAATGTGTTTTCTAATGCCTCAAGGTATTGAGAAGCACTTGCCTCAGGACTTGAAAATCGAACAGCTTTGATAATGTCAAGGGCTGGCCCTTTCACACTCTATTATTCTTCGCCGTTTTTCCTTGTCAGAACACTCACATTCCTCAGTCATTAATCTGGCCTGTTCTATCCAGTTTTCCAGACTTTCCTCTCGCAATCGTCGATAAGCATTAGTTTCACCTGATGGTTTCGTTGTCTTCTCCAGAAGTTCACCCACCGCACGTATAATGGACTCAGGGGAACTGGAACTGTGTGGAGAGAATAAGGCCTGTATGTCAGTCATAGACTTTCCTTCATCCGTTAAGAACTTGGATAATTTCTTGGAAAACTCAGAGGCTGAAACATCAACAGGTGCCACAACAACCTTCCATGACTCTTCGCCATCTGGCCGCAGCAGTTCAGCTGGAATACGGGAAGGGTCGATGACCTCACGACACTAATATAGCACCAAGAGGGTACCAGGACTTGGCCCCAATTTCGAGTCTCTAACCCGCACTCTTCCAAAGACTTTCACAGTCTGAACAGTATCTTCAATACTTGCCATAACAGAGGTTTAGATGTTTTATTGGTCAAGAAAAATTATATAAAATAAAAAAATGACACCAACATTGGGAGGTCAGGGTTTGCTTTGGTTGGGCTCTTGACCCTTGGTTTGTTTTGTTAGATTTTCTCTGTAGCAATGCAGAATTTGTTGTGAAGTAGCGATATCACTGCACAAAACCTTATATAGAGTGGGACATATTGCAATTTGTGTGTTTAACTTAACAGATTTATATATTTTTATTCAGTTTGCCCAACAGATCCTCTGCAATGAGGCTGTTGACAGAATCCATTTCCCGACAAGCGAGGAAGACCTGGCAAATTACAGGAGGGACATAGCACAGACGGTTCTGGAGGAGACAGCTTTTTCCCTTTGGTTTACCCTAAAGATTTGTTTAATTTTAGAAAATGTTAATAAACTGAAATAGTCACATTTCCTCTCACTTATTGTTATCAATTTATTTAATAATAGTAGGTAACACATAGGCTACCACATGTCTTTCAACATATTACATTAAACGTTTATTTATAAATAAAACGGGATATCAAAATTATGCATTTTGTGCAGTTACAGTATGTACATGTTATGAGAAATATTTTCCTGGTTTAGACTTCTAAGGCTGTGTTTCTACTAGATGATCTGTCAGACATGTGCCACTACTGTGGCTTGAAGGGAGTGATGAAGCCTGGGAGAACTGGGTAAGACTGTATTGAAAAAAATCATTTCCACAGAATTCTTAAGCCAGTGTATCATTACTGATGCACAATGTGTTTTCATAAGTGTTTTGTTGTTGTTGTTGTTCAATTCTGCTCTGTAGATAAAAAGAACTTATTTATATCAAAGTCTGACATCACAAAATATTTGTCTTTAGTGGCCTTTTATTTTTCTTTCTTTTTTTTCTCCTCCCTTACAGATACAGTGTGAAAAATACCATCAAGACTGTGTTGGGGTTGAGGAGTTCCTTCGCCCAGCATGCTTGTAATGTATTTCTAACCGCTCATCCCCTTAGTCTGCTCAAATTGTATATAGTTTATCAAGATTAAAATTATTGCACATTAAAAGTCTTATTTTGTTTTGGAGTTTTTTTTCCCTCATATACATTTTATCCCACTTTTGATTACATATACACATTTGAACACCAACTTGTTTCTAATTTTTCTTGTGAAATTAAAATGAATCTTCGTGCACAGAAAAGCCTTCTTGCACCTGAGTCTGTACAATTTCAAATGTGAAAATAATGTTTGGATAAATCAATATCTGATCAATGCGCTTAAGGAGAGGTCACACGTCACATGAGTCACTTTATAGAACATGACAGTCAGTTGACAATGTCAGTTGTGGTGAAATAAAGAGCGGTCACATATTTCGGTGGGTATTTGAAAAAATACTACAGTAATTTATAGTAAATATTATAGTGTTTTTGAATCATATAGTAAATTGTAGTATGCTGTATATAGTTGGTTGCAGTATAATATACCCTATAATACAGGGAGTGCAGAATTATTAGGCAAATGAGTATTTTGACCACATCTTGCCACCAGTTTGGCCATATTTCAGAGCTGCAACATCACTGGAGTGCCCAAAAGCACAAGGTGTGCAATACTCAGAGACATGGCCAAGGTAAGAAAGGCAGAAAGTCGACCACCACTGAACAAGACACACAAGCTGAAACGTCAAGACTGGGCCAAGAAATATCTCAAGACTGATTTTTCTAAGGTTTTATGGACTGATGAAATGAGAGTGAGTCTTGATGGGCCAGATGGATGGGCCCGTGGCTGGATTGGTAATGGGCAGAGAGCTCCAGTCCGACTCAGACGCCAGCAAGGTGGAGGTGGAGTACTGGTTTGGGCTGGTATCATCAAAGATGAGCTTGTGGGGCCTTTTCGGGTTGAGGATGGAGTCAAGCTCAACTCCCAGTCCTACTGCCAGTTTCTGGAAGACACCTTCTTCAAGCAGTGGTACAGGAAGAAGTCTACATCCTTCAAGAAAAACATGATTTTCATGCAGGACAATGCTCCATCACACGCGTCCAAGTACTCCACAGCGTGGCTGGCAAGAAAGGGTATAAAAGAAGAAAATCTAATGATATGGCCTCCTTGTTCACCTGATCTGAACCCCCATTGAGAACCTGTGTTCCGTCATCAAATGTGCGATTTACAAGGAGGGAAAACAGTGCACCTCTCTGAACAGTGTCTGGGAGGCTGTGGTTGCTGCTGCACGCAATGTTGATGGTGAACAGATCAAAACACTGACAGAATCCATGGATGGCAGGCTTTTGAGTGTCCTTGCAAAGAAAGGTGGCTATATTGGTCACTGATTTGTTTTTGTTTGGTTTTTGAATGTCAGAAATGTATATTTGTGAATGTTGAGATGTTATATTGGTTTCACTGGTAAAAATAAATAATTGAAATGGGTATATAAATTTGTTTTTTGTTAAGGTGCCTAATAATTATGCACAGTAATAGTCACCTGCACACACAGATATCCCCCTAAAATAGCTAAAACTAAAAACTAAAACTTCGAAAAATATTCAGCTTTGATATTAATGAGTTTTTTGTGTTCATTGAGAACATTGTTCTTGTTCAATAATAAAATTAATCCTCAAAAATACAACTTGCCTAATACTTCTGCACTCCCTGTAGTAAAACTTAGTACAGTATTGGGTCAAGTAAGTTTATATTACTATAGTTGTTAAATTACCACAATAAAGTAATTCAAGTACTTTACTATAGTATGGCTCAAAAACACTATGGTATTTATAATAAATTACTATAGTATATTTTGTGATTCATGTTTGACCTATCGTATATATGTATATATATATATATATATACACACACACACATATATATATATATATATATATATATATATATATGTGTGTGTATAAAAATATAATAGGCCTATATCAAACTAACAAACTGTAATTTTAGTTTGAGTAATTGTAACGGATACACGTAGACTTTCTTCTTATTATATCAGACAATGAGAATACAAAACGAATCCATTCTTTGTTTAACATCCAGCATCAGTCAATAACAGCGCAGCATAAATGTTTAATTTCTTCTGTATACAAGCATGTCTATGCTTGGACGTTTTTTTTTTATATACATGAAACATCTTTTGCAGTATCATTTCCACTTCAGTGTTTGCTGTCTGCACGTGAACGTGATCTCGCGCCAAGATTTGCTCAACAGCGACCCCTGGTCACAGTTTTCGATAGGTCACCGATTTCGGCACAATATCACAGTCTTAGAATGTGTCCCCATATACTTGCCCCACAAACATGATAAATGTATTCATAGAAAGCTCCAAATTTTCTCATTTTAAATGAACCAATTCCAATCGAAAAAAGACACTCCCTGATTATGTTATCCGTACCTATATGAAAGGTGCATTTCTCTCTAAGGCGGCGTGCGCGGCCTACTGCGGAGAGGAGTCATTTTCGACAACTTCGCAGCCGACACTGACTCAGAAATCACTAGATTGTTCATAAATTGTTTAATATATAAGTTATTATTGTATTTTTTCGGCATCCATGTTAACAGATTAGAAGCAGAGCAGCATCAGCAGAGCTTTTGCAGGACAGATTAGAGCATGATTACAGTAAAAAAAAGAAGGCATTGAATTTTCCCTCTTTTACTGGCTCCAAGAATAACATTTTCATGCATTACTGTGTCATTTATCTTAGGATGCCTGAAATTGAACCAGATCTTATTAAAATTCACTGAAAATGAATGTGCTAAAGTGTTCAATCTCTACTCCAAATTCTGTGTTCTCACTGGATTCTAAAAGATATATTGATTGTGAGTGCAACAAGCTTACTCACTAGCTTAGGACTTCATAGTTCTTTTGTACTCAACACAAAACGTCAGCGAATAAATGTCTTGAATCCAGAGTTATTCGTTTGAATGTTTAATTATAAATCTCAAACATAAAAGAAATAAAAACTTAGGATCGTTACTTTTCTTACAAGTTAACTGCAGTTCCGTGTAGGTCAAAAGACTATGTTGCTCCAAAGTCCAGTGGCTTCTGACTGTTTCGCAGGGTTCTACTTCTTTCATACCAGATCTCTCAACCAATCAAATGATCTTATATTAGATCCCTAGTTAACTGCTTACATTTAATTTGCAACACAGGTTTTTTTCTCAGATTAATAAAATACAAAATAAACTCAAATATTATTACTTCCATAAAAATGGCTTCAACATTGATATTGGATGTAATATATATTCTTTCTCAAATTGGAGTTGCGTTGTTCTCCACTCCTGTAGGAGGCAGTATGTCTTAATGATGCAAATACAGCACATATAAATTGAAATGTTAGAAGAATTAGCTGTTGTTTCACACATTCAATCAAAGATGGGTCGATACAAAAAAGGGCAAAAAAGTAAAGACAAAGATTTATAGACAGATGCTGGTGGGAGGGATGCTGTAATAAAAGCATTCATTGCTCATAATATTAGTGAAAAAGAAAAAGTCACTCAAGAAACATGGTCAAACCTTGCAATGGATGTTTTTAAAAAGAAAAACGACAAACTGTGCAAATGGTTGATGATAGTATGGAACAACAACAGGCGAGGTATACGGGCCGAAGTCCTTTGTAAAGGTAAGGTTAAATTGCTTTGATACTGTTTCCATAATTTTCCAAACTTATTTCAGATTATCCAAGTGTTTTTTCCATGCCAGCTGTGTTTTATGAATTACCTCTAATTCGATAAGAATTATTGAAAATATATTTTATCATTGTTTGCCATTGAAAGAAAAAATTGTTAAACTGACTGCACTATATGCACTGAAGAAAGCATTGAGCCGAAACGTGTGTTTTATTGTATTGGTGACAAATGTAAAAGAAAATAAAAAATACTTAATTTTGTGATGTGGATCATCGTCTTATACATAACCTTAAAACAGATCTTTAATGTAATCATGATCGTGTGTGATTAAATAAAACTTTCTCATTACAAGTTACAGTGGTCTTGTGTACAGAAACACGTGAGACAAACAAATGTGTAAAAAAAAAACATAATAAAAGAGTGATTTGAGGAAAAATGAGGAGGGGTATTACAGGTGTGGTGAGACTGAATTAGTTCATTTCAATTATTTGATTAAAAATACAAAAAAGGGGAAAAATATATTCATATTCTGGAATAATTAAATTTAAAACAGCTGTTTTCTTTGTAAATATATAGTAAAGTCTAATTTATTCCAATGATCAAAGCTGAATTTGATTTGATGCTCAAGAAACATTTATGATTATCAATTTTGAAAACAGTTGTGTAATTTTTGTTTCAGGACTTTGATGCACAGAAAGTTAAATTTGAAATAGAATCATTTGAAACATTGTAAATGTCTTTACTGTCACTTTTGATCAATTTAATGCGTCCTTGCTGAAGTATTAATTTCTTCAGTTTTCTTCAAAAAAAAAAATGTTACTGAGCCCAAACTTCTGAAACGTAGCACATAATGTTAATGTATAATGTTATTTAAAATAAATGCTGTTCTTTTGAATTTTCTATTCATCAAAGAATCCTGAATAAATTGTACACAGCTGTTTTCAACATTAATAATAATCATAAATGTTTCTTGAGCATCAAATCATCATATCAGAATGATTTGTGAAGGATCATGTGACATTGAAGACTGGAGTAATGATGCTGAAAATTCAGCTTTGATCACTAGATATAAATGACATTTTAATTGTTATTGTAAATTGTAATAATATTTCACTATTACTTTTTTAAGTTAATAAATGCAGCTTTGGTGACCAGAAGAGACTTTTAAAAACAGTAAATATTTTACCAATACCAAACTTTTGAACTGCAATTTAAAATTTAAAACATTTCAATTGGTAGAATTGAAATACAACAACTCCTCCTCCTCCTACTACTACTAATAATAACAATAATAATATTAATAATTACATTTTTACAAAACACAGATGGACAAGAAGTCCACCACCAGGATGAGACCAAACACCAAAAAATGACCAGACAGAACACATTGTTTAGGAACAACAAATGTGTAATGAAAATAATGATAACTCTGGAATAAATACAAATGTTTTGGATTTGAAGTTAGAAAGCAAGGAGAGTGACTTGATCTCAGTGTCCACACATTCTGAAAATGAAGATGAAAATGAATGTAAACAAGAACAAGAACATAACGGGAACAAGGAAGAGTGGAGGGCCACAACACCACGTGAAAAAAAAAATTCACTATAGAAATAAAATTGGAGAGCTGGCAAAAAATAAAGCCATTGCATGGTTCAAACCAACTCCAGAGACCATGGACAGATGTCTTTTACAAAGAGTTTACTGAGATCAGTCTTTTGTGTGCTCTGCTTCAAGAACCAACATGTAAAATCCAAAAACAGAAAACGGTGGGAAAAGAGCAGACAGGCAAAATACTTACGAAGTGGCAAAATTGCTAAAACCCTCAGACATGGTGTGAGCCATTTTTATTATCAAGCCCTCAGAAGTTCACCATCAGAGGAGATTGTGGCAGGAAATATCTCCCATGCTTAACTAAAGAAGTGTTCAGGGTGATTTCTTCTGAATTGAAAAAAAGCACCAGGCTACATGACGACATAATCACGGAGCTGGTGCTCACACAAGAAATAATAAAAGAATGTGCTGCATGTGATTGTGCCGAGACTGCTGGTTACCCTCAACATCTGCAGGTGGGCACATGTACACACAGTGTACACACAGTAACACTTCACCTGGAAGCCACTGGTAGTGTAACCTCACGCGCTCCCGGTCAGCCCGAGAGAGTGCTCTACTGTGCTCTTGTGTTGCCAGGAATGGGGAAAAACATGCCACCACTTCCTGTGAGTGAGCTAATATCACATCAGCACTCAATTCCTACCTTGACATACTGGCTAATGGAAACATTAAGGGCCCTCGGTCAAATACCATCATGCCAGGAACATCAAGTGGAGACAGAATGTCAAATGTCCTCCTGGCATTTAATAAAGAGAGAAACTTGATGTGTGTACAAAGAGCACACGGGATTGTTTCAAACACAGAAAACAGTGGTGATCGTCAATTCAGTCTTGCATCTTTGCTCTTCACACATTATAAAGGCAGCGTGTCGGGGATTTTCCAGAAAGACAAAAAACAAGGCTTTAAAAGAGTACGCCACCTACTGCTTCGCCTGTTGAACAGCACACATCTAGAGGTGGTAACGGCTGTATTTGAAGACGTGTGTGCCGTTAACGTCGTCGGAGGAATCAGATGTGGTGAACGCAGCCAAAGCTTCCCTGGACCTAAAAATAATGAAGACCTCCATAAACATCAAGTCAGAAACAATGCCGGAGGCCACAGAAAGAACACAAACTGCAACCTCTGAGTGTGGCAAATCGCCATTCACAGCAGTGTTTAGTGCAGCTTTGGAAAGGGCCAAGAGTCTAAAACTCAGTAGCAGCACAAGGAAAAAAGTATCCTTTTTTGTCTAGAACTTATCGACATCCTTATCAACAGCTACATGAGCATTTTCCCCCTCTGGAGAGGAGTGCTTCTTGGAGATCTTAGCCGGTTTTCTGAAATCAGCACAGCTATAGTCAGCCAAGAGTCTGAAACGAGGGAAACTAACTGCCATGTGGAGGAGTGGTTCTGGATTGAAGGACAGCATCCTTCAAACTAAACAGTTCCTGCATCCAGCTGTCTTCATCCACAAAATGTATGGATCCCTAAAGGCAGATACAGAGAACACATTATTAACAACAATCTGTTACTGCCTTGTAGGGATCCACAACCGAAAGAAAACTTCTTTAGCCAGAAAGAAGATTGGGCCGAAAAAATTCCTGACACACCAATGGACCTGTCAACTACATCAAAACATGAGCCAAAATACAATACTGAGCCCAATAAAACAGAGAAAACGTCTGAGGACATAACTGATGAGGTACTACTTCATATCATTATAATTTGTAAAATAATTTAAATGCATGTATCATATGTCTTACAATAAAAAATATTTGCAGATTGAATACCTTTGGTCCAAAAAAGACTGAATTGGTGGTTGCTGTTGTGTCGTCGGCAGAGAAGAAGAGCAGGTGCACTGTCCGTCACTCAGAGTTCAAAACTCTGCAACCGCACAAGTGGCTTGTGGGAGAGGCAAGAATATTCATGAGCTATTATTTAAAATCGGGCAAGGGAGATTATCACTAGATTCGCTGAAGTTCCCTCCCACTTGAACATCGATTCCTCTATAACCAATATGGAGGAACTGCGTAAGATGGCGGCTGAGGAAATCCTAACAGGCTCAGGTGATTTCCATGAATGGGTACAAAATGAAACTGTTATTGTCTTTGGATATCTATACACTTTTTAGAGTTCAGAAAGGCTGACTGCTGTGGTTTATGTGGTTTGACACAACCCACTGGAGGTGGTCCAACAACTGATTGGGTAAGTACTTTCAACTTACAAAATAATAATTATATATATATATATATATATATTGTTATTATTGTTGTTGTTTTTTGTAGATTGAATGTCATGCATGCAAACACTGGTTTCATGTGAAATGCCTTAACATGAAACCTCCTGTCTTTGAGAAGGCAAAACACACTAACTGGGCTAGCAATTTTTGTAAATAGTTGATTTTGTTACAACATTTTTCTCTTTTCCTTTCTTTAATAATACCTGCTTTCAACTTGTTACAACTAAAAAAGATTTAAAGTGTTTGTGTTTTATGTGTCTGAATCTTTTATCCATATCCGTGACATCTATCTATCTATCTATCTATCTATCTATATATATATAAAATATATATATATAAAATGTGTCCCAAATAATACTGCAAGTAACAGCCAAACTGATTATTTAAAAACAGGTTAAATGGTAAATGTTATAAATAATTTTGATTCTTAATTCTTGTTAAAACACACTTAGACGTGCTTATTCTGTGCATTTTGAGCATTTTTGTTTGAAAATATTTTGTCCATCAAAAGTGTACTTTCACTTTAACAAAACATTAGCAGCGCAGAAAAATTGATACAGCGCAGAAACAAGTGCGGCACTGCTGCTTCTGCTCTGATGCTGCGCTGCGCTGCTTTTACATAAACATTTACATAAACCCCGCCCCTGAGAACACGTGACAAAGGGGTTAGGTCATGTTATTGCAATACAGTACGTAACAAATGCAATAGCATGTCATAAAAGCAAAATGCCAGGGTAATAACCCTAATTAAACTAAACGTAACCTTCCATCTTCAACTAACCATTGTTAGTGGGCAGAAACGTCCTGTTGCCACTTCTTGAGTCTATCCATCGTTGTCAGACTCCAGTTTGAAGAAAAGGCTGAACAGTTTCTGACATTTTCAGTGAGTCTTCATGAGGTAATCTGCGCTGCTAACACTGTGCTAACATGAGCTCTAGAAACCCCGCCTCTGCTTCGGAGCCGCAGCTCATTTGCATTTAAAGGGACACACAAAAACGTATTTTGCTCACCCCTAAATTGACACATTTAACATGCTATAAAAAATAATCTATGGGGTATTTTGAGATAAAACTTAACATACACACTCTGGAGACCACAGATTTATTTTACATCTTGTAAATGTGGTTTTATACCACACCTTTAAAGTGAACTACACAGACCGTCTGAGTGATTTCTTCTTCATCAGCAGCTCACTGAAGGACCTCTACATGAGGATCCTGAGAAACTAGGATTTGACAGAGGAACGCACACGCTGGATCAACACGACAAAGGCACTTAAGTTTACAATTGCATTACATTACTCACTTTTTTTGACTAAATCTCTGAATTCATCATTTAATTTAGATTGTGACCTTTAAAACAAAACTAAATTTTATTTTTCTCTTAAATTGCATTTCTTTCAATGTCTCTGTCACAGTGAGACATTCACATCAAACACAATATGTGTGTTAATTGCACTATTTTTCTCCTACTCAACATCTCTTCTCATGTGCATATGCTTAAGCTTTCTTTATCTCTCACAGCAGACGCAAGAAAGTGTGCAGCAAACGACAGAAATGGAGAGAGGGAGACGGATGCGTCTGATTTCCCTTCCACAGGTGTGCAGTCCTGGATCTTTTTGTGATAAACAGCTGAACCGTTCCTGCTGTGAATCTCTGAGCGTCAGCTCCAGTTATTCTTGCTACACAGACAGTCCGAGTCTGATATGTGATTTTTTTTTTTTCATTGCATCAACAGATAAATCAAGACCCAGTACATGATGAGGACCCGTGCTGGAGAGTTCCCGTCGAGTTTGGGACAGTGTGTGTAATCATACAAAACAACATTCAATGGTCTCTACTACCAAAAACAGTTTTATTAAAGAATCCTCTTCATCTACACCTCGACCTGAGGAAAGTAAACTGAGCGTCAGTAGTCCATGAAACACGGTCAAATACCAGCAGAAAACCAAGAAAGATTCTATTTAGCATGTGTTTTTATTATTAATTTTGTTCTTGCACTTATTTCTTGTCTACTCTTCTTTGTTTTAATAAATGTTATCAATCTTTCAATAATTACAGGTGTATTTAAAACTATAAAAAAAAAATTTAATAGCTGATAACTAACTTGATAGTCTTGAGTTTGTTAACATGGGGAGGTGCACAACATTCTCATATAAATGTAAAAATTAAATGAATAAAAGCCTTGTGTCATCCATTGCTGCACACGAATGAGGGAAGCTTTGTGTTTTACACCATCTGCGCAGAGCACCACGCTTACAAGACGGAGAACAAGGCAAAAAAACACAAAAAAAGAAACATCCACTGTCAGCTGCTTTATCCAGGACATTTGTGTGTAAATATTTGTATGAACAAATACTGGACAATTAAAAAGTTACTGGAAGAATTTTGATGGACAGAAAGGAGTCCCCGAACAGAGCGAGGGTGGATCTCTAAAGCAGTGTCTCGTGTGTTCAGCAGCTGCTTTAAACACCTCATCATCTCTTTTAAAATATAAAAACACATAACATAAAAGCACAATCTATTTTAATGCAAACCGGCAGCTTTAAAGTTTGTGTTTCCAGTTCTACATTCAGCCTCATTTCTGCTTTCATCCGTTTTATTCTGGATTACAGATACAATGTCGACCTGAGTCTGTGTTTGATTCACACAATATTATGTTATGCTCATTTCAAACAAACTCTGATCCTTCAGAAATCCTGCTAAGATGTTGATTTTCTGCTCAAGAAACCGTTATCATCACAGCTGAAAATGGCTGTGCTGCTTGACGAAGAGTGGAAACCGCCATACAGCGCCTGTTTTCAGGATTCACTGACATTATAAAAGCTGAAAAATATCCACTCTTCTTTTTGTTTTAAATAGTTTGAGGCCAAACTTCTCTTCATGTAGACTGGTGGCTGGACAAAAACTCATGAGCAAATGGGTAAGAGATTCAAAATTGTGTCAAAAGTTGAACATAGAGACCCACACTGATTAAAAACCCAAAACAACAAACAGCCCAGAAGAGCCTGGAGCTGAAAGGAGGAAACATTATATTACCATACCGCAAGGAGGAAAATGAGAAAGAGATCGGAGCGTCACACACTGAATCACTTTTCAAAGCTCCTGTACTCCAGTGCAGCTGTGATCAATGAGTCTTCCAGCGTTCTGATTAGTGGAGGAGGACGAGTGGGAGGAGCCTAGAGTAATCAGGCATCTCTCTCTTGCTCTCTCTTATTCATAAACAGATATTACCCAGATGCGTTTTAAGTCTGCAGAGCAAAAAAAAAACAAACAAAAAAAAAACCCACATGAAATCTGAAGTGTTCAGCACGCTGTTGAAGTGTGTTTGAAAGAGCAGAGCTTCAAATCCTTCAGGAGTTAAAATCAATCCGTTCAACAATCTCCTTCACAACAGCTGATTTGATTCCTGGTGAAGATACTCCACCGTGACCAACATTTGAGGGGATTCACCAGGCAAACAAGAAAGCGGTTCAATATCATTTCCTTTACAACGACTGAACTGCAGCACCTTCATTACTGTGGACACAAACGCTTCCTTTTCTTTATTCTCTCCCTGTCATTCTTCTGCTCTGTTTACGTTGTTTAGACAGTGCAGCACTTCCAGGTTCAACATCTGAACTCTGACTCAGTATTGGCCGATTCTGGTCACGTGTGCGGCACGAGGGAGGTGTGAGATTCTAACGCAGGAGACGGCCAAAACTGAGCTGCCGTTCTGACGAAGAACCCGTGAAGTGAAATATTTAACACACACAGAACACCTGCAGTGTGTCCAATGTGTAAATGACAAGATTTACACACTAAATCCAGCAGAAGCTCCAACACAATCTGCATATTTCTAAAGGCTCAAAACAGACGTCACCTGATCCTCACCGCGATTGGCTGCGGTCCACTGTTTTATGTTCTTCATCTGCATAAAGTTGAGAATTTCTGATTGTTTTCATGCTCTTATTCATTTCTCTGGTCCGCTGTCAGTCCCAAACTCGACTTCAATAGGAATGAAGTCGTATTTACCAGTTGAATGCCACCATAAAGTCCATCACGAGTGGGAAGCTCAGAAGTTTCTTTAAGCCTGTGTTAAAATACTGCAGACACAATAAATGCGGCGTCTGTATTGATTGGAAATTTGGTCCATGAATGGAATTATTCCTTCAATTACAATAAAACTAGCTTCATATACAAAATACGACAGTATTGAATCAAAACAAAGCAAAAACACATTTATTATTTATCATTTTGTAGAAGGAGAGTTAAAAATCTTGCTGTATTTCCTGTAGAAATGGTACATCAGCATTGAGCTTCGAACAAAGTGAATTGAACACATCTGATGTCATAATCAATAAAGCGATGTGCAGGAAATGCTGAAGTGCCTAAAAGACAATGAGATTGAGTCTGTTTTCTCCTCTCTTTCTCAACTCCTTCAAACATATGCAACATTACCATCTACATTCTAATTCTAAGAATGTGGGTACAAGTTGTTAGCACTATTAGAAGACCAGGAGCAAAACATTACCGACAGAAATACAAAAACAAACTCAAATGACTAATTCTGTGGATCAACCAGTGTCTGTGTATTCTAACGCATCTACCTGGGGGGTATTCCAAAAAGCAGGTTATGTGACATACCTGGGTAAGTTTATGGGTAAGTAGGCGGATAACCTCAGCTTTCTGTTCCAGAAACGGAGGTAAGTTTCAAGGTATGTAAGTAACTATAGTAACTCAAGCTCTGAACAGAACCTGCTGGTTTAGTTTCAGGGTTCGTTTGTTCCAGAGAGGTGACGGAGCATGGCATGCCCTTTTGAAGACCATCAAGTGGATGTGGAAGCACAGATTATACGGAATCTTTTCTGCCGTGAGAGGGTGATGAGACCACATATTAATGTGTTTTTATATTTGGAGCGTTAGTGTTTTTCAAAAGATTTGTTAATTTACTTATCAAACATTTACTTATTTACATATCAAACATGACATATCGCAGATCAGCGCCTAACACCGAGCACATTTTGTGCATTGCCCTTCGTTTTTCTGCGACGGGGAGTTTTTTGTATGACGTTGGCGATGCAGAGCATGTGGGAAAGGCAACTGTGTGTAGGGCTGTTCGTGTGTCTTGCACTCAAACAGTTTCTACGCACTTTTGTGCCGTTCCCTGATCATTAACCACAAGAGTCATTAAAGAGGAACTTCACAGAGTGGCGGGTTTGTCCTTTCTGTGATATTCTGTGTGAGACCATTTTAGTTACATAGCACTACTTAATCTATCCATAAATCTATACTGTACACATCCTAAGTCATTTTAAAATGTTTCTCATATAACTTTCAATTTCAGGGTTCAAATGTGATTCTGTGCATTGATGGAACTCATTTCTATTAAAGCTCCTTCAGTCAATGAAGGAGATTATGTTACTAGGAAGTCAATCCATAGCAAAAATGTGCAGGTAACAATATATTTTTAGGTGCTAAATCTTTGTGTTTACACCATTAAATCGCCCTCATTACTGGTGCCCACTAGGTAATATGTGATGCAACCCACCTCATCACTAATGTTAAAGCCAAATGGCCAGGGTCTGTACATGATGCCAGAATATTCAGGGAGTCATCATTGTGCGACAAATTTCAACAGTGTAAGTTTTGGCTTAAACAGTTTTTTTTTATTATTTATTTTATTTAATTAATTCTACACTTAAACATTATAGGGACTCTTTTCAGTGGGTTATTTGGGGGGGGAGGAGAGGTTTTGTTTGTCTGCCCTACCTTTTGATGAGCCTGGGGCCACCCACCCCACACACAGGTGGTGGTGGGTGGGAGATGACCATAGGCATCCTGAAAGCAAGGTTTCAGTCCCTGCGTGGGCTCAGGGTCAGCCCAGAGAGGGCATGTGACATCACAGTTGCATGTGTAGTTCTTCAAAAAAAAAAAAAAACTGCAGAAAAATTCTTACACTGCTAAGATTCTGTGTGGAGGTAGATGGACCCTCATCTGCTTTTAAATCCCCAGCCATATTCTGTAAATTGTGTAAAATGACAATATCAATTGTTTAATTCTCTTATGTAAAAAAAAAGGAGGAAATGCATGATATGGATCATACCTCTATGGGCCTCCCCACATTTTCAATGTGTCACAGCAGAAGTGGTCTCTTCATCTTCATCCTACAGTGCAAATAAGTAAGGGTGTATGATCTAGCAATCAGAAACTTAAAGAACTAAAAGACAATAGTCACTTACAACTGCAACAGAGAGTGACAGGAGGGTCCAATAACACAACGTGGCCATCAGCAACTGACAGACAATTACACCAATAAGATACTCAATGTATATTCTCAAACAAATACAACTAATAAAGAAACACATCACTGACATCTAAGAGTACTAGAAATAAGATGACAGTATATGCAGTAAAAACAAAGGCATGCATAAAACACAAATGAAACAGTACTATAAAACGCATTCAAAATGCTTTTAAATGGTGCCAGTGTTGTTGAATTTATTTATCAAAAACACTGATAAAAACAGTGAAAATACCAATAAAATTAAAAAGTACTCATATGATACACCTTCATTTTACCAAGTTACTAGGGAGTATAGGGGAGTCTGACAAACTGACCCACTACTCACAGGTGTTTTGGAACCAACATACCCAGAGTAAGCAAGTTCTGGGTTGATCAACTGAGAGTTCAGGGTATACGTGACAGTAAGTTAACCTTTCTTTCTGGACTACTGCCCTGGTGTAATGCTGTCTGGGCCTGGTGCTTTCCTTGACTTGTTTTCTGAGGACCAGGGGGTGTTCCAGAAAGCAGGTTATGTGACATACCCAGGTATGTTTAAGAGTAAGTAAGCTGATAACCTTCACTTTCAAAGCAGTCATTCTCTCTACTATTTGATTTAGTGACCAGATAACATTACTCAAGACCAAAATCTTCTGCATAAAAACCCAGTCTACAAACTCAAGGGCTTCTTTTAGGTGGCCACATACGCAATGCTCTCAAGCCCCATTTACACCTGCTGTTAAGAAGCATTCTGGTTGATTGATCACAAGTGGACAATGGAGATACTCTCCTGTTTACACCTGAATTTAGCATGTCCAAGTGTGATTGATGGAAATACTTCATACAAGGTGTAAAGAGGGCCTCATCACAACCCAGGTGAAGTATACTTGTCAAAAGATTTAAGCACCAGTGAACTGTACAATAAACACTACTAGGGCAAAGCTGAAAAAAAAAAAAAAAAAAAAAAAAAAAAAAAGTCCTGTCACAACTTGGGATGAAAGGATAGTGCAGGTTGATAGCAATTTTACTGCAGAGACCATGCTACAATCTTATGACTGGACCAAAAAAAAAAAAAAAAAAAAAAAAAAAAAAAAAAAAAGCCTTCATTACCAACACTGCTACCACACGAACTGACTTTAAGGGTCTTGAGCATGTTTGAATATATGCAGTTGGGTTAATCTAGCCAAAGTCATTTAAGAGCCAAACAGAAGTTAAATCCTTAAATGTGATACCATGTGGAACAGTGGCCAGGGTGGAAACTGGAGCTTAGCAAGGTAAAAGACCTTGCTAAAGCAAAAATGGAATGGTTTAGTAGTGTCGCCCCATTTTAAAAAAAACAAAAACAAAGAAACTTAGTCATGAAAATCTGAATCAGTCAGAAAGTACCAGAGACGGGTTTCATAAAATGTATTAACCACTAAATTCACATAACCAGGTTGACTTCTCCACTCGAAGCCACAGTTTGCCCACTAGAGATTTTCTTGGCATGAGTTTCTCTTCCTGTAAGAGAGTAGAAGCATTAGCGTTGCAAGACAAAATTCAGTTCCTGAAGTCAAGTTGCAGGAGTCACTCACTTTTCCTAGCACAACTTTGCTCACAGGAGCCAGAAGAGGGATGGCACACCGCTGTACTACAGTGGATGAAGATCTAACAGAGGGAGAAAGGGTTAAATAATTCACACAAAACTAAACAATATGGAGGACTCCGGTAAGGCTGCAGAATATACCCTTTCCTGTAGAGGAGCCAGTGACACTGGATCTACAAATGTGAACATCCCCACAACAAAGGGCTTGTAGTGGGTTGGGAACTGAAGACCAGACGATCCAGTCACAGGAACCAGTGTGGTCCGGTAACGGTCATCCTGGTAAGGGCATCTGAAAGGCAGAGTCAGAACTGGCTTACAGCACACTAGATGATAAAGACTGGCTTACAGCATACGAGATGATAAAGACTGGGGTTGATGTCACCCAGCAGCATCCCAGCATCAGGACAATGTTGGGGTCGGTCCTCTCCAAAACACGCACCTCAACATACACAGGCTCCCGCAGGAATTTTGTGACCGGATAATCAGCATCACTGTAGTAGGACATGTACGCCTCGTCCCCTGAGGAAGAACACTTGTTTCACCAAAAACTGCTGCAACCTGGAGTTTCAGAAAGGCTTTAGGGTTACTTGGGACAGACGCTTACCTTCTGCACAGCCTTTGGTGACACATTGACCATTTGCCAATCTAAGCTCCACCCTGAGGGGTCCAGGAGCAGCTACTGGTGGAGGTGGAGGAACGGTGTTGACCTCCACAACCAGAGCTTCCACAGAAGTTCCAAAGTACCTACACTGGAAGAGAAGCCTGGACAACAAACACTGAGCTTGTAGCATTTGTCATGGGTTAAGAAATATGCTGAAGCACACATAACCTACTCAAAATAGCTGTCCCTCATGATGGAGCCAAGTGGTCTGATCCCCACTTCATACGAGGAGATCATCCTGTTTTCATACACCACATATCCGTTGTCCTCCTACAAACAGAAACACTGTTGGCATCCAGTCCATTGTAAGCCACACAGAACCACAAGCAGCTGCTCACCATCACGTTCGTGCCACATGCAGTGACAGGGAACTGGTATATAGCAAAGGAAGGTGTGGATCCCACAGGACTGCAAGGAGGGTCGTTTCCACCCAGAAGACTGACTGAATCCAGGCTCACTTGACATTGACTCACTCTTACCTGCCTTCCCGTAGTAACACTGCTGTCCATCAAAGCAGAAGTTGATAGCGTCACACTCAGCACCACTGATACCAGGTGGTCCACATTGGATCTGCTCATAATTAGCTACAGCACATTTGTCAAGGGACTCTGTCTGCACCACCGGTTGCTAAGGAGGAAACTGTGGAGGAATCTGTTGAGGAGTTTGTTGAGACTATGGAGGAAAGTGTTGACTAGCTTGTTGTTGAACAGGTTGTTGACCCCACTGGTCAGTTTGCTGGACCACCAGAGCTTGAGGATTCTGGATCAGATTACTCCAATATGGAACAGCATTACTAAAAGCACAAAGCCACACATAAAACACCAGAGACTGAACCACACACCAACTTCCTGCCATTGTTCAACAGCTAGTCCCACTGTTGGAATGCTGCCCTTTAGTCTTTTTGTACTCTACAGATTTTCGATAATTAATGATAATCCCTCCCACTTCATTAACAGTCATGATTCTCCAGACTTGCATGAATGGGAGTATAAGCAACAGGGTGATTACATTGGTTCTTAAGGTTCAAGTTATTTGTTTTTCCACCCTTATTGAACATACATAAAGCACATATTGAGCTGAATTCAGAATCAGAAAGAGATTGTGCGTTTGTCTCAATCAGCTTCCTAGTTCAGTAGTCAGGGCTCTGATCAGGGAGTCGGTCACATTCATTCACACGTATACTGATTGACGACTTAGGAAGCTAGTGAGCTGATTGAGATGCAGGGAGAAAACCTGTTTTACAGCTTTTTAGAGTAGCTCTTCTTAGCTACTCTAATATCTTTTGTTGGTGTCTTTGGCCTGATTGTATAATACTAGAACTACTAGATTACTATAATACTAGAATACTAGATTTCTGCCCTTCCAAATTCAGCGTTTGCTCTATTCTTCATTAGGTGAACATAAGAACTGATGTTTGGTAATTCTGGATTGTTTTTTCTTTGAAACATCATGGAGTTCTCATGGCAACATTCTTGTAAATACAGAACAACATATATAGCTTTCTTTCTTGGACTTCTTTCCCCATTCGGTCACCTTTCCATAAAACAAATGACACTTTCCATAAAACAAATAAGACTGTGCTCATCTCAAATTAACTTCAAAATTACAAAATACAAAAGTCCATAATGGGAAACAACAAATATTGTCATTTTACAGAATATTGCTGGAGATTTAAAAGCAGATGAGGGTCCATCTACCTCCACACAGAATCTTAGCGGTGTAAGAAATTTTCTGCAGCTTCCTCATTTAAATATTTGGTCTGTGTTTGTATTACAGACTTTATCAGTCATGTTGAATTATTTTGTCTTTCCAGCTGCCTGCCAAAGAGCTGTATAAGGTCCATCTTCAAAGGCAAATTAGAAAAAGTGACATGGAGATGGACCTTATACAGCTTCAAATGGAGGAGAAAAGGCTGAACATAAAAAAGGCCAGACTTGAGATTGAACTGCCTCTGCCTTGTGTAGATGAAGTATCGAGACCGGACAACAGCTTCCTCGTACACCCTTTTTTTATTCTGCATGAATAAAAAGGAAAATTAATGAAAATAACATCAATCTGTGGACATTGACCTGCCAGTCAAAAGGGATCATGTTAGCCACAAAACGTATACATACACGAATATTTTCATACTATTCGTGTTCCAATAATATTTAAACGTATTTTAACACAAAAACACCTATTAAATTACAATAAACTAACTCATTTGTTTTACTTTTTGGTAAGAGCTCCGGCAAGACTCACCTTTCCCCAGCCGTGCTTGCCGCGAACTGAAGGAAAGCACACTGTTGCCAACTAATTTTCAGAGGAAGTTGCTAAAGGCGGAACGATTTGTTGCTAAAAGTTGCTAAATGACGGTGTCATGTCATGTTACGTCATGTCACGGCGTCGTGACGTCATTATGTAATCGCAATGCAAAACTGCACATCTTCGTGTAATATACAGAAAACACAATGAGTTTTCTCAAATTTACTGGCAACCTCAGCAAAAACATTATATACAATGTTAATTTTGATTTGTTTGAGAAAATTATATTGGTGTAGTAGGCTATTTGTAAAAGTAATACAAACACAAGACCTTTTTGATGAGAGATTTTGATTTTTAAATATGACACTGATATTGAACAGTTACACTCTTTTGAACAATCACAGTTTATGTAGTCTATTTTCTTTTAACTTGTGAAATTAACAATTAACAACAATTAAACAACAATTAAAGCACTGTACTGGTAGTTAATATGCAACCTAAATGAACAACAATTATTCATGTTAATAACAAGGTATCAGTAAATGAACAATTATATCAAACAATTGTAGCTAGCATTTTTACTTGAATGTGATATGATGTGTCTGTTGCTTGGCATCTCTTAGGATGGTGGTTCTTCTTGTCTGGTTAGTTGTTCAATGTTTCCTCTGGCACTTTCTTCATTCACAATGCTGTGTACACTGCCATTGATTCCACCAGTTCCAGAAACTCAATTTTTTTTGATGACTCATAGGTTAGCAAGCAAATCATCTTCATCTTCACTGTCCAGCTGCTCTGTCAATGAGCTGGTATCAGCAGAAGAGGATGGAATGGCTTTAAAACTGTATGCTGCGGTGGTGCCAAACTGTTGTAGAATGTCATTGGGTAGTGTATGCTGGTAACAAGTAACACCAGCCAGCTTCAGTCCATACCGCACGAGGAGTATGGAGTTAAGAGTGTGCAGTGACAGTCTATTTCTTAACTTTGACTTGACCACACTCATTTGGCTCAACAGCCATTCAACCTCTGCATTTGACTGTGGCAAGGAGAGGGCAGCCAGTGCAGCTTTGCACAGTTCTTCGAATGGTTTTGACCCGGAAGCATCTATGAAATTATACACTTCGCTCCAAAACTCAATGGTATTTTCAGTTGATTCCCACCTCAACAAATGTGTATTTCTCCATTGGGAAACAATTTTATCAATTGTCTGGGGCTGGTACCCCAGTAGCTCAGCTACATTTACATTTCAGTGTTGCTTTTATTGTGCTTCATTGTTTCCTTAACACTGAACAGAGCCATGTTTTGTAAGATTTTGAGATTGTCTGGGAGCCTTGCTTGCAGCTCCTTGCTTAAAGCAACAACATAGTTGATGCATCATCTCTGAATGACCTTTTCATCCTCTGGAGCAAGACTAAGCTGGGACATTGTGCTTTCAAAAAGGTACCCAAGATATGGTGCTGGACTGAGATGACTATCAATGGCATCCTTCAGGACATCAATCTTTGCCATAGGATTGACCATTCTGCTGCAAACTGATGATAAGAGGTGAACCAGACTGTCCAAAAGCTTGACAGGATCTGTATGTTCACCCTCAAATGACAGGATTGATTTAAAGAAGGTAAGGTAGACATAGTTGGTCTTGTCCATGTACATAGCATGGAGCACATCTGCCATGTAGCAATGCTCACTGGTCTTGGTCAACTCAAAGTGGAGTTTCAGTTCTTCCCATTGGTCCAATATACGAGTTACCGCAGGCTCAATCGATAGCCAACGTGTGGCACACAATTTGGTGATCTGCAGGGGTTTCTGACCACAATTAATGGTGGCATACGCTGCTTTGTATGCCTCTCACCGTTTTGGGGAAATCGAAAACCAGTTGTAGCTTTCCCTGATTAAATATTCAACACATCTAGGGATGGTTTCTTTGGATGCTGCACTGACTGCCAGTTGTACAGAATGGCACTCACAGCGAATGAGTACCAAATTGGGTAAAGCACATTCTTCTTTTAAAATCTTGTGGACTCCATTGTGCACCCCAGTCATCACAGAGGCATTATCAGTGCCAATTCCCTGAAGATTCTCTTTTTTAAGGTTACACTTTTTGAGAAACTCAACTATTGCCTTTGCTATTGATTTTGCATCACCTGCCTTCAATTCAACCAGCCCAAGAAATGTGGACACAAGTGTTCTTTTTTTTAGCACTAAAATACCTAATCGCCACACCCAGGTATTTTGAGACACTGACATCAGTTGACTCATCCAAAAGCAGACTGAACTTCTCATCCCCCACATCTGTTGTTATCATTTTCAGAAAAAAAGGTGCCAATACTCCCTTAATCATTTCTGTGCATTTGGTGCGGTGCATGTGGAAGTTTGTTGCTTGCACAGAAGAATAAAGAAAAGCAGCTATATGCATACCTAAAATAAAATGCGCTAGCATGCTACAATGTTCCGCAATGGCGCAATGCCATGCCAGCTAGCTGCTGCTTTGCAGTTATCCATATTTTTTTATTTTTTTTAGTGTATGTATTGTGTGCTTTGTAGTTATTTATGCTGGGTTATTATTTTTTGATTTGTTGTTTGGCTTTGTTTTTTGTTTTTTTTTTTTTTTTTCATTCCATTTGCATTTGCAGTGCAGTACATTCGGCAGTCCAGCATCATCCTACAGGCTTCTTCCACCCTTTTTCAAACCAACACAGGTCTTTTCTTTTTTTCTTTTCTGTCTTCCTGTAACAGTTTGCTTTGATGTATGTTGATGAATGAATTTTGTGATGATGCGTGCTACTGCTGCTGTACCCAGCCAACAATTTTAGCTGCTGCTGCAGCTTCTGTGCTATCGGCTATTTAGACCTTATATAGCCACGCCCCTGCACTTATTGTCTTTGGTCTTGCGGACCAGTTTGTGTTTCTACAGCGATCTTAAAGAGTTTATGAATGAATCGCTCATCTTGAGTTAAGTCTGCAGTCACTAGGCTACTGCTCTTTAGATTTGAGACCTCAGTGCTGCTTTTGACACTATCGACTAGGGGTGTGACGAGACCACAATCCCACGAGACGAGACGAGACGAGACGAGACACGAGATTGGGTTCACGAGACGAGATTTTTATAGTATTTTTAAGAAATCCTCAATAATGAAACGTATGAAGGGAAAATATGTATGTATGGGGTCTTTTTGAAGGGTATTGTATGAAGGGTCTTTTATTCAACTGAAAATCATGAAATGCAAAAATGTTGGTGCATTTGGAAATCAACTTGTAATGCATGTCATTTTACTTCTATTTTAATGAATTATTTGCAGTAAAACAACATGCAAGCACTGCTAAATGTTGCTACAAAATCAACCAATTGTTTTCTGCCCTGTATAATTTCACATGAGAAATCTCACTGAACTTCTTTCTATAGATTGAACATAAAATAAACATAAAAATAAAAAATTCAAATTACACTTTAAGTGTCACTTTAACTGCAGTACAAAGTTGACCATTTCCCAGTCACTATTGATTGTGTGGCTGTAACTGTGATAAAGCTCTGCGTCCACCGAGAAGTCCAACCGTTAGGAGTGATAGCGACGCTTTCTGCCTCTTTAGGGGCCGTTCACATATCGCGCCTAAAAAAGCGTGTAAAGCGCGGCCGCGTTGCTTCCTCCTTCTTTTGCAAGCGTTCGGGAGCTCGCGCTTCTGTAGCGTCTGTCGTTGCTATGCAACCATGAACTGTGCTCTCCACGACCATCGCTTGGTTCTTGTCACATGACAAGACATTCTGAAATGTTGAGATGTTTTCATCTCGCCGCGGCACATGCGCGCCAGGAAAAAAACGAGCGCGCCGCACCATATGCGCGTCGCGACCGCGTCGCTTCCATTTTGCGAATGAAAATGCGCGCGATATGTGAACGCCCCCTAAGAGTCTGTACAACCTTGGCCGAGGTGTACGGCATAGTTTTCTTACAATGTTTACACATTGTTTGTGTCTTGTGTGTTATTCTTGCGCCAAAAACCAAAATGTTTCCACACAAATGATTTGAAAGTGGCGGAGGCATCTTGAATAATAATTTCACCCTCACACTGATAGCACGACGAGACAACTTTTCAACTCGACGAGAAATCTCGTCACATTTTAGTCTCGCGAGATCTCGTCACACCCCTACTATCGACCACAATATTCTTTTGAATAGACTAGAAAATTATGCTGGAATTAGTGGAATTGCATTGGCATGGTTCAAATCATACTTATCTGACCGTTATCAGTTTGTAGTAGTAAACGAAGAGATGTCATTTCGATCACAAGTTAAATATGGAGTACCACAAGGCTCAGTTCTAGGACCGTTGCTTTTCACTCTGTACATGCTACCCTTGGGAGATGTCATTAGGAAGCATGGCATTAGTTTTCACTGTTACGCTGATGATACTCAGCTCTATATTTCCTTGTGCCCTGACGAAACCTACCAATTCTCAAAATTAACAAAATGCGTAGCTGATATAAAAAATTGGATGACTAGTAATTTCCTACTACTAAATTCAGAAAAAACAGAGATTCTAATTATTGGACCAAAAACTTCAGCACATAAAAACCTAGAATACTGTCTAACACTTGATGGCTGCTCTGTTAAGTTGTATTCATCAGTTAGGATCCTGGGTGTGCTCTTTGATACCAATTTCTCATTTGAAAGCCACATTTCTAGCATATGTAAAACCGCTTTCTTCCATCTTAAAAATATATCTAAATTGCGACATATGCTCTCAATGACAAATGTGGAACAGCTAGTTCATGCGTTTATGACCTCGAGACTAGATTACTGTAATGCTCTTATGGTTGGTTGTCCTGCTCGCGTGATAAACAAAATACAGCTGGTCCAAAACGCAGCTGCCAGAGTCCTTACTAGAACCAGGAAGTATGAACATATTAGCCCGGTTCTGTCAAAACTGCACTGGCTCCCTATTAAACATCGTATAGATTTTAAAATCTTGCTAATTACTTACAAAGCACTAAATGGCTTAGCTCCCCAGTACCTGAGTGAGCTCTTAATGCATTATAGTCCTTCGCGTCTATTACGATCTCAGAATTCTAGCCAGTTGTTTATAACTAGAATATCAAAATCAACCACAGGCGGTAGATCCTTTTCCTATTTGGCACCTAAACTCTGGAACAATCTTCCTAGCATTGTTCGGGAAGCAGACACAATCTGTCAGTTTAAATCTAGACTAAAAACGCATCTATTTAACCTGGCATACACATGACGCACTATAAACTTTTGTCTTCATATCCGTTAAAGGATTGTTAGACTGCATAGATCAGGTCAGCCGGAACCGGGAACACTTCCTATAACACCGGATGTACTCGTTACATCTGAAGAAGAATGGCGTCTACGCTTATTTTTGTCTCTCTGTGTCAACTAGCTCATCCTTTGTGAAGATCTTACCGACTCATCAGCTAGTTTTTTCTCCATTTGTTGGAGTTTTGGTTCCTTGCTGCTGTTGCCTTTGGCTTGCTTAAGTTGGGGACACTTACTTGATATTCAGCAGTGTTTTTGATATGCCTGCATTGGCGCCGTTGTATGTGAACTGAGCTGAGCCGGACGATTACGTCACTGTTTTCTGCAGTGCTGCTATACCTAAATTAACTAGACTATTGATATTTGCAACGGAATGAATCAATAATATATAGAATAAGCTGGACAATGACACCATTTTCTTATTAAGCTGCTTTGCCACAATTTTCATTGTAAAAAGCGCTATATAAATAAAGATGACTTGACTTGACTTGATTTGAGTCCCTTTTCAAAAGTTGCTAAAAATAGCCAAATAAATTAAAAAAAAATTGCTAAATTTGTTGCTAGGTGCTTTTTGAAAAAAAAAGTTTTTAGGGTTGTCTGAAAAGTTGCTAAATCTAGCAACAAAATTGCTAAAATTACGACACAATCACTGAAAAATGAACATAAGTAAAAAAAAACAGCTCAAATAACATCTCAAATAATTCGATATAAAAAGAAATTATTGCCAGAATACTAAATAATTGTGTAAATATAAAATAATTGATAACATAGGGAGAGATTTTGTGTGAAATTAATAAATTAATAACACTCTTACATTATTCAATTCAACTGCGCTTCATACAGCCGCAGCACTGCAATAAACGAGAAAATAACTGTTAATGGTGTGAAATTAAATTATGAAATGACTAATTTCAACTGTGAAGCAGCTCGACAGAAGATTAACTCAACATTACAACATTGATAGTTATTGAACCAAATCAACACTGAACCGAACTGAATCAACACTGAACCGAACCGAATCAACACTGAACTGAACCGAACTGAATCAACACTGAACCGAACGGAGCAACAACACTAGTCTGGGATTTTTCATGATTGATGAACTTTGCAGCATTGAACTGAATTGAATAAATTGAGCTGAATAATGAATGACAGTCTTCTAGAACTGCTTTACAGCTGAAATTACAGTCAATCATTATTCAGATCAATTTATTCCATTCAGTTCAATGTTCAATGCTTCAAAGTTCAATTATTTGCTGCTGAACTGAGTTTCATAACTATTGAATTTTGCAACATTGACACGGTTTAATGAATTCAATTGAATAACATTGATCTGAGTAACACTATTGTGTTTAGAGATTAATTTAATTTTTCATAATTGATGAACTTTGCAGCATTGACTGTTAATGAACGAGTCTTCTGTGGAGCTTCTTCAAAGCTGAAATTGAAGAGAAGTTTCATCAAGCTCAACTGAGTTTGATGTCGTGTCAGTGGAGTCAGATCAGTGGTATTTCATGAATATTAACCATCTTTTAAACCTCAAACGGTCCAGTTAGAGCGACAGTGAAATAAAAGTCTATCAGGTGACAGTAATGAAGAAACCAGCCGCCTTTATAGTGTCTGACCCAGAAGCGACAAGATTGCAGTGACAAACGTGAAAACTCTCCCCGACGCCACAGCGGTCGGTCAGTGACACTGCGCTCATCACAGCTGGCTCGGAGCTGAACCCGTGTCAGAGAGACGCCCCACACGTGCAAAAAATGATCTGTACTACATCTGTTGGCTACTAACAACATGGCAGAGTTTTTATTGTAATATTCTTTTCTACAACATAATACTTGCCGTTTAAACGGCAATCTATGGCAAACACAACAAACAAACTCTAACCCAGAAGTAACTCTATCTTCAAACTGTTTTCCGACAAAATGAGAGCGTTTCTGATTTTGTTTTAATTTTTCTTTTATCATCTTGGTAATTCTTTTTAGATTTTCTTTATGCAATCCATTGTTATGCTACTTTAATTTACTCGCTTCCTTTACTGTACTTCTATGCTTTTCATTATTATGGTATTTCGCTGTGCTGTATTTCTTCACTTTATCTTTATGTTGCTTGTTTTCAAAATATTTCATCTTACTTGCTTGTTTTAATGACTCATTATATAAAACATCTGTATTATATCTTGTTCTATTAACAGTTTTCAAATGTTGCTGAAACTCTGCATTGTTATGATATAGTTTTTTGATTTTACTTTTACACTTTTTAATGAATAATAATTTTTTGAATATCTGCTGCTGTTCAAAGATAAATTATTATTTGTATCTTGACCAACAGAAACTGGCTCTTCATGTGGCTTTACACTCTGTCTTGTGCACATTTTTTTTTCCATCATCTTAGAACAAATGAGGTTCTCAGGTTGTCTCACACAAATATCAACTTCATAGTGATTCTCATTACAGTGCTTTAAATATATCCCTTGTTTACACATTCTTCTATGCATACAGCTGTACTTTAACCATTTCTCATTATATGTATAAATATCAAGGCCTAAATAATTTGCTGTTGATTGAATTTCCACCTCTGTAGCCCATGATCCTACAAACTTCATTGAACTTGACATATAATCTTCCATACATATATACTGACATCTGAAGAGATTCCTGTATTCCACACTATGTAATTAGTGTGTTTTACAAATGCAGTTTCCACCTCCCCTGGGGCCACCACCTGCGGGAGGAACCATATGGGACCGGTGCATTGTGGATTGGGCGGCAGCCGAAGGCAGGGGTCTCGGCCACCCAATCCCCGGACACGGAATCTGGCTCTAGGGACATGGAACATCATCTCGCTGGCGGGAAAGGAGCCTGAGCTTGTGCGGGAGGTCGAGAGATACCGACTAGAGATAGTCGGGCTCACCTCCATGCACAGCTTGGGCTCTGGAACCCAACTCCTTGAGAGAGACTGGACTCTCCGCTACTCTGGAGTTGCCTGCAGTGAAAGACGGCGGGCTGGTGTGGGCTTTCTCATAGCCCCCCAGCTCAGCCGCCATGTGTTGGAGTTTACCCCGGTGAATGAGAGGGTCGCTTCAATGTGCCTTCGGGTCGGGGACAGGACTCTTACTGTTGTTTGCGCTTATGGGCCGAATGACGGTGCAGAGTACCCGGCCTTCTTGGAGTCTCTGGGAGGGGTGCTGGAAAGCGCCCCAAATGGGGACTCTGTCGTTCTACTGGGGGACTTCAACACTCACGTGGGCGGCGACAGTGATACCTGGAGGGGCATGATTGGGAGGAATGGCCCCCCTGATCTGAACCAGAGCGGTGTTCTGTTATTGGACTTCTGTGCTAGTCACAGTTTGTCCATAACGAACACCATGTTCAAGCATAAGGGTGTCCACCATTACACATGGCACCAGGACACCCTAGGGCGGAGGTCGATGATCGACTTTGTAGTTGTTTCATCTGACCTCCGGCCGTATGTCTTGGACACTCGGGTGAAGAGAGGGGCGGAGCTGTCAACTGATCCCCACCTGGTGGTGAGTTGGATCAGATGGCAGGGGAGGAAGCTGGACAGACTCGGCAGACCCAAACTTACTGTGAGGGTCTGCTGGGAACGTTTGGCCGAGTCCCCTGTCAGAAAGATCTTCAACTCGCACCTCCGGCAGAGCTTCAACCAGATACTGAGGGAGGCTGGAGACATTGAGTCTGAGTGGACCATGTTCTCTACCTCCATTGTCGACGCGGCTGCTCGGAGCTGTGGCCGTTAAGTCTCCTGTACCCGGTCGTGGACACCGTATGTAAGGGATGCCGTAAAGCTGAAGAAGGAGGCCTATCGAGCCTGGTTGGACTGCAGCCCGGGTACTTGTGGAGGCAAAAACTCGGGTCTGGGAGGAGTTCGGTGGGACCATGGAGAAGGATTATCGGTTGGCCCCAAAGAAATTCTGGCAAACCGTCCGGCGCCTCAGGAAGGGGAAGCAGTGGCCTGCCAACACTGTTTACAGTGGGGGTGGGAATCTGCTGACTTCAACTGGGGACATCGTTGGGCGGTGGAAGGAATACTTTGAGGATCTCC
The DNA here is from genome assembly GCA_037194245.1 of Opsariichthys bidens. Taxonomy (NCBI): domain Eukaryota; kingdom Metazoa; phylum Chordata; class Actinopteri; order Cypriniformes; family Xenocyprididae; genus Opsariichthys; species Opsariichthys bidens. The sequence goes on from CM074294.1 coordinate 1,240,659, forward strand.
TCAAACACGTCTTCCACTGAGGAAGCAGAGGCCGAGGGCTCAGAGGTGGACTCACCCATTACCCAAGCTGAAGTCACTGAGGTAGTTGAAAAGCTCCTTTGTGGCAAGGCAGCAGGGGTGGATGAGGTACGCCCTGAGTACCTCAAGTCTCTGGATGTTGTGGGGCTGTCTTGGCTGACAAGCCTCTGCAGCATCGCATGGCAGTTGGGGACAGTGCCTCTGGACTGGCAGACCGGGGTGGTGGTCCCTATTTTTAAAAAGCGGGACCGGAGGGTGTGTTCCAACTACAGAGGGATCACACTCCTCAGCCTCCCTGGGAAAGTCTATGCCAGGGTACTGGAGAGGAGAATAAGGCCGATAGTCGAACCTCAGATTCAGGAGGAACAATGCGGTTTTCGTCCCGGTCGTGGAACACTGGACCAGCTCTATACCCTCTCTAGGGTGCTGGAGGGTTAATGGGAGTTTGCCCAACCAGTCCACATGTGTTTTGTGGATCTGGAGAAGGCATTTGACCGTGTCCCTCGTGGCGCCCTTTGCTAAGGGCTGTCCAGTCCCTGTATGAGTGGTGCAGGAGCTTGGTTCGCATTACCGGCAGTAAGTCAGACCTGTTCCCAGTGCATGTTGGACTCCGGCAGGGCTGCCCTTTATCACCGGTCCTGTTCATAATTTTTATGGACAGGATTTCTTGGTGCAGTCAGGGGCCGGAGGGAGTCTGGTTTGGGGACCACAGGATCTCGTCTCTGCTTTTTGCGGATGATGTTGTCCTGTTGGCTCCATCGGGCCGGGACCTCCAGTGTGGATTGGGACGGTTTGCAGCCGAGTATGAGGTGGCTGGGATGAGGATCAGCACCTCTAAGTCTGAGACCATGGTTCTCAGTCGGAAAAGGGTGGCTTGTCCTCTTCAGTTTGGTGGAGAGCTCCTGCCTCAAGTGGAGGAGTTTAAGTATCTTGGGGTTTTGTTCATGAGTGAGGGAAGGAAGGAGCGTGAGGTTGACAGACAGATCGGTGCAGCTTCTGCAGTAATGCGGTCGATGTACCGGTCTGCTGTGGTGCAGAAGGAGCTGAGCTGCAAGGCGAAGCTCTCGATTTACCGGTCAATCTACGTTCCTACTCTCACCTATGGTCATGAGCTTTGGGTCATGACCGAAGAAATGGATCCCGGGACAGGCGGGGCGAAATGGGCTTTTTTCTCTCCGCAGAGGCAGGGCGCTCCTCCTTAGAGAGGGTGGTGAGCTCAGCTCTCACTCGGGAGTAGCTCAAAGGTAGATCCGTTGCTCGTCACATCAGAGGAGGAGTCAGCTGAGGGAGCTCGCTCGTTCTGTCTTCCTGCCTCCTCCCTCCCTCCCTAGGTGGGAGTGTTTCCCCCACCGGGAGACCGGGAGAGGGGGACGGGGGAGGACCTAGGACACGCTGCTCTATGATATGGTCTCCGGCGTGCTCGGGGAACCTCCTCGTCCCCCGGAGGAAGTGAGAGGGGAGAGGAGGGGGGGAGAGGAGGCTTGGGAATGCTACCCCGCGACCCCCCCCCCCGGCCCCGCCGACATAATAATGATGAAATGAATGAGTTTGAATGGAGAATTGCTCTATGACCTTTTGCCACAACGTGTGACCCCACACCCTGAAGAACATGCCCTGAAGAAAATGCAAAAACTCTTTGCTTTTACAAGGCCCATGGACTGACCATCAATATCTTTTGAAAGTTTCAAAAGTAAAGTTAACTTGAAATTGCTCTTTTAATAAATTTATTTGCTTAAAATTGCTGAACTTCGTGATTGAAATGAAACATTCTATTATTATTTGATTCAAACAAAACACATTTTAAATTACATCTTTTTTGAAATTGGTTTCACTTATCTCATTTAACTCCTTTAATTCTGTTTATAAAATAAATGTTTAAAATGTCTGTATTTTAACTATATAACATGATGCGTTTTTAAAAACTGCTTTTTTGATATGCTCAATTTAAAATGCATGTTAAAAATTGATTATTTTGTTTATATTTATATGAATATAAAAAAAAAAACATTAAAAAACATGGGTGGTGATTTTTTTTTTTTAATTTTTTTAATTTAATCTTAAATTAAAATCTGTTTTTACAGAATCCACTGAAGGCAAGTTGTAAGTGAGACCCAGGTGCATTTTTTATTTACTCTAAAACATAAAAAAAACATAATCAAATCATATGGCATCATGGCGTCATGGGCAAAGCATGGCATGAAACAATGAACACTCACAACTCACCAAACAGTTACAGGGAACTAGACCAAAACAGAAAAAAGAACAAGGAAAACACCAACATACTAATATTATTAATATGTTACAATCTGTTTTTATGTGTGTCAGTTTATGTTCATTTTGTCTTTTTGTTTTCTTTGCTTTACTAGTTCCATAGTGTCATAGTTGTCATAGTTTATTTCATTTTGTGCCTTGCAATTAGTGCAATTAGTCATGTGTGTCATGTGTGCATCAATCTCATCATGTTCCTGCCTTAGTTCCCCGCTAGCTCACCTCGCCTCCAGATCTCAGAGCTCACAAGACGCTCCGAGACCCAGAGCCCCTTCCACGCCTGCTGAGTCAGGGCCTGGGAGGGTAAGTCTGCATTGCAATTGGCTGGGTGGGGGGTGTGGGGGGGGGTGGCGTGCTGGCTGTGGTGGCTATGGTGGCCAGATGGACAAAGGCCAAGGAGACGCCACGGGGCCTGCTCTGGCCAACCAGGAGATGACTTCCGCCTTGCTGACTCCGCCTTGGACACCGCTTTCCGCGGAGCCCGGGGGCCCCACTGACTGCCCCCTTGACTGAGTTCTTCCACATGTTCTGGTTACGTTGTTGTGAATGTTGTGAATTTTGTCCTCCTCCTTGTGATGAAACCTTTTTTATGTGTTGTCCTTCTCCATCTCTATTTGTCCTCTCTGCCCCACCACACACTTACACTACACACACACACATTAATAAAATGAACCAATGATGAAAAAAAAATGGAAAAACAAGGCAAGGAATGACTGGTGGAGGACACATGACAGGATCACACACAAAAAATGATGAAAATGACACAGGAGAAACAGGAACATGAACAGCAACAACAACACAAAAAAACTACAAAAAAGATGAAAAAAAAAAAACAAAAACAACAAAAAAAAAGAAAAACCCCCCAACTACCCAAGCTATGGGCTCAAAACCAAAACAAAAAAAAAAACAAAAAAAACAAAAAAAAAAACAAAAAACAGGGGAGGGCGAAGGTGGACTTTGGGGAGGGATGGTGGGCCAGGCCCATACAGGGAACAGGACATGGCAGATGAGGGTCTGGGTCAAAGGGCATAGGCGGAACTGGGCCTTGGGGCGTGGGCGGAGCAGGTGGTGCTGGAAGGCTAGGACACCTCCAGGGTGGCAACGTCAGTAAAGGCGGCCATGGCTATGCAGGCAGTTCAGGGGACCCTGGCAATGCAGGCAGTTCAGGGGACCATGGTGGCATAGGCAGTCCAAGGGGCAAGAGAGGCCGCCATGGCCTTAGCCAGGTACCTACTGCCCCACACTGACAGGAACAGTCTGTGGCTGGTCAGGCATGTTGTGAACCATCTGTGGCTGGTTAGGCCTGATGTGAACCGGCATTGACCTGGCTGGGAATGGTCTCTGTCTAGGCCGATGCTGTGGGATTGTGGAGCTCCTTGTTCACAAAGCCCACAGTATACAGTGGGGTAAAAAATGAGAGAGGTCTGTAATTTTCATCATAGGTACACATCAACTAAGGGTCAGTGTGAGAAAAAAAATCCAGAAAGTCACATTATCTCATTTTTAAAAAACTTATTTGCAAATTATGGTGGAAAATAAGTATTTGGTCAATAACAAAAGTTCATCTCAATACTTATGTACTTATATAGATCTCAATGTTATATACCCTTTGTTGGCAATGACAGAGGTCAAATATTTTCTGTAAGTCTCCACAAGGTTTTTACACATTGTTGCTGGTAGTTTGGCCCATTCCTCCATGCAGATCTCCTCTAGAGCAGTGATGTTTTGGGGCTGTCTCTGGGCAACACAGATTTTCAACTCCCTCCAAAGATTTTCTATGGGGTTGAGATCTGGAGACTGGCTAGGCCACTCCACAACCTTGAAATGCTTCATATAAAGCCACTCCTTCGTTGCCCGGGCGGTGTGTTTGGGATCATTGTCATGCTGAAAGACCCACGTTTCATCTTCCAATGCCTTTGCTGATGGAAGGAGATTTTTACTCAAAATCTCACAATACATAGCCCTATTCATTCTTTCCTTTACCCGGATCAGTCGTTCCGGTTACTTTGCAGAAAAACAGCCCCAAAGTATGATGTTTCCACCACCATGTTTCACAGTAGGTATGGTGTTCTTTGAATGCAACTCAGCATTCTTTCTCCTCCAAACACGACAAGTTTTTACCAAAAAGTTCTAGTTTGGTTTCATCTGACCATATGACATTCTTCCAATCCTCTTGTGGATCATACAAATGCTCTCTAGCAGACTTCAGATGGGCCCGGACATGTACTGGCTTAAGCAGGGGGACACGTCTGGCACTCCAGGATTTGAGTCCCTGGTGGCGTAGTGTGTTACTGATGGTAGTCTTTGTTACTTTGGTCCCAGCTCTCATGTGATTCTGGGATTTTTGCTCACTTTTCTTGTGATCATTTTGACCCCACGGGGTGAGATCTTGCGTGGAGCCCTAGATCGAGGGAGATTATCAGTGGTCTTGTATGTCTTCCATTTTCTAATAATTGCTCCCACAGTTGATTTCTTCACACCAAGCTGCTTACCTATTGCAGATTCAGTCTTCCCAGCATGGTGCAGGTCTACAATTTTGTTTCTGGTGTCCTTTGACAGCTCTTTGGTCTTGGCCTTGGTGGAGTTTGGAGTTTGACTATTTGAGGTTGTGGACAGATGTCTTTTATACTGATAACTGGTTCAAACAGGTGCAAACCTAGATGTGACACTGTGAGAGGCTATGATATTTTGAAGACCAGAAGATCAGAATGTGTCCATCTTTTATTCACCCATTTGAAATATATTTTTAGCTAGACTATAGTCACATCTGATCTGTGTTAGTGTTTTACTTGAGTTAGTTTTGTACTGTTCTCAGTTCAGTTTTCTGTGTTTTCTATATGCATGCTCTTCTGTTGCCATGGTTTTTGATTTCCTTTTGCTCATGTGTTCCACCTGTGTCTTGTTAATTATCTTGTTTAGTCCCAAGTTGTGTCCGAAATCGCCCCCTATACCTTAATTTAGTGTTCCCTACATTAGTCCACTAATGCAGTTCACTTGAAGGAGTGAAGGAAGACGAGCTAGTGAATTCAGACATTGAATGAATTTAGACCTTTATTACCTTTCTACCAGTGGTTTGGAATGGATGAATGATTCAGCTTCATAGGCCATCTTCTGGTCAGATGCCGGAATTCATTTGGCATCTCTCACAGTGCACAGCCCCAGTGTGTCCTGGTGTATTTATACAGTAGCTCTGTTTTTGGTTCAGTCTTTGTCTGATCTCGTCTTTATTTCTGTGGTTGTTCTGTTTACCGTGGTTTTGTTTCCTTAGTATCTGAGATGTTTGTACCTGAGTTTATTATGTAAAAAAAAAAAAAAAAAACGGATCCAGCTCATTTCTTTTCCATTTTTTATTAAACCCCTGTGTGACAACTATATGTTTTGACAACTTCAATTTCTCTTCTATAGTTGTCTTTTTGTCTCCTATCTGCTAAATATTTGGGGGAAGAATAAAGAATTTCTCTGTATACACTATCAGAAAATTCAGTTGAAATAATGTTTGATGTTGTTATTACATTTAATGCTAAATAGTTTTAAAGAGACAAAATGCTCATAAATCAATATGTTGTCAAAAAAATTGACAAGATCTGTACAAAAAATAAGACATTGATTGGTTTGATTTGCCAAATTCAACATATATTCAACTTAGATCCATGACTTTTTACTACCTGTGAATAACATTACTTGATATTAAAGTATACAATAATGTAATAGCCAATCTTAGTAGTTATTATGGTAAAGTTTTCTATGTCAATGTAAACTCCACTTACAGTTGTGTTCAAAATTATTCAACCCCCCTGAAAAAATTGATTTTTTTTGCCCGTGACATTTGATTTTGATCATTCAGTCATCCTGCTTACACATTTTAAATCAAAGGGCAACGTGAGGGTCACAAATATAACAACACATTTATATAATAAAAATACCCACAAAATGTCTTTTGCTGCTCACATCATTATCAGTTTTTTATTCAACCCAAGTGACATTCATCTTAATACTTTAGTACAATAATACAACTACAACATAGTTTTATACAGCTTTTTAAATAGCTTGACAACAAGTGTCTTGCTTGTCAGCCAGTATCTTCAGCGATTCATTCGTCATTCAGCCATGCAAAAGCCTCCAGTTCAGTCACATTCTTAGGCTTGCGCACGCAACTGCTTTTTTTAAGTCCTTCAGTTCTTTTAAGTATCGATTTAAGTCTGGTGGACTGCGATTTAATTTCAAAAATGTTCCAGCCCTTTTTTCTGCAAACCCATTGCTAGTGTGCTGGAGTTGATGCTTGGGTGGGATGTGGAGGTTGAAAGGTTCCAACGTCCTCCCCAGCCTCAGGTTCCACCACCTGCATCACTCAGGTGTGTCTATCATTTGTACTCCTGAGTGAAACCTTGCATGGAAGACAAGCTGCACAAACTGCACCAGTGCAAACAGCCCAAACAGCACACCAAGCCCCAAGCATGATTGACCAGAGACCCCCTGCCATGCACAGGTGTTCTTTTCTTCATCTCTCTCCAGGCCTTGTTTCTTTCTTCCTCCTCCATAAGCGTTCCATTTTCTCAAACATTCAAACATATTTTTGATCATCAACAAGACAACTTCTTTGTCCACATGACCACATCCACATAACAATACTTTTTTGGCATCTTTCTATTCTTTTCATTACGACTTTGGAGACAGGCAAGGGGGGCTATTCTTGGAATTCTAGCATGGAGGGGCTTATATTTGCGAGGGTGAGAGGCCTTGTCCTGCAGGGTGCGCTCTATTGTCTGTAAAGCTGATACTAATTCCTCACAATCTTTATCTGACTTTTCAGTCTTTTCACAGCAGCAGACGCAGGCAGGGCACTTTTCCCCGCACCAGCCAGCGACTTCAGTGCCCGCACCACTTAGATCTTTCTGCTGTGATTTTAGCTAATCGACCACAGTGCCTTTCAACAGTGGTCTTTTGTGATTTTTTTCTATGGTGTCTCTTGGTAGTTTAACATTGCTTTTCAATCTTATGTCTTGGCATTTCTTCTCTCTTCTTGTCTTTCCTCACCTCTTCTCTTCACATTCCCCTCTTGTTGTCTTCCTGGACGTAGATGAGGACATTGTAAATGTCTACGAGTTTGCTTTATATCACTAAATTGCTGCTTCCCTGGCATAATTTAGGTCTTTCCAATAATTATTGTGGCTCCTGACATCCACAGGTGCTTCAATCAACCTGGGAATCGTTCTTCAATGGACTCTCTTTCACAAGAGAATATGTAAGTCTGTGTGGGGTTCATATTCCAAAAATTTTAAGGGAATTCACAAATTGCAAATTTGCTTTGATATTATTTAGAAAATTATTTTATCATTGTATTACAAATTCTTTATGAATTCTGAATTTAAATTATTTTGAATTGGGGGTTTAATTCCTTTGTTGGACAACTTGGTATATCAATTGTATCTTGAAAGGAGCATATGAACACGAGGGTCAGTGTTTCAGAGAGAGGTGCAGAGTCACGCACTTTGCCCTATGCACATGTCTATTGTTGTGTGCTGCTTGCTCAGCCATTCTCTCTTCTGTTGTTATGCCACAACAAATGGCATTTCTCTTCTACAACTAAATACCCTGTACACACTCTACGCAATCCTTTGGAAACACTTCATGCTTTTGGAAACTCAATTTTCTTTTTCCGCCTCCAAAATTCTAAATTTGGCCACTTCTTTTGGAGTAACCAACTTCATGAGTGAGTTTGAGCAGCCAAATGATGAAATGTCTAAAGGACAGGTCTGGTCTCCTGGATTAGGGACTTGTGAACCAATCATTGTGGTCATGACAGCCGTCCTGAGAGTTTGACTGAATGACAGCTGTTGACAGAAAGGATAGTTTAAAAAAAAAAAAAATTACTAGAGAAAGTCTTCTCTTACTGAGCAATCTGTGATGTCTGAGAAACTATCAGGTAAGCATCCAAACATATTTTATTTAATTTATTTTTTTTGAGCATGAGTTTGACCAGGCTGTTGACTTAGTTAACGTTTCAGAATCGAATTAATAATATGGTGTCGAAATCATTGTGATATTATGCTTTTTACCATGGCATTGTTCATGCTATCTTGTTGGTTATCTTTTATTATTTTATCCTGGTCATTACTGTTATAGATTTAGTCGCTGTTTCGGATCCAGAGGAAGAGGTGACAGATGTCGTATGTGACGAGTCAGAACTCAAAGATGGAGAGTAGGTTTCATGTTCATTTGGATTACATTTATGATATACATATTTATGTATGAAAGATTTTAATATTTCATCAGTTAAAATGTGGAAAAATCATCCTGAGCAACATTCAAAAGTCAAATTAGAAAATTTTTACATGTATGTATTTGCATATTTATTTATTTTGATTTGCATCAGGTATGTTTTTATGGCTATAAATGTATTTTCTGTCATATGTTTTGTACAAGCTGTTAAAATCCAAAATGTCTGAGTCTGTGTTGTCCTTGTTATCTAGAATGATGGAGGTTGAGGTTGGTGACCACAATGTTTTGCTGGTACGCTGTGATGGGGTGTACAGTGCCATCAGTAACCAATGCACACACTATGGTGCTCCACTGAGCAAAGGTAGTGAATTCCGTTTTGTCAATATAAATCGAGTTTGGTACTACTGACTTATGTCTTTATAGATAAATAACATGGGAGAAGTGAAGCGTTTCTGGTTACTGATGTGGGTGTTTCCGGTTCCTCTGCAGGGGTGCTGTCAGGTCAGAGGGTCCGCTGTCCCTGGCATGGTTCCTGTTTCAATGTGAAGACCGGTGACTTGGAGGAGTATCCTGGAATTGACTGTCTGCCCTGCCACAAGGCACTAGATTCATACACACATAATTCATCATTTTTTAAAAGAATTTTAAAATTAATAATGTATATATGTAATGTAATATTTCATGTATTATATAAATTATAATATATTATATATAAAAATGTGATTATTTATAACACTATTAGGCTATTTATTGGTAAGTAGTTCGTGTTTTCATTCACTACTGGCCAAAAGTTTTGAATAATTAAGATTTTTATTATGTTTTTGAAAGAAGTCCTTAATGCTCACCAAGACTGCATTTAAAGCAGTAGTACTGTGAGATATTATTAGAATTTAAAATAACTTTTCTATTTTAATATCTTTTCAAATTTAATTTATTCATGTGACACAATGCTGAATTTTCAGTATCATTACCACAGTCTTCAGTGTCACATTCAGTGGTGTATAAAGTACTTGAAAGCCATACTTAAGTAAAAGTATAGATATCTTACCAGAAAATGACTTTGGTAGAAGTAAAAGTCACTGTTCAGAATATTATTTGAGTAAACGTTTTAAAGTATGGGATATGTTTTGTACTTAAGTATGAAAAAAGTACAAGTAAATGCAAAAACAAAACTATAATTTTTTTCTATACACAGTTTGAGCAGCAAGATTGATTTAACTCTATTTCCTCCATTTTGATTGCTTTAAATTAAAAAAATGGCAAAATGTTTATTGTATATATAAAAATATTAATATATTAATTATACCTTGATCATTCATGCTAATTCATAGTGCATTATATTTAATGTAAGAGGCAACTTTAAAATGTTAAAATCTAAATGTTGAAATTAACAATGAACAACTAATGGACTCTTATTGTAAAGTGTTTCCATTTCCTATAAATCCAAACAATCATGCGTAAAATGGCCATCTTTACACACAAAGGCATATTATATGTAGACTTTCACTCGTTTTTTGCTTCTATTTTAGAACACTTGATGATTATCTAATCAAAATATGTATTAAAGTGCGGATAAAAAAAGAACTTTATGCGTCTGTTGGCTGCATGATTAGGAAACAATTTAACGAATGCATAAAATCGGAAAAATGGATATAAACAAATGCAAACAGATGGCAACAATCGTGACATCAAACACTTGGTGTTTTGTCACATTGTTTTAATGTTACTACTAACGTTAGCATCCTCTCAGCCTCGACGGCAAACACACTGCTGTTCTCCACTAATGCAGCATCAAGTCAACAAACTAAATTACTTTAGTGAAATGAAAACATGTACTGTAGTGTACTGTAAAACATACGGCTTTGTTCTCTGTTTTAAATCCATTGTTGAAGTGTCCAGTGCCAGTCTGTGCAGCGCGCAGCCTCATGTCACGTGTCAAAACAAACTGTTCGAGGCATCTGTGACAGTTTTATTTAACCTCTAGAGGTCGCCCGCGTACCGCACTCTTTTCAGCCGCTCCAGCAACTGACACAACCCGGAGAATGAAATCAGCTGCGGTTGTGCGAGCACTTTTTTTGCACATGCTTGCTTGCAGTCTGTCTTCTTCCGACTTTATTTTGTGGTAAGTAACGAAAATGCTTTGGAATTTGTATCAGAGTAAAAGTATAGATTAAGTATAGAAAAAAGTATACATTTTATTTAGGAAATGTAGTGGAGTAAAAGTTAAAGTTGACAGACATATAAGTACTGAAGTAAGTACAGATTTTTCCCCAAAACTACTCAAGTACTGTAACAAAGTATTATTACTTTGTTACATTACATCTCTGGTCACATGATCCTTCAGAAATCACTCTTGTCTAACATGCTGATTTGCTGCTCATTCATAGCATTGAAATTTCATATTTCACATCACCAAATTTCAATATCATTTACAAAAAATAAGATTAAAAAACTTGGGCTTACTGAAGACAAGTAAGCTATGATAAAGAAAGAGCAAGGAAAGACACAGACAAAATAGACCTACTTGAAAAACTTCAAGCACTAGAAATACTAGACCTACATAAAGTATAAAATAATCAAATGTGTGTGTGTATATATATACATATATATATATATATATATATATATATATATATATATATATATATAGATATAGATATATATATAGATATATGCATACATATAAAAATGTATAGTCTTTACTGTGTAAATTAAATATAAATTTATTCTTATTAAAGTTGCAAAAACAAGCAATGAGAGATTTTCTCTCCTTTTTGATGTTTAATTAGCATTAATAATGACAGGTAAATTTGGATGCTGCCCCTTTAAGACTGGCTGCACCTATCCATTATACTCAAGCCTTGTATTTCTCAACTGTACCTTCACCAGAGGTGTAATTATAGTTACAGTATTTTTGGGGAAAATCTGTACTTACTTGAGTATTTATATTTCTGTCAACTTTTACTTTTACTCCACTACATTTCCTAAATAAAATGTTTACTTTTACTCTGATATATTTCAAACATGTGCTTGCACAATCACGGTTGATTTCATTTTCTGGGCTGTGTCCATTGCTGGAGAGGCTGAGAAAGAGTGCGATACGTGAGCGACCTCTAGAGGTCACATAAAACCATCACTGAAGCCTCGTAGAGATTGTTTTGACACGTGACATGAGGCTGCGCACTGCACAGAACTGGACACTTCAAAAACAGATTTAAAACATAGACAACAAAGCGGTATGCTATACAGTACACTACAGTAAATGTTTTCATATCACTAAAGTAATTAGTTTTGTGACTAACTGCTGCATTAGTGGAGAACAGCAGTGTGTTTGCCGTCGAGGCTGAGAGGATTCTAACATTATTAGAATTGTTACCTCAAGCGATTAAAACAATGTGACAAAAACACCAACTGTTTAATGTCACGATTGTTTCCCTCTATTTGCATTAGTTTATATCCATTTGTTTGATTTTATGCATTCATTATCCAGCGAAGTTGCATATTTAAATTTGATCCTAATCCTGCAGCCGACAGAAAGATAACGAATCAGAAATTAATTCGATTTCATTTTTTTTAATCCGCACTTTAACACATATTTTGATTAGATAATCATCAAGTGTTCTAAAATAGAAGCAAATAACGAGTGAAAGTCTACATATAATATGCATTTGTGTGTAAAGATGGCCATTTTAAGCATGATTGTTTGGATTTATATGAAATGGAAACACTTTACAATAAGAGTCCATATGTAACATTAAAGTTTTAATTTCAACATTTTGCCTCTTACATTAATTATAATGCCCTAAGAATTAACATGAATGATCAAGGTATAATTAATGTATTAGTATTTTTTGTATTTAAAACTTACAATAAACTTTTTGCAATTTTTAAAATTCAAAGCAAACAATCTTGCTGCTCAAACTGTGTATAGAAAAAATGTATAATATTTTCTGCTCCTTTTGTATTTTGCATTTACTTGTACTTGTACTTTCAATACTTAAGCATGTTTAACATCAAAAAAAAACTTTTCGTACTTAAAACTTTTACTCAAGTAATATTCTGAACAGTGACTTCTACTTCTACCAAAGTCATTTTCTGGTAAGATATCTGTACTTTTACTCAAGTATGGCTTTCAAGTACTTTATATGCCACTGCTTAAAACACTGCTTAAGACACTCTGTTTACTTGCAAATACTTATGGTCACTTTGACACACAGGTGTGTGTATTTATCCGTTAAATGAATCCCAATGGTCCCTTTGCAAAGACCCACACCCTTTAGTTACTATGGCTACATGTCCGGCAAGCCATGCGCTCTCACGCCACACATCATGTTCTCACAACGTGAAAAATACATAGCAGAGCAAAGAGGACTGACAACACGTCGACAGACAAGACAGAGCAAGTTACTTTTGATATGAAATGGTTTCATATTTAAAATAACGTAATTTTTTAAACAAGTTTAAACAATAAATACTGTATAGTGGCTCTTTAATGTGTCCCGGCAGATCGCTGTAGCTCCTTCAAGCGGCTCGTGAACCAACCATCTCTTCATACTAGTTCATTTATAGCATCTAATAATCATGAATGGACATCAGAAGGAATGTTGTTTCAAGCCAGAAAGACCTGAGTACACACAATTTTCAAGTTCACCAAGGTTAATCTACTAAATCCTCTGACTGCTTGGCGGATTCGGGGTTATGATTGGTCAGATCGCCTGTCAATCAAACTGCCGGCGAAGGGTCAGTTAGGTGGCAAAAAGCGATCAGTTCAGTCCTCAAGCCTCCATGAGCTACGGCTTCATGTCGCGCGTCTCTTAGCGCTGAGAAACAGAATGCGTGCGCATATGCTGAAATTAGTTGTCTTTCGATGCTAACTGCCCTTCAACGGTTTAAAATCACTTATTTTTAAACCACCATGCTTAAAACTCATGCAAATGATAAGCTTTCATGACTGCGAAAGAAGTCCGAAAATCTCTACCGGTTGACAAATTTCTACCGGCTAATAGCATCTACCAGTGTATCACCCACCCCATATCGAGGCATGTTTCTGTGCGTGCACTTTGGCAGTGTGCCAGTCAGCACGAGCGCTGCACCGAATTCATTTCGTGAATATATTGCGCTTATAACTCTTTTTAACATCAAGCATGTCATGCTCTTTATGTTCTCATTCATGCATTTCATCACTCTGAAGTGTCAATAATGCAATATATTTACGTACTGCGAAATATACGATACAGCAAAGACATTGTGGCAAACAATAGACATTTTATTTAGTGGTAACGATATACAGGTGCTGGTCATATAATTAGAATATCATCAAAAAGTTGATTTATTTCAGTAATTCCATTCAAAAAGTGAAACTTGTATATTATATTCATTCATTACACACAGACTGATATATTTCAAATGTTTATTTCTTTAATGTTGATTATTATAACTGACAACTAAGGAAAATCCCAAATTCAGTATCTCAGAAAATTAGAATATTGTGAAAAGGTTCAATATTGAAGACACGTGGTGCCACACTCTAATTAGCTAATTAACTCAAACCACCTGCAAAGGCCTTTAAATGGTCTTTCAGTCTAGTTCTGTAGGCTCCACGATCATGGGGAAGATTGCTGACTTGACAGTTCTCCAAAAGACGACCATTGACACCTTGCACAAGGAGGGCAAGACACGAAAGGTCATTGCAAAAGAGGCTGGCTGTTAACAGAGTTCAGAGAGACGAAGGGAAGGAAAAGATGTGGCAGAAAAAAAAGTGTACAAGCAATAGGGATAACCGCACCCTGGAGAGGATTGTGAAACAAAACCCATTCAAAAATGTGGAGAAGATTCACAGAGTGGACTGCAGCTGGAGTCAGTGCTTCAAGAACCACTACACAGACGTATGCAAGACATGGGTTTCAGCTGTCGCATTCCTTGTGTCAAGCCACTCTTGAACAACAGACCACGTCAGAAGCTTCTTGCCTGGGCTAAAGACAAAAAGGACTGGACTGCTGCTGAGTGGTCCAAAGTTATGTTCTCTGATGAAAGTAAAATTTGCATTTCCTTTGGAAATCAGGGTCCCAGTGTCTGGAGGAAGAGAGGAGAGGCACTCAATCCACGTTGCTTGAGATCTAGTCTAAAGTTTCCACAGTCAGTGATGGTTTTGGGTCCATGTCATCTGCTGGTGTTGGTCCACTCTGTTTTCTGAGGTCCAAGGTCAACGCAGCTGTATACCAGGAAGTTTTAGGGCACTTCATGCTTCCTGCTGCTGACCAATTTTATGGAGATGCAGATTTCATTTTCCAACAGGACTTGGCAACTGCACACAGTGTCAAAGCAACCAGTACCTGTTTTAAGGACCATGGTATCCCTGTTCTTAATTGGCCAGCAAACTAGCCTGACCTTAACCCTATAGAAAATCTATGGGGTATTGTGAAGAGGAAGATGCGATATGCCAGACCCAACAATGCAGAAGAGCTGAAGGCCACTATCAGAGCAACCTGGGCTCTTATAACACCTGAGCAGTGCCACAGACTGATTGACTAATTGTATTGAGTGCTGTACATCGACTAGTAAAGTATTGAGTGCTGTACATGCTCATACTTTTCAGTTGACCAAGATTTCTAAAAATCCTTTCTTTGTATTGGTCTTAAGTAATATTCTAATTTTCTGAGATACTGAATTTGGGATTTTCCTTAGCTGTCAGTTATAATCATCAAAATTAAAAGAAATAAACATTTGAAATATATCAGTCTGTGTGTAATGAATGAATATAATATACAAGTTTCACTTTTTGAATGGAATTAGTGAAATAGATCAACTTTTTGTTGATATTCTAATTATATGACCAGCACCTGTATATAGTCATTTTGCCCAGCCCTAGAGGGGATTATCATTAACATTATTATTAATGGCGCACCAATAATAATTGTAATAATAATAGTTATAATAACAATAACTGTGTCACGCTGTGGTTAGGGCAAAGACACGAAGACGAAGAAGATAAGTCATAAACGGGTTTTAATCCAGACAGGCTTGGTACAGACGAGCAGGAACACACAGCATACATACACAGACGAACATTGACACAAGAACCGACAGAGACTGAGCAAACACAAGGAGAATATAAAGGGAAGATAACAAGGGACAAACTAATCAAAGAGAACAGAAACAGGTGCGGGTAATTAACTACACAGGAAAACCCAAGGAGGGCAAATGAACAGAATGACATCACTAGACACAGTCCATGGGTGTGACATTATACCCCCCCCCGGAAGGCGCGTCCTCACGCCGTAGATGGACCAACTGCGGCGGGAGGGAGGGGGCTCAGGTGGAGGACGAGGAGACGATGGGCAGACAGGACAACAGGCAGACGACGTGGCAGATGATAGGAGGAACCAGGGAGGAGTAGATGGTGGGAGGAGCCAGGGAGGAGACAGACGGGCTTTGGAGCAGGAGGATGGTGGGACCCAGGCCATAGTCACGCCCACCGCCCATGGTGGAGCCGCAGGAGGAAGCAGCCATGGTGGAGGAAGGGCAGGCGGCCCCAGGGCGGCGGCAGACTGTGGCGGAGCAGGTGGTAGAGGAGACCAGGGCGTAGCTGGAACGCCGACGAGCCAGGGCGACCCCGAGGATCCGACGGGACGCGGCGACGTAGGCGGCTCTTCCAACCGAGGCGCAGGCGGGGATCCTGAAGGCCGCGGTGGAGCCGGAGCGACAGAGGACCCAGGCGACGTCGGAGGGAGCGAGGACGCCAACGGAGCCAGAGGGACGGAAGGACGAGGCGCAGCCACAGGAGTGTAGTCAAGCGGCGAGGGCAGGTCGACAAGCGACCAAGGCGGAGCCGGAGGGATGAGGGAGCCCGGCGTAGCTGGTGGACTGAGGGGCCACGGTGGAGACGAGGGAGGTTGGAGCCAACGAGGAGCTGGTGGACCTACAGGCCGAGGAGGTGGGAGGCGGAGACCCAGGATCCACTGCCCCCAATGGAGCTGGAGACTGGCAGGCCCACTGCGTGCTCACGCCGTTGATGGAAGGCTGAGGGTGAGCAGAGGGGCTGGCTGGCTGCAGCGGAGATGGCAGATGGATGAGAGGAGGTGGGAGAGGGAGGCTGGGTGGGATTTCGGGACAGGCAGACGACTCAGAAGATTCGGGACTGGCGGATGATTCACTTGACTTGGGACAGGCAGATGAGTCAATCGACTCGGGACAGGCAGATGAGTCAATCGAATCGGGACAGGCAGATGATTCAGGACAGGCAGATGATTCAGTCGACTCGGGACAGGCAGATGATTCAATCGACTCGGGACAGGCAGATGATTCAATCGACTCGGGACAGGCAGATGATTCAATCGAATCGGGACAGGCAGATGATTCAATCGAATCGGGACAGGCAGATGATTCAATCGAATCGGGACAGGCAGATGATTCAGGACAGGCAGATGATTCAAAATATACCGAACAAAAATAGTCCTCTGAGCACAGTCCATGCTCACCCTCAGCGGCCGTGCAGTGGGCGGGGCTTTCCTCCTCGCCCTCGCTCTCCACCGCAGGCTCCCTCACGAGCGTTGTAGCCGGCTCACGCGCTTGGTCACACTCACTTCCTGGGTCTGACTCCGTGGCGTTCCTGGGCTCTGTCGCTCCATTTGGCGATGGCTCGTGCGGGCGTTCCGTGCCGCGAGATGGTGGCTGGTCTCGCTCTGGGTCCGGAGTGGGGCTGGCGGGGTCTTCTTCCGGGCCGACGGTGCATAGCCAGTTGCAGCTCGCCAGCACCCACTCCACAAAGGCTTCAAAGTCCACACGCGGACCCTCTCCGGATAACTGCGCTTTGCATGTGGCGTTTAAGCTCACCTCGTAGAATGTGCAGAGACAGTCGTCCGGAAAGTGCGTAAGATACGCGAGATCTAAGAAGGTCCGCGTGTGGTCCTCCAATGTTTGGTCCTCCTGCTCCAGCAGTAGGAGACGAACACCGGGGAAATCCATTATTGACGGGGGGAAAAGGCAACAAACAAAAACGAAACTAAAAAACGGAAAACAAACGGAGGCAAACGTTGCGAAACACTATCACAATTTTTGTGGGTCAGTTCTTCTGTCACGCTGTGGTTAGGGCAAAGACACGAAGACGAAGAAGATAAGTCATAAACGGGTTTTAATCCAGACAGGCTTGGTACAGACGCACATTGACGCAAGAACCGACAGAGACTGAGCAAACACAAGGAGAATATAAAGGGAAGATAACAAGGGACAAACTAATCAAGGAGAACAGAAACAGGTGCGGGTAATTAACTACACAGGAAAACACATGGAGGGCAAATGAACAGAATGACATCACTAGACACAGTCCATGGGTGTGACAAACTGGGCAGCAAATCAGCATATTAGAATGATTTTTGAAAGATTATATGACAATGAAGACTGGAGTAAGGATGCTGAAAAGATGCCATCACTGGAATAAATTACATTTGAAAATATATTCAAATAGAAAATAGTTATTTGAAATTGTAAAAATATTTCGCTATATAAAAATATTTCACAAAAAAATATTATCTTTTACTATAATATAACAATGCTAATTTAATAAATGCTGCTTTTGGTGAGCATAAAAGACTTTCAAAAATATTTTAAAAATCCAAACTTTCATATTTTGGATTTTTTTAATCATCAAGTCTGATTTTTTTATTGACAGGTGAAAGTCGAAAACAACAAAGTTTATGTGTCTGTAAAGAAAAGGGTAAATTACCTTCATATAGACATTTTATATTTACATAAAAATGTATGAAACCAAAACCTATAGCAGGACAGTTCTGACAGTGAAATGTAAAAAAAAAATCTGTGCAGATTCAGGGTCAGCCTAAACGTATAAAATGGATGGGAGCCAGAGATCAAGGGGTGTTACATACTGTGATGCTCCTAGGAGGAGGTGAGAAAAAAATGATACAGATTCCCTTTATTTTCTGTGACAGTTTTAAAAGGTCAGTTCACCCAAAAATGAAAATGATTTACCCTCGAGCCATCCTATGTGTATATCACTATCTTCTTTCAGACGAACATAATCAGAGATATATTTAAAAATATCCCTGCTCCTCCTTTTGGAGGATTTTGATATAAGAGACGAGAATCTTGAGTTTGAGCCCTTTTGGTTTGTGAACCCAACCCAACCCCCCCCCCCCCCCCCCCCCCCCTGCTGGTGTGTATTATTGAGCACAGGCGCAGCCTCTTTGATGTGTGCGGAGACACTACGGCAAGAAAACTACGGAGGCAGGATTATTATGGTATCTAGAGACGACCTCCTTCCTTATGACAAAACCAGACTCAGCAAGGTAAGGCATAAGATCTTAGATGCTAAAATTGTTTTTGCAGAATTTTTTTTTGAATTATTACATGGAATCTGGATTACGTAATTGGATTCAAAAAATGAAGTACTCATAGACTATATTACATTTTAAAATACTTGTAATTAGACTACAGTTACTTTTTTATTGATTACTTGATTAAATGTTATTCTCACAATAGTAGTAAATTATTCATAATTCAATGATTCTTTTTTATCTTTTAAATTTTAATATATTCTAAAAAATACTTTATTATATATGTATATATTATATACATAGTTTAAAATATATGTTTATTGCCTATATACATTCAGAAGGTCTTCCAGGTTCGTGGAATTAACACAGAACAGCCACTAGTCATGTGACTATCACTGATAGTGAAGTCAAGAAGTGTTTTCTCAACTTTGCAACATTGCATATCTAATCAACTCCTGCACATATTAATTATTATTTAATTATCACTCAGTGAGTCATTACTGTTACTGTCTTTGGAAGGATTTTGTCTTTAAAACACATTAAAATGTCATTTCATTTTAACATGCAATGCAGGGATTCCCCAACTTTTTGTCAGCTGAACCTCTTTGACGTAATATATTTACTTGAAGTATCCCCTTAGATTTAAAATTAATAAATCAGGTGGTCAACGATAAAATATCAATAAAATAACAACAATAATAATAAAATTAAGTTCACGGTTCTCTGATGTCAGTTAATGGTCACATGGCATGCAGGTAAAAAAAAAAAAAAAAAAAAAAAAAAAAAAAAAAATATATATATATATATATATATATATATATATATATATATTATATATATTTTTTTTTTTTTTTTTTATTCGTAATTATTTTGTTTAATTTTTATTTTAAGATTTAATGATTTAATTCCGTAATAGCTTTTCATTTCATTCATGAACCTCAATCTGGGAAACCCTGATGTAATGTAATATTTAATGCACTTCAAAGATTGGAATATATTTACTTTTTCTTCTTTTATTTCTCAATATGGTACAAGATTATCCTATTCAAATCAATTTGATAAACATGTTAGATCAAAATATAATATAAAAGTAATCAGATTATATTACCTTACTAACTAGAGTTTTTGTCATGTCATTTGGAATCAGTAACTGACAACAATTTGAAAGTAATCTACCAACACTGTTTGCAACAGAGACTACATTTGCATTTCCAAGTGGAAACACCTGTGAAAATAACGGTTTGTCTGTTCAAAAATGCTATGATTAGAAGTGGGAATTTTTTTTGTGGGTTACTTCAAATTTTCAGTATTAAGAATATGCCATTTGTTTTGGAAATATATCAGAGTTTCTGCAGATATATTAAGGAGAACAACCTGTTTTCAATGTTGATAATAATAAGAAATGTTTCTTGTTTTCTTGCAAATTAGACAGCATATTAGAATGATTTCTGAAGTATCATGTTACTCTGAAGACTTGAGACTGGAGATGCTGAAAATTCAGCTTTGTCATCACAACATTTTTATTATTATTGTTAAAGTTTAACTCAATCTTAATTTAGGTAATGAATGCTGAGAGCGAAAGTCTCTTAATGAGAAGAATGGACTTTTACCACAAGTATGACATTGAGGTCTGGCTGAAAAAAGAGGTGAGAGTGAATCTTGTGTACTTTCTCATTTATATCATAAGAGACGTGACAATCTCAGAGATGTTCTTTGTGCAGGCTTTATCGATAGATACAAACAAAAGAACAGTGACATTTGATGATGGCTTAACCCAGTGCTATGACCAAATCCTTATTGCAACAGGATGCAGGTAAGTATCTGATAATAATTATTTCTATAGAGTATTATTTAACTGTACTTTTTACGTGATATGTCCAGATACAGTATTATTTTTCATAATTTAGTCAACTTTCATCCACGCAGAATTTACATACTACTTGATCTTTGTTCTTCAGAGCAAAATCCCTAGACTGCCCTGGTGCAGGCCTGGAAAACGTGCTGATGCTGGAAACACCTGAGGATGCCAGGAGCATCCACTATGCCTGTATGGGCTGCAGGACAGTCGTCGTAGGCACTTCTTTCGTTGGTACACACACTCACCACACTCCCCCTATCACATCCGTAAGGCTAATGTTATCAGTTGACTTGTGGATGTATAGCAAAGAGGAATCGTCTAAGATGATCGTTAAAGACAGACAGAAAGAGAGAGAGAGAGAGAGAGAGAGAGGCAGACAGGCAGACCGATAGACAGACAGATTTAGATAGATAAAAAGTCCCCTCAGTCAGCTGGTTCTGAGACTTACTAACCTGACCAACTCTACTAATGCTAACCAGTTTCAGAACAGTACTGCTTTTCACCAAAACATCAAAATAAACTAATTTATCACAAAATCTAAAAATACATATCTGGAACATCTGGATCAGGAAGCTAAAACACAAAGTAAATTACAATTGTATCAAACTCTAAAAATCAATTATGAATTAGAAGAATCTCCAAAGTCTAAAAAATGTCAAAGACACAAGAGATGGATCCTGACCAAGCATAGGCACAGTCTAACCATCGTTAGGACAGGACAGGACGGACTGACAGACAGATGGCAGGCAGGGAGGCAGATAGATAGATAGATAGATAGATAGATAGATAGATAGATAGATAGATAGATAGATAGATAATTGATATTCATAGCAATATATTACATTTTAAAGTCAATTAAAGTAGAAATCAGTTATTTAATTTGTAATGTAATGTGTATATAAAATTTAAACATGGGCACTTAAGAAATTGTTTTTTTTAAATTAATTTGTCAAATTGTTTGTCAAAGTCTGTTCCTCACACAAAGCTATCATATGGCACTTTTATGGGGCTCTTTTTGTGTTCTGATATGGTCACTGTCTACCTTTCAATGTATAGAAAAGAGCAGCATGGCCATTTTTCAGAATATCTCCTTTTGTGTTCCACAAATGAATGAAAGTCATGTAGGTTTGGAACAACATAAGAGACAAAGTATTATGTTAATTATTCTTTCAACATACTTGTTACTTGTAAAATTACTAATCTATTGTGTGTGGCATTGAAGGCATGGAAGTGGCGGCCTATATGATAGATATGGCCAGTAGTGTCACAATCATTGGAAGCAGTGAACTCCCTTATCAGAGGACTTTGGGCCGTGAAATAGGAAAGGCCACCATGATGGTATGTGATAAGGGCCAATACAACCATCTCAGTCATACAAATATGTGCTCCATCTGATTTATGATGATCCTCTTCTGTTTTGCTTGTTCTTTGAGATGCTGGAAGAGAGAGGGGCAACATTTTACATGAATGACGCTGTTGCAGAGGTTCAAGGAGAAAATAACAGAGTAAGGTTAACTTGTTCTAAGGGTCATTTGTCTCAAATTTTCAAATTTTTATTAATTGCAATAACTGGGTAATAACTAGGTGTTAAACCTGAACCTACTCATAAACCTAACCTTAACCCATGTAGTTACCTTATATTACTCAGTACTTTCTTAGGTAAGTACACTGTAAGTGGACATATTGTAAAATAAAGTGCAACCCTTCTTGCTTGTAATTATGCATAATTTACTGTTATTGCTTTAGGAAGTACATGCAAAAGGGACACTACGAAATAAAGTGTTATCAGCTTTTTCATCCAGTTTATTATATCGTGTTTTTTCCCAGGTTAAGGCGGTGAAGCTGAAGAGCGGTATCACAATAGAAGCTGATGTGTTAATTGTTGGAATTGGTATGAACGGTAGAACTGAGAACAAAGTGCTATTTAAAATTTAAATAATTGAAAAAACAAATTGAAAAAACAATTTTATGCAATTTTGTCTCCCTAATTATTTCCATACAAGGTGTCAATCCCAATTCAGAGTTTTTGAAAGGGAGTCCGGTAAGGATGGATTCGAAAAACTATGTCATTGTGGATGAGGTAAGTGTAATGAGGTAAGTCTAAAGACCAATTTCCTTGAGTTTAAACAATCACCTGAAACTTCCAAACTCTTCAATCATGTCCCCGTCTGTCTAGTACATGAGGACCAACATAACAGATGTCTACTGCGCAGGAGATCTGTCCTACTTTCCTCTCAAAATGGCAAAAGGCCAGAGAGTGAGCATTGGCCACTGGCAGATAGCACAGGCTCATGGTAATCAAACATGTTCGATGTGTATATCTAGTCATGTTGTCAACTTTTAGAAGAACATTAGCATACAGACTTTAATAGTGACGCAAAGGCCAAAACGTGAATTTTTGGTTTATGCTCCATAAAACTATTTAGGCTGAAACTGAAAATTTGTGCTTTGACCAAAACCGTTCAATGACATTTTTTTTAACTGGATAAGCTATAACAGAAATTTAATAAGAAATTTACTGCAACTGGTTTATCACCTGTGAATGAAAAAATTTGTTTCAATAAAAAAATTATTTAGGTGCATCTAGTGCAAGCATGAAAATAATTGTTGCTTTGATACAATTATAACATTTGCCTTTTAGGAAGGATCGCAGCCTTCAGCATGTTGCGCAGGGAGGTGGAGCTAAACACAGTGCCATTCTATTGGACCGTCCTGCTGGGGAGAACCATTCGTTACACGGGTACGGCCTTGTACTTACATCCTCAACATGCTTTAAGGCAGGGTTCCTCAATAGGCAGAGAGAAAAATGTTCAGCCCATGCTAACGTCAAATAGCGTTGTGAAGGTAATGTATATAAGCACGTCCCTATCACGAAAATTCAAACGCAGCGTCATTGTAACCACTGGTGAATTGAAAACGCTCGCACTGCTCCTCTCACTCTGCACCAGTGGACACACACAGTTAGTCTGTCAGTAAAAACAAGGCAAGTGGGAAGAAAAGAAAAGCAGACTTGGAAATTAGACTCCTCAAATGTGAATGGACTGAAAATTTTTGGTTCATTTCGCCTGACCAACCACAACGCAAAGACAGCATGTTGAACTAAGAAAGTAAAGGTATGTGAGAAAGTATATGTTTGCTTTTATATTATTAGTTACAGAAAGGTAAACTAAAGGCTAATACTTTATATATTTCAAAATTCAGCAAATACACATCTGTATCATTAAAGCAAATCTTTGAATAAACGTTACATATTATGTGTATAAATATATATAAAATGTAGACTAGCCTCAATAGGATTACTGGATCAAGAAGTTGCCATCTAAAATATAAGCATGTTTATTTCAAAGATTGATTTTTTTTTATTTAAATTTTCATACCTTTCATATTTTTAATTTTTTAAATATGAATTCAAATAAA
The DNA here is from genome assembly GCA_037194245.1 of Opsariichthys bidens. Lineage (NCBI taxonomy): Eukaryota > Metazoa > Chordata > Actinopteri > Cypriniformes > Xenocyprididae > Opsariichthys > Opsariichthys bidens. Next base: position 1,264,728 of record CM074294.1, read on the forward strand.
TATAAATTATAGATATCATATATCTGCTTTATACCAGCCATCGGGATTTAAGATATTGGCACCGGTCATTAAAAAAAAATCTATATCGGTTGACCACTAGTTCAAGCTGGTGGCCCTTGGCTTTGTACTGTTGGCAGAATTTGGCCCTTGGTGAAAACTAATTGAGGAACCCTGCTTTAAGGACTGTAAAATACAAACATTTGTATATAATTATGTCCTCATCCTTCATTATGCACAGGGTATGGGGAGGGATACACTGAGATGGTGCTGAAAGGGAAATTTGAGAACATGAAGTTTTTGGCACTTTACCTCAAGTAAGAAGCTGTAGATTTGTGCCTTCCTGTCTTTATAGCCATTTTCTCTTTAAAGAGTTAAATGTTGGCTTTGTACTTTTAACTACAGGGATAATGAGGTGGTGGCTGCAGCAGGATTGAATGTTGAACCGGCTGTCTCTGTGGTGGCAGAAAGGTTGGCGGAAGGAAGAGTGATTACAAAGGCAGAAGCAGAGTGAGTAAGAACTCAAATTCAGTTGTATCTGAAAATACAAAATATCCTTCAGTTATCTGGTCATTTGAAGTGTCAAATGTATTTGATCACAGAGACATACAGCATCTGCGGTGTACTCACACTAGACTCTCTGAATCATGCCCGAGTTTTTTTAACCCCCGAAGCCCAGTTTGTTTGACTGCAAGAGGTGGGCCAGAGCTCGGTTCAGTTGGGCTCGAGCTGAATATACATGCAGTGTGAGTGCTAACTACGCCAAAGCACAGAAAAGCTGCTTTTTTTTTTTTTTGTGCGCTACTGTCATCTTTATGACAACAAACATCTTTATCAAGTCAAGTCATGTCACCTTTATTTATATGCGCTTTTTACAATAATAATTGTGCCAAAGTAGCTTTACAATATTCATTCATTAATTTTCTACCGCTTATCCGGGGCCCGGTCGCAGGGGCAGCAGTCCAAGCAGAGACTCCCAGACTTCCCTCTGCCCAGACACTTCCTCCAGGTCTTCCGGAGGGACACCGAGGCGTTCCCAGGCCAGCCGAGAGACATAGTCTCTCCAGCATGTCCTAGGTCTTCCCCGGGGCCTTCTCCTGGTGGGACATGCCCGGAACACCTCCCTAGGGAGGCGTCCAGGAGGCATCCAAAACAGATGCCCGAGCCACCTCAGCTGACTCCTCTCGATGTGACGGAGCAACGGATCTACTTTGAGCTCCTCCCGAGTGACCGAGCTCCTCACCCTATCTCTAAGGGAGCGCCCTGCCACCCTGCGGAGAAAGCCCATATTGGCCGCCTGTATTCGGGATCTCATTCTTTCAGTCATGACCCAAAGCTCATGACCATAGGTGAGAGTAGGAATGTAGATTTACTGGTAAATCGAGAGCTTCGCCTTGCAGCGCAGCTCCTTCTTCACCACGAGAGACCGGTACATCGACCGCATTACTGCAGAAGCTGCACCGATCTGTCTGTCAACCTCACGCTCCTTCCTTCCCTCACTCGTGAACAAAACCCCAAGATACTTGAACTCCTCCACTTGAGGCAGGAGCTCTCCACCAACCTGAAGAGGACAAGCCACCCTTTTCTGACTGAGAACCATGGTCTCAGACTTGAAGGTGCTGATCCTCATCCCAGCCGCCTCACACTCGGCTGCAAACCGTCCCAATGCACACTGGAGGTCCTGGCCCAATGAAGCCAACAGGACATCATCATCTGCAAAGAGCAGAGACGAGATCCTGTGATCCCCAAACCAGACTCCCTTCGGCCCCTGACTGCGCCTAGAAATCCTGTCCATAGAAATTATGAACAGGACCGGTGATAAAGGGCAGCCCTGCCGGAGTCCAACAGGTCTGACATACTGCCGGCAATGCGAACCAAGCTCCTGCTCTGGTCATACAGGGACCGGACAGCCCTTAGCAAAGGGCCCCGGACTCCATACTCCCAGAGCACCCCCCACAGGGTGCCACGAGGGACACGGTCAAATGCCTTCTCCAGATCCACAAAACACATGTGGACTGTTTGGGCAAACTCCCATTAACCCTCCAGCACCCTAGAGAGGGTATAGAGCTGGTCCAGTGTTCCAAGACCGGGACAAAAACCGCATTGTTCCTCCTGAATCTGAGGTTCGACTATCGGCCTTATTCTCCTCTCCAGAACCCTGGCATATACTTTCCCGGGGAGGCTGAGGAGTGTGATCCCTCTGTAGTTGGAACACAACCTCCGGTCCCCCTTCTTAAAAAGAGGGACCACCACCCCAGTCTGCCAGTCCAGAGGCACTCTCCCCAATCTCTACGCGATGCTGCAGAGACGTGTCAGCCAAGACGGCCCCACAACATACTCAGGGCGTATTTCATCCACCCCCGCTGCCTTACCACCAAGGAGCTTTCCAACTACCTCAGTGACTTCAGCTTAGCTGATGGGTGAGCCCACCTCTGAGCTACCGGCCTCTTCTTCCTCAGTGGGAGATGTGTCAGTGGGATTGAGGAGATCCTCAAAGTAGTCCTTCCGCCGCCCAACAATGTCCCCAGTTGAAGTCAGCAGATTCCCACCCCCACTGTAAACAGTGTTGGCAGGGCACCGCTTCCCCTTCCTGAGGGGCTGGACGGTTTGCCAGAATTTCTTCGGGGCCAACCGATAATCCTTCTCCATGGCCCCACCGAACTCCTCCCAGACCAGAGTTTTTGCCTCCACAACCACCCGGGCTGCAGTCCGCTTGGCCTGCCGGTACCCGTCGGCTGCCTCAGGAGTCCCCCGAGCCAACCAGGCTCGATAGGCCTCCTTCTTCAGTTTGACGGCATCCCTTACATCCGGTGTCCACCATCGGGTTCAGGGGTTGCCGCCACTACAGGCACCGGAGACTTTACGGCCCCAGATCCGAGTGGCCGCGTCGACAATGGAGGTAGAGAACATGGTCCACTCAGACTCAATGTCTCCTGCCTCCCTCGGTATCTGGTTGAAGCTCTGCCGAAGGTGTGGGTTGAAGATCTTTCTGACAGGGGACTCTGCCAAACATTCCCAGCAGGGGGTCTGCCGAGTCTGTCCAGCTTCCTCCCCTGCCATCTGATCCAACTCACCACCAGGTGGTGATCAGTTGTCAGCTCCACCCCTCTCTTCATCCGAGTGTCCAAGACATACGGCTGGAGGTCAGAACAACTACAAAGTCGATCATCGACCTCCGCCCTAGGGTGTCCTGGTGCCACGTGTAATGATGGACACCCTTATGCTTGAACATGGTGTTCGTTATGGACAAACTGTGGCTAGCACAGAAGTCCAATAACAGAACACCGCTCTGGTTCAGATCGGGGGGGCCGTTCCTCCCAATCATGCCCCGCCAGGTATCACTGTCGCTGCCCACGTGAGCGTTGAAGTCCCCCAATAGAACGACAGAGTCCCCGTTCGGAGCACTATCCAGCACCCCTCCCAGAGACTCCAAGAAGGCCGGGTACTCTGCACTGTCATTCGGCCCATAAGCGCAAACAACAGTGAGAGCCCTATTCCCGACCCGAAGGCGCAGTGAAGCAACCCTCTTGTTCACCAGGGTGAACTCCAACACATGGTGGCTGAGCTGGGGGGCTATGAGGACGCCCACACCAGCCCGCCGTCTTCCACCGCAGGCAACTCCAGAGTAGCGGAGAGTCCAGTCTCTCTCAAGGAGTTGGGTTCCAGAGCCCAAGCTGTGCATGGAGGTGAGCCCGACTATCTCTAGTCAGTATCTCTTGACCTCCTGCACAAGCTCAGGCTCTTTCCCCGCCAGTGAGATGATGTTCCATGTCCCTAGAGCCAGATTCCGTGTCCGGGGATTGGGTTGCCGAGGCCCCTGCCTTCGGCTGCCGCCCAATCCACAATGCACCAGCCCCATATGGTTCTTCCTGCAGGTAGTGGGCCCACGGGAGGTCGGCGCCACGTCGCTCCTTCGGGCTGAGCCCAGCCGGGCCCCATGGATAAAGACCCGGCTCCCAGGTGCTCGCATACGAGCCCCGACCCCAGGCCTGGCTCCAGGGTGGGGCCCCGGTTGCGGCATACTGGGCGACGTAACGGCCTTTGTTCTATTTAAATTCATAATGGGGTTTTGAACTGCTCTTTGTCTGGCCCATCACCTAGGACCTGTTTGCCTTGGGAAACCCTATCAGGAGCATATAGTCCCCGACAACATAGCTCCTAGGATCATTCGGGCACTCAAACCCCTCCACCACAGTAAGGTGGCAGTTCACTGGAGGAGAGCTTTACAGTAATAATTGGCAAATCATTTTTGGCTGCACAATAGCTCTTAAAGAAAAGGTGTCATTGTCCATCTTAAATAAATTCAGTATTGATTCATTCCATTGTAAATATCAATAGTTATTAATTTAGTTAATTTATCTGTATATCAGCACTAGAGAAAACAGTGATGTAGTTGTCCAGCTCAGTTCATTTCACATACAATGGTGTCAATTCAGGCAGATCAAAAACATTGTTGAATATCAGGTCAGGTGTCCTCAACCAAGCAAGCCAAAGGCAAACAGCGGCAAAGAACCAAAACTCCAACAGGTGACAAAAATGGAGAAAAAAACCTTGGGAGAAACCAGGCATAGTCGGGGGGCCAATTCTCTTCTGGCTAACAGCAAACAGTGCTTGATTAGGCAGAGTTACAGGACATAAGTCCGACTTTGGATCGCAACAGTCAAAATATTTATGCCAGTTCCATCTAGATGAAGATCGTATTCATCACGCCAGTATGGGACAGTTCATTGGGGATCTGTCCCACTGGTTTTCGTGTTGGTAAGGCCTTCATAAGGGATCATCTAGTTAACACAGTCTCTGCTGACACTTCAGGCCTGCGTTGTGGTCGTTTATAGGTGCAAGTCCTCCATTTGACCTGGATACGGACCGGATCCAGCTAATTACGATAAACATCGGGATAAGCAGAGAAATTAAAATTAGTATAGACGCCATTCTTCTTCTGATGTAACGAGTACATCTGGTGTTATAAGAAGTGATTCTGGTTCCGGCTGACCTAATCTATGCAACCTAACAATCCTTTAACAGATATGAAAACATAAATTGATAATGTATTATGCGTATGCCAGGTTAAAGATATTTTAAGAGATCCAGATTTTTAGTCTAGATTTAAACTGACAGAGTGTGTCTGCTTCCTGAACAATGCTAGGAAGATTGTTCTAGAGTTTAGGTGCCAAGTAGGAAAAGGATCTACTGCCTGTTGTTGATTTTGATATTCTAAGTATTAACAACTGGTCAGAATTCTGAGATCGTAATAGACGCAAAGGACTACAATGCATTAAGAGCTTGCTCAGGTACAGAGAAGCTAAACCATTTAGTGCTTGAACTAACTGTTCCGCTTTTGTCATTGAGAGCATATGTCGTCATTTAGATTTTTTTTAAGATGGAAGAATGCGGTTTTACATTTGCTTGAAATGTGGCTTTCAAATGAAAGATAGGTATCAAAGAGCACACCCAGGTTCCTAACTGACGACGAACACTTAACAGAGCAGTCATCAAGTGTTAGGCAGTATTTTAGGTTATTCTGTGCAGTTTTTGTTCCAAAAGTTTTTGGTCCAATAATTAGAATCTCTGAATTTAGTAGTAGGAAATTACCAGTCATCTCATTTTTTATATCAGCTATGCATTCTGTTAATTTTGAGGGCGCGAAGAAATATAGATCTGAGTATCATCAGCGTAACAGTGAAAACTAATGCCATGTACAGAGTGAAAAGCAATGGTCCTAGTACTGAGCCTAGTGGTACTGATTAACGGTCATATGAGTATGATTTGAACCATCCCAATGCAATTCCACTAATGCCAACCATAATTTGAGTCTATTCAAAAGCATATTGTGATGGATAGTGTCAAAGGCAGTGCTGAGGTCTAGTAACACTAATAGAAAATTACAACCACGTTCTGATGATAAGAGCAAATAATTTGTAACTCTGATGAGAGCAGTCTCAGTACTGTGGTATGGTCTAAATCCTGATTGGAAATCCTCACAGATACCATTTCTTTCCAAGAAGGAACACAGTTACGACGATATTGCCTTCTCTAGTATTTTTGCCTGTTATTGACTAATTGTCAAGGATCAAGTTGTGTTTATATATATATATATATATATATATATATACAGTATATATATATATATATATATATATATATATTAGTGCTGGGCAACGATTAAATATTTTAATCGCGATTAATCGCAGCATGCACAAAATTCAATAATGAAATTAAAAGTAGTGTATTGTGTAATTTTATTCTTTCAAAGTACTGCTGTATGAACAGAAGTGCAATAAAATTTGGTTTGTCAAAATTTTAAACAAAAAAAGTGTTTTTTTTTACAGCAGTTAAAAGTTAGTAGCAGTTAACATTTCTTGAAAATCTTAACTTAAACATTAATGTAATCAAATTAAATATAACTAACGTATAAATAAAACATTAAAACATTAATGTTTTATTAAATAAAACATTAACGTTTTTAGATTGTAAATATATATATATATATATATATATATATATATATATATATATATATATATATTAGGGGTGTGACGAGACAACTATCCCACGAGACGAGACACGAGATTGGGTTCACGAGACGAGATTTTTATAGTATTTTTAAGAAATCCTCAATAATGAAACGTATGAAGGGAAAATAGTCTTTTATTCAACTGAAAATCATAAAATGCAAAAATGTTGGTGCATTTTGAAATCAACTTGTAAAGCACGTCATTTTACTTCTATTTTAATGAATTATTTGCAGTAAAACAACATGCAAACACTGATAAATGTTTTGCCACAAAATCAACCAATTGTTTTCTGCCCTGTATAATTTCACATGAGAAATCTCTCTGAACTTCTTTCTACAGATTCAACATAAATTAAACAGTATAAATAAAATAAACATAAAAAATTCAAATTACACTTTAAGTGTCACTTTAACTGCAGTACAAAGTTGACCATTTCCCAGTCACTATTGATTGTGTGGCTGTAACTGTGATATAGTTAGTATGTACACCGAGAAGTCCAGCCGTCAGAAGTAATAGCGATGCTTTCTGCCTCTTTAGGGGTCGTTCACATGTCGCGCCTAAAAATGCGTGTAAAGCGTGGCCGCGTCGCTTCCTCCTTCTTTTGCAAGCGTTCGGGAGCTCGCGCTTCTGTAGCGTCTGTCGTTGCTATGCAACCATGAACTGTGCTCTCCACGACCATCGCTTGGTTCTTGTCACATGACAAGACATTCTGAAAAGTTGAGATGTTTTCATCTCGCCGCGGCACAGGCGCGCCAGGAAAAAACGAGCGCGCCGCACTGTATGCGCGTCGCGACCGCGTCGCTTCCATTTTGCGAATGAAAATACGCGCGATATGTGAACGGCCCCTAAGAGTCTGTACAACCTTGGCCGAGGTGTACGGCATAGTTTTCTTACAATGTTTACACATTGTTTGTGTCTTGTGTGTTATTCTTGCGCCAAAAACCAAAATGTTTCCACACAAACGATTTGAAAGTGGCGGGGGCATCTTGAATAATAATTTCACCCTCACACTGATAGCACGACGAGACAACTTTTCACCTCGACGAGAAATCTCGTCACACCCCTAATATCAGTGGCGGTTCTACACGGAGGCCTAGGGAGGCCCGTGCCTCTGTAGAAATTTCCATGGCCACCCCTGTGGCCCCCCCTGTGCTGACCAAAAAATAAAAATAAAAAATGAATTATGACTTTATTATGATTTTACACGCGAGCGCCAAAAGCGGAACTAACGTGACGGAACGTTCTATACGGGTAAATTAGAGCCGCACCGGCCGCGTAAGTGACTCGTTTCTCGTAAGTAACTGGTTGTTCCTGCACAATGTTGTGATGTTAACCACGTAACTTCATCTGTCTTGGCTGTTGCATTGCGATAACATACATTTGAGTAAAGTAATCAACAGGTTATTATTGCCCGTGTTAAGTAGAGAGGGATGGTTAGGCAACGAAATGTAATGCACGTTTTTTTCTTCCGATAGTTATCTTGAAACGAGGAAAGGACATAGCGTCCTTTTTTGTTAACAAAATCAATATTGTCAATATGGATCTAATGTTTCTTTTTTTAAAGTAAATTCTAGGCCTACATTTTTGAAATACATGCAATACATGCAGATATGCTCTACCAATCAAAAGTTTGGAAACGGTACTATTTTGGTTGTTTTTGAAAGAAGTCTCTTCTGCTCACCAAGGCTGCATTTATGTTATTATAAATACAAAAAGCTCTAAAATTGTGAGATATTATTAAAATGTAAAATAACTGTTTTTTATGTGAATATTTAGTAAAGTGAAATTTATATCCTGTGATCAAAGCTGAATTTATCATCATTACTCCAGTCTCCAGTGTCACATGATCCCTTACAAATCATTGATAATAATCATCAACATTAATGAACCTACCTTTTTTGCACCTGCACTCACTCTTGTACAAATGTTGTACAATGTTGTAATAAATGTTTATATGATTGTAAAGTAAAGAAGTTAATAATCTTTAAATATAATTTGTTACCATTTTTAATGTGCCCCTCTGGTTAAACACTGGCCCCCCCTTGGCCCCCCTAGTAAAAATTGTCTAGAACCGCCACTGCCTAATATATATATATGAGCCTCGATAATAACATTATAACTGGCCAAGTACTTCTGTTTCCTGGCATCAACGGTATGCATTGCATTTAAGTGATATTTCAGACTCGAAGTACTCCGATGATAGGACAATTCAGCTTTGCAGTGGTTACAAATAGCTTTAGTTCTATCAACTCCGCCGTGTGGAAGAGGTAGCTACTGATAAACACCCCACCCCTCCTGCGACCCGTGCTTTGTGTTGTATTCGGTTGTATTATTACAGTCTGTATTCAAACGCAGTGAGCAACGGACTTTCAAAATAAAAAGTGCGTTAACGCGCGATAAATTAATTGTCGGCGTTAATTAATTAATGCGTTAACGCGATAAAAACGCGTTAACTTGCCCAGCCCTAATATATATATATAGAGCCAGCTTAAAAGTTTTCGGTACGTAACCTAGTGATAAAGATGATTTAATGATATTAAGAGGAGAATCTATGATCTCTGGAAGCATCTCTTTCAATAGCTTAGTCGGTATAGGCTCTAACACATACAGTACTGTGCAAAAGTTTTAGGCAGGTGTGAAAAAATGCTGTAAAGTAAGAATGCTTTCAAAAATAGACATGTTAATAGTTTATATTTATCAATTAACAAAATGCAAAGTGAGTGAACAGAAGAAAAATCTACATCAAATCAATATTTGGTGTGACCACCCTTTGCCTTCAAAACAGCATCAATTCTTCTAGGTACACTTGCACACAGTTTTTGAAGGAACTCGGCAGGTAGGTTGGCCCAAACATCTTGGAGAACTAACCACAGTTCCTCTGTGGATTTAGGCAGCCTCAGTTGCTTCTCTCTCTTCATGTAATCCCAGACAGACTCGATGATGTTGAGATCAGGGCTCTGTGGGGGCCATACCATCACTTCCAGGACTCCTTGTTCTTCTTTACACTGAAGATAGTTCTTAATGACTTTCGCTGTATGTTTGGGGTCGTTGTCATGCTGCAGAATAAATTTGGGGCCAATCAGATGCCTCCCTGATGGTATTGCATGATGGATAAGTATCTGCCTGTACTTCTCAGCATTGAGGATACCATTAATTCTGACCAAATCCCCAACTCCATTTGCAGAAATGCAGCCCCAAACTTGCAAGGAACCTCCACCATGCTTCACTGTTGCCTGCAGACACTCATTCGTGTACCGCTCTCCAGCCCTTCGGCGAACAAACTGCCTTCTGCTACAGCCAAATATTTCAAATTTTGACTCATCAGTCCAGAGCACCTGCTGCCATTTTTCTGCACCCCAGTTCCTGTGTTTTCGTACATGTTGATTTTGATTATTTGACAAGTTTAGACAATTCTTCCTTTCCTATAGCAACGAATGAATGGATTTTTTGCTCAGGGCTACTACAATGCACTGTCTGGTGTGACACTGTCGTAGACGGTTGGATGGCTATAATTTTCTCTCTAATATTGTCAATCTTACAAGTAAAGAAGTTCATAAAGTCATTACTGTTGTGCTGTTTGGAAACTTCAGAAGTTGTAGCTGTATTTCTCGTTAATTTAGCCACTGTATCAAATAAATAGGTAAGTTAAGTTTATTTTTTTCTAAAAGATTTGAAAAATAAGCAGATCTAGCAGTTGTTAAGACCTTTCTGTACTCAATCGTTCTCTTTCTCAACGAAAATACGAAAAAGTTTGATTTCTTCTATCTGCTCTCTTAAGGGCCTGAGTGTGCGCTTTATACAATGGCGTTGGACTAATTTCCTTAATCTTTTTGAAGCGCAAAAGGAGCAACAGAGTCTAGTGTGCTGGACAAGAGAGTCAATAGTTTCTGAGTTCTTCTAACCTATCTTGTTTGCTAAGGCGATGAAACTGATCAGAACGATTATTTATAAAGCAATCTTTAATGGTAGAAGTGATAGTTCTACCATATTTGTGGCTGGGAGGCAGTTTAATTTTTCCCATATAAAATCAGCAAATTCTTTGATTAAGACTGTAGGGTGCCCTGGTGGCCTGTACACAATAGTCAGCACAAATGTCAAATTGGACTTACATTGTCACATTGTCACTTACATTATATAACATTACATAAAGCACCATCATTTTGAAAGAATTATATTTGAAAGACTTTTGAGAAATACTGAAGATATTACCATAGATTACAGCAACACCTCCCCCTTTTCCTTTCCGATGAGGTTTGTGTCGATAATAGTAACCGTGAGGGCTTGACTCAGTTAAAGTAATGTAATCGTCTGGTTTTAGCCAGGTTTCTGTCAAACTGTAATGAGATCCACTGAAGTGAAGTTGAAGTGAGAACCCAAGTGCAGTTTATTTAAATCCCAACATAAATCCAACATCCTTCACATGGTTTGGCTTGGCATGGCATGGCAGAAACAACATAACTAATCGACCAGGAACAAGGCAAAACATGAGGGCTAAAATACACAGGAACTACTGGACAAACAAAGAAAACCTGTGCACAATGATTAAACTAATGAACCAATAGAAACAAGACATGAAACAAGGGAGGTACATGACAATAAGCACATAGCAGGATCACATGACAAACAAGGGAAATATGACATGACATAAGGGAGCACATGGTAAACAGGAACATGAAACATGACTAAACTACAAAATAAAGACATGAAACATGAACATGAAAACAAAAACAAAACTAGACATTACACAAAAGCACATCTAGATTATTTTTGGTGATAATATCATTTACAATAAGTGCTTTTGAAGAAAGGGATCTAATATTCAGCAACCCAAGCTTTATCATTGGTTTATCAGTATTATCTCTGTTTTTTTACTTGTTGAACACCAGTTAAATTTTTAAATGGGTTTTGAAGTTTTTTGTATTTTCTAATTCGGGGTACAGATACAGTCTGTACAATTTGTGAGGATATCTAGGTGAAAGAGTCTATGTGTTGGGATTTATCTGAAGTCTGTGACGTGAGACAGCTTGCAGAAAGTCCATTTAACCAGTCTGTCTGCTTCCTGACCTGGGCCCCAGTTAGTCAAGGTTCAGCTCTAAGACTATGTGTCACATTACTAGAGAGAAGAGCGGCACCACCCCAGGAGGGATGAATACCATCTCTTTTCAACAGGTCAGGTCTGCCCAAAAACTTTTCCAATTGTCTATGAAACCTATATTATTCTGCGGACACCACTTAGACAGCCAGCCATTAAGTGATGATAGTCTGCTAATTATCTCATCACTCCTACGAGCAGGAAGGAGGCCAGAGCAAATTACAATGTCTGACATCGTACTTGCGAGTACACAAACCTCTTAATGTTAATTTTAGTGATCTCCGACTAGCGAAGTCGAACATTATCAGTCAATAATAATCTTAGAGTATTTATGATTAGCATTAGCCAGCAATTTAAATTTTTCTTTGATGTCAGGCGCTCTGGCTCCCGGAAAACATGTGACTATGGTGGCTGGTGTCACTATTTTCACGTTCCGTGTAATAGAATCGCCAATAACTAGGGCACTTTCAGCAGGATTCTCAGTGGGTGCGTCACTGAGTGGGGAGAACCTGTTTGATCTTCTAATCGGAACGGAAGAGCAGTGTTTTGTCCCCCGACTAGGCCGCCTCACCCAGTTGGCATGCTACATGCTACATGTCTACATCCGGAACTGAACAATGTACAGAGTTCTCTAAGCTAGTTACATCCAAAACAGTATCTAAAGCCCTTGCATTCTTACTATCCTCAATTAAAGTTTGGATGTGTGTCTTTGGTACAAGTTAAAGTCACTGTTTAGAATATTACTTGAGTAACTATTTTAAACTATGTGGTATTTTTTGTACTTAAGTATGAAAAGTATTTTTTTGATATTAAACATACTAAAGTATTGAATTTAAAAGTACAAGTAAATGCAAAATACAAAAGGAGCAGAAACCATTAAAAATTGTTCTATGTGCAGTTTCAGCTGCAAGATTGCTTTAACTCTACTTCTTACATTTTGTTTGCTTTGAATTTAAAAAAAAAAAGACAAAATGTTTAAAAAAAGTTTTAAATATAAAAAGTACTAATATATTAATTATACATTGATCAGTCATGTGTTAATACATAGAGCATTATAAATAATGTAAGAGGCAACTTTAAAATGTTAAAATGTAAATGTTGACAATGAACAATGCTTCTATTTTAGAACACTTGATAATTATCTAATCAAAATACGTGTTAAAGTGCGGATAAAAAAAAGAACTGAAATCAAATGCATTTCTGATTTCTTATTTGCTTATGACACTATCGACCACAATATTCTTTTGAATAGACTAGAAAATTATGCTGGAATTAGTGGAATTGCATTGGCATGGTTCAAATCATACTTATCTGACTGTTATCAGTTTGTAGTAGTAAATGAAGAGACGTCATTTCGATCACAAGTTAAATATGGAGTACCACAAGGCTCAGTTCTAGGACCGTTGCTTTTCACTCTGTACATGCTACCCTTGGGAGATGTCATTAGGAAGCATGGCATTAGCTTTCACTGTTACGCTGATGATACTCAGCTCTATATTTCCTCGCGCCCTGACGAAACCTACCAATTCTCAAAACAGAATGCGTAGCTGATATAAAAAATTGGATGACTAGTAATTTCCTACTACTAAATTCAGAAAAAACAGATTATAATTATTGGACCAAAAATTTCAGCACATAATAACCTAGAATACTGTCTAACAATTGATGGCTGTTCTGTTAAGTCGTCTTCGTCAGTTAGGAACCTGGGTGTGCTCTTTGATACCAATCTTTCATTTGAAAGCCACATTTCTAGCATATGTAAAACCGCATTCTTCCATCTTAAAAATATATCTAAATTGCGACATATGCTCTCAATGACAAATGCGGAACAGCTAGTTCATGCGTTTATGACCTCGAGACTAGATTACTGTAACGCTCTACTGGGTGGTTGCCCTGCTCGGGTGATAAACAAATTACAGCTTGTCCAAAACGCAGCTGCTAGAGTCCTTACTAGAACCAGGAAGTATGAACATATTAGCCCGGTTCTGTTAAAACTGCACTGGCTCCCTATTAAACATTGTATAGATTTTAAAATCTTGCTAATTACTTACAAAGCACTAAATGGCTTAGCTCCCCAGTACCTGAGTGAGCTCTTAATGCATTATAGTCCTTCGCGTCTATTACGATCTCAGAATTATGGCCAGTTGTTAATACCTAGAATATCAAAATCAACCGCAGGCGGTAGATCCTTTTCCTATTTGGCACCTAAACTCTGGAACAATCTTCCTAGCATTGTTCGGGAAGCAGACACACTCTGTCAGTTTAAATCTAGACTAAAAACGCATCTATTTAACCTGGAATTCACATGACGCACTATAAACTTTTGTCTTCATATCCGTTAAAGGATTGTTAGGCTGCATAGATCAGGTCAGCTGGAACCGGGAACACTTCCTGTAACACCAAATGTACTCGGTACATCAGAAGAAGAATGGCGTCTACGCTAATTTTTTGTCTCTCTGCTTATCCCGAGGTTTACCAATTAACGTGATTGGCTGGATCTGGGCCGCGTCCGGGTCGGACGGGGAACCTGTGCCTGTGTGCGGCAGCAATGTGGCCTGTGGTGTCGGCGGAGACTGTGTTAACTAGCTCATCCTTTGTTAAGACCTTACCGACTCATCAGCCAGTGGCACATATCCAAACAAACCGTCCCATACCGGTGTGATCATAAGATCTTAAACTAGATGGAACTAGATTTAATATTTTGACTGTTGCGATTCCAAATCGGTTTAAAGACCTGTAACTCTGCCTGAGTATCGGACAAGTGTTCACTGTTGGCCAGAGGAGAACTGGCCCCCCGACTAAGCCTGGTTTCTCCCGAGTTTTTTTTCTCCATTTGTTGGAGTTTTGGTTCCTTGCCGCTGTCGCCTCTGGCTTGCTTACGTTGGGGACACTTGCTTGATATTCAGCAGTGTTTTTGATATGCCTGCATTGGCGCCGTTGTATGTGAACTGAGCTGTGCCGGACGATTACGTCACTGTTTTCTCCAGTGCTGATATACATAAATTAACTAGATTAATAACTATTGATATTTGGAACGGAATGAATCAATAATATATAGAATAAGCTGCACAATAAGACCATTTTCTCATTAATGTAAAGCTGCTTTGCCACAATCTGCATTGTAAAAAGCACTATATAAATAAAGATGACTTGACTTGACATAGCAAACACTAAACAGACATTTAGAAGTTTGTTTTAAAATACAAAGTACTGAAAGTAATCATTTAAAAAAACTACTTTAAACATAAACACTTGCAACACTATATGTGTCCCATAAGATAATAAAAAGTTCTACACACACTTGCAGTCTTCACTCCTACTTGAACACTTGGGCCAAATACAGGAAATGCATCATGTAAGTAGACAAGTGGTCAAGTGCAAAGACTGGAAAGGTGGGTATTTGGACAGGGCACTAGTTAGAGGATTTGTGAATGCCGGTTGAAGTGACACAACTGACTCTGGTTGGTCACATGACAATGTCAAAATGTCGGATGCATGTCACACCATCCAGCTAACAAGTAACATTCTCAGTACTTTGGCACAAATGTTAATAGAACCTTTGTTCAAAGTTATCAGGTCTTTAATAATGTTCTCAAAACAGCACAAAAACAGTTGTTGCAGGTGAACAGACGAAGATGATGAATAAAGTTCCAACATAGTTTAAAGGGATGGTTGATTATAACTTTACTTTTATAACTTTAGTTAGTGTGTAATGTTGCTGTTTGAGTATAAACAACATCTGCAAAGTTTCAACCATCAAAGTTCAATGGAAAGGGAGATATTTTCTTTTAAAAGAATTCTCTATTTAAAGGCTTCAAAAAAAGGCTGGTAAGATCTACAATGAGCTTCTTCCCAGGTTAGTGACATCACTAACCCTAAAACTTACATTAACGCTGTTATTGTAGTAGAGTTTTGTTGACTTGCCGTCATTTTATGCCGGACAGCTTCACAAACAAATCCTGGATTTGCAGAAAAGATTAACATGATGGCACATGCTAGACGATAAGTTGAATCAACTGCGCAGCAACTACGTACATTTATCCGCTAACTGTTCAGAAGCATTCTATAAGTTGTAACTTCTTCCTCAGCCATTCCATCAGTGTCCTGTTTTAACAATTAAAGGCTGAACACTGTTACTGACAATCGTCATTTTGGCTGCGTGCATGTGAGATTCAGAAATCGAAGCATGAGCTGTTAAAGGTCCGCCCTCTTCTGGGAAACAGGCCTGAGCAGTAGCTCATTTGCATTTAAAGGGACACACAAAAACGTGCCCAACAGCCCACGATGAAGTCGAAGGAGGGAGGAGCCAAAATAGGGTTGTGGCTGACAACAGCTGGGAGACAACCACAGAAGATCAAGAGCGATCAAGGCAATGCCGCAGTGACAAGTATCAGAGGTGGAGCCAGAGTACCCCAGGGTTGAGGCAGAGTACAGAGGTGACCCCGAAGGGAAGGAGGAACCTGCTGCAGCCGTGGGGTGGCAGAGGTAGAGTGATGGCTGACTAAGGGGAGCCGATGGGACAAGGGTCTCTGCTGGAACTGAAGATGGGAGGAGCCAAGGCATAGCTGACAGGTCGACGGCCCAAGAGGGAGCGAAAGCATCAGAGGCTGGAGGCTTGATGTCACAGCAGGTAATCCTGGAGACGGCGCAGAGCTGCAGACATTTGCCAGTGGTGGGGCTTGAGGATTGGCTGAGCTTCGCGGTGATGGTGGAGGAAGAATCTTGACAGAATGACGGCATGACACAGTCCTTGCAGGTTGACAAAATGAATAAATCATAGTCCATACAGACTTTAGAGCTGTCTAGAAACAGTGTCTGAAAGTCTATCAGCCAGTCCTCAATGCCCATGTTCACTACTCCCTCATCGGCTGTTTTTGCGGGCTCACACCCCTGGCCCGACTCACTCTGGGGTACCTCTTCTGGCGTGATTGTAAGCGCTGTCCTCTTGTTCTCAGGCTCTAGCTCATTTGCACTCATAGCCCTCTACGTCTGTAGGGGGCTCACGTGAGTTCTACGCAGTTGAAGGTGGTAAATCCGGCTCTGGGTCTGGCTGTGCTCTGGACCGGGGGAGGATGCTCTCCAGACACCTGATGGTGGCTTCTCTCCAGTCAAGTCCTGTGGTGTGTGGGAAGATCTATAGGGTGGTTGGTCTCGTCGTCAAAGGGAGAGTTGACGGAAAGACGGCATGGTTTCTTTTGAGCCACAGCAGCGAACCTTGCTGCATATACACTTGGCAGTCTAGTCATCTGTCACCTATGGTTGCAGGCAAACGGATGAAGACGATGAATAAAGTTCCAACACGAAGTTTAATGAATATATAGTAGGCAAACAGGCAGAGCAACACAAACTAAATGTAAGAGTGACCGGACACTGAATGACTGTGGAGGGCAAACTTAAATAGAAGACAGGTGACAAGTAAATTAATCAAACACAGCTGAAAAGAATGATCTCATAATGATATAGCCATAGAAACCAAGGAGGAGTGGGAAAAGGAACAAAGGAAGACAAAAACTAATAAATACAAACTAAAGGTCCATGATAACTAAACAAACTGAACATAATGGTGACATGTACAAAATTCATGGAATGTTTTTTTAGTTTGATGTTCCTCTAAGATTTTTTAAAAGATACTATTTTTATCAGAAGAATGGGAAGAAGTTGTTCAGAGAACATTCAAAAGTAACATCCCCATAATGTTTGCAAAATTATAAATTGGAATGTTTTCTTACTTTGTATAACTAACAAATTATTTTTAAAAAAAAAACTCATAGCTTAATGAGAACATAAGCAAAATGTTTTTCAACAAATTCTTGTTAGCTGGGCACACACATTCATACTATAAAGAACATAATTTTTGAACAGTCACAAAGTAATTCAAAATAAGTACCTTTTCAGAGAGTATGCGATTTTGGACACAGACAGTGAGAAGGAAAAAGCTTGGCATGTGATCTCAAAATGGCTGCCACTGTAACGGAGGCCAGCTAGTAGTTGCTGTGTGAGTAAGCCTCACTCCTCTGACCTCAAGAGATGCTCTAGCGACAGAAGCTAGGGGTTGCAGCCTTTAGCCTCCTTGTTGGAGAGTCTGACTCCCATGCTGGAAGACCCGGGTTCGAGGCCCGCTTGAAGTGGGTCAACTAGTAACCCCTGGTGGAGGGGTTACATTGGTGCCGTGACCCGGATGGGAGTGAGGTATAGGGGGGTGAGTGTAACGGAGGCCAGCTAGTAGTTGCTGTGCGAGTAAACCTCACTCCTCTGACCTCAAGAGATGCTCTAGCGACAGATGCTAGAGGTTGCAGCCTTTAGCCTCCTTGTTGGAGCGTCCAACTCCCATGCCGGAAGACCGGGGTTCGAGGCCCGCTCGGAGCAGGTCTAGTAGGGCCCGGGTAGAGGGGTTACATCACCATGAAGGAGTCATCTGGTTGGTTGAATTCTACGTGTATCGCATTCTTTAATGGTCCATCTGGAAACAAATGTTGTGACGCCAAACCCCCTCGTAGAAGAAGAACGCTGTCATGTTTACAACTGTGACAATGAGAACTTACCAGGATCAACTAAACGCTGGATTTTCAAAAGTATGTGAAGCCTCGCGGCTTCATTGTTGCAGTAAACTTGATGTTCTTGACTGAATCATTTATTAGATGCACGCCGGTCTGTTATTGTAGGGACATCGACTTTACATTTTCACACCCCTAAACATGATGCAGAATAAAACTGATGTCCTATTGGGCGCTACTTGGCCAGTGAAAGCTGTGATAGAGGCCAGACCTTCTGCCATCCGTCTGAAGGTCTGGCTATGTGAGACTGCCATCCTTATGGAAATTAAAACAGTTTTTTTTCTTTGCTACTGATATAGATTCTTCTTGGATTCTTCTTGCTTGGTTAACCTATAAAGAATTAGATTAAATTAAAATGTCATGATAATTTACTCACCCCCATGTCATCCAAGATATCCATGTCTTTCTTTCTTCAGTCTAAAAGAAATTAAGGTTTTTGAGCAAAACATTCTAGGGTTTTTCTCTGTATAGTGGACTTCAGTGGGGTTTAATGGGTGGAAGGTCCAAATTGAAGTTTCATTGCAGCTTAAAAGAGTTCTACATGATCCCAGAAGAGGAATAAGGGTCTTATCTAGGTCATTTTCTAAAAAAAAAAAAATAAAAAATGATATACCTTTTAACCACAAATCCTCATGTTTCACTAGCTCTCTTCTTTTTCTTCTTCTTCTTGTAGAATTCAAAGTTTGAGCTGACTGTTATGTGCAATTTAACTTCCATATTCTTTAAAACGGATCGGATCGTTTCCAGTTTAGGTCTTTTGCATATGCCTCATGAAATAAATTTGCTGTTTTATTCAAGATAACTTAAAAGGGGTGAGCAAATATGAGCATAACTGATGTCCCTTGCATATGGAGATTCATATCTAAAAGTTTTTTTAATTTGTCTTCTTCACACTAACGTTTAGATGTTTAATTGAATAAAACACTGTAACAAAGTTTGTAAATATGGCAAGAAGGAGGCGGGAACCAGCGAACATTCAACAAGTTTAATAAATAAATAAACCAAAAAGTATAAGGGCGGCAGTTCCTCACGGCGACTGCCGCCCACACAAACAAAATAACACTCAACATAAAATCCCAGGCCTGGTCCTCTCTCATCCTTCACTGTCGTCGCTCCTCCTTTATGCTTCCGGAGCTCCTCCGTGAAGGACTCGAGACCGGTGCGGCGAGCACCTGAAGCTTGTTAACACTCGCGTCACCGGCCTCGCGCCGTTCCCTCACGGCTCTCGCCCGCCCTGCTCGTCACATACCCCCATCGCCCCTCGCAGGCCGGGGGGTACCCACGAGGCTGCGCCTACTCCCCCCCTGGGGGCCAGTCTCGGCGGCCACAGCGCCTGGGGGTAAGGACAGACGAGACGAGAGAAAAGGAGACGGAAGCACAAGGAGCGACAAGGACGAGAGAGTGGAGAGAGGAAAACAAAACAAACAATAAAAAAAAATTCTTGGTCCGGCTCCCCGACACACTGCCACTCGGTCCTCAGCCCGCCGAGAGGCTCTTCCTCGCGGTGCCATGCGATGGCACTGGACGCTTGGTGGACGGCCCGATCTTCCTCCGCCCCCTGGCGGCCGGCGATGGCTCCTCCGCGTGAGGGCAGCCGGCAGCGAGCCCGCCGTTCCCTGCTCCTCCCCGCTCCGGCGGCAGCCAGCAGGCCTCGGCCCACGGCGGAGGCGGCGGCTCCTCCCCGTTACGGCGGCAGGCAGCAGGCTTTGGCCCCCGGCGAACGGCGGCTCCTCCGCTCCCTCTTGGACGGCCGCCACCCCACCTCGTCCCAGGGGCGCGGCAGCGAGCTTCTCGTCCCACCTATCACTCGATTGCTCCAGTGCCACCGCTTCGGGCAGCCACTCGCGGTCTTCTCTCCCGCGCTGCCCGATCTCCGCAGCACCGCGATCCCCCTCAGCAGCGAGGGCTCTTCGACAGCATGTCCCTCCGTCCTACCGGGTTTCGGCACCAGTGTAACAAAGTTCGTAAATATGGGAAGAAGGAGGCGGAAACCGGCGAACATTCAACAAGTTTAATAAATAAATAAACCAAAAAGTATAAGGGCGGCAGTTCCTCACGGCGACTGCCGCCCACACAAACAAAATAACACTCAACATAAAATCCCAGGCCTGGTCCTCTCTCGTCCTTCACTGTCGTCGCTCCTCCTTTATGCTTCCGGAGCTCCTCCGTGAAGGACTCGAGACCGGTGCGCCGAGCACCTGAAGCTCATTAACACTCGCGTCACCGGCCTCGCGCCCATTCCCTCACGGCTCTCGCCCGCCCTGCTCGTCACAAACACCTATAACAATGTGAACTAGGCAGATTCGCTGATTACCTTAAAAGTCCATAGATATGCCTTTAGTTCATACTCCTGTTCACCTTCTCTGACAAGAGAATGCAATGAGATCAGTTTTCTGGTTTGGTCATGTGATGATTGACATATACCCTATTCTTATATACTTGCACTAGCATATTGTATATGAAAATTTAGTTCAACCCCACTGAAGTCCAGTATACAGAGAAAACCCCTGGAATGTTTTCCTCAAAAACCTTTGACTGAAAAAAAGACATGAACATCTTGAATTACAATTATCATGAAATTTTAATTCAGAAGTGAACTAATCCTTTAAAGAGGCAAAAAGTAACCAAATACCATAATAGCTCCAATGTATTTGTTGTGTTTTTGTTTTTTTTTACTGAGTTTTTCTTTCTATTACAGGTCAGATGACCTTAGCTGGCTGAAGCTGCAGCCCATGTGACCACTGACAACAGCTGGATCTCAGAATGATCAGAATTCAGCCATTCTGTCCACAGTCCATCCCATCCAATCATGCCTTTACACAGAAGATGTTTTTGTAACATTTATAAAGGCCAGTACTTTACAGTATGTCTCTTAAAAAGCTTTCAACACTGTTCACGAGAGTTTGCCATTTTAACACGAATATTCAGAGGCGACCCAGTACCTATGAGAAGAAGAGAACCTTTTATTCTGTTCTTGCTGGAGTTTCCAAAGGAAATTTGAGAGTTTGCCGGTTAGCTCAGGTTCAAGTGTTTTTTTTTTTTTTCCTCAATAGTGAATATGAACATCACATTGCTTTAATCATGTATGTAATATTTATCCTAATCATTATTTACTAAGATAACATTTAGGAATGAGCTTATGAAAGATGATTTGTTTTCCCTAAATAGCATCTGGTTTGTATACTCAATGTTTAAAAGGAAAAGTAGAGTAATTAATTTATTAAGTAAAGTCACTCTATTGTACTGTGTACTAGTTGGTCATCAAGCTGTGAAATGGAGCATGGGTAGTTGAAAAATAGACAATGAGTGAGCGCACATCCAATCATAGCGCTTAGGAGGATTAGATGAACACAGAGCAATGGATGCTGAATGTGATGGTGGTCACAAAAGGGGAAGCATATATAATAGAACTGGACAAACATGTTACAAAAGGGCATATTACAAAAGAAATGCTGAGTTGCTCTCTTATATCACCTCTTATTCTCTCTCTTCTGCCACGTAACCCAGTTTTCGCTCCCAAATCGTCATAATTCACTTCTGTTCTTATCAGCAAGAATTTGTGCAGATATATGGGTCATATACGACAGTCCAAATCTGGAGGTGATATGTGGGCCATGAAATCGGGCTGAGACCTAAAGAAGCTAAGATCCCTTTATAAAGTTCACTAAAGGGTGAAAACTTTAAAATTTTCCTTAAACAGTTAGTTAGGTGGACGGCCCTATAGTTTTTATATAAACACACACACTGGTTTCCATGTTTTATGGGGACTTCCCATAGGCTTAATGATTTTTATACTAAATGTATATTCTATCCCCTAACTAACACTAACCCTAACCCCCAAACCTACCCATCACAGAAAACTTTCTGCATTTTTAGATTTTCAAAATGTACTGGTATCATTAGCCTTATGGACACATTTGGTCCCCAAAATGTGGGGGATACCAGGTATACACACACACAAATTTTTATTGCTGTTATTGGGGGGGAGCAGTGATCCACAAAATGCACTATAGAAAGGTGAGAAAAAGCTTTGCTATACTTGACATTTTGTCATTCTGTACACACTGATATTGCTGATAAGTACAATATCGCTTTTATTGTTATGACTTCTATGTTGGTCCAGTTTTTCTATCAGAAAGCATGTTTCTAATGTACTAATGCATTATTAATGACATACAAATAAATAGCCCTTTAAGAGGTCCAGTTTCCTTACCCACTACAAGATGTGAACACAGGATGGCAACCATATTTTACAGTTTTAGTTTATAATGTTATCATCACCGTTTTATATACAGCATAGTAAGGAATGAATTGTTTGAATTTACATGAGTCACCGTTATAATAGTCAGAAGACAGTCACACACAAGGTTATTTATATATTAGAACAAACATTACAATGTGCAGCAAAACAAGTGTATCATTTGCAATGGTTGGGCAGTCTTAGTCACTGTTACTCATTCATGGTCTTGTTTTTTTTCCTGAGTTTAAAAATACAGCACATGTTTGTCATGCTCATAAACATCTGTAACCCTTATAAAGCAATAAATTATTGTTGTTTCTGGTTTGGATATTGTTACTTTCTTTAACGATAGTGATTTGTTTGATCCAGTTGAGCTCAAAAGTTTACATACCCCTTGCAGGATATGCAAAATTGTTAATCGTTTTAACAAAATAAGAAGGAGCATGAAAATTGCATGTTGCTTTTTATTTAGTACTGTCCTGAATAAACTATTTCACATAACAGATGTTTACATAAAGTCCACAAGACAAAAAAAATTGCTGAATTTATACAAATGACACCGTTTAAAAGTTTACATACTCTTAATACTGTGTGTGTCGTTACCTAGATGATCCACGACTGTTTGTTTGTTTGTTTTGTGATGGTTGTTCATGTTTGTCCTGAGCAGTTAAACTGAGCTCTGTCCTTCAGAAAAATTCCTCCATGTCCTGCAAATTCTTTTATTTTCCAGTATCTTTTACATATTTGAAACTTTTTCAACAGTGACTGTATTATTTTGAGATCCATTTTTTTACACTGAGGACAACTGAGGACCTCGAACACAACTAAGAAACTGCAAACATTCACTGATGCTCCAGAATCTTTTCTTTTGTCTTCTGGGAAACATGTAAGTATCTTTTGTAGCTTCCGAAGGGCAGTATCTTTAAACAAAATAAGAAAAACTTTCAGATGATCTTCTTGTTCAAATGTTTTCACCCTCCAATCTTAATGCATCGTGTTTCCTTCTGGACCATCAGTGAAGGTATATACTCACGGACTCATGAACAACCACCATAAAAACACATAAACAGTCATGGATCATCTAGGTAATGACACCGTATTAAGAATCAATGGTATGTAAACTTTTGAACGGGGTCATTTTTATAAATTCATCTATTTTTGTGTCTTGTTTTAAGGTAAGGTCTCTCATTTAAGGTAAGATGCTTTAAAGTTTTTTGAAAGAAGTCTTATGCTCACCAAAGAATAAATGTTTTCTATTTTAATATTTTGTAAAATGATTCTGTAGAGGGTTGATGAATGGGTACATGAACTGAACAGCTTAAAAAAAAGAAAAGTGGTAACAAAACCAGGGATCAATGTATAAGCATAATAACGTTTAGAAAATATATAACAGTAGGCCTCCATGTCAGAGTATTCATAGAAATAATTACACATTCAGGCCCAAAGAACTTTACTACTATAGTTATGTTACTTAAAAAACACCCCCCAAAAAACATGTTCATATCTAATAGACTCTGCATTTTGATAGTAGACTGATAAAGTTCTTCATGCTAAAACTCCAGGCTTGTTTTGTGTATTTAGTTTTGAGGTGTTTGAGTCTATGCACATTCCGGTGTGATTGTTCTGTAGAAAAGCCTGTCTCGATGCCATGTAACGTTTTCGGCGATTAGCTCTGTAGATCTCCAACCGCTGGGCCTCAGCAATGGGGTCTTCCAGAGCTCCTTCCCACCGCAAACTGTCATGTCCAAGGAGGGTTAATTCAGATTTGGCCTCTTCAGTTGGAACCGAAGCCACTTCTGATACAACCTTGGGATTTTTGGATTTGCTGCTCTTTCGTTCTTTGGCTTTGGCATGACTTTTGCTCTGAGCATCACTTATCTCTCCGTTGGTCCACTGCTCTGTCTGGAGTTTCTCTAGAGGGAGGTCAGACGGGTTGATATAAATAATATTATTTTGTTGATAGCATTGTGAAATTATGTCAATAAAATATAATAAAACCAATAAAACATCCAAGCAAGATCCATTTACTTAAACTACAAAGACTTTTAGATAATGCATTTTAAATATCAATGTATTTTGCCTTGTTTTCACATGTCATAAGCATAAACCTTATTATTTAAAGGTATAGTTGACCTAAAACGTTAAGATGGACCATATTCAGAGCAGCCCCATGACAGGTATCAAAGCAGTACAAAGCTCTTCTAATTTTCCACAGCTCCTGTTGTCTGGAGAGTTTTTTTTTTCGACTGAAATTTCTTGGAAATATAATTTGCAGTGTTTTGTCAGCAGAAACACAATCAATAACAGTACAACCCACTCAAGAGATGTCTACCCCCCAAAAATAGCGATGCTGTGAATAACGCTATTCTGTCATCATTTACTCATGTTCATGTCATTCCAAACCTGTATGAAACCTGCAGATTAGTTACGAAGATATTTTTGAAGTTTGTAGCTAACCAAACAGTTTTGGTTATCATTTGGACTTCCATTGTACTGAAAGAACATCGGGCTCATTTCTCAAAATATCTACTTTTTTGTTCAGAAGAAAGAAAATCATATAGGTTTGAAAGGACATGAATTTTCATTTTTAGAAGAACTATGCTTTTAAGACTAATTATTTTACATCCGTTTTGCTTATTTATTTCACCAATAACCATATAATGCGGTCAAGTTTTTTTGTGTTTGAACTCACCTGAGTCTTTAGATTGGTTGACGCAATTCCTCGATTTCTTTTTCTCTTTTGTTGTGTCTTTCCTTTTCTTTTTGTTCTCATTCATTGTGGCAGTCAGAGGTGTGGACGTGAAATCCTTTTTTAACTGAAATCTCCTCCCGCCTGTTTGTTTGAGAAGCGCCTTTAATCCGTCGTTCTCTAAACGATGCCATTACTCACGGCTTTCCCAGCACTTCAGTTTAAAACGAGTAGACTACGTTGCTTATGAAGACTGACGTGCTTTTTTATTTTTAATTGACGTTAAATACAAGTTTCATTCCTATTATTACATTAACATCTATAAATTAGTTGGTAGCGCGATAGAGCTCACAGCGTTCTATCACTATGAAGGTCGTTTGAACGTTATGACGCATCTCCATGGAAACAGAACTCCTCCCACGTGCCCAGAATGGGAGAAAGTCTTTCACACATAAGACCATAAGAGCACTTTCAATAGAATAACAGCACGCAAAATATTTAAATCATCAGCAATTTTATTCAAAGAAAAAATATATCTACTTTTAGCACAGACACTGACCCTATACTTAGTACAAGGCCATCGGTTAGAGAGAGAAGAACATGGTGCTGAGCAGCGAAATTTAGTAACAGCTATAAAGGTTACGGAGGGGAACCATAATGAAGAGAACTTCCATCGAAACATTTTATTGACATTTTATTTTACAGATGCAGACCTTTTGTGGGTTCTTATAGGCCTTTTTCTTTCGAGAATACACAGCAGCATTTTGGAAGATTTTTTTATATGTGTACTTTTATTGGAGAGTTTCTGTTTGTTATATTAAAACTTTGTGAACAAAGAATAATTAAATATAGTTGCTTTGTTAGCAAAATTTCATAAACAAGCCCATTTTGCCGTTTTGTAAAGACTCTCTTGTAACCTACAGCAACTCCAAATCGCTAAAAGAAATTACTTAAATTAACTTTTACGATTTGCTCATACATTTAAAAAGTGCAATCGAATATAATTAAATGAGAGAGAGAGAAAAAAGAACTTTAGGGGACGTTAAGTAAACTTTTTAAATGTATAGATGATTGGCTAGTCCACTAGCAGGAGATGTTTTAATTGGTTGGAACTGTTTTGTCCCGCCCCCTTTCTTGGGAGTCGAGGTTTAACGTTGGCTGAATTTGAAGTCCTTTATAATCCACGGAAGTCAGTCGTCATAGCGAACCCTTGACGTCGCAGATCCAGTGGCCAGCTGTTACTAATCGCGTCACTCCCTTTGCCAGCTGATCGCAGACACCGGTATACGTGAGGCGAAAACGGAGGAATCACTTTACTAGCGAGGTGAGCGTTTGTGTCAATCAACTTTTCAGACATTACCCAGCTTCGTAGTTAATGTAATCCGCAGCCTGCTTCTGTTTGGTTTTAGATAAAACCGCTTTATTCGCTCCGGGGAAAGGCGAGGCAGTTCACTTAGGTATGGCGGAAAAAATCAGGTTCTGAGGTACGAATGCTTGTTAGATTCGCCATAAAAATGAAAGATTATAATATTAGAACAGGCCGTCATCGAATATGTAGGATACCGGGCGGAGGTCATTACATAAGTTTCATTCCATTATACCCGCCAAACTTCCAGCCTACTAAAGCCTTTACTCGAGGACGCAAGCCGGTGTGAGTGTCATCTATGTGTTTAAAGTTATTTCAAGAAAAATTGAATCCGAGGCGGTAGAGACATGTTGAGCAAATACTAGTTATTCAGTACAATCACGTCAGTCCTTTTTATTGCTGCATAGATGCCAACGTGTCTGCTAAAGTATTTTTCCTGATTTGGTTGGGTAAGAACATCATTATGTAATTCGTTCACCTCTGATGAGGAAATCTCTGTAGATTCTTCTCGATATGTGACGTTGCAATCGGTTTTGCTGGCCATTGTAAGTTTCAATAGAATGTAGTAGAATTAGGAAGTGACGTAGCTATTATATATATATATATATATAATATATATATATATATATATATGTATATATGTGTGTTTATATATATATATATAATATATATATATATAATATTATATATATATATATATGTATATATGTGTGTTTATATATATATATATATATTATATATATATATATATATATATTATATTATATATATATATATATATATATATATATAATATATATATGTGTGTGTGTGTATATATATTTCTAAACCTACTCGCAACACTACTGTATTTTTATTGTTTTAGGTTTTAAAATAGGTTGTCCAATGGAATTGTTTTATATTCATAATAATTGCATAATGTATGCATTTTTTCTATCCCACGATACCATAGAAGTTACTCTTAACTTGCTGTTTGTAATGCAATAACCGTTGAATCTTATTGAATGTACTGACATGGTTCATAATTCAGATTTTTTTGTTGTTTAATATAAACTACAACAACATAAATATAAGAACAATGTTGTTTTTAAACTATATTGTACATGTAGATTGTCAGTACAGAGCAGGCCTCAAAGGCTCTCAGTATTTATCAAAGACGTCACTTTGACAATGGATATCAGCAAAAATCTTTGACAAGAGACACTTTGCGACATTATGTATCTGTGGCTCTATATTATTGGTTTTATTTTCAGCTAGCTTAGTTTTTGAGTCATAGCAAGTCAACACTTTTCAAACAGGCATCCAAAAATAGATAGTTCTTCTGAATCTGTGTTCAAGGCACAGTACAGTAATGCAGTTATAGCCCTTTAAGCTACAGAAAGAGAACTTGTCTGCTCCCCCTCCCCCATGTATGAGGAATCAGATTATAAACCCAGACTGTAGTTCACCCTGTTGTGGGTCTGGATCACCATCTGTAATTAAAAAAGTAAACGTTTCTATTGACAAAATAGAATCTTTGTATAGATGATTTCAGTGGTGATGATTCCTTCGCTCTGTAATGGTTAGCATAATGTGATACTGTCAAGCAAGGGGATTTTCACGTTCAAAGATCTTTAAAACTGATATTTTCTTGGATGAAAAGAAATGTGTTTTTTAAATACAAAATGGCATGTTTCTGTATTTATGTCATATTTATGTATTTATGTCTGTATTTAAAACGGCCACCATTTGCCCTATCTGCAGAATCCATGGCAAGTCAGTACTGTCACATCTGATTCAGCCTCAGGCTTTGCAGTGCGATGATTTTTTTTTCTTCGCCTTTAAACAGCAAAGAGCGATGGAGGCATCTTCCCACCCTGTTCCTCAGAACACGCACACTAATTCAGTCCTTTGTGTGCTCATAGATATCACTTTGTGCTACTGCTGATGTCTTTTCACAGGGCTGACAAAGTCAACTGTTTAACTAAGGGTTTACGCTTGTGTATGCTTACTGATCATGTTGGGTAAGGATAAGCAATTAATTGTTTGTTCTTGTTTGAACGCTTTAGAAACCAAAGGGTTGAATGTGTCTTAGTACCATAAGACACTTATTTTTTATTTTTGTTGTTTTTGTTTGCAATGTAGGCTAGTGTGTTAGCCATTAGCAATAGTGCGCTGACCTTAATGTTTCCCTTTTCCATTCACGCACTGTAGCTTGTGTGCACCCAGACCAGATCAATAGATTGACTGGTGACAGGGGAATGAGACAAGCGTGTTCTGATATTTAAACACTGTCAATACACTTCTGTTAGGTTATTTTGGTAGCCTTGCTGCGACATTTCTTTGTGCTGAAATCAAAATCAATTTATTTCATTTAGGTGATTCCTATAGCATGTAATGAGTCCAAAGTTTTATATATGTATATTTCACTCACCTAAAGGATTATTAGGAACACCATACTAATACTGTGTTTGACCCTCTTTCGCCTTCAGAACTGCCTTAATTCTACGTGGCATTGATTCAACAAGGTGCTGAAAGCATTCTTTAGAAATGTTGGCCCATAGTGATAGGATAGCATCTTGCAGTTGATGGAGATTTGATGCACATCCAGGGCACGAAGCTCCCGTTCCACCACATCCCAAAGATGCTCTATTGGATTGACATCTGGTGACTGTGGAGGCCATTTTAGTACAGTGAACTCATTGTCATGTTCAAGAAACCAATTTGAAGTGATTCAAGCTTTGTGACATGATGCATTATCCTGCTGGAAGTAGCCATCAGAGGATGGGTACATGGTGGTCATGAAGGGATGGACATGGTCAGAAACAATGCTCAGGTAGGCCATGGCATTTAAACGATGCCCAATTGACCCTAAGGGGTCTAAAGTGTGCCAAGAAAACATCCCCACACCATTACACCACCACCACCAGCCGGCACAGTGGTAACAAGGCATGATGGATCCATGTTCTCATTCTGTTTACGCCAAATTCTGACTTTGCCATCTGAATGTCTCAACAGAAATCGAGACTCATCAGACCAGGCAACATTTTTCCAGTCTTCAACTGTCCAATTTTGGTGAGCTCGTGCAAATTGTAGCCTCTTTTTCCTATTTGTAGTGGAGATGAGTGGTACCCGGTGGGGTCTTCTGCTGTTGTAGCCCATCCGCCTCAAGGTTGTGCGTGTTGTGGCTTCACAAATGCTTTGTTGCATGCCTCGGTTGTAACGAGGGGTTATTTCAGTCAAAGTTACTCTTCTATCAGCTTGAATCAGTCGGCCCATTGTCCTCTGACCTCTAGCATCAGCAAGGCATTTTCGCCCACAGGACTGCTGCATACTGGATGTTTTTCCCTTTTCACACCATTCTTTGTAGAAATGGCTGTGCGTGAAAATCCCAGTAACGGTTTTCATCTTGTTTTCAGAAAATTTGGACTAAACCGCTTGATTCATATGGATTAGTTGTACGATCTTTCAAGTGTCAAGGTGTAAATTGTCTATGGATGAACAGAAAGCTGTCGAAAAGATCTTCATTTGTGTTCCAAAGATGAACGAAAGTCGATGACATGAGGGTGAGAAATTAATGACAGAAATTAAATTTTTGGTCGAACTATCCTTTTAACGCTGTCGGTTAGGGTTAGAGTAGGTGGTACATTATTTTTAAACGCGATTAGAGCATCAACCTTTTAGCGGCACTCAGACATATTTCCAAACTGCTGAGATATGCAGTGGTGGACAGTAACGAAGTAAATGTAATTCGTTACTGTACTTAAGTAGCTTTTTCGTGTATCTGTACTTTCCTGGGGTATTTCCATTTGGTGAGACTTTTCACTTTAACTTCACTACATTTCAAAATCAATTATCTTACTTTTTACTCAACTACATTTTGCGAAATCAGTCGTTCTTTTATTTATTAGTGGATAAAAAACTAAGCGTGTGGCAAACCACCAATCAGGGTTCAGCAGCGCGCGCGGTTTTGAACTTGGTTTGGTTTCTGTTTACTCAGCGCGAACAGTTCAGCGTCAGTGCAACTGCATAACATTGAGAGTACCAGTGCCTTCATCATGGAAGAATCGAGAACTCCTGACTCCACAACACCCGTGGCCTTATTTGCGGAATCTTTTTTAAATCGTTTCAACTGCCTTCTCTGCCTGCCTCGGAATTGTAGAATTTCTTCTTACAAGAATTCTCCTTCCAATCTTAGGAAACTCGTCGAGGCATGCCATTTTTATTCTAGTGGTCGTTTTTAAATGAGTAATCCAACAGTAGCTTGCAGAAAACGGTTTCATTGTTTGTTCAACGAAGTTTGAAATATTTGAAGCTCAGTGCTCCGATATTGATGTTTGCACTTTTTGTTGGAATATAAATTCTATTTTGACTAGTTTTGCATGCAGCGTATGATGTTAAAAATAGTTAAAATAGTTGGCCGGTGGAGTGGAGTGCCCCTTATTAATAGGGATCGCCTTTCAACATGGCAGGGCTTATAATGTACATTTGGAAAAGCAGCACGCGTAAAACATCTTTCCAGACATGAGAAGCATTTATTAACATCTTGTACAACAAAAGACAACATTTAATAACATGTTTTTACTCCAAACTCACTTCATAACGACAGTTGGGCATCCTTCTGAGAGATAAGGCAGTTGTGTGTTTATTAGTCATGTTTAATCAATCAAAGCGTTTCAATCTTCTGTTTATTCAGCTATAGCGATATGACGCATTATCATCTTCTGCTGCAGGGCATATTATGAGTTCTTGCGCAAGAGCGCCCTTTGGCTTTCAGATGGAGAAGCATTTACTACTGATCACCGAGCCGTACAGCTCTGACAAGCTGCGCATTAAATAATCCCAGCCTTTGCCCTAATATGAGGATTATGAAAAGCTTCAGTAGTCATTTGAACACCGCGCATCTGCAGCAGACAGAGCAAAGTCAAAAAACACAAACACGCAACAAAAGGAAAGAAAGTTCCTTATGACAGGAAAAGTAACAGATGGAAAGATATAACAAACACTGTCACCAATTACATTGCCAAATAAAACATTTTTGAATGATGCAAAATATCGTCTGATTATCGCTATCGGAAAAGTCTTAGAAAATATCGAGAAATCATTTTTTGTCAGTATCGCACACCCCTACTGGAAAGTGTGTGTCTTTCGATACAAAAACTAGTTCCTGTTACAGTAAATCTGATATGGCCAGTTGATATTTCCGAAGAGACATTCAGATACAATATAGTAAAATAAAACTCATGTGAACCTGTGTTTAATACAAGCTTTTATTAAACTTAAACTTGCAACTGTTACAAATAAACCTTAAAATAAACTCTCAAATCCTGTTATTTCATTTGGTTCTAATGGAAATTGTTTGGCTTCAAGGTTTTGGGCTCATGGTAATTTTAATCTATCAGTGTCTAAATCATAATTTTCTAATAGATCAGTGTGCAAAGAGTAACAAAGTCTTTTCACATAAACTCAGATGATTAAGCAAGAGACTTGACAAAAATTGAGGCCATTATAGCCTTAATAAATTATAGTACTTCAAATACTTAAGTACATTCGAAGGCAAATGCTTTTGTACTTTTATTCAGGTAAAATTTAAAAGGGAGTACTTTTACTGGAGTAATATTTTACCTAGTGTATCTCTTAGGGGTGTAACGATATATCGCGATGCAAAAATGTTACGATATGCATCGTAGAGTGCTGGCGATGCTTTTACGATATGACGGCAGTCTAATCTATTGGTTGAGCTGCCAACGTAACCTACTCTGTCTGAAAAAAGCAGAATATGTGGCTATAACAACTGACGGGTGGACTTCGTGGGCTTGTCAAAGATATTTTACTATCACGGCGCATGTCATTACTACGGAGTGGGAAATGAAAAGTTTCGTGATTCAGACTCGCCCACTTATTGAGTCACACACTGGAGCTAACAGAGCCGAAGTTCTAAATGCGGCTCTACAACAGTGGGAGCTTGAAGGGGCTCATAGTACAGCTGTTGTTACTGATAACGCACACAACATGGATGTGGCAGTGAGAGAAGCCGGGTTGTCGCCGCAATCAAATGTTTCGCGCACACATTGAATCTTGCGTCTCAAGCTGGTTTAAATGTTTCTCGCGTTGGTCGCGTAAGAAAAGCTGTTGCTTTCTTTCACCGCAGTGCCACGGCAACAGCTGTGCTCACGGAAAAGCAAAAGATGCTTGAGATCGCATCACACAAGCTTATCATGGATGTGGTAACACGATGGAACAGCTCGATGGATATGCTGGAACGCTACCTCGAGCAACAAGCCGCTATAACGGCAGCTCTCTCGAGCACAGTGGTGCGCAAAAATGCCCGTCAACTTGATACTCTGGATAGCAACGACGTCACTGATGCAGAAGAAATGGTAAACCTTCTTAAACCTCTTTAAAAAGCCACCACTGTTCTGTCTGATGGAAAGAGCGCCACCCTGTCACTAATTGTGCCTTTGAAATACTACAGCTAACATGAAAGCAGCCATAACCCTAAAGCTGTTTATGTTGAACTTATTTAAACAGAACACTTTTTACTGCTTTAAGAAGGTCTGTCTTCTAAATTCAAAGTTTATTTAACCTTAAAATGTGATCTTGTGTATATATATACAGCAAAGAAAGTTATTGAAATTTGTTAATGTTTTTGAAATGAATCTGTTTTTTAAATTTCAGTTTCAATTTTAAAATTTTATTCAAAATATCGTGATGCGTATCGTATCGTGACCTGAGCATATCGTTACACCCCTAGTATCTCTGCTTTAACTCAAGCACTTGGTTTGTGTACTTCGTCCACCACTGGAGATATGATTACCAATGTAATAAAACGTTGTCCAGTTATGTTTGAGATATTACTTTGAAAGCTGCCTAATTGTAGAAATGTGCAAGAAGCAATGCAATGTCGTCACATTCTCGTTTTTTTTCCAATGAGCCTAGGTTGTAATTTTGAGACTTAAGAATCAAATCCATATTTTTTAAAATGATCTTTAATTGTTAAAAGGTTAGTTCACCCAATAAAGAAATTTGTGTTTACACACTCAATTTTTCTGGAGCTGTGTGAAACCTTTGTGTGACGAACAGGGTGAAAGTTTTAATAAAACTTGGTTGATGGTCATGGTCACTTTAAATTCATAATGTGGAAAGGTGAAGCTCAGACGTTCTTGGAAAGATCTTGTTCTATGTTTCATAGATGAACTAAAATCATGCAGGTGTCAAAAGACATGGGGTGAGTAAATAACTTATTATAAATCACTTTTTTTGTAGAACTTTCAGCTGTCCATGTGAGAATGAAACATTTGAGTTAATATTCAAACTGTTTATCATGTTCGTGATTGTTCTGTGCATCATAGATGACATGTCTGAATTGTGCTCTCAAGGCCTTACCTTGTCCTCTGGCCTCCACCCCAAACGCCTGCTGATTCATGTCTGCATCTCTGTGCCGGCTTGCTGGATGGGGGATGGTGGAATGAATGAGGGACACGGAGTACTGAGAAAGAATGCTAGATGATTTCCAAACGCAGCTCAGGTAGGGAAGCATGACGGAAAGTGCGAGCAGCCTAAATCTTTGTCATAGAGTTTGCATGATTCAGTAAGTTTTTTTTTTTTTTGCGCTGCAATGGAAAATGTATATACTCTTTAAAGACAAAACTCTTGTAAGCAGAAATTATCCTCAAGTTTCTATCAGCATGTCTTGTTGGGGATCCGAGGAATGACAGGCATTCTTGTGCCTCATATGTAGAACTCCAGCATCAATGATGGTCAAAATTGTTGCATTTGATTAAATTCAGTGATCATTTCTTCGAGAGAATCTTTGCAAATCTGCAGCCATTTATGTGGTAAGAACCTAAAATCAGATTCACATTCAAGGTACTGAAACAATAGCTGGTCACCATACATTTTTTTTTTTTCTCTCAAAATAGATTAATATTTAAGAAATTATACAATTGACATTTTTCCTTTTTAAATAATAAATCCTTTACTATTCCTTGATTGATAAATAAGATGAAATGAATTTATAGTTGAGCTTAAAGGGGTAGTTTTAACATATCAAAATTCTGTCATTTACTGTAACCTATTGTTCAAAACCTGCATGACTGACTGAGTTACGCAGATCATGAAAGAATGAAGAATTTTGAAGAATGTTGGTAACAAACACATTTTGTGGAAAAGAAAAACCCTGACATTAGCTATGTTTCAATCCAAAGTTGTGAAATTAACTTGTGCGCAAATTTGTAATATTGCATTAAACATTTGCGAATAAAGCACTCTTTCAACTTCTTTGAAATGCAAAACTGATTTTCATTCGCTCAAAATATTTTCTTATTTGTGAGACAGATTTTCTCCTCAGCTCAGTTCACACTCAAAATATGATCTTGCGCGTGCAAAAATTTGGCAGAGATCCAATTCCATAGGTGGTACGCCATTTTGGTTCTGCAAATGGAACAAAGGACCATTTTATTTGCTCTCTGTTTAAAGTATTCCCATATTTTTGATAATCGTGGTCTAGGTTTTTGTGATGGAATGGAACTTTCTTCGTTCCCGGGAGCACGTCCCATTTCACGCACGTCGACGTAATCGATGACGTCGTTGCAGCACTACTTTCATCCAGTGAGTCAAAGAGAACGAAATCGTCAATTCCTGGCGCCAAATATCACTAAGAAAAATGAAAGTTGCTGCAGTAGAAGTATATAATAAAGTATTTGCGGCCCAGAGTGCATAGACGAAACCCAATAATGCCTAGTGTTTGAACGCATTCATGTGAGGCACTTCTGGGAGGGAATTATACTGAAACACTTTAATGACAGACTTTGCACGGGCGTTACGGAATGACCCAAACAGCATTTCAGATGCTGGTTGGTCCAGTTATGCCTTGTCATTGCAAATTATCAACACATTGAATGCTGCATGTTCCAAGGCACTTCAGTGGGCATTTAACAGGATAGATTCACACTCATACTAATGCTGTTGCCAAAAAATTTTTTTTTTACGTGTATTATTTAATTATTAAAAAAAAAGAGAAGATCTTAACTGAAAATTATAGTTAGGATTTAACAGGGATCCCATAAATTTTATGTTTTAAGAAGTTGACAAGCATAATTTGCAACCAAATGTCTCAATATTCAAAATGAATTAGCACCAAGTAGGGCAAATGACCGTGAACTGGTCAGAAACGTCCACGCACTCACCTGGGACAGCAGGCCTTCCTTATTGAATCCGGTTTATTATATTTTAATGGTGTTATTTAGTTTTATGGTATTTTGTGCTTTCAGAGAAATGGCGGTTGAAATATGCGAAACTGATGTCACATGCATCCTCCACATCATCTTTTTTTCTCTTGTTTATTTCTTCTTTATTGTGAAAATAAAGGGAGAACATGAAAGAAAACAAGGTTCTGTTCCTGTGCTCATAACAAACTAGTGTTGGGGGAACATATCTTGCATTATTTGTGAAAAGTAATGCATCTTGTTTTTATCTTGTAGGGTCGTAGTGGATGCTGATTGAATACTGGCTGACCGACCACAGTTCTTCTCTGGCAAACTTTATGACCCTATCCTGACACTAAAGCTGCCAGCTGAAGAACTGTTGTCGTCAGCTATACCCAGCATGCACCGTTTTCATCGGAGAGTGTTGTGGATCTTATTCCTTCTGGATCATCTCTCTTGTGGATCTTAGACGATGGATGATATTTGAAATTCCATTTTTTTAATTGAAGCAGAAAATATTTATAATTTTATAAATATCTTTAAGATCTTAAATATGTGCAGAATTAACAGAATGAACTTTGAGATGGTTCTGTATCTAAAATTTATGACCATGAAAATATGAATAGAAATACATTTTTTTTCTTTTAGATTTATTTATTTGTTTTGGATAACAACTAATATCAAAATGATAAATTAGTTTTAGAATTTATTTTTGATGTATTTTGCATGGCAGAATTCCTGTCCATTTAGCCTTTGCAACAGCTGCTGGTTTCAGGTATAAAACTAAAGGGGAAACTTGAATGTGTCCAATAAAAGTATACTGCAAATCTCTTGTCTCCACGGTGCATAATGTCTCATCCACAGTAGCTTATAATTGAATCTGTTTGATCATGTGATATGGGTGCATTACATATACAACATCTGAATGTTTTGTGTTTTAGGCAGCAACATAAGTGATGCATTATGAATCTGTAATTAGTTCTGTACTGTTCGGTTTCTACAGGTTAACTCAAAGCCATTGTTTATTAGGAATATTATGAGAGGATTTTGGCTACATCTGTGTTAATTCAGACTGGTACATGTTCACTTTACAGACATATTTTGCCTCTATTAAAGGGGAATATTGCATGTTGTGAATGTTAATATTCCCTAGAAATGAATTTGATTATCGCAAAGTTTAAAATATGTTTTGGTAAAGTTTGTCGCTCAGACAAAAGAATTAGCAACACTAAGCTGTAAAGGCTATTTACAATTTCATGAGATATTTATTTATGAAAGTACAACTTTCCCCAAACCAATTTAAAGAATTTAAGCATATAAATGTTTGTCTTTCAAACACCTAATTCTTAAATTAAAATATTCTTGTGAATACTTTATTTAAAATGTGAGTCCAGTGTTTGCTGTATCTGTCAGGTAAACAAAATCTCACAGACGAAGAGCTTTTAAATACAAAGGTTAAACTAGGTTCTCGGGCATTTATTTTTTGTCTGGGAAGTAAACGCGACAAATGTATAAATAATAGGAGTGTTAGCTCGCGCTGGAATAAAGTTTCAAGTGCAATGCATAAATATGAACGATAGAGGGCGTCAATGGTCAGTTGGACAATACGGCTGCTAGCCGATTTGTCCACAAATGAACTCTGACCCTCGCCATATTATTTCCCCGTAGTATTGGTAGGTTTAGAATCAGATAGAGCTTTATTGCCAAGTGGTTGCACACACAAGGAATTCACCTTGGTATTGAAGCTTCCAGTTGCACACACATAAATAGAACAACATTTAAGATTTAAAATATAAACACACAGATAGGTTTAGACAGAATAAACATATACAGATAATGAACATTTATGAATAGGACGAAATGAATTTACATATATATTGCACTAAACAGTGGGAGGCATTAAACTGTTCAAGAGGGAAATGGCCGTACGCATGGCAACAGTTCAAATAGGTTGTGGCCAGGGTGAGTGGAGTCTGTGATGATTTTATCTGCCCTCTTCCTCACTCTGGAAGATTACAGGTCCTGAAGGGTGGGCAGTGGAGTGCCAATAATCCTCTCCAAACTCCACACTTTCGGCTGTAGTCTCCTGATGTCTGATTTGGCGGCTGAGCCAAACCAGACGGTTATTGGTGAACACAAGAGAGACTCAATGAAGGCTGAGTAGAACTGTGTCAGCAGCTCCTTTGGCAGGATGAACTCCTTCAGCTGGTGAAGGAAATACAACCTCTGCTAGGCCTTTTCCACAGTAGAGCAGTGGCGGACTGTGACAGTAAATCAGGCCGGGAATTTGACTCCACCCCAGGCCACCTCTGCTCTCCCCAGTCACCACCACCAGATTCATGTGTCCACCAGCCTGCTAAACTTATAGGGTAACCCTGTTAGTTGATGTAACAGGTAGACGACCATTCATAACATGAATGGATAAATAAATAAACCCTCAAAAACTCATAAGGAATAGACCATCTATACTACCACACCAAAGACAAATATAAACTTGGCTTACACATTTTAAGAAGGGATAATAAAAGATACATATTCACATGTTCAAATATTTATATTTTATATATTTCCAATGCTCTATGTATACCCATACAGTATATAAAACAATGTGCTAGTTTGTCATTAAGATGCACTTTTATTATATATATTTGTATTATTTTTTATAAAGAATAGATTTTATCTATTGTAAGTTGCTTCGGATGAAAGCGTCCATCTGCCAAATGATGAAGTAAATATTAGGGGTGGAACAGTTCAACTTTTTCACGGTTCGCTGATGTTGTAATGTCTGGGAACCCAGAATGTTCATCCATCAACAGAAACATATATTAACTGAACCCTGATTGTTTTACGTGTTATTTATAGTAAACCATATTACAGATGCTTTGTCAGATTTAAGTTGAACAGCGGACCGTCCGAGCGCGTGGAGAACCGAGTCTGGAGAACCGAATGGATCGATTTTTTTTTTTTCCAACTCTAATAAATATTATGTAAATGTAATTTCTGACTGACCTGTTCCCTTACCGGCGAACACGGCTGGGATTTTGCAGCAACGTGCTGCATCTGTGGCCAGGGCTTTTCTCCTTTTTATGCGTTCCCTCTCTGCTCCTCCTTTGCGTTTACGCTCCATTTTTTGCACTATTTTCCAAGATAAAGCCTGCCTCTGGATACAGCCAATTAGGCAGTGCTTCGCTGATGTTGGGTCATGTGGTGGTGTCATTTTCACTCCACGATCGCCTGATTCGTAGATTCATAAGTGCGTCAATTAATACGCAGTTGCATACCAGCCTATTGCACTTCAGTCTGATCGACAGCACAGCGGCAGCCGGCAAGCCAGAATGACCATCAGGCTGCCGGGAAATGTCCTGGTGCTCCCGATGGCCAGTCCACCCCTGCAGTAGAGTCTATATGATTGTCCCACTTCAGGTCCTGAGAGATGATAGTGCCCAGGAATCTGAATCGTCCACAGTGCTGTTCATGATGATGAGAGGGGGTAATGCAGGGCTGTGAAGCTGCAGTTAAGTAAATAATGAATCATTTCTACAACAGAAGTGACTCAATAAAAAACCTACTTTAGCTCAATAAGAATATTTTTTTAAGAACTGCTGTGAAGCCAAAACAATCTCCGTCCATTAACTGCTTTGAAATCTATTGTGAAAAGCAATATATAAATGATGTCAGGCACAATGACTTGACTTGTTTCTCCTGAAGTCCACTATATCATCTCCACTGTTTTGAGCGTGTTCTGATAGAAGGTCAGGCATGATCGTATTGAAGGCCGAACTGAAGTCCACAAATAAGATCCTTGCATGAGTCCCGTGTAATGTTACAGGATGTAACGCAGTCACATGTTGACTGCATCATCCACAGACCTGTTTGCTCTGTATGCAAACTCCAGGGGTCCAGTGATGTGAAGTCTTGAAAAAGACGTGAGAGCGACAGGACCGTATGGTAAGAGGGAGTTGGGCTCGTAACCCAAAGGTTGTGGGTTTGAGTCTCAGTACTGGCAATAGGTGGGGGGAGTGAATGAGCAGTGTTCTCTTCTACTCTCAATACACACAACTGAGGTAACCCCTAATCGCTGCCCACTACTTGACACGCAGTCAAAATGACCCTTCACAAACAGTAGCTATGACAGGCGATCTGACCAATCATAACCCCGAATCCACCATTTTGTCGGACAAAGCAATAAAAGAGCGAAGGGTCAATTCCCAATAGGGTCTGCACTCGGCAGATAAATTTATTCAAAACATTTTCCACGCTTGAGTCTTGCCTTAAGATATGTGACAAGGAAATGCTGTAGGCAACTTGAAAATGAATCTTGTAATAGAGAATGGAGAGTGAAGAGAAAGGCGTTAATCGTTTTTAGAGTGCTTTGACAAAGCGTATAGAAAAACATTGATAAGGTCAATTTAAAACTGGATGAGTGCATGGGGAGTCATATTCGGGACTGAGAACGAATCAATTAACGCATCTGAATCCACCAACAAAAGATGTGCGCGAGTCAATTAACGCGTGTGAGTCCACCAATCAGATGCGCCGGCGGGCGTTGTCACAACGTGCACACAAAGCAAACTGCCTGAATTTTGTAGTGTCTAGATTTGCTTCTCCAGTGATGTAAGTGGTAAATATTGATGAAGTGGATGGATGTTCGAACTGCTCTGCGAACAAGCGGATTAAATAAAATCGTATGCTGACAAGATAACTTAGTAAGAGGGCTGGCTACATTTTATGTTGTTGTTATTATACAGGGGATCTATTCTGTAATAGATGGCTATTAATACGGACGCCCCTCACGCGACAGATGTCCTGGGCGAAAGCGCAGCACTGCAGTCCACCGATTTTGGAGATACCCAGAAACTTCTTGACATCTCAGACAAAGAGCTGAAGAGAGAATTAAACCACACACCATCTGATACACATCTCGTTACGTCTCTTGAAGCGGAACAGAATGAGCAGACTGTTGTTAACATTGCTTCAGTGCCCAGCTCTCCATCGCGGGTGGGTTTCAGCCGCGCGCCATCGCCCACGCCCGGAGAACGCGAACCGTGTAGCTTCATGTGGTTGGCTGTGATCTCCTGCTTCTGCCTGGCAGTTCCAATAAACCTGTTCGCACTTTATTTCGCGCATATGGTGAGTAGTACCACCGGTGTCAAACATTTTAATTAGGCTACTTTTGGAATTAAATGTTTTAAACTAAGTTTAGAGTTCGCATTTAGCAATGAAGGAAAAGTAAAAAGAAATGGACGTTTAGGGCTGTGGCTCAGGGGACTCATATAGTTCATAATGTAGGCTAACCCATGGGGACAAACTGTTTTATTGAAAATCGATGATCATAAAACTTACTTATGCATGCATTTCTTTCTGTTTCACTTCAGTCTCGGTCCATGATACAAGTAAAAGATTATGATGGGGCCAGAAGACTTGGACGTCTAGCTTTGTTGCTCAGTGTCGTTTCCATTGTTGTGGGTACAGCTATAGTCCTTTATCTAGTGATAACAGGTAAATCACTCATTTTCTCTACACACATAGACAAGTGTCAACCATCTCGACTTTGAAAACATGAAACTGTATTTTATAAAAATATTATATCAGATTTTCAAAAGAAAATAATATAGCGCTGTTTTCCACAACTAAGTTGAAATATAGTAATATAATAGTTGATCATAGCTTCTGCACACACTTAAACGTCTCTCTCATTTCCTTTTCTCTCTCCCAGAGTTTAATTAGTTGTGGACATCCTACAAAATTGAGGATGTAACTGATGTAAACTGGCATTGGAGCCGAAACCAAAGGAGATGAATGAAAACTGCCATGTGAAAACCTTCAAAAAACAAAGCTAGAATATCCATTTATATATATAGAGAGAATTTAATTTGTTTTATTTTTTTGACAATTTTTATTTTTTGTTTCCAAACCATCTTGATGACTTTCAACCATTTTTGTTGCTGTCTTGGCAAATTAAGGTAGCTTTTGATTTAAAGATGTATTAGCACCAATCTAATTTTGCATCAAATCTTTTTAAAAGCCTTTTTAAGATTACTATTTGAACTACACGAAATTACAATAAGCTGTTCATATTTTTTTTAATTCATACATTTTTACTCTTTCAAATAAGAATGATTCCTATGCAAAGTTAAATCTATACATTTTCTTTTCTATTCTATGGCACATTATGCTAGGTGCATGTTGCAATATAGCAAGAATGTGACATCTTGTTCTAATATGTGTGCATATAAAAGCACATAGTTTGAATTATTCTTTGTATTATCTTTATATATGTTGCATTTTGTGTAATCTGTTATAGCTTAAAAGTATATTTCACTCAAAAATGAAACTGTCGTCATTTACTCACCATTATGTCATTCTAATGAATTAAAACCTGAATGTCATTATGTCATGCTAATGAATCTTTAAACTTTTTTTTTTTTTTTTTACATTTCTCTTTAGAAAAGTATTTTTATTCATTGTCATTTTGATGCATAGGCTTATAGGATCAGGAGGAGATATATGGGTATAGCAAAATATATAAGATTTAGCAGTTGCACTGAGGCTGAACTAGGGCTATATTCAACCAAAAGTACATGCATGTCTGAAAAATAAAACAACAGGTGCATTTGAAATGTGTAAATTTCCTAATACGGTGCCATATATTTTTGCATGTTATAAATTAAACTAAGCATACCAAATTGCCTAGTTTAAGTGTGATTTTTGCAGATTGTTCCATTCCATTAGGAAATATTTATTTTCTCGTGAATATTAGACTGAAAAAAAAATTCTGCTTTTCACAAGGATAAAACCATGTGTCGTTATTTCATTTAAACAAACAAACAAAAAAAAAAAACTACAGTACATCCCGTGTCTGCTGTCATACATCCAGCTTCCAGAGCAAAGAAGATAGGAGGAAGCACATCTGGTAATTGATGTAATTTTCACATAAGTGCATTCCTTTCATCCTTACATTCAGTCATTATCGGCCTCAAATGGAGGTTGTTATTATGCTATTCTTGCATTCAAGTCTGATTTGGTTCATATGGTAAGATACATAAGCTGAAAGTCCACCACACAAAGATGTTTATATCAAGCATTTTCCAAACCCACAGAACTTTTGTTTTCTTCCTGGTAATAAATGATCTAAACCTCCACTAATTGCTGTGTTCAGCTGGGCATAGTGAATGATAAAAGCTTGTAAATGGGTTTGATGGAGAGGCCAATATCACAGAGCAATGTATATTACACTACATTACAACATTTCCCTTTAAAACATAAACTGTAAAACATTTTATGTATATATATTTCTTTTGCTTCTCTAATCAGAATGGATTTACAAACATCAATAAAATACTTAATATAAAATAGTGTCGTTGCCATCTGACAATCATTCTTATTTAAAATTTATTGCAATAATATATATATATTATTCTGAATTGAACAAAATATCGCTAAAATTAAGCTGTAAAATATATATATATATATATATGTATGTATATATGTGTGTGTGTGTGTGTGGTGTCAAATCGATTAATCATGATTAATCTCATCTACAGTCGTGGCCAAAGGTTTTGAGAATTACATAAATATTGGAAATTGGAAAAGTTGCTGCTTAAGTTTTTATAATAGCAATTTGCATATACTCCAGAATGTTATGAAGAGTGATCAGATGAATTGCATAGTCCTTCTTTGCCATGAAAATTAGCTTAATCCCAAAAAAACCTTTCCACGGCATTTCATTGCTGTCATTAAAGGACCTGCTGAGATCATTTCAGTAATCGTCTTGTTAACTCAGGTGAGAATGTTGACGAGCACAAGGCTGGAGATCATCATGTCAGGCTGATTGGGTTAGAATGGCAGACTTGACATGTTAAAAGGAGGGTGATGCTTGAAATCATTGCTCTTCCATTGTTAACCAGGGTGACCTGCAAAGAAACGCGTGCAGCCATCATTGCGGTGCATAAAAATGGCTTCACAGGCAAGGATATTGTGGCTACTAAGATTGCACCTAAATCAACAATTTATAGGATCATCAGCAACTTCAAGGAAAGAGGTTCAATTCTTGTTAAGAAGGCTTCAGGGCGTC
This sequence comes from Opsariichthys bidens, assembly GCA_037194245.1. Lineage (NCBI taxonomy): Eukaryota > Metazoa > Chordata > Actinopteri > Cypriniformes > Xenocyprididae > Opsariichthys > Opsariichthys bidens. The sequence continues at coordinate 1,308,440 of CM074294.1, forward strand.
CAAGAAAGTCCAGCAAGTGCCAGGATCGTCTCCTAAAGAGTATTCAGCTGCGGGATCGGAGTGCCACCAGTGCAGAGCTTGCTCAGGAATGGCAGCAGGCAGGTGTGAGCGCATCTGCACGCACAGTGAGGCCAAGACTTTTGGAAGATGGCCTGGGGTCAAGAAGGGCAGTGAAGAAGCCACTTCTCTCCAAAAAAAACATCAGGGACAGATTGATCTTCTGCAGAAAGTATCGTGAATGGACTGCTGAGGACTGGGGCAAAGTCATATTCTCCCAATGAAGCCCCTTTCCGATGGTTTGGGGCATCTGGAAACAGGGTTGTCAGGAGAAGAAAAGGTGAGCGCTACCATCAATCCTGTGTCATGCCAACAGTAAAGCATCCTGAGACCATTCATGTGTGGAGTTGCTTCTCATCCAAGGGAGTGGACTCACTTACAATTCTGCCCAAAAACACAGCCATGAATAAAGAATGCTACCAAAACACCCTCCAACAGCAACTTCTTCCAACAATCCAACAACAGTTTGGTGAAGAACAATGCATTTTCCAGCACGATGGAGCACCATGCCATAAGGCAAAAGTGATAACTAAGTGACTTGGGGACCAGAACATTGAAATTTTGGGTCCATGGCCCGGAAACTCCCCAGATCTTAATCCCATTGGGAACTTGTGGTCAATCCTCAAGAGGCGGGTGGACAAACAAAAACCCACTAATTCTGACAAACTCCAAGAAGTGATTATGAAAGAATGGGTTGCTATCAGTCACACAACGCACACACACATATATATGTATATTTTCAAACTTATGTTAAAATGTATATGCCTAATAATATTGTTAAAACAATTTAAAGTATCAGAACACTTACAAAATGATGTCTTAAATTACGTATAGAGGGTATGCACATGATATTACCATCGGCCAGACTGACTGTGTTTACACCCACTGAGTGGCAAAAAGACTGAGTGGCAGCATTGTTTTTCAGTGCTAATGCTGCAAAAAACACATAAAACACATCTGAAACGGAAAAGAGCTCTGCTAAGGTATATATTTACAGGCTGCTCAAAGGATCAGACAAGAGAAGTACATTTGCAATTCACAGCAGTTCACAGAAACAACTGGACTCTAGGCAGCCAAAGTGGATTTGCAGTTTTCATTTAGTCAATATGTTGAATTGTAGGACAAAATCATACTTTATATTACCATATCATACCACATATTGTTATGTATTGTACTGACAATATTTTTCCCCTTCAAAGATCTTTATTATCTTTTTATATTATACTTGAACAGCCGCAGCACTGAGCTCTTGACCTATGGAGAAAGAATGCTCAAATGAAGTTTAGAAAATCAATAGCACTTATAGGTCTTATTCTCTTACAGACAGAAAGGCCCAGTTAGCCCAGCTGGAGGAGTAATGTACAGCTGTGAGCTTCACTTTAATATGAATAGAGTGGATTCCTCAGCTCACATATCCTGCAAGCACAACATGAAAGCTTTCAGGATTTATTAAGAACAGAAATGTGTTTTATCAAGACAATGGAACCCAAAGAGCCAATAAAGACATGTAAAAAAAAAAAAAAAAAAACGTCATGCAATGCAGAAACAAGGTTTCCCAAAAATGTAAACTATCCCATGATTTACTCACCCTTAAGCCAACCTAGGTATATATGACTATCTTCTTTCGGACAAATATATTTTGAAGCCAAAAACAATTTATCCATCCATAATAAAAGTATCTATTCGGCTCCAGTGGGTTAATAAAGGATTTCTGAAGTGAAGCGATGGGTTTTTGTAAGAAAAATATCCATATTTAAAACTCAATTAACTATATAATCAAGCTTGCAGCAGAAGAGCAACAACCGACCTGATGCACAATACAGTGTTGAACGTGGAGGCCGATAGGATGGAGCAAAACAAAACAGTGGTTGCGAATTAGAAGTCTAACATGATAAACTTTAAAGAGAAGTGTCTGAGTATTTTGATATAAGAGAAAAGGAGCTTGAGTTATTTCCCCAGCCCTATTTGTTTGAACCATGAGAGGTGTCTAAGCTTATGCTACTCCTACATCCTGTGTCATACATCATGTACATTTGGCGCAAATCGACTTGCGCAGTATATATACGGTCATCCGTCAGAAGCTAATTATTTGAATTTATTGTTTTAAATATGGATATTGGAGCTGTATGGATTACTTTTATTATGGATGGATGAATTTTTATTTAATTATTGATTTTTCCTTTAAATTGTGGCTCCCCATTCACAACCATTATAAAGCTTAGAGGAGCAAGGACAATATGTCTGATTTTAAATATATTTTTGATATTTTTACATATATGTGTTCTTCTGAAAGAAGATTGTCATATAGACCTAGGATGGCTTGAGGGTGAGTATGATGAGTATAAAATGATAATTTTCATTTTTGAGTGAACTATTATTTTGAGTGAAAAATTAATGTCAGTGTTGCAGTGGAGTGCTGTTGTCTCTGATCATTTTTCTGAAAGTGTTTACTAAATCAAGAGACGGGTTGGTAGAAGCTGTTGAGGTAGACCACAACTGTTTGGAAACTGTTCCAGGAAACTTCTAATGGACTTTCCCACTGAGAATCCTCTGTGAGAAAGCTGGCATTATGGCAATATACCAAAATATAGCGAGCATGATATCACGGCATCTGAAAGGCCATCAATGAAATGGTTATCTACAAAGTACTCTATTCTGTTGATACAACCACCCTCATGTTATTCTAAACCCTTATGAATTTCTTTTCTTGCATGAAGACAAAATAAGATATTTAGCAGACTGTACACGCAGCTCTTTTCTTTCGAAACTGAATGGTGACAATGATTGTCCTCGGTCCCCTTTCACTTTTAAGGCCCGTTCACATCAACGGAACTAATAATGATAAAGCCTAAAAAATCCTTGTAAATTAAAAAAAAATAGCATTGATAACACCACAACTATTAAGGCAGAGAAGAACAATATCGTTGGAATTATTTTCAGAACATTTTTTTTTTTTTCCAGCGGATGAACATTGACAGACAATCAGAATCCACCCAACTTTTAAGAGCTTAAGGATTAATGTGGTAACATTACATTGAAGGGGTGGATTCTGGAATCCACAGCCGCTTCAACATATATATATTTTGAGTTATAGGGCTGAGGAAATATGGGTAAAACTCTTCACTGTCCTAGTACCTCAAAAATCCCTTTAAAGGTATGGCTTAAACATGCATTGAGGAGAATAGGTTAATGTACTTCTCCCCCTCTTGATCACCACCCATTTGCTGGTTTCCTGTCAGTTTGTTTTGGGTGTTGGTATTCCACTCATGTATAACAATGCTTTGCTCAGGGTATAAGAAGGAAAGGTAACTGTTGATCTGGGAGAAAGGCTTTAATTCTGCCACTCCCGCACACCGCGTAACCTCTGAATACGAGAAAGGCTTTTATGGCCTCTTCTGCACAGCAGTGCATTAATTGTTACAACTAACTTTTCTATACAGTATGTTGTTCCATTCTACGTTCTGTATATTTAAACGTGTAACTTAATAAATAACTTTGCCTGCTTAAAGGTTTGAGAATCTTTCCTTTATCACTGATAATGTTGAAAACTAAGGTGTTTGTAACTTTTGTTATCTAAACGTTCAGGTTAAATCCTACGTTTTCCTATTAGTTCTAAGAAAGACTTTTACCCTTAAAGAATAAGAGGTTAAAGAATAACAACAACTTTAATGGAGTCAAGTTCAGGGTCCGATCGTCAGCATCATAATGGAAGGAGATATGCTTCTGACTATCTGTCCATGTGTGGAAAATTACCAGTTTTGTCTAGTGTTCTTAACCAAGTCAAGTCAAGTCATCTTTATTTATATAACGCTTTTTACAATGCAGATTGTGGCAAAGCAGCTTTACATTAATAAGAAAATGGTCTTATTGTGCAGCTTATTCTATATATTATTGATTCATTCCGTTCCAAATATCAGTAGTTATTAGTCTAGTTAATTTATGTATATCAGCACTGCAGAAAACAGTGACGTAATCGTCCGGCTCAGCTCAGTTCGCATACAACAGCGCAAATGCAGGCGTATCAAAAACACTGCTGAATATCAAGCAAGTGTCCCCAACGTAAGCAAGCCAAAGGCAACAGCGGCAAGGAACCAAAACTCCAACAAATGGAGAAAAAAACCTCGGGAGAAACCAGGCTTAGTTGGGGGGCTAGTTCTCCTCTGGCCAACAGTGAACACTTGTCCGATACTCAGGCAGAGTTACAGGTCTTTAAACCAATCAGTATCTTAGTAATGACGTAGTTAGTGGACTCTGTTAGAGTATAATTGTTCTGGAAATGTGAATGTAGGGAGAGAGGAGGAGACAGAGAGCGGCCTACGAACTCCTTGTGAGACTTGAAGCTGCTTCTGCTGATGAAAGTGCAAACTATTCTTTATTAAAATTTTCTTCAATTTATTTTTTTAAACTCTGACTCGGGTCTTCATTTATCATATCTGGTCTTTTGGGTCTTTAACTGTACAATCCCCTACAACATATATAAACAGAAAATTATTATTTGTTGGTGTGGATGCTATAGTTATCGTCTTTAGTATGAAAGGCACTTTATTGTAAGAAAAAAAAAAAACTTGCATCGGTGCTACATTTAGTTTAAAACTTACTTCACAACCACTAAAAAAGTGACCATCTTTTGAAAGGGTTACTTGCTCTGTGTCCCCTAGGGGTTGCTACGGCCAGGTGTCTGAAGTGTGTATCTAAATATGACAATGAACTTGACATTGGCTGGCAGCAGCCTTATGATGTAATCACTGGTGCAACCGTGAGTATAAAAGGGCACCTATGAATACAGTCGTACTCTTTCTTGTCTTCATACCAGCTTTGCTTGAATTTGTGTTTATTCAGAGACAATCTGATATTATGGCGAGCACTAGTGTAACCCCTCTACCCGGGTCCTACTTGCATTTGCGGGTCGCAGGCTCTCTGTGAGGCTCCTTGAGGATATCCTAATTGTGGAACATTGTTTAGGGACACTCATTTAGGGAGTCGTTATGATGAGGCTTCCGCTCCTAGAGCTCGGCGTTTATTCAAGTCATTATTTTCTAAGTTGTTAGGCTCTCTGTGAGTCTCCTTGGCTATTATGAGCATTGTCAAACCTCCTTTCTTTTTGAGAGTCACTTTTATTGAGGCCTCCACTCTCTAGAGCTCCATTTGGATATCAGTTGTGGGTCTCAGGATCTGTTTGACCTTCCTTGCAAGCCTTTCCTGAGTGTGGAACATTGTTAGACCTTCTCTCAATAAGAGGCCTCTGCTCCTAGAGCTCGACTATTTTTAGCAAAATTGTCAGGCTCTCTGTGAGCCTCCTTGGCTTTTATAGCGTCCTTAGGCCTCATCTCATTTTTGAGAATAATCTTCCTTAAGGCCTCTGCTCTTTCGGAGCTCCGCTGGATACTAGTTACGGGTCGCAGGTTCTCTTTTGAGCCTCCTCGTGAAATGTCCTTACAGTGGATTGTTGTTAGGCCTCCTCTCGATTGGAGAGTCATTTTGCTGAGTCTCCACTCCTAGAGCTTGGCTTGGTGGTACGGTACTGTGATAGGTAGCTAGGCTCTCTTTGAGCCTCCCTGGACAGTTCAAGTGTAAGGCCCCTCTCAATCTGGGAGGTATGATTTAGGCCTTCATTCTGCAGAGCTTTGTGGACCAGCTGGGCTCAACTTGGCATTGCCCTTGAGTTAGAGTGTTGTCAGGCCTCTTGTTGAGGCCTCCTCTTTTCAGGGCTGCTTGAGGGTTTTTTGGTTTTCTGGGCTCTCTTCGAGCTGGCCTAAGTATGATCTTAGTTAGGCTTCTTCTCTTTAGAGAAATCCGTTTGAGGCCTCCATTCTTGAGAATCTCTAACCTGTGATTGTCGCTGGTGCGCCTTAGGGATGAAGTCTTTGACTTAGCTCAGCGAATTAAGCACTCATCCCTTCAACATGGTGGCATGGGTATTCCAAGACGCTGGATCCATTTGCCATGATACAGACATTCCTGCTCTGGTCTCCTTAAGACTAGAAGTGCTTGACTGTATTGACAGGTGGCCTTTTATACCCATGGTCACACCAGTGATGACGTCATTGGCTGCTGCTTGCCAATGTCAAGTCCATAGGGATGTTTAGACTCATGCTTCAGACACCTGGAATGCCAGAGCCATTACCCATAGCAACTCCCAGGGGACATAGCATCTCGTTCCCTATTCTCAGGGAACCATGGTTACATGTGTAACCTGAGATGTTTTTTTGGATGTTATTCCATAAAATTTAGTTTTTATGTGTCTACAACTGTTCAGAACTGCGGTAGGTAACCATAAGCTGATTATTAACTTTGAGCTTTGCTCAAAAGTATCTAAAATTGTCACAACCGAAACAGTCCCAACAGAAACATGTAGTGAAGTTTTGGTTGTGAGATCAGATACATGCGCTCAGGCGATTAATCTTTCTCTCATAATTCTCTAATATTACATATTACAATACGTTTCAATGAAGCAACTCAATGTTCCTTCATTACTAGTTCTAAAGTAGAATACTTTAAAAGTAAAATAGAATTTTAGAACTGTGAAACTGTCGACTTGAGATTTGAATCACTACTCGTCTGATTTTGCTCATATATGTATGTTTATATATATATATGTATGTATATATATTAGTGGTGTGCATAGATTAATTTTTTTAATCTAGATTAATCTCACTGTAATCTTGGAATTAATCTAGATTAATCTAGACTAAAATGGCTCATTTGAATTCTGCTGAAGGCATTCAGAATATGTGTGCTACCCAAATAATGACTAAAAGTAAGTCTTTGAGAATGGGTTTCTCAAGCCGGGTGGCGCATTAGACTAGGGGCTCATTGTTTCTCCTGTTTCCAAAATGCATCACAAACTGCTTGAGAAAGCTGTTCTACTATGATAATTGGTGATGAAAATAAATTAGGTTCAATAAGATCTACTTGTTTTTACTAACTGTTTATTCAGTTAAACATGAATTTTGAACTGTAGGCCTACATAAGAGGTCGTGATGAACGGTTTACAATCAGTAGCTTTGTGTCAATCAGTCCAAGCTCTATTTCTCTTTCTTCCAACTGTCACTTAGGCAGACCAGCTTGTTCACATTTTCTGGTGACAAACTAGATCTCCTCTTCTGCACAATATGGCCTGCTAAAGAAAAAAGTCTCTCGCATGGGACAGTTGTGGCAGGAGTCCCCAAGAATTTACGGGCAATGTGTGCCATCTTACCATAGACAGCAGTGTGCTCCGACCACCACTTCAGTGGACACTGATCTAGACTGGCACTGGACTCTACCTTGTACCTTTCCACAGTATTGCCTTCTGGTGTCTCCTCATCTGATTCTGAGTCTGAGTCTGATCCTATCAGTAGCAGGGCTGTTTTCTTCTTGGGTGGCTCAGGGTTCTCCTCCCCGAGTGGCTGCAGAGCAGGTTCTTCTCCCTTCACCAACTCACTTAGCTTTGCCCACACTGGCTCCCTCTCTGCTCTGGGCAAGCACTTGAGGTCCTTAAATCGTGGATCTAGAGCAGTCGCCACCTTTGATGAATAAAAAAATAATAATTATTGATTGATGAAAATTTCACTTTCTAAATGCAATCTCCATATTTCTTCATCTATTCATTGACCGATCTACTGGCTTAACAGTCTATAATGGTCAAACAATGCAGTTATCTTCTGGTCAGTCTGACATACCTTATGCCATTCCAGGTTTATATTCTCCCTCCGCTGGTTGAGGTCCTTGGTGAAGGCAGCCTTGAATTGCACAATATAGGCAGGATCATTATCTGAGATCTTCATCGCGTGCTGGAGGTGGCACAGGGCAGGTAGAACCACAGAGCAGGATACATACTTATCCCCACCAAGGAGCTCAGGGATGTACCTACACAGACAGACAGACAAACACACACACACATACACACACAGACAGACATAAACAGAGCAATAAATAATTAATGACTGATTCATTTAACTCAGATTACACATTTTTAAAGTTCTTAAATCACATTACATTTAAGGGCATGTGTTTCTTAAATACAAAGGGACATTTAAAAGAATTTTATGCCAATTCATGAACACGCTATCTTTGTAGACCATACCTGCATGGCTCCAGCAGTTTCTCTAGCTTTGCCAACTTCTCATATTCAGCATTTGTTGGGAGGGCCAGATTGTGCTTCTGCTGAGACAGTGTTTTGTGCAGTGCGTCTCTGTTGCACCTCACACGCTTGATCATCTCAAGGGTGGAATTCCACTGTGTTGGAACATCTTGCACGAGTGGCTCCTGAACTTGTCCAAGGGAGGCTTGTTGGACATTCAGCTCGTCTGAGTTGGCCGGACTGTGTTTGAAATGTCCGACCACTTTACGGCACTTGGCCAGTGCACCATCAAAACTACCTTCCCGAAGTGACATTACAATAGCTCTCTGTACAACATACGCAACACAGGGCAAATGCTTGAAGAAACGTCGAGAAACTGCCTGGCACACGCTTCTGCAAAGTGACGCTCCTCTGTTTTCATCACACCTAACGGACAGACAAAGTAGATCAGAATAGAAGTTCACTAGTAGTAGTAAACAACTAGCAATCATCAAGAAGCAAACATAATGTGGTGGTAATTCATGGTGACGTGGTAATAAATAGGCTAAGTAATTAAATTAAATGATGTCATTTAAAATTACATAACGTAGCCTACCTAAAGCGAAGGAGTGAAGTTCCCAGCTGGCATCGATGAGGTGTACAGTAACGCCGAGGTAGTTATCGTTGTTGACAGATGTCCAATGGTCCCCAGTCAGTGCTACACACCTCGCCTCTACCATCTTCTCATCTTTTGTGGCTTTCTCTGCAGCATGCTGGTCATGTATTCTCCTCATGATAGTTCGCCTCGCAGGTAGTTTGTAAGATGGGTCACCTGTGGCCGCCTGGAGAATAAGCTTGAGCCCATCATCTTCAACCACGCTGATGGGTCAGCAGCTGGTGGCAATCCACTGAGCGAGGAGATTAGTTAGCTTGGCTGATAGAGCTGTGCTGACGGGCTTGCCTCGGTTGCATTCAAAAAGAGTAGCTTGACAATGACTCTTCCTCTGCGCTACATCAGTGCTTTGCCCGGCATCTTCTGCATTAGCTAAGGGATGCTTTGCGTTTAGGTGGTACTTGAGACTGGAAGAACTCCTACAGTAAACTAATTCCGCATTGCACAATGTGCAAACAACCTTAGTCTTGTCGAGGTTTCCATTGGGAAGCTTCTTAACAATAAATTTTCCCTGAAGCAAACCCTGCGGCTTCATACCTGTATCCATGTTAGCACGTCACGTTTGATGTGGTAATTTCACAGCAGGCATACACACAGGTTCGAAGACTCGTTCTCGTCCCCTACAGTGCAATTCAGCTACCTATATATATATATATATATATATATATATATATATATATATATATATATATATAGATATATAGATAGATAGATAGATAGATAGATAGATAGATACATATATTCATTTAGCTTATAATCCACACCTGTTTCTGTTCCTCCTGATTATATTCTCCCTCATTACTTCCCTTATATAATCTCCCTGTTCTGTTCTGTTCTGTATCTTGTCGGATCTTGTCTTTATGTTGTGTTGTTGACAAACGGTGTTAGACCCTATCATATGGATTAAACTAACCTGTTATCTGATCTTCTTCTTCATTTTGTTCTTGTATTGATACGCACAAGCGTGACAGAAGATCCGTCCAAAGTTTTTAATTTGGCAGTGTTTCTTCCCTCTTTTGGTTTTGTTTTGTTTTTTCACCTTATTCCCTCTATGGATATTCCCACTGTTTGTCTTCTGTGTTTGGAGCAGGTGGAACTAACATTGGAGGACTTTATGCAGACCTTCTAAGTGAATGTCCATGTTACACACTACCCAGACAACTGGCTCTGCACATTCGACCAGGTGAGCTTGAATGCTACATGCAGAGCGCAGTTGTCCGGAGAAGGTCCAGAGGAGGATCTCCCTGCCTTTGTGGAGTGGGTGCTGGCAAGCTGTAACTCGCCATTCACCATCTGCTTTGGAGTGGAGGTTCTCGCCAGCACCACTCTGGACCCAGAGCCTGACCAGCAACCATCCCACGGCATTGAACGTACATACGAGGCATTGCTGAGCAGAGTGACAGAGCTTAGGTTCGCCACAGAGTCAGAGCTGCATGACGCGTCTGACCAAGTGCATGAGCCGGCTTCAGCTCTCATGAAGGAACTTACAGTGGAGCACGTGGCCATGGAGGAAGGCCTTTGGGGAAAATACATTTAATTGATTTTTATTCTGAAATAACCTGTCTTCCGTCATGATCTGAACTGTCTGCCTGCCCTAAACTGTCTGTCTGCAAGAATATGTCTATATCCTGTCATTGCCACATAAAAAAAAAATTAAAAATTAAAAAATTAAAATCCAGAAAATCACATTGTCTGATTTTTAAAGAATTTATTTGCAAATTATGGTGGAAAATAAGCATTTGGTCAATAACAAAAGTTATCAATACTTTGTTATATACCCTTTGTTGGCAATGACAGAGGTCAAATGTTTTCTGTAAGTCTCCACAAGGTTTTTACACACTGTTGCTGGTAGTTTGGCCCATTCCTCCATGCAGATCTCCTCAGGAGCAGTGATGTTTTGGGGCTGTCACTGGGCAACACGGATTTTCAACTCCCTCCAAAGATGTTCTATGGGGTTGAGATCTGGAGACAGGCTAGGTCACTCCAGGACCTTGAGATGCCTCTTATGAAGCCACTCCTTCGTTGACCGGGCAGTGTGTTTGGGATCATTGTCATGCTGAAAGACCTAGCCACCTTTCATCTTCAATGCCCTTGCTGATGGAAGGAGGTTTTTACTGAAAATCTCACAATACATGGCCCTATTCATTCTTTCGTTTACACAAATCAATCGTCCTGGTCCCTTTGCAGAAAAACAGCCCCAAAGCATCATGTTTCCACCCCCATGCTTCACAGTAGATATGGTGTTATTTGGATGCAACTCAGCATTCTTTCTCCTCCAAACAGGACAAGTTGAGTTTTTACCAAAAAGGTCTATTTTGGTTTCATCTGACCATATGACATTCTCTGAATCCTGTTGTGGATAATCCAAATGCTCTCTAGCCAACTTCAGACGTGCCCAGACATGTACTGGCTTAAGCAGGGGACATGTCTGGCACTCCAGGATTTGAGTCCCTGGCAGCATAGTGTGTTACTGATGGTAACCTTTGTTACTTTGGTCCCAGCTCTCTGCAGGTCATTCACTAGGTCCCCCCATGTGGTTCTGGGATTTTTGCTCACCGTTCTTGTGATCACTTTGACCCCACTGGGTGAGGTCTTGCATGGAGCCCCAGATCGAGGGAGATTATCAGTGGTCTTGTATGTCTTCCATTTTCTAATACAGGTGCCATTAATACAGGTAACAAGTGGAGGACAGAGGAGCCTCTTAAAGAAGAAGTTACAGGTCTATGAGAGCTGTCTTGCTTGTAGGTATCTTGTATCTTGTAGGTGACCAAATACTTATTTTCCACCATAATTTGCAAGTAAATCCTTTAAAAATTGGACAATGTGATTTTCTGGATTTTTTTTCTCATTTTGTCTCTCATAGTTTAAGTGTACCTATGATGAAAATTTCAGGCCTCTCTCATCTTTTTAAGTAGGAGAACTTTCACAATTGGTGGCTGACTAAATACTTTTTTGCCCCACTGTATATACTCACCCGTACCAAGATGACTCTTAATACAACTCGTTACTCTGTTTCAGCGGAGACCCTCATTGATTCTGGTTCCGTGAGGAATTTCATCTCCAGCCACTTCCTCAAGCATCTCCAACTCAGGAAAATCCCCTGCTCACAATCATTAATCATCAACATCATACTCGGGAAACTGCTAGGCATCACCTCCTGTACTCTGACCATCACGCTCTGGATTGGCTGTTTTCATATGGAAACGATATTGTTTATTGTCCTGGAGGGTTCTGCTGTAGAAGTCATCCTGGGACTCCCTTGGATGGAAAAACGTCAACCCATCATCTTAAACCCGCATCTTAAAGTTCTGTTGATCCAGAACACTGCAGCACGTCTTGTCTTTAATGAGCCCAAGAGAGCCCACGTGACGCCTCTCTTCATCTCTCTCTGCACTGGCTACCGCTTGCTGCTCACATCAAGTTCAAGGCATTGATGCTAGCTTACAGATACACCACAGGCTCTGCACCCCCTACCTCCACTCACTTTTACAAGTCTATGTCCCTACCAGAAGCCTGTGATCACTGAAGGAGCAAAGACTCGTGGTACCATCACAGAGAGACACAAAATCACTCTCCAGAACATTCTCGTCCACAGATCCTTGCTGGTGGAATGATTTCCCTTCCTTCAACAGGAATGCAGAATCCCTGGCAATATTCAAAAGGCAGCTGAAAATTCATCTCTTTCATGAGCACTGAGCCCCATCCTAAAAAAAATCCTTTTTACAATGCAAATTGTGGCAAAGCAGCTTTACATTAATAATTGACAAGTGGAAGATGGCATTCATCACTCCTGCACTCATCACTCCTACATTCATCACTACGAATATGATCATTCCCTATGGCCTGTCCAACTCACCCTCCATATTTCAGGGTTTCATAAATGAGGTGCTTAGGGAGTATCTCCATCAATTTGTTATTGTATACATTGATGACATTCTAATCTACACCTGGACCCTGACCGACCATCACCAGCACATTATGCAGGTCCTCCAGAGTCTGAGGGAATACCATCTGTATCTGAAATTGGAGAAGTGTGAGTTTCACAAGGCTACCATCTCATTCCTCAGATATGCAATCAATGACTATGGTATTGAAATGGACCTGGGAAAGGTAAGAGCCATCCAGAACTGGCCAGTCCCAACCACCATGAAAGAACTTCAGAAAAGATTTCTAGGCTTCACCAACTTCTACCGCAGATTCATTGCCAATTACAGCAAGATTGCTTCTCCTCTCAAGCCAAAGTCTCTATCCTGGGATACATCCGCTGTTGAAGATTTTCAACATCTGAAGAATGCCTTTTGCACTGCCCCAATGTTAGTTAATCCTGACCCCGAATTACCCTTCATTGTTGACGTAGATGCTTCAAACACGGGAGTAGGGGCAGTGCTATCTAAGCGTCAGGGGAGTCTGCCCAAGCTCCATCCATGTGCCTTTTTCTCCAAAAAACTGTCCCCGGCAGAACAGAAATATGACATTGGTAATCATGAGCTGTTGTGTTGGCCATAAAATTAGCTCTCGAAGAAAGAAGGCATTGACTGGAGGGAGCAAAACACCCCTTCGAAAATTTTAATAAAGAATAGTTTGCAGTTTCATCAGCAGATGCCAGCTTCAAGTCTCACAAGGAGTTCGTAGGCCACTCTCTCTCTCTCCTCCTCTCTCACATTCACATTTCCAGAACAATTATACTCTAACAGAGTCCACTAACTACGTCATTACGAAGATACTGATTGGTTAAGAACACTAGACAAAACTGGAAATTTTCCACATGGACAGATAGTCAGAAGCAAATCTTCTTCCAGTATGATGCTGACGATCGGAGCCTGAAGTTAGGCACAGAATGTCCTTCTAGGTCAGGCCTATATGCGCCTTCAGGTCTGCAGTCCAGATGACAAGAGTCCACCAGTACCCATAACGGAGCTGCACAGAACACTTAGCGCACATACAAAGACACACATGATTCACAGTTTCTTCAAGGCTGTAGTTGATCTGAGCTCTGCTCTGAACAGGAAACTTTCCCAAAACATTCTGATAAGTTGTACTTTCTCTCAGTCAGAGGTACAGACAATATACATCATTATTTTCTAGTGTTTTAAAATGAAAAGGAAATTAAAGGCTTTAAGATAAGTTGAAGTTAGTCATTCTAAATAATTCAATATTTAGAAAGATAATTTTGTGATAAATCGTTCAAGATATATATATATATATATATATATATATATATATATATATATATACATATACATATACACTGTGTGCACAATTATTAGGCAAGTTGTATTTTTGAGGATCAGTTTTGGTATTGTACAACTACAGTGCTCTTGATCAATCCAAAATGTTAACAAACCCTCAAACCTGAACATTTAAGTAGTGAAACTGAAGTTTTGGCTTTCTTAAGAGAATATCTACACATACACCATTATTGGGCAACTATTAGTGTGCAGAATTATTATCCAACTAAATGAAAACCAAAGATTTTCCCATCTCACATTTTCACCTGTTAAAGTGAGAATAATAAACAAACTCAAAATTTACAAATAAACATTTCTGAAATTTCAAAAAGAAAACCTCAGTGACCAATATAGCCACCCTTCTTCTTGATAACAGTCACAAGCCTTCCATTCATGGAGTCAGTCAGTTTCTTGATCTGGTCAGAATCAATTTTTTGTGCAGCCGCAACCACAGCCTCCCAGACACTGTTCAGAGAGGTGTACTGTTTACCTTCACTATAAATTTCCTGCTTAAGAAGGGCCCAAAAGTTCTCAATAGGGTTTAAGTCAGGTGAATAAGGGGGCCATGTCATTAGTTTTTCATTTTTAATGCCTTTACTGGCCAGCCACGCAGTGGAGTACTTTGATGCATGTGATGGAGCGTTGTCTTACATAAAAATCAAAGTCTTCTTGAAATATGCAGACTTTTTCCTGTACCACTGCTTGAAGAAAGTGTCTTCTAAAAATTGGCAGTAGGTCTGAGAGTTGATTTTGAGTCCATTTTCAACCCGAAAAGGTCCAACTAGCTCATCTTTAATAATACCTGCCCATACCAGTACCCCACCTCCACCTTGCTGGCGTCTGAGTCGAAGCTCAGTCGAGAGCTCCTCTGTGTCCGTTACTGATCCAACCACGGGCCCATCCATCTGGTCCGTCAAGAGTCACTCTCATCTCATCAGTCGACAAAACCTTTGAAAAATCTGTCTTCAGATATTTCTTGGCCCATTCTTGACATTTCAGCTTATGTGTCTTGTTCAGAGGTGGTCGGGTTTCTGAGGAGAAGAATCTGCCTAATAATTATGCACACCTTAATATAGAGTGTTGATCTCCTTAGGCCAAACCATCCCTCGATACACAAATAAACATCACCTGATATGCATTAAATCCGATAAGCATTCAAGTTTATACAGCTTGGACTTGGAAATTATGGATAAAATTATGATATGGTCAAAATAATCACTTGCCTAATAATTGTGCACACAGTGTATATGGCAAGACAAGAAGCCTTGTCTCAAGGAAGGCGACATTGTGTTGATGAAAGATGGCCAAGCCAAGAGAAATCAGTGGCCTATGGCTATTATTGCAAAAACACTACCTAGCAAAGATAGTCTTGTGAGGAAAGTGGAGCTGAAATTTATCAGAGAAGGCATGCAGAAAACCTTTATTCGCCCTATATCAGAAGTGGTTCTACTTTACTCCCCCCTAAAACATTAGAGTAATAAAGTTAAGATGGGGTCTTTACAAACCCCAGATAGGGAGTGTGCTGGACTTTAAATTTTGGTTTATATAAGGACTTTTATTTTGATATTTATATTTGAGTTTTCCTTAGTTTTTTATGGTTTCCTGTTTAAAAGAGGAAGTAGGCCATATTTCTTCAGTGCTTGATTTGTGCAAGGTGCTCTATGTGGTTGCAGACATCCAGCTTCATCATGCCTATCAGAGCCCTTTGAAATGCACTATCTATAAGTGATTTTGTTTGATTTTGTTTAGTGAGCCTTCAATACTTTATTGTTGTTGGTTCTTTGTCTTGTGTGATTTATTTATTTTTTGACATTTATTCCTGTGTATTTTCTCTTCTTTGTAGTTTCATACTTTTAATATTAAACAACATGGAATGCACTTTCGTGGAGTTTGTTGTGGAAGTGTTTAGTGGCTGGATAGCTGGAACAATTAAAACAGTGAGGCCAGTGACATATATATATATATATATATATATATATATATATATATATATATATATATATATATATATATATTGAAGCTGCAGTGGATTCCAGAATCCACCCCTTCAGAGGTTATTAAGGACCACTAAAATCTGGAATATCTTTGGGAGGCTCACCGTCTCAACCCCAGACAAGCACGATGGGCCCTGTTTTTCACATGATTCAACTCAGTTCTTGTAACTTCAAGGCCGATACTCTCTCACGTGTCTACTCATGAAAAGTATGTTTCACACCTTCTGAACCCATTCTCCCTCCAGCTATCTTTGCCTTGGGAGAAACCAGGCTTAGTCGGGGGCCAGTTCTTCTGTGGCCAACAGTGAACAGAGCTTCAATGATTCAGGCAGAGTGACAGGTCATAAGTCCGATTTGGGATTGCAACAGTCAAAATATTGAATGCAGTTCTATCTAGTTGAAGATCGTTTTTGTAATGAAGAGTGGGATCCAATTGCAGACTTTATTTTAGAAGAGGTAATCAAACAGGCTATTGTCATAGAACAGCAAACAGGTATCTCAGAGGAATAGGCAGAGTCGTAGTCATAAACAGGCGGTGAAGTCAAGACCGGCAGCAAGTTACACAGTCCAAAAATACAAAGCAAGGGGGAGGCAGATAGACATCAAAAACGGTAGAAACAGGCAGGATCAAACGCTCAGAAAAGTAAACACTTGGAATAACAAGACCTTGCCAAGGTGTGTGTGTGCTCGCTGAGCTTAAATAGTAACTCTGATAGGCTGCAGCTTGTGAGGTGATCAATGATAAGGTATGCAGCTTATGGGAAATGTAGTCTGAATGTGTTTGAGTGAATGCGTGATAGTCCATGGGGAAGTGCCCTCCAGCGGTAGTAGCGGGCACTTCAGCTGATGATTGCTACAGTTTTCATCACATTGGTATGGGACGGTTTGTTGGGGATCTGTGCCACTGGCTGTCAGGTCGGTAAGGCCTTACAGGGGATGAGCTAGTTGACATTTAGGGCTGCATTGCGGTCGTGTATAGGCGCTGATCCTCCATCTCTTCTTAAGTTTTATTCACACACAGTTGTAGTTGTCTGGGATAGCATCAGGGTAAATGAATATTAAGAATTTAGTTTTTGAACAAATTCTTAAAGGCATTCTTATTTGTGTTGGTTAAAGAAAGTACTATTTTCTTTTTAATGATTGTGTTTATGCAGAGATTCAGTTTGGGTCAGTTTCAACCAAATTGTCAATGCCCATGCTGCCTGTGTTTTAATAAATAGCAAATGATGTACCATACTCTATTTCTTCTTTACTCTCCATCTCCTTAAAATATAGTTTGACATGTCTGTACAAATTATATACCATACTAAAAAATGTAATTTTGTATTGTTTACGTAATGTATTTTTTGTATGTTGTAAAATTATAGCTGTGGAACCATTGCTGCATGTAATTTACTGTGAAATTGGTGTACAGATGTAAAATGTAAAACAGTATTGAAATGGTAGAATTAAAGTAAATTGCTGGAACCACAGCTGCCAGTTCTCTACTGTCAAATTACGGTAAAGCTGTAAAATGAATGAAAAGCGATAATATAATATTTAAGCGAGTTTGTCATTCTGTTGCTGTGTTTTTCATTAAAAATAATGAACCAACTCACCCACCATTCAAGCAACTGCCGTCTCCGAATTGCCGCTACTTCAAAAGCTAAATTAAAATGGCTGCACGAGCATTCGGTGAGTGTGTTTAGTGGCATTTTTGCCCTCAAACGCCTGTTCATTTCCAATTTTGCTTATGATAATCCATATGTAGTATTTCCAGTTAATTTGGTTGAAACATCAGCTGCATGCGATAATCTGGTTATGGCGCATCACTTGTTTCATCTTGTTAACAGGAAGTGTAGTCCCTCACGAATGGCTTTTGAACTTGCTCTACTGTGCTGACTGAAGCAAACTCTTTGAATGAAGGCACGAAAAGCAGCCGATTGTAGTACAAACATAACTGTTTTCAATGTAGATGCATTTTGGGAGTTGTAGCCTACACTGTAAATGATTTCTGTTGTTTACACAGTATTACTGTTTTTCTCAACAGTATTTTGCTGTATAAGCTGTGTACAGTATATTACTGTAGATTTTGTTGTTTTCACAGTATTTTATTGTATTCTCAACAGTTCCATACTGTGTGCACGGTTGACAGTATGTTACTGTAGATTTTAAATGCATTCTGGGAAATTATCAGTAACTGTTAATCTAAATACAGTAGTGCAAATTGGCAGCAAAAAATAACACAAACTTTTGTGGGTAAAAATGCTATTCTACAATAAAACAATTTCTGGACTGGGTGCCACGGATTAACACTCTGCATTTCTGTCAGCGGTTGGCGCATGAGAGCCATTTGAAAGAGTTTTTCTGTCATGTGAGTGCATAGTGTCTGTTTTCTCTGCCGACCTGGAAAGGTGCTTCGTCATCTTCGTTACGTGGTGAGTTTTAAATCTTATTGTCATGCATACAGACATTCTAGCTCACTCTAGCTAATAGTTTGAATGTTAATTTAGAATAGGTGACCGCGATTTCGAAATTTAAGGTTTATACTCCAACATTTGACTCTATATGCTGTGTGTGACGAGCAGGGCGGGCGAGAGCCATGAGGGAACGGCGCGAGGCCTGTGGCGCTGGTGATGATGAGCGTCAGCTGCGCGGTGCACTGGACTCTCTTACAGAGGAGCTCCGGAGGCATAAAAGGGGAGCGACAACACTGAAGGATGAGAGAGGACCAGCCTGTTCATTTATTTTGATATTAAAGTGATGTTGAATGTTCCGCCTCCTTCTTCCCATATTTAAGAACTGTGAACTGTAGTTATACTCTTTCAATGTAGTTTGTGACATGTTACTGTAAATTTAAATACAGTAATATGAAATGACCGCGAAAAACAACGACAATCTGCCATTTTGTGAAGAACTCTTTCATTTCTCTGAGCAACTTCGCCTTCCATATATAATAAGTTTTAAATGATCTATACTGTTCTAATTTAGATGTCAGTAAAGTATTTATTTGGTTACAAGACTTCAATAACCATTAATCTTTTCCTGTTATGGGTTTCAATGATGATTAGTTTTGCTCCATTATGAGATTTCAACAATGGTCAGTTTTGTTGTTTTGTGAGATTTCAAAGATGGACAATTTTGTTCCATTGCAAGATTTCAAATATTAGCGGTTTTGCTCCTTTATGAGATTTTAAGGACTGTCGGTTTGGTTTCATTACGAAATTTCAGTGATTTGTTTCTTTATTAAATTTCAAAGACCATCTGCTTTGTTTTGTTACAAGTTTTTAATGAAGTTCGGTTTTGTTCCATTTCGAGATTTCAATGACAGCCGTTTTTATTTAGTTAGGAGATTTCAGTGAGGCCGGTTTTGTTCAGTTACGAGATCTCAATGGCAGTTTTGTTCTTTTACGAGATTTTAATGACAGTCCAATTTGTTTCGTTACAGCATTTCAATGATCAATGATTTTTTCACTTGTGAGATTTCAATGATGATCAGTTTTGCTCCTTTACAAGATTTCAATGAGTTTCAGTGTCAGTTTTACAAGATTTCAATGTCAATCAGCTTTTCTCCATTATATGATTTCAATGACGGTCAGTTTTGTTTCTTAAAGGGCACCAATTATGCCTCTTTTTACAAGATTTAAAATAAGTCTCTGATGTCCCCAGAGTGTGTATATGAAGCTTTATCTCAAAATACCCCACAGAAAATTTTTAATAGCATGTTAAAATTGCCACTTTTGGGGTGAGTAAAAAAAGGTGCTTTTTTATCATGTGTCCTTATAAATGCAAATACGCTGCTTATCAGCGAATTAGAATAATATCCTAATATCATATAGGATCATGTGACACTGAATACTGGAATAATGATGCTGAAAATTCAGCTTTGCATCACAGAAAATATGAATGTGTCAATGAAATCACACTTCATGTATTCATTATTTTAAATTGTAAAAATATTTCATAACATTTGCTTTTTTGCATGACTGCTTTTCTGTTTTTTTATTTAAAAAAAAATGAAGCCTTGTTAAGCATATGAAACTTCTTTCAATAACACTTAAAATAGTAATGAAAAAATAGAGTGATTCCACGTAAGCTGTAAGAACTGAATAAAGCACTATATCATCTGCAATGTAAAACTAACTAACTATCGGCACGTAATGTAGGGAATATTTTTAAACCAGGGTTACACCCCCTTATTTTCTGGGGTTTATTGTAACTCTTTATTCAGTACAGTTCATGGTGACTGTACTGGGGCTCTGTGCAGTATGTGAGGAACTATTTTACACCAGGGTTAACCCTTTATATAGTATAGCTTATTGCAACTGTACTGGGGCGTCAGGACCCACTCAGACCACAGGATGATCAGACCTGCTGGCCTCTCTAACACCTCTTCCTGCTGCTCCCCAGTTTCTAATGCTGATAGAGACCAGGCTCAACCCTATTGAGCTTCAGTGGGTGTGCAAGCAAAAGCTTCAGGTTGACCACAGTGAGGCGTCACAAACATTTTTCAACCATATGCTTATGCAGAAATATATACCTCAATAATGGTGAGATGATTCATGCCACATTCTATAAGTTAGCATTAACTGCATTGTATCTACATGATAAAAAAACAAGTGTAAGATTAGACCACTAGATGATGACAAGCTCCTCATCGAGTTGCTTCTGGAGCCTGAAGAACTCTGAGCCAAGTCAAAATGAAACATAAAAACGATCTCCAACAAGGTGATATTTTCTAAATTTACTAAACTGTTAATGAAGCCATGCAATTTAGTATTTAATGTGATTTAGTTTTCTATGTAGCCAATAGAAAGAAGGCTGAGGCCGTAAAACAGGTGGCAATCCAAAAATTTGAGAGAACATCACATAAGCTGACTTCATAAATTGGCATTAATTTTCCTAAAATGTTTTATTTTGACCTTACCATTATGGTGGATGGTGTTTCCTTTGCTTGGGCACTTCATTTATTTTGTTATATTTCCGATTTGATGCAGTGATACAACAAGAAATCATACTTCATGTATTCACATGTGACTAATCTTTACAAACCATATATAAGATCATTTTAATGCATAACTTGGCCACCTTATTTTACTAAATAATGATAATGGAGTTAATGGTAGTATGTATAAATACACATAAACAGCTGGTGAAACTGTTAAGTGGGTTGGTCCAATTCTTTTAAATTTGTGACAATATTATTTAACTGACAATATTTGAGTCACACAGACTTCAATATTCAGCATGCTAAACACAGTGGTAACAATTAAATTTTATTTAAAGTAAATTATCAAGTACACTATTAGTCACTAAAACTCATGTGTAAGTCAACTATAGTTACTGAGCTTTTGTCAGTACAACATACTTTTCCTATTTCACTTTACTTAGTTTTTTAAGGCAATCGGTTTGCACGATTTTCTTAAGAAAGTCTAACTAATTAGATTTTACAGTGTAGTGGGGACCAGTAATGAGGTCGATTTAATGGTTTAAACACCTAAAGATTTAGCACCCAAAAATATATTGTTACCTGCACATGGATTGACTTCCTATTAGCATAATATCCTTCATTGACTGAAGGAGCTTTAATAGGAATGTGAGTTCCATCAACGCACATCTGGGAACCCTGAAATTGAAAGTTATGTAAGAAACATTTTAAAATGACTGTGGCTGTATACAGTATTGATATATGGATAGATTAAGTAGAGCTATGTAACTAAAATGGTCTCACACAGAATATCACAAAGAGGACAAACCCGCCACTCTGTGGAATTCCTCTTTAATGACTCTCGTGCTTTATGGCCAGGGAACGGCACAAAAGTGTGTACACTGTAAAAAATTGTGCTGTAAAATAACCAATCTACTGGCAGTATGGTTGCCATTAATGTACTGTTAATTTACAGCCATCTACCATAAATTTACAGCTCTTTTATTTTTTTATTTTATGTTGCCATAATGCTACCAGGGAAATGAACTTATTTTATTTGGGAAGCCAGTACTAATGCTGTGTAAATACAATTTTTTTAATTTAATGCATAGTACTAAATTAAATAAAAACATGACTTCAACTCAAATCTTTGCAGCTTGTCTAAGCTAGCAATAGCGCAAATATATGTGCTAAAGTACTTAGTAAACAGCTTATCACTGCATTAACAACTACAGTTACTGTCTTTAAATGAAGCAACATGCAGCATAACATCAGTGTTTCTCAGCTCATTATTGACCGAAGCACAGGCTCTACTCTCCAGCACAATGGTGACCCACAAAACTAATTCATTAAACTAACAGATCTCTCCTATATCATACTGTACAAAAACACAAAACACTTCAGTTCAGTATTTACTCTCCTTATCTCTTATTGAGTGATAAGTAACTTTTTTCTCTTAACTTTCACCAATGTTTCAGTCAAATGAACTTGTTTTGTATAGTAAATCTGACTGTTACGTTCAACAGAATATTACTGTTTTTATTCCTTCATTTTATGGTAATTTGCTGTAAGCAAGGTTGGCAGTTAATTGCTGTTTTTAAACAGTTTGTTGCTGTAAATTAATTTACAGAATATTACTGTTTTTCTACTGGCAGCTGTGGTTACCATTAAATTGCTGAGTTTTTTTACAGTGCGTTGCCGTAAATTAATTTACAGTTGAGAACTGTTAAATTACGTTTCACTCTGGGTTTTTTCCATCTCACACCTTTAACCCTTTAAACCCCACAGCAAAATCTTCAGTTTTAAATGATCACTTGATTGCGTCCACACTACAGAGTAACACTGAAGCAGTGCTGAAGTTCATGAGACAACAGTTAATGAGATAATTAAGTGATAATTGAGAATTAGTGATGAACACCTGCTGATAACAAGCAGAATCACTGAAGGAAAATTAACAAGAACAGAAAACACCAGCAGGAACACAATAACTTCAACAGACTTCCAGCCACAGCCTTGGATGAAATCAGCTGAAGATAAAAGACATTAAATATCTCAAGATCTCAGCAGCGGAGGATTAAACAATATAAACAGCATTACTAGCTTCACGTATTACTAAACAGGTTGACTTTATTTCTGTGAGATAACTACAGAAGTTCTTATAGTGAATTAACAGAGCTTCAGATGCTGTTTTGGTTCAATTGATGTTACCATGATGGAGGTCAGTGTTTGCTTTAGTTTGGTTCTTGACCCTTGTCTTTTTAACATTAGAGTTTCTTTGTATGTTGTAACTGTGTGTTTTCCAGAGACAATTGTTGTAGTAGTAAAGCTTAAGGAAGTCATGCTTAAGCATTGTTGATTATGTACTGATTTTTATAATTAACATGCTAAACTCTATATAATCTGAATTAGTTAAGAATCAAATTCCATTATAGTAAATATTTGCATATTTAAAAAAAAATAAAAAATTAATTTTTATTGTCACCATTCTAGCATTACCACTTAAAATCATGCAGTTACGTTTATTAAGTCTCATTTACACATAAATGTGTGAACTGTGACATTACTGACCTAAACCGAGAATTGAAGAATCAGCGTATGAATCTCAACATGGTGACAATCAACAAACAAAATAAAAGATCAGCTCTGGACATCATGAAAGACATTACTAAAAGTCAGCACAAGAGCAAAAATCAAGGCAGTAAGAATTATAGAAATCGCATATATAGAAAAATAACCAGACTATTCAGCAACATAATTCATTCATGCCGCAATGCATGCTGGGAGTTTTGTACCCAGCATGCATTATAGCAAGAAGCTTTTGATTGTCACCATTGTTGAGATCCAGTTGTTGATGTCTGTGTGACTCTGAGTTAAGTTAATATCCTTGTCTGTTCAAAATTTTATGTGAATTGCTGCATTGGAAGAGTGTTTATTAATTTTTTTTTTTACGTATAAAAAGTATTTATTTTTATTTTATTTATATATTATTTTATAATATTTATTTTACCCACTGTATATAATCTCCTGGAAATGGGCCCCTTTAAGATTTATCACACAAACACCCAGCAGCACATGGACTCTTTCCACTTACAGGAAATGAGTGTGATGGGACTCCCTGCATTACTTAGCTTCTCCATCAGCTCATTCCCACCTGAATTCTCAGACTGATAAAGCACTCAATATCCACCAATTTAAATGCACCATGCTAGATTTGAACACATCCTTAAGAAATTGTGAATGATGCTTGCCTGTGCTGAAGTTTACATCATACCAGGGATTTCTGTGGTTACGAAGGCCACGTTCACACAGCAACAAATTACGGTTATGTATTTGAGTCTTTATCAGCAGCTTCACTAGACCCATTTTACTGGAACATGAGCCCCTGTGAAATACCATCTGTGCCCCAGTAAAATAAGATAATCCTTGTGTCAGTGGGATTCATTTTATGTGATAATATTGCAACAACTTAGTTGGGTTTCTCTCTGTCAGCTATTTAGAATCAAAACTAGAACTCTTTTTTTTATCTAATCGGCCAAACAGCTTTGCAAAAAAGGTTTGAAATTCACTCAAACATTTGCAGCAGTTTCTAGTAGCTATTATGGGCACTCTTTTTGGATGACTGTCCACATTGCAGGCGTCTCCTTAGGTGAATCTTTGCACTGATAAGAACACCCTGTCAGTTGTGTACCACTGCCTCATTGGACGTTTCATCCTTTTACCACAAGACACCCACAGCAGAAGCAGAGGGTTATTTGGCAGAAGACGAACATTATTTAAAAATAATTTTCCTTGTATCTAACTAGTAACGTATCTACCTTTGCCATTAGCCCTTGACAGGCTCAGACTACAGATATGGGCTATTTAAACAGCAATACCAAGAAAGGTTACTCACTACAATAAAGTGAAAACATGTAACATTTAGGATACTTGATTATCAAGTTTTGCTGGTTAGCTTTTTCCTTGAAAAAGTACACTACAAGATGACCTACAATCTAAAACATGAAATTTCTGAAATTGATTTGTTCTAAAGAAATAATTGTAAATTAAATACTAGTAAATATTAAATACTAGCTCATTTTTTTTTACACATATTTACAAGCGCTTTGAGAGATCGTGAATGATAAATCACATTCTACAATGAACGTACACACATGTATTTTCAAGTCTCAAACACCATACCTGCAAACACAAAATAGGTGAAAAAGGTGACGTGTTTGAACAAAATTTTTGTAGGGGGGTTCTTCCCCATGAGAAAATTGTGATTTTAACATATAAACAAAGCATTCTGGTGCACTCTGAAATGAAATTAAATGGAAGAAAACCTACATTTGCTTCAATCAAAAATAAATAAATAAATAAAATATTGACAATAGTAGAGCTGGACATTGACACACATTTCACAATTGGATCAGATTTTGATTCAGAAGCTTGCAATTTGATTTTGATTTGATAATCTATGATTCATTATTGATTAACTGGGGCCTATCAGATACAGTACATGGCAAATTTCCTACAAAGCAAATCTCTAAACTAATGCTGTAAACTACACAAGGAACCAGTTGGTACATAAACTGGTATTATAATATTAGGTTAAAATTAATTGATTTGTAAGCTACTTGTATATAAATTACAGAGAAGTTTTTATAATAATGTTATAATACATTTTTAATTTTATAAAGGCCCAAACATTTAAATGGTGCCTGTCATAAAAAAGATTTATACTTCCAATACTGAATACTGACCTGTTATACAAAAACAATGAATATGCAATAGCCTATAGTGCAAAATGCTCATCTCTAATTTCATTTGTAGCTGACTAATGGGTTTTTGGAAATTGAACGGCTTTTCTGAAGTAATGTTAATGTGATGGCAAATGTGACATTTTTACAAGCTGTTTTATCGAGTGTCCCATTTTTGAATCTTGAGGTTTGTTGTGCTTTTCACTCCGATCTCCCCCCGAGTTAGTTTGCAGCTGCACTGTAAAAAACCCAACTTGAAAAAGGTTCAAATTACTGGTTTTGTTGTGTTGGCTCAGCAAAAATCTATGTAAAATCAGTTTAACTATGTTTAATACATTTATTCAACCTAAACCAAGTATCTTTCCATAAACTTAAAAAGTTTAGTTTTGTGAACAAGGTTTTGCAAGTTCTAAAAAATCCTAAAAAAAACCCTTATTATTTAAGTTAAGTTAGAAACTGCCCTCCCACTAGCAAATACTAATTTTGGAAAATAAAATGCAACCATTTGTTCATGGGACAGTGTAGAAAAATGTTTTTTTTTTTTTTTTTTATATATATATTTTATTTACCTTGAGTCTGGAAATAAAGTTGAATTGAATTTAATAATAGTATTATTATCAATTAAATCATGGCCACTATGAATTTTCAGTTTTTGACTTGGGCAATGTTATTGTAGTTTCCAGTCATAACATATTATTACTTAGTACACTGTAAAATCCAACAGTGATTTTAACTGATACTTTTTAGTTAACTTTACTTAATGTCTTAACTTAATTGCAAAATTCCAGTAATCTGTACTATTCACATACTACTTTTTTACTCATAAAACCCAAGTAATGATTAATTGATTGGTTTGAGTCCCACTTTGTCAAACAAACAAACAAAAAAAGTTTTGAGGCAGGGCTATTCTTAACTTCTGCAGTTATCTTTCTCTGTTTGCATTCACTAAAAGTCATCTTAAATGTTTAATTGTAAATTCAACTGAAAAATTTGAGAGAACATCGCATAAGATGAATTCATAAATTGACACTGATTTTCCAAAAATATTTTATTTTGAACTCACCATTTTGGTGGATGGTGTTTCCTTTGGTTGGGAACTTCAGTTAAATTATTGTATTGAAATCATAGTTCATCTATTTGTATGCAACTGAACTTCACAAGCCATATATATAAATATATATATATATATATATATATATATATATATATATATATATATATATATATATATATATATATTATATATATATATATATATATATATATATATAATATATATATATATATATATATATATATGAATAAGTTGACCAGTTGCACCTCTTCGCAAAACTAGCAATCTTAAGTTAACCCAATTAAATATTTTTTGTATGACTGAGAACTTAATTTCAGTCAGTATAACTGTTTTTTTTTTTTTTTTACAAAAGTCAAGTGAACAAGAAAAGGCTTTGGGAAATTAGCACCAATTTGTTTTATTGTACTGGCTTAAATTTTTTTACAATATGGATCTCAACCACACATTTTCCAAGACCAGCCCTATTCTACATCTGTTTGGCTAGTAATGTCAGTTTGGTCAACAGTGGAAGGTGTGTTCCTTTCATACCATTGGTAAGCAAACACATAAACTTGGTTAAATGTAGGACTCTCTCGTTTTTCGTGTATGTCTTGTGTATTCCGAGTTTGTTTGTTATTCGAGTGTTGAGCGTGGTCAGTCTTGTTGGTGGCTCTGGCGAAACAGAGCAATTGATAGGCACCCACTCTTGACATCATTGTCGTGCCATTGGGCAAATCCAATATTGTATGTGTTTGAAGACAAATGTGAGGGGAAAAAAAACAGTCCTTTGTATTATTGGTTTTTGTTATGTGTTTTAATATGAGGACTTGTGTTTAAAATTTTTATCTATTTGTATCTAAATGTTTATCTATTGTATATATGTGAAGTCAGATGTAAGGATTGCCATCAAAGCAAGTATATTGTAGATAACCTTTGTGTATATTTTTGTATATATACAGTGGGTACGGAATGTAATTCAGACCCCCTTAAATTTTTCACTCTTTGTTAAATTGTAGCCATTTGCTAAAATCATTTACGTTCATTTTTTTCTCTCCAGTTCTGTCAGGTTGGAATGGTAAATGTAGGTGGACAGCCATTTTTAGGTCTCTCCAGAGATGCTCAATTGGGTTTAAGTGAGGGCTCTGGCTGGGCCATTCAAGAACAGTCAGTTGTTGTGGAGTTGTTGTGAAGCCACTCCTTTGTTATTTTAGCTGTGTGCTTAGGGTCATTGTTGGAAGGTAAACCTTCAGCCCAATCTAAGGTCCTGAGCACTCTGGAGAAGGATTTTGTCCAGGATATCCCTGCACTTGGCCGCATTCATCTTTCCCTCATTTGCAACCAGTTGTGCAGCTGAAAAAAACCCCCACCGCATGATGCTGCCACCACAATGCTTCACTGTTGGGACTGTATTGGACAGGTGATGAGCAGTCCCTGTTTTTTTCCACACATACCGCACATATTTGCGAGGTCTTGTTATTCCTAATGCTTACACTCCCATCTTTGATATTTTTCTGCCTGCCTTTGGAATTGCTTTGTTTTTACCTGACTGTGAATGTATGCTGCCTGTTTCGACCTATAGCCTGTCTAACAACCACGGTTCTGCCTGTCCTCTGTCATTCCTGTCTGCTGTAGATTTGACCATTGTTTGTTTGACCACATTGCTTAACAAAAGCCTGCATTTTGATCTCATCCTGCTGTCTCCTTCGTTACAGAAGCCCTTGCCACCTCAAGATCCAGTGGCTTTACCAGCAGTGTCAGTAACCGTATGGATTACTTTGACCAGTTAATGCAGCTTCAACAGGGAGGTTCATCGATTGAGGATTATGTTTCCCAATTCTGTGAGTTGTCAGATAACATCACGTATGATGAAGCCTTGTTTAAATGCCTATTTCGTCTGGGTCTTAATGAATCATTAAAATCCTGGTTTCCTGATGAGAACTTTAAAGGTACTTTGATTGAATTTATAGACTATGCTCTCATCTTGTGTGGCTCTCCATTTACCGTGGGAGAGGCGGAACATGACTCGACACAATCACCAGCCGAACCAGCTTTGGTGTAATCTAGCCCAGAGATTCATGAACATTCCTGCCCTGTAGTTCCCCCACCTGAGCCCAGTCACAACATGGTGGCCACATCTGAGCCCACACACAAAATGGCTGGCTGTCCAGAGTCACAGCACACTGCAGCTGATCGTCCAGAGGCAAGTTAAATCAATATGGATTACCATGAACCCAGTCAAGTCACCGTTGATCATCCTCAGCCACGATGTAAACACAGGCCGCGCCGAAAGAAGGCCGTGGCATCCGAGCCTCACAACCTCACGTTTACTACCTGCACTGTGATAGCCGACCAAGAGGGGCCTATAAATCTTGTGGCTTTGCCAGAGTGCCCGGAATCCCCTCCAGGGTTCCCGAGGCCATTCCAGTGCTCCATGAAACTGCTTTGGAGCTCCATGAAACCGCTCCAGAGTTACCAAAGCCCCATGAAGTCTCAGCAGAGCTTCCAGAGCCTCATCACGTCATACCAGAATTTCCAGCAATCAGGGACATCACGCCAGAGTCTTCAGCCCCCACGGACACCACACCTCTTCCCGATCGTCCTGAGTGCTGCATTTGAGGACATTGAGGCTGTCCCTAACCCCCTATCCCTAAGTCTGAAAGAGAGACCGCTGACGTTGGTAAGAGCATCTCACATCTCAGCAGCCCCTAGGGGTGATCCCGCATCAATCCCTGAAATCGTTCCTGCAGTCCCGGGGATGCTTTAGAGTCAGTCCCTGAATCAGTCGTGGAGCACTCCAGTACAGCTCAAGAGGGTGCTACTGAGTATATCCCTGAGCACGCCAGTGAATCTCAAGAGGGCGCTATCGAGTCCGTCCCTGAGTACACCAGTAAAACTCAGGAGAGCACTACCGAGCCAGTCCCTGAGTCCTCTATGGCAGATCAAGAGGGTGTTGCAGAGTTGAACTCCATGCCACTCTCTGAAGCTCAGGAGGGCATCTTAGCAAGTCCTCTTGTTCCCGAACTGATTCCCCTATCAGCAGCGATATCCATAATGGGGGTCACATTAGGGTGTATCTGGGCCACGTACACCACCACTGAATTTCCAGAGGGGGCAGCTGAACCTGCAGAACCTCATAGAGTTGTGGAGCATGCTTCAGCTCCCTGCATGGTGGTGCCTTCCAGCAACCCTGAACCAGCCAAGGAACCCTTTTGGGAGGTCATCCCGGAACCATCTGTTCACCCTGAAACGACCACAAAGATGGTTCCTGAACTCTCCATAGTATATGACCACGAGAGTCATCCCTGAACTTCATGTCTGCTCGGATGTGATCACGAAAATTATCCTTGAATTCCCTCTCTGTCTATACATGACTACGAAGGTCACTATGAAGGTTCCCCATCTGCCCGAAAACAACCACTGAGGTAGCTCTTGAACTGACTGCCTGCGTCAATACAGCCAGGCAGGAGGTTCTACCCAGAACCTCAAGGGGAGTTTCAGAGCTCCTTGCCGGTCCTGTTACGACTCTAATGGTCATTACTAACCGCTTTCTCTCCTGTGTTTCAGTTGTTCCACCCTGGCTGCCTGCACAGCCTTTTCCGCCCTGGCCGTTTGCACAGCCTGTTCCTCCATGGTCTTCTACTCAGCTCCAACCGTCCTGCCAACCTCCGCTTCATGGACCCGGTCCTCCATTCTGCCCCTTAGCCCTCCCGAACTGCTCTCGTTACAGCCTTGTCTGGGAGTGGGGGTGGGGTGGGGGGGCGCTATGTAACGAGCGTCAGCTGAAGTGCCCGTTAGATCCTCTAGAGGGCACTTCAGCATGGATTATGCACTACACACCTTCACACACACACTCGCGCACAGACAATGACTACATTTGCCAGAATCCCTGTACCTGTCACTGATTGCTTCAACAGCTGCAGCTCATTATCAGAACCATATTTAAGCTCAGCGCTCACACACACATTTGAGAGGTCTTGTTATTCTTAGTGTTTACGCTTCCAAGTGTTCATTCCTGTCTTGTCTGCCTGTTTTTGATCCTGCCTGTTTATACTGCCTTTGATATTTTTCTGCCAGCCCTTGGATCATTGCTTTGTTTTTAACTGACTGTGATTGTGTGCTGTCTGTTTCAACCTATAGCCCATCTAATGACCAAGGTTCTGGCTGTCCTCTGTCATTCCTGTCTGCTGTCGATTTGACCATTGCTTTGTTTAACCACGTTGCTTAATAAAAGCCTGCATTTGGATCTCATCCTTCTGTCTCCTTTGTTACAGTAACACCCCCACCATTAAAGATTCTAAACAACGAAAGTAGTTTATAATAAACAATATGCCTATCATACACGTCACATCAGTCCACACTTTCTTATGACATTGAAAACGCATCAGCCCCAATATTATCTGAGCCTCTTTTATTACGAATGTCAAGAGTAAATTCATTAATGGCAAGAGCCCAACGCATAAGTCGCTGGTTTGAGTTTGACATGCGCTCAAGAAAAACTAATGGATTGTGATCGGTGTACACAACTTTGTTAAGTAATAGATAAGTATTAACTTTGATAATGGTAATTTATACCTTTATTCATATTTTTAATTAATCAATATTTGTCATTGCAATCACACTGGTTATTCCGTCTAAGTTAAATCAAACAAAGTGCAAATCACCTGTTTTAGAAAAGTATTGTCAGACACAGACATGATACAGAGGTAAGTATAAGTTCTTTATTTAGCAGATCGTCATAAACAGAATCTCAGCGTGAAACAGGTGAGTCAAAACAGTCTGTGGATCGTTGGACAAGACTTATCTTTCTTGACAATAGCGAATGTTTCTTCTTTTGCAGATGTACAGACGGAGATGGCAGACCAGAGAAGCAGGCAGGTGAACGAGGACCCAGGCAGACGAACGGAAGGAAGACAGGCTGACAGGTAACTGGAGCAGGTCACAGGTAAGTCGCAGCGGGTGAGTCTGTGTGTCATAGATTGACGAGACCAGACATAGAACTGAGTGTGGAGTGAGTATTTAAGTGCTGTGGGTAATGATGACCAGGTGTTTAGAATTCCGGTGATAGAGAAGGTGTAGGTGGAGCTGGTGATGACGCAGTGCGGGATGTGATGACTGGCTCTGTGACAGTACCCCCTCCTCCACGGCCGGCTCCTGACGGCCGACCCCGTCGACGACGGGGACGACCTCGACCTCTGGGAGCGGGTCGGTGCGGATGTTCCTGGTGAAATTGGGTAAGTAACGATGGGTCCAAAATGTCCTCTTGATGCACCCAGGATCTTTCCTCCGGCCCGTATCCTTCCCAATCCACCAGATATTCTAAATGGGGTCCCCGTCGTCGAGAGTCCAGGATAGCTCGCACCTGGTAGATGGATTCTTCTTCGGCCAAGTCCGGAGGAGGAGGTACGTCTTCTTCACCAGGTTCTGTGGGAGGAAACAAAGGTTCAGTGTGTGGTTTTAACAGAGACACGTGGAATGAAGGTGAGATACGATACGTGGATGGTAGCTTGAGACGGTAGGTGACATCGTTGAGCTGCCTCTGCACCACAAAGGGACCTATATAGCGGGGACTCAGCTTTCGGCAGGGCAGGCGGAGACGAATGTCCCTGGTGGACAGCCATACCTTTTGCCCCGGAAGGTACGTTGGCGTCTTGGAGCGACGTTTATCGGCCTGGTTCTTGTGTCTCCGCACTGCCCGTTGAAGGTGGACATGAGCTGAGTCCCATACCCTCTCGCTCTGGTGGAACCAATCCTGAACAGCCGGAACCTCTGAGGGCTCCCCAGACCACGGGAACAACGGTGGCTGGAATCCAAGAACACATTGGAATGGGGTAAGACCGGTAGTGGTTTGTCTTAGAGAATTCTGAGCGTACTCCGCCCATGGTAAATACCGGCTCCAGCTGTTCTGGTTCTGATGGCAGTATGACCGCAGGTACCTCCCGATTTCTTGGATCTTCCGCTCAGTCTGGCCGTTGGTCTGTGGGTGATATCCAGACGACAAGCTGACTGTTACTCCCAGAAGCTTGAAAAAGGACTGCCATACTCGGGAGATAAATTGAGGCCTCGGTCGGACACTATGTCTTCCGGTAACCCGAAGTGACGAAAGACATGCTGGAAAAGGGCTTCTGCTGCTTGCATGGCGGTAGGTAATCCTTTAAGAGGGATTAGTTTGCAACTTTTGGAAAATCGATCCACGATGACAAAGATACAGGTATGGGAGTCGGATGGTGGTAGGTCAGTCATGAAATCCACACCAATGTGGGACCAGGGTCGTTGTGGTACTGGTAGAGGTAACAATTTGCCCACTGGCAGCTGTCGTGGGGTGTTGGTGATGGCACAGACTGAGCAGCCCTTGACGTATCGGGAGATGTCCTGGGTCATCGTTGGCCACCAGTACCGCTGACGGACGAGCGAGAGGGTCCGCTGGCTACCTGGGTGTCCAGAGCCCGGGGATGTATGAACTGTGTCCATGAGGGATTGACGACATTTGGTCGGCACGTAGAGTAACCCCTCAGGACCCCCCGACGGAGCAGGTTCGGTAACGGTGGCGAGACGGATCTGGTCATCGATTTCCCATTGTGTGGGGTTCACGAACAGGGCTGGAGGGAGGATCGTCTCTGGAGTTGAGGATTCGGATTCAGGTGCATGAATGCGGGAGAGAGCATCCGCCTTGACGTTCTTGTCCCCTGGACGATACGTGACCACAAAGTTGAAGCGAGTGAAGAACAACGCCCATCTGGCTTGCCGAGTATTGAGGCGTTTCGCATCTCGAAGGTATTCTAGGTTGCGATGGTCGGTGATGACTTCAAATTGATGTACTGCTCCCTCCAGCCAGTGTCTCCATTCTTCAACCGCCAGTTTGATTGCTAGAAGTTCCCGGTTACCTACGTCGTAGTTCTGCTCCGCCGGGGACAGCTTCTTAGAAAAGAAGGCACATGGATGGAGGCGCTGAGGACTCCCCTGCCGCTGAGATAGGACTGCTCCTACTCCTGTGAGCGAGGCGTCCACTTCCACCACGAAAGGGAGATCCGGATTGGGATGACGCAAGACAGGAGCGGAACAGTAGGCGTCCTTAAGGTCTTCAAACGCCTGCAGAGCGTCGGGGTTCCAGGACAAGGACTTGGGTCGGTTCTTCAACAGGGAAGTGAGTGGTGAGCTGATCATGCTATAGTTCCTGATGAATCGACGATAAAAGTTTGAAAAGCCTAGGAAACGTTGAAGTTCCTTCACCGACTGTGGTAGAGGCCAGTTCCGTACCGTGTCCACCTTCCTCTGGTCCATCTTGATCCCGAGGCGGTCGATGATGTACCCCAGAAAGTGAACAGAGGGTACATGAAACTCACATTTCTCTAGCTTAAGGTAGAGTTGGTGTTCGCGGAGACGCTGGAGAACCTGCTGGACATGGACCTGGTGTTCTTCGAGAGAAGTGGAATAAATGAGAATATCGTCGATGTAAATGATGACAAACTGATGCAGGAATTCTCTGAATATCTCGTTCATATAATTTTGGAATATGGCTGGTGCATTGGCTAGGCCGAACGGCATCACCTGATATTCATAATGCCCAGATGGAGTGATGAACGCTGTCTTCCATTCGTCCCCCTTGCGAATCCGGATTAAGTTATAAGCGCTCCTTAGGTCTGGCTTCGAGAAAATGTGAGCCCCCCGGAGTTCTTCCAGGGCTGCTGGAACCAGAGGAAGGGGATAGCGGAACTTCACCGTTTGGGAGTTTAAGCCCCGGTAATCGATACATGGCCTCAAGCCCCCATCTTTCTTGGCCACGAAGAAAAAGCTTGAAGCGGCAGGGGAAGTGGACGGACGGATGAACTTCTGCTGTAGCGCCTCCTTGATGTAATCATCCATGGCCTTCCTCTCCGGGATGGACAATGGGTACACCCTACCCTTAGGTAGGACAGCTCCAGGTAGCAGGTCAATGGCGCAGTCCCATGGCCGGTGAGGTGGAAGGCGAGTGGCCAACCGCTTACTGAACACATCCTGGAACGTTTTATATGCTGGTGGGATCTGGACCGGGCTGGAACTCTCTGGGCTTTCAATCGAGGTGGAATTAACTTGGACTCGTGACAAAGTTGGGTTGGACTGGCCGGCAGAGGATCGTGGTTTCTGGACAGAGTGAAGACACGATGAAAAACAGTCAATGCCCCACTTAAGGATCTCGCCTGAGTTCCAGTCCACCGTGGGATTGTGCTCGGCCATCCATGGACGTCCCAGGATGAGCTCAGCGGTTGACCCCTCCAGCACCATGAACGAGATCTCTTCCTGGTGGAGGCAGCCAATGCAGAGCATCAGTGTGGGGGAGCAGTAGTTGATTTGGCCTCGGCCCAACGGTTTTTCCGAGGATTGTTTGAATTTTCAGTGTTTGCTGGCATCGTTTCCTGGGGAGTTGAAGGGTTTGAAGGAACTGACGGGAGATGAAATTCCCCGAGGATCCCGAGTCGATGAGGGCTTTCGCTGAAACAAAGTGACCATCAATTAATATATACACCGTGTTGCGAATTAAATGAGCAATCTTAGGGTAAACCTGTATCGTACTCACCGGGGACCGAGGCGGCCTGATGGGACAGGCGGCGATGAGATGTCCATCTCCCCCACAGTAAAGGCAGAGCCGATGTTGCAGTCTTCTCTGACGCTCTGCGCCTGTAAGGTGGTAAGCATCCACACACATGGGCTCTGGTGCTGGAGGTGCGACCGAAGAAACGGGAGGCGGGGGCTGAGAAACTGCTGCTGGTGCGACACAGGCTGAATATCGTTGTGATATGCGTATTGCTTTCTGTATGAACGATTCCAGTCCAATGGCGTCATCATATACTACCATGACCTGACGAATTTGAGGATTCAGGCCCTGACGGAAGGCGGTTAACAACGCAATCTCATTCCAGCCGCTGGTCGCAGCCAGGTTGCGAAACCGTAGTGCGTAATCACCCACGGATTCGCGTCCCTGGCGGATGTTAAATAGCTGGTCTGAAGCTGAGAGAGTGGATGAAGTTTGACCAAACACTTCCTTGAAATGAGCAGTAAATGCAGACAATGAATTGATAATTTCAGCATTAGAACTCCAGAATGTTTGAGCCCACTGCAGTGCTTTCCCAGAGAGACGCGATATCAAAAATGCCACTCGTGCTCTGTCATTGGCAAACAAATGCGAATGCATCTCCAAATATAGTAAGAACTGCAGTAAGAACCCATTGCAGTCCCCCGCCTCGCCGGAGTATGTCGCTGGTACGGCCATGGGATTTGCAGAGGCAGCTGGGACCGAAGAAGAAGGCGTTGCCGGAAGCGATCGGTGAACGGCCTGAACAAGCTCGCTAAACAGCTCGGCCGCTCGATCTCCGCCGGGTTCCGCTGGATTCTGCATGGTAGGTTGTGGGTCTGGTCTTCTGTCAGACACAGACATGATACAGAGGTAAGTATAAGTTCTTTATTTAGCAGATCGTCATAAACAGAATCTCAGCGTGAAACAGGTGAGTCAAAACAGTCTGTGGATCGTTGGACAAGACTTATCTTTCTTGACAATAGCGAATGTTTCTTCTTTTGCAGATGTACAGACGGAGATGGCAGACCAGAGAAGCAGGCAGGTGAACGAGGACCCAGGCAGACGAACGGAAGGAAGACAGGCTGACAGGTAACTGGAGCAGGTCACAGGTAAGTCGCAGCGGGTGAGTCTGTGTGTCATAGATTGACGAGACCAGACATAGAACTGAGTGTGGAGTGAGTATTTAAGTGCTGTGGGTAATGATGACCAGGTGTTTAGAATTCCGGTGATAGAGAACGTGTAGGTGGAGCTGGTGATGACGCAGTGCGGGATGTGATGACTGGCTCTGTGACAAGTATATTAGCCTTGTTTTAACGTATTTCTGTGTCTAAACGACTTATATATCAAACAGGTCCGGTTTTGAACGCAACCGCAGTAGCCGTCATCCGGGCAACTGACTGCAAATGTTTTTAGGTGTTTGAGAACAGTCAATGTTCATCTATTATAGTACAGTTTATATCAGTTTTTGCTGAAAGAGTCGGATCGAACATTATGGAAAGGATCCCCAGAAAGATAGACATTTTTGTTATCATATGATCCTTCAAACCTAACGTTACCAGACTCCATTAGCAAACGCAGTAAATTTACTTTGCAGACCATCGTAAAAAAATATATTCAAACTCACCAGAAACAAAATAAAACTCACACAAACCATCTTGAATGAATCTTTTCACCGTTTTAACAATCACCAGGTCTGGTTTTTACGAAATAAACAAGTAATTCACCGAGTTTTGATTGAAATTGAAAATGTAGGAACAAGCGGGACACAGTGAATAACGCTTAAGTTAACTTCCACTGTCATTTCCACTGTCATTTCGTACACTATAGTGTAAAATACTAAAACCTAATTATAAAATTTAAAATTAATTTACAAAACTTCCAGATATCCACCGAGTGAAACGTCCAGCTATCCGCGAGTGAGCTGCTGCAGTTGTGCTCTGACGTCGGTAAGGGGGCGCTGTTTACAGCAGTGCTGTATTATTACATGGCATATCACAGCCAAGTTACAGCTAGCTTACAGCAACACTAAAATGTATTGTAAAATGTTCCCGCTCAAACAAAATTACCCAGAATGCAATGCAAATTACAGTGTCGTACTGTATTATAAAATACAGTATTGTACTGTTGGTTTTTACAGTAATGTACTGTTAAATCTACAGTGACATATAACAGTGTTGGATTAAAAGCATGTCTAGACTTAGACATGATTAAGTTGGTGCTGTCAGTATCCTCCTCAGAGAGAGATTCTGAGTCGATTATAGATGAATTCGCTGATGTGTTTACAGGCATCGGTCTGTTTCCTGGAGAATGCAACATTCAGCTGGACCCAACAGCCACGCCAGTCATTCATCCACCAAGGAGAGTTCCCTTCGCCCTGTGAGACCGGCTGAAAGAGGAGCTGGACTCCATGGAGGAGCAAGGAGTCATTGTGAAGAGACAAAGCAGAAAGAGTGGGTAAATGCTTTGTGCGTTGTCGAGAAGCCCAAAACTGGTAAGCTGAGAGTCTGTCTGGATCCACGGGATCTTAATAAGGCTATAAAGCGGCCACACTATCCTCTGCCTTCACTAGATGATGCCACACCAAAGTTGGCTGGAGCCCATTACTTCAGCGTAATGGTTGCTAGATCCGGCTACTGGGCAATCAAGCTTTCTGAAAAAGCCTCAAAACTGACCACATTCAATACTATCTTCGGTAGATACTGATGTTGTCGCCTACCTTTCTCAGCCCAGGACATTTTTCAGCAGAAAATAGATGAGATTTACGGAGGTCTGCCTGGAGTTGTGGCCACTGTGGATGATATCTTGGTCTACGGAAAAACAAAGGAGAAACATGACCATAACCTCAGGAGGATGCTTGAAAGATCACAAGAAAAAGGGGTGCGCCATAATCCTGAGAAAAGAACTGTGTGCATTCCGGAAGTCAGCTATTTTGGCCACCGTCTTTCCAAAGATGGAATTAAACCAGACCCTCACAAGGTGGAGGCCATAAAAGAGATGACACCACCTAAGAACCGTGCTGAACTTGAAACCATTCTTGGCATGGTCAATTATCTTTCAAAGTTTGCGCCAAACCTTTCCTACATTAATGCACCTCTGAGACAGCTACCGCGGCATGACAATGAGTTCTTATGGGACAAGCAACATGATACAGCCTTCCAGAAGATGAAAGACATCATTACCAGGGAACCAGGACTGGTGTTGTCATTCTTCGACACAAGCAAAGACCTCACACTGCAAGTGGAAGCTTCCACTCATGGATTGGGTGCAGTATTGCTGCAGGAAGTAAGCCACTCGTATATGCTTCAAAGTCACTCACAGACTCCGAAATAAGTTTTGCTCAGATTGAGAAAAAGCTCCTGGCTATCCTCTGGGGTTGCAAAAGATTCCATCAATATGTTTATGGATGACACATAACAGTGGAATCCTATCATAAACCCCTGGAGGCGATCCTCAGAAAGCCACTTGCTGCAGCACCACCAAGACTGCAAAGGATGATTTGGCAATTACAAAAGTATAGTTTCACCATTGCACACATTCCTGGAACAAATATTCCAGTGGCTGACACGCTGTTGAGAAAATCATTGCCTTGTACTGATCACAGCCCTAGCGAGGAGATGGATGTGCAAGTACATGCCATACTCAGCGCTCTCCCTGTCAGTGATGCGAAGCTCAGCAATATTCGAGAAGAAACCGAAAGAGACACCCAAATGTCCATACTAAAGAGAGTAATCAAAGAAGGATGGCCTGCCAAAAGAAAGAGATGCCCTACAGCCATCCTCGAATACTAGAATCATAGGGATGAGTTATCAGAGATGGGCGGTATGGTTTTCAAAGGAGAAAAGATCATAATTCCCTTGCAGCTGAGAGAAGAGACGCTTAAACGCATTCATGCAGGCCACATGGGAATTGTGAAATCGAAACAACGTGCTAGAGACATTCTCTTCTGGCATGGTATGTCCAAACAGATCGCCAGCATGGTTGAACAGTGCTCCATTTGCCTTGAGCGTTGAATGTCAAATGCAAAAGAGCCTCACATTTCCCATCCTATACCAACCCGGCCATGGCAAACTGTTGGTACTGATTTATTCACTTGGAATATTAATGACTACATAGTGGTGGTAGACTACTGCAGCCAATACTTTGACTTGGAAAAGCTCAAGAGCACCACAGCTCCTGCAGTGATCCTGAAACTGAAAAAAGTATTTGCAGCACATGGGCTAGCTGAAAAGGTTATATCAGACAATGGGCCTCAATTCAGCTCAAAAGAGTTTGAAAACTTTGCTCGGATGTGGGACTTTGTGCATGTCACAAGCAGCCCGCATTACCCACAGAGCAATGGACTCAGTGAGAAGGCAGTACAGATTGTTAAATCGCTAATGTACAAAGCAAAAGCGGACAAGAAAGACCCATATATCAGTCTTTTGGAGTACAGGGTCACCCCAGTGGATCGTTCCAGATCACCTGCCCAACTGCTGATGAGCAGAAGACTACGCTCCATTTTACCAACTACCAGCCAACAGTTGCAGCCTGAGACTGTCAGTGGACATGATGTTCATGCAGGGCGTGAAAAAAAGCAACAATATCAAGGAAAGTACTACAACAGGTCAGCAAAACCACTCACACCGCTACAGGCTGGGGACCACGTACAAATTCAGAAGTCGGGTAAATGGAAGCTTGCTGTAGTCATTAAACGTGCTAACACCTTCAGATCTTACCATGTATGTACTGCACAGGGCCAAGTCCTCCCCAGGAATCGTCGTCACCTTTTGCAAGATAAAGCACAGCTTATCCCTGGTGGGACTGGAATGTCTTCGAGCACTCAGCCCACAGTGTCCACGGATCAACCTCACCAGAGAGACATGAATAACACTGATTCTGCTACTTCACGGTATATTACCAGATCAGGGCATGAAGTGAAACCAAGAGTCGTCCTTGATCTATAATTGTAAAGGGTGTAGGCGGATCACTGCCCTATATTGAAAAAAGTAAAGTTTGTCACTCTCATTGATATAATCATGTTGTTTACTTTTTGTTCTCTTGAATGCTGGTTGTTGCATTGGTATGTTATGTCATATGCATTTGCACAGTTGCCATATTGTTAATTGATAGGGGTGTGACGAGACCCCATCCCACGAGACGAGATGAGACACGAGATTGGGTTCACGAGACGAGATTTTTATAGTATTTTTAAGAAATCCTACAATAATGAAACGTATAAAGGGAAAATAGTCTTTTATTCAACTGAAAATCATAAAATGCAAAAATGTTGGTGCATTTTGAAATCAACTTGTAATGCATGTCATTTTACTTATATTTTAAAGAATTATTTGCAGTAAAACAACATGCAAACACTGCTAAATGTTTTGCCACAAAATCAACCAATTGTTTTCTGCCCTGTATATTTCACATGAGAAATCTCACTGAACTTCTTTCTACAGATTGAACATAAATTAAACAGTATAAATAAAATAAACATAGAAATAAACAATCAAATAACACTCTAAGTGTCACTTTAACTGCAGTACAAAGTTGACCATTTCCCAGTCACTATTGATTGTGTGGTCTGTAACTGTTATATAGCACTGCGTACACCGAGAAGTCCAACCGTCAGCAGTAATAGCAATGCTTTTTGCCTCTTTAGGGGTTGTTCACATATTGCGCCTAAAAAAGCGTGTAAAGCGCGGCTGCGTCGCTTTCTCCTTTTGCAAGCATTCAGGAGCTAGGGGCGTTCGGGATGTATTCATCTCGCCGCGGCACAGGCACGCCAGGAAAAAACGAGTGCGCCGCACCGCATGCGCGTCGCGACTGCATCGCTTACATTTTGTGCAAATGAAAATGCGTGCAATATGTGAACGGCCCCTAAGAGTCTGTACAACCTTCGCCGAGGTGTTCGCCATAGTTTTCTTATTCTTTCGCAGTTTATTATTTCTACTGGAAAACCAAAATGTTTCCACACAAACGATTTGAAAGTGGCGGGGGCATCTTCAATAATAATTTCACCCTCACACTGATAGCACGACGAGACAAATTTTCACCTCGACGAGAAATCTCGTCACGTTTTAGTCTCGCGATATCTCGTGGTACGAAATCTCGTCACACCCCTATTAATTGACATTGTATGCCAAGCTTTCAAAGAAGGGGGATGTAATATTCAAGTTAGTTGAATATATAAATCTGTAATTCTGCATGTTAAGCAGTTCCTGCATATAGGCTCTAGGGGGCAATGGGTGAGTAACAAACATGATATGAGGCCGTGTTAGAGAGAGTTCAGAAGAATAAAGAGACCCACATGTGTTAAAAGTGATGTTCGACTATATTTATTTTCCAGCGCAATACAAGAAGATATAGAAGCAGATGGTTTTCCTTTAAATTGTTCAATAATATTCTTTATACCTGAGCAATAAGAGGAATTTGTGTTGGGATTTATCAGACTTCTGTGATGGCTATTACAATTTCTGTTTCACGCCAAATTTAATATGTGGTTATGGGTATCTTACAGAACTGGAAAATGGATAAAAATGTTTTATATATACAAAGATATATAACCCTAACCCTAACCCTATCATTTGAACACATCTATACATTCAACCCTAACCCTAAACCCTATCATTTGAACACATCTATATATTTTACCCTAACCCTAACCCTATCATTTGAACACATTTATATATCTAATTCTAACCCTAACCCTACCCTCAACCTAACCCTAACCCTATCATTTGAAGACATCTATATATCTAACCCTAACCCTAACCCTATCATTTGACCACATCTATATATCTAACCCTAACCCTACTCTGACCCTAACCCTACCCTAACCCTAATCCTAACCCTAACCCTAACCTAACCCTAAACCTAACTCTATCATTTGAACACATCTATATATCTAAACCTAACCCTAACTCTATCATTTGAACACATCTATATATTTAAACCTAACTCTAACCCTATCATTTGAACACATCTATATATCTAACCCAAACCCTAGCCCTAACCCTTCCCTAACCCTAACCCTATCATTTGACCACATCTACATATCTAACCCTAACCCTAACCCTAATCCTATCATTTGAACACATCTATGTATCTAACCCTAACGCTACCCTAACCCTAACCCTGACCCTATCATTTGAACACATCGATATATCTAACCCTAACCCTACCCTAAGCCTGACCCTAAAACTAACCCTAACCCTATCATTTGACCACATCTATATATCTAACCCTAACCCTAACCCTACTCTAAACCTAAACCTTAACCCTACCCTAACCCTAGCCCTAACTCTATCAT
Organism: Opsariichthys bidens; assembly: GCA_037194245.1. Classification (NCBI taxonomy): domain Eukaryota; kingdom Metazoa; phylum Chordata; class Actinopteri; order Cypriniformes; family Xenocyprididae; genus Opsariichthys; species Opsariichthys bidens. The sequence goes on from CM074294.1 coordinate 1,350,971, forward strand.
TTGAACACATCTTTATATCTAGTGTTACATGATCTCAGTGCTGCATTCGACACTATAGATCATAAAATACTCCTAGACCGACTACAAAATTACACTGGTATTCAGGGACAGGCATTACGGTGGTTTAGGTCATACCTATCAGACCGACACAATTTTGTCTATTTAAACGGGGAAAAATCTGAGATAACAATAGTAAACTATGGAGTGCCGCAAGGATCTGTGTTAGGCCCTCTACTATTTTCAATATACATGCTGCCACTTGGCAATATTATAAGAAAAAATGGAATTAGTTTCCACTGCTATGCCGATGATACTCAGTTATATATTTCATCACGACCTGATGAAATCTCTAAATTATCCAAACTGACAGAGTGTGTTACAGATGTAAAACATTGGATGACCAGTAATTTTCTTCTATTAAATTCTGATAAGACTGAAGTATTACTTATTGGACCAAAGACCTGTACACAGAATCTCTCAGACTACAGTCTGCATTTAGAAGGATGTACTGTTACTACATCCTCGACAGTTAAAGATCTGGGTGTCATATTAGACAACAACTTGTCCTTTGAAAATCATATTTCATATGTTACAAAAACCGCCTTTTTCCACCTCAGAAACATTGCCAAGATACGGAATATGTTATCTATTTCTGATGCAGAAAAGTTAATTCATGCTTTCATGACGTCTCGATTAGATTACTGTAATGCATTATTAGCTGGTTGTCCTGCTTCCTCTATAAACAAGCTACAATTAGTACAAAATGCAGCTGCTAGAGTTCTTACCAGGTCAAGAAAATATGATCATATAACACCAATTTTATCATCTCTACACTGGTTACCCATTAAGTTCCGTATCGATTTTAAAGTATTGCTAATAACCTATAAGGCTCTAAATGGTTTAGCTCCTGTGTACTTAACCGATCTTCTATTGCCCTACAACCCGTCACGCTCTTTAAGATCACAAAACTCGGGACTTCTGGTTGTACCTAGGATAGCTAAGTCGACTAAAGGAGGGAGAGCGTTTTCACATTTGGCTCCGAAACTCTGGAATAGCCTTCCTGATAATGTTAGGGGCTCAGACTCACTCACCCAGTTTAAATCTAGATTAAAGACACATCTCTTTAGCCAAGCATTCACATAATGCATCTCATATCAGATCAATCGCTCATTCTGACTTTCTTTGCTTAAAGTTATGAACAGCAGCTACGCTAATTATTCTCCTTTTGCTTGTCTGTTCTACCGCGGGACATCTGCCCCGAGGTGACTAGAGAGCACATAAGCATCAGTCCGGATCCAGCCTCTTCAGAAGACCTCAGATGACCATCACCTGTGAAGAGACGGCGCCAGTTTCTGCGAGGACCTCAGAAGACGCAATCATCTGGATCAACATGCTTATTACCTAATTCTTTATCCTAATTGTTAATTTATTTTCCGGGAGCTCCTTGCTTCTAACTTCGGTTAAACTGCTAACTCTGATTATAAATTAATCAACTAAATTATTTTATTTGATAACTGCTTTCTTTAAATTGTAATGTTGACATCCATTCTCTGTAAAGCTGCTTTGAAACGATGTGTATTGTGAAAAGCGCTATACAAATAAATTTGAATTGAATTGAATTGAATATCTAACCCTAACCCTAACCCTGACCCTACCCTAAACCTTAACCCTAACCCTATCATTTGAACACATCTATATATCTAACCCTAACGCTAACCAAAGCCCTAACCATAACCATAACATCTTTAGCTAACCCCAACCCTAACATTAACCCTATCCTAAACCTTAACCATAACCCTAACCCTATCATTTGAACACATCTATATATCTAACCCTAAACCTAACCCTAACCCCAACTCTATCATTTGAATACATCTATAAATCTAACCCTAATGCTAACCATAACCCTAACCCTACCCTAACCCTAACTCTAACCCTAACCCTAGCTCTATCATTTGAAAAATCTGTATATCTAACCTTAACCCTCACCCTAACCCTATCATTTGAACACATCTTTATATCTAAAGCTAACCCTTACCCCAACCCTAACACTAACCCTAACCCTAACCCTAACCCTAACACTAACCCTAACCCTAAACCTTAACCTTAACCTTAACCCTAACCCTAACCCTAACCCTAACCCTAACCTTAACCCTAACCCTAACCCTAAAACTAACTCTATCTTTTGAAAACATTTATATATCTAACAATAACCCACACCCTACTCTAACCCTAACCCTAATCCTAACCCTAACGCTAACCCTAACCCTAACCCTACCCTAACCCTAATGCTAACGCTAACGCTAACGATAACGCTAACCCTAACCCTAACCCTAACCCTAAACCTAACCCTAACCCTAACCTACTCTAACCCTAACCCTAACTCTAACCACAACCCTAACACTAACCCTAACCCTACCCTAACCCTAACCCTAACCCTAACTCTATCATTTGAACTCATCTATATATCTAACACTAACCCAAAACCCTACGCGAAACCCTAAGCCTAACACTAACCTTATCATTTGAGCACATCTATATTTCTAACCCTAACTCTAACCCTACTCTAACCCTAACCCTAACCCTAACACTATCCTAAACCTAACCCTGACCCTATCATTTGACCACATCTATATATCTAACCCTAACCCTATCATTTGAACGCATCTATATATTTAACCCTAACCCTAACTCTATCATTTGAAAACATCTTTATATCTAACCTTAACCCTTACCCTAACCCTAACCCTACAATAACCCGAACCCTCACCCTAATCCTACCCTAACCCTAACCCTAACCCTATCATTTGACCACATCTATATATCTAACCCTAACCCTATCATTTGAACACATCTATATATCTAACCCTAACCCTAACCCTATCATTTGAACACATCTTTATATCCAACCATAACCCTAACCCTACTCGAAACCTAACCATAACCCTACCCTTACCCTAACCCTAACCCTAAACCTAACCCTATCATTTGACCACATCGATATATCTAACCCTAACCCTAACCCTACTCTAACCCTAACCCTAACCCTACCCAAAGCCTAACCCTAACCCTATCATTTGAGCACATCTATATATCTAACCCTAACTCTAACCCTACTCTAACCCTAACCCTAACCCTAACCCTAACCCAAACACTATCCTAACCCTAACCCTAACCCTATCATTTGACCACATCTATATATCTAACCCTAACCCTATCATTTGAACACATCTACATATTTAACCCTAACCCTAACTCTATCATTTGAAAACATCTATATATCTAACCTTAACCCTTACCCTAACCCTAACGCTAACGCTAACCCTAACCCTAACCCTAACCCTAAACCTAAAACTAACTCTATCATTTGAAAACATCTATATATCTAACCCTAACCCTCACCCTACTATAACCTTAACAATAACCCTAACTCTATCATTTGAACACATCTACATATCTAACCTTAACCCAAACCCTACCTGAAACCCTAACCCTAACCCTATCTTTTGAACATATCTATATATCTAACCATAACCCTTGCCCGAACCCTACCCTAACCCTAACCCTAACCATATAATTTGAAAACATGTATATATCTAACCCTAATGCTAACCATAACCATAACCCTACCCTAACCTTAACGCTAACTCTAAACCTAACCCTAACCCTAACCCTAATCTAAACCCTAACCCTAAACCTAACTCTATCTTTTGAAAACATTTATATATCTAACCCTAACCCTCACCCTACTCTAACCCTAACCCTAACCCTAACCCTAAACCAAACCCTAACCATAACCCTACCCTAACGCTAACGCTAATGCTAACCCTAACCCTGCCCTAACCCTAACCCTACTCTAACCCTAACCCTAACCCTAACCCTATATATCTAACTCTAACCCTAACCCCTACCCTAACCATAACCCTAACCCTAACCCTAACTCTATCATTTGAACACATCTATATTTCTAACCCTGACCCTACTCTGACCCTAACCCTAACCCTACCCTAACCCTAACCCTAACCCTATCATTTGACCATATCTATATATCTAACCCTAACCCTAATCCTATCATTTGAACGCACTATATAATTAACCCTTAACCCTTACCCCCCTAACTACATTTGACAACATCTTTATATCTAACCCTAACCCTACCTACCCCAACCCTACAAACCCTAACCCCCCTAACAACCCTCTAACCCTACCTAAACACCCTACCCTAAACCCTAACCTATCTTTGAAAACATATATATATCTATCTAAAACTATATATAACCCATAACTCTAACTATCCCTAAACCTAACCACTAACCTAACCTAACCCTAACCATAACCCTACCCTAACGCTAACGCTAACGCTAATGCTAACCCTAACCCTGCCCTAACCCTAACCCTAACCCTACTCTAACCCTAACCATAACCATAACCCTAACCCTAGCCTTAACCCTACCCTAACCCTAACCCTAACTCTATCATTTGAACATATCGATATATCTAACCATAACCCTACCCCTACTCTAACCCTAACCCTAACCTTAACCCTACCCTAAGCCTAACCCTTACCCTATCATTTGAGCACATCTATATATCTAAACCTAACCTAACCCTAACCCTAACTCTATCATTTGAAAACATCTTTATATCTAACCCTAACCCTTACCCTAACCCTAACCCTAACCCTATCATTTGAACACATCTATATATTTAAACCTATCCCTAACCCTATCATTTGAACAAATCTATATATCTAACCCTAACCCTACCTCTATCATTTGAACACATCTATATATTTAACCCTAACCCAAGCCCTTCCCCAAACCCTAACCCTAACCCTAACCCTATCATTTGAACACATCTATATATCTAACCCTAACCGTTCTCTAACCCTAAACCTTCCCTAACCCAACCCTAACCCTATCATTTGAACACATCTAAATATCTAACCCTAACCCTTACCGCAACCCTAACCCTAACCCTAACCCTAACCCTAACCCTAACCCTAACCCTAACCCTAACCCTACCCTAACCTAACTGTGACCCTAACCCTAACCATATAATTTGAACACATCTATATATTTAACCCTAACCCTAACCCTTACCCTAACCCTAACCCTAACCCTAACCCTATCATTTGAACACGTCTATATATCTAATCCTAACCGTACTCTAACCCTAAACCTTCCCTAACCCAACCCTAACCCTATCATTTGAACACATCTAAATATCTAACCCTAACCCTTACCGCAACCCTAACCCTAACCGTAACCCTAACCCTAACCCTAACCCTAACCCTAACCCTACCCTAACCTAACCGTAACCCTAACCCTAACCATATAATTTGAACACATCTATATATTTAACCCTAACCCTAAACCCTTACCCTAACCCTAACCCTAACCCTA